>QUSF01000004.1:19092068-19189310 GCA_003676055.1 Chloebia gouldiae | reverse complement strand
CTTTTTCTTTTTCTTTTTCTTTTTCTTTTTCTTTTTCTTTTTCTTTTCTTTTTCTTTTTCTTTTTCTTTTTCTTTTTCTTTTTCTTTTTCTTTTTCTAAATTTTTTCTTCCTTAATGTGTTTCCTGTCCCTTTTTTTTATAATCCAGTCAGCAAAAGATCTATTGATTAACAACAAAACTGAAATTTCAGCTCACAAAATCATATGTATTATGGCCAACATCAAAGAGATTTACAGAACTTAAAGTAATGATTAATAATAATGGCTTTAGAAGGATGACTTATTCTGTGAATTCAGATGTGTTGCATTGATTTAGTAGGCATTTAAGGTTAAACACTCAACATAAGACTGCATGATCTAGATTTAATCTGATAAATATTTTTTGTTTATTTACAGCAGTAGCTGGTTTATTTTATGCATTTAACCAAAGAAATACTCTGTAAAGCTATTCGGTGCTTCGGTCCATAATAAATGTTTTCTTTAGAGTAGGGAAAAGTTCAGCTGTGCTCACATAGTTACATTATGCATGCTTTCCTGCTGTACCACGGGGGGGAATTACATTTGCAAACAGAAAATAAAAATGGAATGGCAGAGGGGGGAAAAAAGCAAACATTCTTTTTAGCGCCTGTCTCGCAGACACATCTCAAAACACTAAAGGGAAGTGATTGAAAAAACAGTGTTAGCAATGATTCCCCCGAAATGTCGGTGATGAGCATCCCGCTGAGGGCCGCCGAGCCCGGCTGCGCGGTGCCCGCGGAGCCCGAGCGCAGGGAAGGTGACAGCGCCGGTGCCGCCAGGAGCGGCGGGGGCCACGGGCACGATGGCGGAGAGAGCGACCACCCAACGTGGCGCAGCTCACGCTGAGCAGCCACAGAGACCTGCGGCAGCTGACCTCAGCCTGTGACCAGCGGAGTAAAGAGTCACTAACTCAGAAAGGTAACTTGGGCTCTGCTCTTTAATGGCTTTGTAAATCAGGAGAAGCACCTTATAATGAATGCAAAAACTTTCTTGGTAACCAAGTGCGACTGAGATGGGATTGGGATGCTGGGGCATTCCTAGGAGCAAACCTCTAGCAGCGTGCAGAGCCCAGCTGCTCTTTTTGTACAGTGCTGTCTGAAGGGCCGTGCAGCAAACAAGCCAGGCTGCTAGGCAGTATTGCAGCACTCAGCTTAAAAGTGTACATCTGCACCTTCTCATTGCTTAGGTCACCAAAATCAGCAGCCTCAGAATATCCCATCTGGACTTTTAGAATGGAGATGGAAAACCATGTAATTCTTACAGTGGCAGCAAGAGAGCAAGGAGATGTATTTTAATATCCACAAAATCAGTACTTAAGCTTTCCTGGACATAGAAGGGTATTTTGCACCACTGGGTGCTGCCAGGGCACCTTTTTGCACCTTAAATAAGCATTTGGCTTGGGATGCAGATAAAAGATACTGCTTCACTTAAAGAATGTTACAGTTTATTGTGGTTTTTGGTCCTCAGAGGGTTTTAATTTGTTTGGATGTGACAGCTGTGTTGCAGCTGCAGGCAAAATATTCTGTCTTTCTTTAGTGTCAACAGCAACATTTTTAGAAATTTCCTGTATTGCCTCGTTTGGTTCTTTTATTTTTTCAAGCTTTTATTTTATGTAATTAGTCTTTGTACACAGAGTGTTTAAGTTTGTGCTCTTCCTGCTCATTTCTGATCCTCATATGCTCTGTTTGGTGTTTCACTTGTGCAGTAACCACTACAGCAACATTTTCCCTTTTCCTCTTCCAGATCCAAAACCTCAGGCTATAAATTTTTCTATGACTAGCATGTGAAATGCATGTTACATTTTGTGTATTACACCCAGTGATGGGAGGCCTGGCTCAGAACATCTTTAAATTATTCTTCTGCATCTCTCTAATCCTATAATTTGAGTTACCCTAACTATAAAACATATTAGTGCAGTGCAGAATCAGAGCCTGGATTTTCAGTCCATTGTGAAGATGTAACATTCATTTACATTAGTCTTAGTCTGAGATACTCTCATTTATTCAAGGCAGCTATGCCAACTCAAATCACATTAAACACATTCAAATAAATATTGACTAATAAGCTCTCAATCCTCCTTTATATAAACACTCTCAGTAAAACAATAAAAGAGAAACAAACTACAGGTAGACTTATGAGAACTAGTGAGTACTGAGATTTTGTTTTAATAAAGCCAGATTTTCAGCATATATATCTATTGCCCCACTGACTTGGTGGAGCTACCCTAGGTATAAACCAGTTAAGTTCCTGGCTTTAGCTATTTTATTCCTTTCTTTATTGCCTTACCATTCCAGGCTTTCAGAACAGACAGGAGAAATGAAGGCTTATAACACTTGAAAATGAACCAAAATTTTACAGTGCTGGTTAAGTGTTTAACTGCTTGTCAAGGTTAACAATGTATTTAGTGTGCACCCATGAGGGAAATCTTAAACAAGTGGATTTACAGAACTGAGTCTTTGCTAGACTGAGAGTATAAAGGCCTATAGCTACAAGCTGGAAGATAACAGCTCGAAAATATTGCTAAAAAAATAAACCATAAATCTCCACCACCAGCTTTAGATAATGTCATGGGAACAGGCTGCATGCCAAGGAACAGCAGGGAAGGTAAGAGCTAATGCTTACTCCTCTGCGTCCAGCAGCACTCCAGCACGGACTGGCCGCTCCCAGCCCAGCTGGATGCCCAAGTCAGGCTTGTCTGGCCAGAAAATTGCACCATACAAATAGGAATAACAGAGAAGGAATCAGGGGCAACACAGCTTCCAGACTCTACAGCATTTTAGGGAAAAGATTGCACTAAATAGAGATTTTATCCAGAGTGCAGAAAACTCCCTTCCTTTTCTTTTTTTTTTTAAATTATAGTTTTAAAATTGTTTTATTTTTTCTTTTTTTTTCCCCCTTTTTTTCCTTCTTACGTATGGTGTCATAAACCATGGAATGACAGCTGGCACAGCTTCTGTGTTCTGGCATAATACAGGTCCATAAACTTTTATTGAAAATGTACCTCCTTTGTCCATTTCTACACAGCTGCTTAAAAACACACTTGCTATTAAACATCTATGAATATACTTGAGATGGAAAAGGCAGAGTTTGTAACAACAGACTAAAGGCTGCAGATTGGTCACCACTGGTAGGAGTTTACTTCCAGGGAGTATTGGCACTGGCCTATGTCTCTTCAACCAGTGGAAAGGACAGTACCACAACTTCTGGCAACAACTTTTTGGCCTTTTAAAATTACTTGCTGGTCTTTTTCTGTTGGAAAGCTGTAAATAGCAAGTAAGCAGCATGGTTTCTCTGTCTCTGGGCTTGAGCATGTCTTCCTCTCCAGATTTTTCCTGGGACATAATCTGAGATACACATTAGGCTATCAAAAAACAAATCACTATAATTAGCATTCAGCGTCAATATTTTAGAGGAGTTATACAGTTCAAAATGTTATATTTACATCAGAAATAATATATTAATCCCACTGTAATCTTTCTCAAGATCACTACAGAAGTAAAGATTTTCAAGAATTTTCAACAGAGGGTTTTATTCAGATGTAATATGAAAAAAACATGCTGCAATATTGCCCCTAAAATGAGCTAATTATAATCATATTGTAATGGACAACCTGGTTCTAAGATACTTTTGAAAAATTATATCCTGCACACACAAAAGCTAGAAATTAACCTTCTTTGAAAGCTGTTTCTTTTAGGTTCATATGATGTCAGGACTTGGGGCTTTGAAGGAAAAAATCAAATTACTACAAATCGGTGAGACTCATTGGCCCTACAAAGGCCTCATCCCATTCCTCTGACAATACAAAATGCCTTTCCAGGGCATCTGCATTGTGTTTATATCTACTTTAACATACTTTGATGTTTATTTGCAGAGTGAGGCCCTTTAAATAACGAGATGCACTTCTATTTTTTACAGTAATAATACTGTATCACATTGCAGCCTTGAAGAATTGACATTTTTCAGGGGACTCAAAGTAAAAGGTAGTGGAGAATTAAAAATATTGATTAAGCCCTAAATGCCATGAAGGACAGTGATTTTTAGTAGGTATATATGGCTTATGGAGGAAAAAGTTGGCAGAGGTTTTCCTGCAACATGTCTATTTGGTCCTGTTCAGAAGGATAGAAAGACAAACTGAGCTGGTATTTTTAAGGTCTTGAAAACCATGTATTGAGAAAAATATCAACTATTGCTAAGTCTGCAGGCTTAAATGTACAGCAGCAGCATTAAATCCTTCAGGGAATGAAGCTTGCTGGCAGTCTTCTGATACTCAGCCCCATTGCAGGTGGGATGAAGGAGATCATGGGTTCTGACTGGGATTCCAACTGAAACAGTAAACTTGTAGTTCTGCAGTAAAACGAGTGTATGGAAACAGTTTTTTTCCCCTGCAAATGGAGTATTAATGGCCCAGTGCATGCTGGAGCCAGTAGCTTGGATGCCACTGGATAATATACTAGAGGTCAGCAGAGGGCTTGGAGAGCTGAAACTTTTGGAAGTGCACCAGGCTGTTGTGCACATGGTCTGTGTGTAGGTGTTATGCTGCCTTCCCTAGGGTAGGACAGACAGCACAAACAGTGAAAAGTCACATAGATGTTAGAGGCTTGTGAGTAGGACAAAGAAGCTGCTGGGACCTGAACATGAGAAGAAAACAGTCTGTTTTCCTCCTTCCTGCATTCCCTTCTTTGTTACAAACTGAAATATTTCGTGGCAGCATAAAGACAGCACAGAAAGGGAATCCTAGCAATGCGTAATTTTAAAGTGTCTTTCCTTCCCAAACAAAGTCCTTTAAAACTGGTAAGTAAAAATCTCTTGTCAACCTTCCACTCCATTTATTTCTCTGGCTCCACAATGTGATCTTTCTCCGTGCATCCTTCTGCAGCCCTCTCTTTGTTGTCTGAAGACTCACTAAGATAAACAGCTTACCTAAGTTGCTCAGTGGAAAAATATCAGAATATTTCATTTTATCAACTTGAAGTACTCTGCCTTTCTATGGCCAAAGCACTTCAATACAGCTTGGTATTGAAGTGCATTGACTTTAGCAAAATAAGAAAATAGCCTAAACTGTAAGCACTGAAGTCAACACAAAAAGATTGAAGTTTGTTGTGGGTGTCTTTTTGAAGTATTTCGTGTCATGAGCAATTTTGATATTTTTATTCTGATTTTAAGCAATAATTAATTTTTGTTTAGGGAAAAGAAGTTTCTCCAAAAGTTTGAAACAGAAATTACAAATTTTGTTCCATTCTAATAAAAATAGTTATTTTCCAAGCACTGATCACTCATATCAAAAATATGATTACTTCCCCCAGAATTTAGTCTTTTGATTATGACTGACCATAACACAGTAAATAGATTGACAGGGTTCTGTGGAAGAGCTGTTCTTCATAGTCAATTTTCCTTTGATTTTGAACATCATAGACTTTTCTCTCTGGAAAAAAATTAAATTGCTCAAGCAAGCAACTAGTAACTGAAGAGAACCTATTATCTGAAGCTGAGAGGCTGACTGCAGCTTATTCAGGGGATGAAATGCCCTTTTGCACGGGAGTGAAAAAAGGTGTATATTTTTTCTCAGCTGTTCGACCCTCTGCTAATTTCACGATGACTCAATCCAACTATCTATATAAAGTAAAATACTTTAAAACCTTAACTTCAGTTATAAGCTTCATGGAATCAGCAATAATTATAATAAATTACAGCACCTTTATTTGATTTCTGTTTACCTCAAATCACTTTTCACATCCATACAAGTGAATATGGTCAAAAGGCAGCAATTTTAAAATAAACTGGGGAGTACTTGGAAATGCTGTGATTATTTCACTTCTTAGGAAGAATTTTAGCAAGCCTAGGAATTTTTGCTGTTGAATACAATGTGTCTTCTAGGCCTTTCAAGATCACAAAAGCAAATATAAGGGGGATATTGTGAGTTTTTGCAACTTAACAGCCCTCTCATCCTCTGTAACTGAGATTTTCAGCATAGCAGATCAGGATCAAGAGAGTGAATGCAGCCAAAGGTCTCCTCTGTTTTCTACAAGGTAACTTAATGGCCTTTGAAAGAGGAATCAGCTGAAGTGTCAGGTACAGAGATTAAGGAGGGAAATCTTTGTGTTGTGGATAAAAATAATTGCTTTGAAATGCTACTATGTCCAAAAGCAGCCAAAGTACTGCACAAGTCAGAGAACTACTAAATATGAAACTCTCTCTAGAAAATAATTGAGTTCCTTGGTTCTGCTCATGTCTAAATGAAACCAGTGTGAAACTGTAAATCTCCCTCACTGATGCCATAAGATCCAACAGAAAAAAAAAAAAAACTGAGTGGGAAGAGGATCAGTAAAAGCACAAAGATACCTTGAAGAAGGAATTTTGAAATCTTAATTTCAACTGACATATGTATTATGTTAACTTCACATTCTCACCAGGGGAGAAATCCCTGATTGCCAGCAAGTAGACTTTGCTCTGACCATGGAAAGGAAATAGTTTCATATTATCATTGAATAGCAACCTGGAAGAAGAACCCAAGAATCATCTGGTCCAACTTTTCTTGCCAAAAGCACAATCTAGACAGGGCGGCCCAGCACCCTCTCCACACTGAGTATTAAAATTACCCAACATATAATAAGCATCAAAAATTAAAAAAAAATAAGAAAAAAGGGAAGGACTTTTTCTCACACAGATTTTGATCTTTTGAAATTTAAAGTTAAATTGATGGTATTTTGCTGCAATTCAGTTCTACAAAACAGTATTAGAGAACTGAATAATATTGTATTTATTTTTTTAATATGTATTTGTAAGCTCACAAGATTTAGAGATTGTGTCTAAATTTTCTATTTTGCAATGTAAGACTTTCCTTAATGTAAAGGTATGTCAATATAAAAAAAAAGTGTTGTGCTTTCTCATGCAGTCTTGCCATAGTACCATGATATTTTACATTCTGAAATATTTATTTGAAAAATTTATCTTTCAGGAGTTTCTAAATTCTAATTGAATTATACTTAATCTACTTGCAGTGTTGCAGGGGCAAAAAAAAAAATCCAATTTAATTTTTAATTTTTTTTCAATATTTTTGGTTTTTTTCTTCCAGTATGGGAAAAAAGTGGATTTTTTTTTCAGTATCTTGACTTCTGAAAATCTCTAGATTTGGATATTGTTTTGTATGACCAGTTACCCGTGGTTCAGCTCAGATCTAAAGAAAGTACAAACCGGAAATGTTTCCAGAAGCCAAAACAGGCCCAGAAAAGATCTGCTAGTTCCACTGCCTGCAAAGAGCAGACCACTTCTCTTTCTTCTGAGGAAATCCATGTTCAGAAGGTGGGTGCTTGTGCTGTGCATCGGGGGCTCCTGACTCCTTCCAGGGTGGAGCAGCTCCAAGCAGAGCAGCTGGAGCCTGCATGGCCGGCCTGTGCACAGCGTGTTCAGCAGCTACAGCCAGCTGAATGCATGTGCACAGGACAGGGGCACAGCAGAGGTGCTCAGCATCTCCAGGCACCTTGTGCATGGGCTGTGCTCTGAATGTACACATCAGGGGCTGTCAGGGGCTTCCAAACATCTGGCAACTCCAAGTAAGTGGTGACATTCCTTTTCCATCGGGAGAGCGTTTATATACAACATCCATGCTAACTGTCATTCTGTTCCCTTATCTCTTGGATGACTGGCAGGAATGAGGAGGGCAAGAGTGAATGAATTTATAAGAAATTATATTCATTATTTTGCTTATATTCTTCTCATGTACAGGATTTTGCATTACTGAAGCTTGGGACTTTTGTGGAACAACAAGACAGATATTTCCACAGGGGCAACATGTCTTCTGCTTACAATAAACCAAATTTCTATCTCCAAACTTCACTCCCAGAGTGCCCATGAGGCAAGTAGGCACACTTAGGTCTTAACTTGAGTAGGTCTTAATCTAATTATGTCTTAACCTCATCTTTTTTGCTTTGTCCTCCAGGGTGTGACAGGAGAGCGCTAGATGTCTTCAGACCTCTGCAGCGTGGCAGGGGAGGAGGGCTCTGAAGACAGCCCAGGAGCAGTTCTGGGTGAGCATGGTTATGGGAGGTTGTGTGGACAACCCCTCGCTCCCCTGTTCAGCTCTGCCCAGTTCCGCAGCCGGGAGAGCGTCAGGCGATGCCGCAGAGTCCCCGCCTGGCATCAGAGCAAGGATTGCTAAAGGCTTCCCCAGGCCAGCGCCTCCAACCCCAGCAACAGGGACGCTTCCTAGGGGATTGGGTGGCATTTGCCGGGAATTCTGGCAGGAGCCCAGAGGCGGGGAGCTGCGGCCGGCTGCGCTGCAGCAGTACTGCAGGTATCTGCTCCCCTCTAGAGGCGGCGGCGCGGAGCATCGCTGCGGAGAGCGGAGCGCGGCGGCGGTGCTCAGCCTGCGCCTCTGCCCGCAGAGCTGGAACGCGCGCATCTCCCGCCTTTCCCATCGCAGCTCTGTGCGCCTGTCCAAAGCGGGCACAAACCCACCACCGCTTCAGCGAGACTGTAAACTGCAGACCTCTGCTCAGGTATAAAAAACCGTGAAAGGGAACAGAGAAATCGGTTTTCTGTCTCAGTGTTTACTGCACAGAAAAAAAAAAAATCCAGAACATATTGTGGTGGGTTTAAATATTTCTTAATATTTTGCCTTCTTTGATTCAGAATCTCAATCAATCATTGTCTGTGTCTCAAAGGAATAAATGCATTTGGGATTTTTGCATGTTAATCACAAGACTGAAAAATTTTGTTAAGCCCTTAAGAAAGACAGCACACAAGCACACACACACACACACACACACACACACACACACACGTGTGTGTGTGTGTGTGTGTGTGTGTGTGTGTGTGCGCTGCCTTTATATATATATAAAAGGAACTCCTCTAGCTGATCATCTCTGAGCTCTACCCTTCCAAACAGAACCAGCATCTCACAGAAACATGGACTGGCACAGAAACCCGCAGGTATCACAATTATTATGCACAGACACATCAGATTTACCAGTATACAAGTGGAAATAAGTTGCATGACTTTTGCAAACCCATCTGGCTCACCTGAAGCTGGTGGCCTGGAAAACATTGCCAGGCACAAGAAACTGTAAATGTATGATTCCTTAAATATGTGTAATTAGGCTATGCAAAAGTTACACTATTGTACCAAAACTGATACAGCAAAAATATGCCATGTTCTTGAATTTAAGCTTTTGGGAGTTTATTTTGTCAGAAGGTTCTGCTGGTGCAGTCCTTAAACCCTCAGAAGTCAAGGTGAGCTTTGCTTTATGTCCAGAGCAGGAGAGGAAGTAAATAAGTGCAGTTGTGATGTTAAAGCATGAAATTATTTTGGTGGACACAGACAGGGATGTTCTGACTAGAAGGAAAGAGAGGCTTTAAAGAAGATGTTTGGTCTATAAATTTGATTCTTAAAGTACAAATATGCAATCACAAATGTACAAGGGTACACTTAGTTTGAAAATATTCTGGTGCAAGTTTTCAGTTACATCATACATATTACCCTGATGATGCAGGAAATCTTTATGGATATGTAATCAAAATGTGTAGGTCTGTCAGCAGGGGTCAGAGGGCTTTACCCTCCTGAGGGTCAGAAAGTTTGAAACAAAGATAAGATGATGAACTTCCAGTATGTGTCCCATGTTTTAGTTCTTTTGTCCTGCAAGGCCACAGAATTAGAGAGCAGCTGATGTTGGAAGGCACATCTGGGGATCATGTAGTGCAAACCCAGGCCAATCCCACCCCTCAGAGCAGAGACAGCTGCTGAGGGCAGTGTCTATCTGGGTTTGGATATCTCCATTATAAAGAAACAACATTCTCTACAGGCAACTTGTTCCCATTTATACTTATACTCAGAGTAATTCCTTTTTCCTTACATTTAAATGGAATTTCCTGTTGCAGTGTAAAGATGCAGCAGAGGATGTTGATGTTGCTTTTACCTCTATAAGACATTTTTGAGACAAAATACTACAGGGAGAAAGGTGTATCCAGAGAAAGAGGAGGACTGACATGTCAGTCTCTTTTGTGCTAACACTGTATATGTAAGTTATGAGTTCACTGTATATGTGAGGTGTTCATGCTGTTTCTGCACACGTTGTCTGTAAAAGTTCATGTCTGAATCTGTAAAATCCTTCTCATGTAGTAAAATATGGCCATTATAAATACAAGACATCACATTAGGCAAAAGACCTTTTCTGAGGGAGGTGCATTTTGATGCTTTGCTTCCGACTGGAATTTGATTCCTTGTTAATCTCTGGTTTAAAACACAGGAAATCTTATTATGGTTATTGATTATCATTATTATCAATGCTCTGCAGATCAGCCTCACTAGGTGAGCACTCTTGGGTTACTCCCTCCAAATTCCTGGTCTAAGATTTCCTAGCAGTCCAGGAAGAGCTGCTTTTTGGCTTTGAATCACACTTTTTGTGGAGAAAAATGTGAACATTGACACAAATCCCAGAGAAAAGAGGAAAGTATTTCATTAGGCTTGGTGAGTTCTCTGGGATTACACATTCTGGCAAATGCTGTGCATCTTCCTAGCAGATTTCTGTGCTTTGGTTTCAGAAAACCTCAGAACCCTGGGATAACAAGAGTGACTGCTTTATCACCTATTAGAAGGAAATTCTCTGCTGCTCAAGGCTGAGACACATCTGTAACATTTATCTCATACTCACCATTTAGACAAATTTCAGCTAGACTCAGATCCAAATAATCCAATGATTTTGTCAACATCTATTACTCAAGTTATGGAAGAGAAAACAAATTTGTTTTGGTAAGTAAATATGAAGGTATATTTCCATGCCTCATTAGTAGTGTATTTCTTCTGTAATGGAGAATAATTTGAATCTTTTCCTAGACCATTTTTTCCAGAGAAGAGATTAAATTTGGTACAAGTTCATGGTCTGATTGGGTGTATGGAATGTCTGATTTGCCACAAAATTTGATTTTATATGCAGATGCTGGAGGGAGCCTGTCTCCATAAAGAGAAGGAAAAGAAAAAATATTTTCTGCAAATTACTTCAGAAAACATGTAACAAATACACCTGCAAGCCTTCATTAATATGAATTACATAGGAAAACATTCACACTTACACATATACCCACCATTAAGGCTTTCACAAAAAAAGCTTGAGTGCTTGGTTCCAAAAGGAAAAACAAGAACTTTAATTGATTATGACTTGTGGTGCTAGTCTAGCCAAAGGCAAAATTGTTGTTGGGAAGGAAACAGATTGCATAAAACCACACTTTTTCCAAGCTGATCACATGTTCCAAGCAGGAAATTCACTTGGCTTTTGGTAAAACTGTTATGATTTCCAGGATTTATGAAAAGCAGTGATAACCTGCTTATGCAGAGTCCTCTCCATCACCAGTTTCTTCCTTGTAGTCTCTTTTATAAATCGTGTTCCACAAAAAGCTAAATAAATTTATATGTGTGTCCATATTAAAAACAAAATAAAACCAAAACAACAGAAACAAGCCAAATTTTGTAAAAAAAGAAATTAGAAAGGAAATTATTTTGTTGTATTATATAAAACTGGAAGTTACTTTTAAAGGGTCAGATAGCATTAAATAGGAAAATAAATATTTCTTACTAAATAATTATAATTTGAGTTTCTATCTAGATGAAAAGTGATTTGAAAAACCAAAGTTCTGTTGCTACAGGCCTGCCTTGTATTGTGGCCAGTCCTGCACTTACAGGAAGGCAACTCTGGCTTCTTCTCTTACAGCATTTCTCTGGAGCTCTGACCCCACTAGACTTGTGGGTATAAATTACAATTTACAGCTGTGTGAGTACAGATGACATTCACTGAAGCCAGTGGAAGCAGAGCAAACTTGAACTTGCAGCACAGATTAGAACTTCAAAGTCCTTCTTGGTGTCCTTTTATGGTGGAATAGATCCTTGCTGTAATTCCCTTTGCTCTCTAGGACTGAGTCCACCACAGATGATCTGCCTGTAACTTCAAACCCAGTAAAATGCAGCTTAGAGCTGCCTCCAGACATGTCTAACACATCTGCCTGGTTGAAAAGGAGAACAGAGTAGCAGGAACATAGCATCTTTATTTTATGTGATACATTCCTAGAGTGCATGGAGATTTAAGAGTTATCTGTGCAGAGACACAAGAGTTTAATGAGTTTCAGAAGGAAGGTGAATTTATTTTAGGTGTATTAACACTGTTTTGTGAATGAAGCAGTTAGAAAAGCCAATGCAAACATTGTGTGATGTTTCATAAATCTAGCTTGTAATTGTTAACATATGAAGCATGCTTATTTTACTGCAACTAGAATTGCATAGTAAAAACTTGATTCATGAAAGCATTATGCAATAATTAAGTGGGGTTTCTGTGAACTTAAGCAATAAAAAAGTGCAGAAAAGACATGTCTGGAAGTTTCACTGGTCACTGGAAGTTCACAAGCTGGCAACACAGGTGTTCTTGAGGTATCAGCCTGCGTGCAGCAGGGAACTGTTTTAGTGTTAGAAGTGTTTCTGAAGAGGTGTTTTCTACATAACCTTACACACTGCTTCATG
This sequence comes from Chloebia gouldiae, assembly GCA_003676055.1. Lineage (NCBI taxonomy): Eukaryota > Metazoa > Chordata > Aves > Passeriformes > Passeridae > Chloebia > Chloebia gouldiae. The sequence continues at coordinate 19,176,794 of QUSF01000004.1, read as the reverse complement.
TAGTTATGGTGCTTCAGGCAAGTTAGGGCAAGTATTTTGAGTATCAGGTTTGCCCTAAATTATTAATATGACAAAGGGAGTCTGTGGCATGAGCCCTTTTTGATCCTTTTCTGTATATTTAAATATATTTTCTTCACCAAAAAGTTTATCTTGGTGTGTTGGACAAATACCTTACATAGGTGTAAGAAGAACTGAAATATGACAGAGTTAAGAGCGTCTGCATCCTCCCAAGCTTGGATATTTTTTTTCCCAATATTGCTAGTTCTGTAACTCTCGCAAGCCACTTCAGCAAAGAGCCAATTATAGCTCTCTAACTAAAAAAAAGCCCTTAAAATAATTTTACCTGTGGGTGAGGGCATCTGTGATATATTATACCACCTTACTCTTCCCTGGCTCTGCACAGTCAAGTAAATCCCATTATAATTCAATTAGTGAATCAGTCATAATCATAACTGCTAATCTCCCTTCTCTAGAGCAGGAAAGAAGGATGGAAGAATTTCTGTCTTTTTGTTTGCTTCTGAAGTCCTGTTCATATCCATGAGAGTTCTTGAACACCTAATACACCAGCCCTTGCATCTGGAGTGTGCTAAGAGCACTCATGCACTCAGCTACAGCAGCTCAGCTGAGGGGATGTCACTTGTTACTCAGTACTTTAATCTGTGCAACAACCTATATCCTAGACTGGTCATAAATCTGACTTACTGCCTAGCCTGTTTTGAAGAGACTGAAAAAAAAGAAGGAAGCAAAAGCCTTGTTGTCCTGACAGTTACAGATGCACAGGACAGAGATCACATTCTGGATGTGAAGTATGTTGGGCACAACTTGCACCAGTTCTCCACAGTCCAGGCTCATCATGCCATAACATTTCCCTGGCTCTGGGCTGTGCTGGGCAGTGAAGGTCAGAGGGTGGGGGGGCTGCAGGGCTGTGCTGCCATACTGAGCCCCATGGCCAGGGGAGTGGGACCAGCTGGTGAGGAATGAAAGAAGTGTGAGCCTTCTGAATGTCTCCAGAGAGGCAGCAGAAATCCAGACCACTGATTCTCTTGGTCCTTTTGTGAAACTCTTCTGAATGCACTACAGCTGGGATTCATTCTTTTGCTAACTGTATGGCATTTATCAGGACACCACATCACACATTGTGGGTCTGACCCTAGTCTGGTTATTCTGGGCATAACCTCAGCTATTGTCTGATTGTTGGTTAGGAAATGGATATCAGTTCCATAATTGCTGAGTAAAACCGGCTGTTGTGTCCCACACCCATTTCCCCTAGAGGAACTGATGCACCTAGTTAAAAAAGAGTGTTTCCTGGGATACTGGAAGCAGTTCCCACATAAATCTCATGGGATTTATGAACAAACATCCTTTCACCAGTCTTCCCTGGCATCCCTGACCTCTTTCAGGCATGAGGCAGCATTTCTGTTCCTAGGGCTGCCATTCTCAGGGACCTCTCATTGATGTTACACCTATTTTAAATACTTTTCAAAACTAAATCAGTTTGATGGTTTGGGAGCTATTGTTCATCTCACTCATAAGGTATACCTTTTGAAGCAAATATGGAACATTATCTAAAATTTATTAAACTCTTTTCTTGTGACCTGTGATGCTTTCTCACACCTTATATTTCAGTGTAATTTTTTTCTGTTAATTGTTAGTGTCAGAGACAGAGAGAGGTGTTTCCACACACGGTGTCCATTTCCCTTGATGCTGCTGGTTTTGGGGAAAGAGGGGACTGAAAGATTTGCCCTACACTTCCCACTATCCCAAACAGCAGACAAGGCCAGCCACAATTGTCTCTAGCTCAGCCTTAAAAACTTTATTGGACAAAGTACTTATAACCTTTCTGAGTAATTACTTCCAGTGCTGGATTACTCTCATAAGAAAGAATTTTCTTTTAAAATATGATCTGAACTGATCATATTTTATCTGAAATACATCTGATATGTATTTTTTTGATTCAACTGTATAATGGAAAATACTTTCGGAAATTTGAGCTTAGTATGTTATGTCTGTAACATCTTTCAAGTTTTACTTATTTTTTGTGTGTGTTTTCCCCCCAGAGTAGTCTTAGAAGTTCATTGCACACAATTCCTAGTGAGTACATGAGAATGGGGGTTTATAAGTCACTAAATAATAATATGGGCTACGTCACATTTAGAATAATCACGGAATAATTTATAATGGAAAATAGCTCTAAGATCTTCAGTTCCAGCCTTTGACCCAACACCACCTCGTCAGTTTAGACCGTAGCACCAAGTGCCAGCTTAAGTCATTACCCGAACACCTCCAGGGATGGTGATTGTGACTCTTGAACACCTCCCTTGGGTGGGAAGTCCTTGGGAATGCCCTTAAAAAACCCTTCTGTGAAGAAATTCTGAAGCTTCAGGCTCTTGTCCTCTCATTCTGTCATCATCTGCCTGGGAGAAAAGACAGACCCCCACCTGTCTACAGCCTCCTTTCAGGTACTTATAGAAAGCAACAAGGTCTCAACCCCTGAACCTCCTTTTTGCCAGATTAAACAACCCGAGGTCCCTCAGCTGCTTCTCATATGACTTGTTCTCCAGACCCTTCACCATGTCCATTGCCCTTCTCTGGACGTACACCAGCACCTCAGTGTCTTTCTTGTAGTGAGGGGCTCAGAACCAGACACAGGAATTGAGGTTTGGCCTCACCAGTGCCAAGTACAGAGGGACAATCACTGCCCTGGTCCTGTTGGTCACATTATTTTTGTTACAAAAAATAGTAAAAAAATCAGTTAAACTCTCTAACCTCACCTGTTTGTCACACTCACCCCACTTCATTCCCTTCTTCCTGTGAATGTAGCGAGGCATTCACTTTGGTCCTTTCTACGCTCTCACCTCAGCTGGTATTGTGTAAAATCCCTGGAGCTCCTTCATCTGAAACTGCTTTCCAGTACTCCTCTGCTTCAACTTAATTCAACCTTTTCTATGAGTAAATGTCTTAGTTGTCATCGCTTTCTAATTTCTGTTTTCTTCTGCATTTACTTATTGCTAAACTAACAGCGCCTGATAACTCTGCAAAAGCACTTTGGGATGCAGTATGTATGAAAGCTGTGATCCCACACACAATGATGCCTTTGGGCTGATATGTTCTTGAAATTTCTGTCCTCAGTTCATAAATATTGGAGAAGTCAGGTATAACTATTCTATTTCTAATGAAGGGCCACCTGCCATGTGAACCAGTCATAAGAAATTTATCAGAAGTGATTTTCATGTTTTTTTTCAGTCAGAGGGAGGTAACACGAATCCATTTGGAGATTCTCTTGTGAAGTGCCCAGTATATCACATATTTTCCCTTCATTATATACAAGTAGCTGTTAGGGATGCTGATGGAAATTACAGGTGTGTGCATTTAGAGGAGGATATAGATCTGTACTGTGCAAATTACTTCAGAAAACAAACTGGGATTATGGACATGGACTGTGCAGAGCTGAGCAGCAGTATATTTCAGTCAATGTTCCCTGCATACCACATAGTAAAGGGAAAAGGAGGCTGGGGAGTGAGGGAGAGCAGAGATCTGGATTTCAGAGTTACTTTTAATAACAACCATGGAGGATAAAAACTACAGAGTTTTGACCAGCTTCAAAATCACTTCTCACCTCTGGTTTTGAAATCTCCAGGCCAATTATTTGTTTACTTGCTAGTGCTAAAGTCTTATTCTCCATCATTATTTGCTTGCTAGTAAAGAGCCAAAAACCCCCAGCAGTCCAAAGGTAACCGCACAACTAAATCACTTCCAGATGATAAGTCACACTCTGATGGTGAAAGCAGACTTTACAGTTTCAGTGTGCCAGGTAATACATGGCAGTCACCCAGTTGCTATTAGTTTTACACACAACAGTATTTACACATACTGTTAGGTTTGGGTTTGTTTTGGGTTTTTTTTTGAGCTGGATTAGGGTTGGCTAATGCTACACACATTAAATATTTAGCTTGATTTCAATCACAAAATATTCCAAAATAAAAGACAATTTTAAAGCATCCATTATCCCTAATCTCATTTACACATAAGTCATATTAATAATTTTTATTGTGATATTAACTGTGCAGCAGTTTGAATAGCCATCCTTAGGAGTCTGTATATGCTCTCTTCATATGCATTTTTGTGATGTCACCTTTACATACATTGTGCCTTTCCCACAGGATACCTAGCTCATTCACTTGTCAGGATGGGTGTCATTCATTTATGGAATGGCCTTTAGCTATTTGCTTTCTCTGTGTGTTTAATATGTGGCCTAATCCCTATTAAATACTGACCAGTTGATCTTGATCTTAAGAAAGAGTTTTAATTTAATTTGTTTCCCTTGGTTTTGATGACTGTAGTGTATCTATTTTCAGATCACCCCAATTATTATCCTCATTTTACAGCTGGAAATTTGAAGAATAGAGAAGTGCAGTGATTTTGTGCTCAATTTAAGACTCCTAACTTGCCTGGGTACTTACCATTATGTAATTTTTTTAGATATTCAGAGCAGAGCTCCCACTGAGTCCTGCTGCAGCTGTGAGTACTCAGCTCTTTTCCAAACCAGACCCTAGAGTCTCAAGTCAGGTATCCATACAACTGGGAACATGCAATTAGTGACCATAGTGCAAAATCTGGTGTAAGAACATACTGATGTTGTACAAGAGATATGTGGCACAAGCAGGCAGGGATGCACCCTGTTCTACAGACTGACATTCAGTATTTTAAAGCAAGATTGTGTTCGTTGTTTTCCCCAATCCCTGAACTTCATTCAAAATACACCATTCCCTCTGAAACAAATTATTAAGGGGCTGAGTGTCTCTACACATTCCTGACTTATCTTTAGCAGCCTGAATAAAGCTGATGCATCCTATGTTGGAAAAGAGTATTACTTCCTTTATTGCCAGTGCATTGGTGTGAAAGGGGGAAAAAAAGCTCAGATAACTTCAGTTCTGGCACTTGCTAACTTTGCATATTTGCTTTGGCAGCTCACAGACTTTTCTTAAGTGAGTGTTTGTAGGTAATTTCCTAGGTACTTAATGAAGCAAAGTGGAAAAACAAAACTCCTATTATGTGGCATCATATTAACACCTCAATGCCTCATACTGTTGGGGTTAACTCTTACCTTCTCCATATGGACTTCTGCCCTCTGAGTTAACAGGGTAATTTGTAGTATTAATGAGTTGCCAGCTTCTCTGTGGAACATAGGACACCTTTCCTGGGGGCTGAGACCAGAGCAGAATCATGACCCAGGGCTCTCATAATCCATTTCTGCCCTGCAATGACCAGTGAATGGGCTATAGTGTCTAAAAAACTTTTCCTCCTCTAGCTCTTACTCCCCTCTAACCGTCTGTGTCCCACTCCTGCTCCTTCCTCATATCTGGCTGCTTGGTTCAGCCACTGCTGTTCTTGTCTCCTAGCCAGTCTTAATTGCTAATTCTTTCTTTCTCTCAGCCTTTTAACTGAAGGAGCTGGTTTTTCCCATATGGATTTTAAGTCCCAATCCCCCTGGGTCTCCACACTCATATTTCTACTTCCTGAATTCTGCTTCTTAGCTCTAGGTTTCTATGTGTGAACTTTCAAAGTCTTACCCCTGTTTCCTTGTCCCTTTTGATACCTGATCTGTATTTCTCTCTCATCATCCTCTTCTACTTTAGTCCTCCTGCAGCCACAGAACCCCCCAAGAAGTGCTGAAGTAAATTACCTTCCACTGGGATAAAACCACCTGTCATCATCTAGCATGTCTCCCCTCCTTACTACAGCTTTTCTTTTTTTTTAATTACAACCCTTCAGGATGTCCACTTACACTTTTACTATAAATAATTGAGACATTTTTCATCCTTATAGCTATGCTGCTCTTTCTGGAAGCAGTCTGTCAGATTAATGTGACTCAGCCCCATAGAAGCTAGCAATCAGTTTTTCAGGGAACATAATTTTCTCTGGCTGAATAAATGCCTATGTATGTGGTGTTGACACCGATGCTGTGATTCAGTGCTGTGTAGCTTTTCACCAGCATTTCAGCAGGGGTCTGCAGTAGAGGCCTGAGAGGTGGGGTCAGTGCCTGGATTTCTTTTTGTGCTCTGAAGAATGCAAGGCTCTGCTAAGACAGGCACTGATGAAAATAAATAGAAATAAGGGTATGAGGAAATTACATACTTCTATTTGTGGGGTTCAGCTTTTAAAAGTGATGCATTAATGCTTAGGTAAAGCAAACAACTTTTATCTTCAACAGAAGAGGTAAGTAAATATGTATATATTATATATTTATGTATATATCTGTACAAAGACACTGATACAGAAACAGACACAGCCCATACTATGGGCCTTATGCTTCATAATGTCCGTGTTTTATAGTTTAGACCATCAACCCTTGAAATCTGGAAGATTTGCACTTAACTGAGGGAGACTCTGGTCACACCTTCATGTCAGTCTTTGGGTTTGGTCTGCACTAAGCAATGGACAGGGTGAAGTATGGGACATGAGTAAAATTTTATCTTGTCTGTGTAGTTTTCCTGTCACAAGTGCAGGGAAAGCATGCTGGTTTAATAATCCTCTGTTTTAAAATGGTATCTTGTGTGTGTGGCTCCTATCCTTCTGTGCATGTACATTCATAAATAAAGTCAAATATAAAAAAAAAAAGCTGACTAGTAACAAGGTAATTAGTCAACCAAATGTTCCAGAACTGTCATAAGGAGAAAGAAATGGTGATCTCAAGTTACTTCAGCTCACCATCAAGATCAGCTCAGAGTGTGAGTACAAAGCTAAACTATTGCATATGCTGCACATATGAAAATGGAGATGGAAAGTGATGAGCTCTTTATATGCCCCTTTCCAAATAAATTTGGAGAAGAGCTTAGGTGGTTAAGCAGGTCCCAAATGGTTTCTGCTGCTGAAATAGTCTATTGATGCTTTATTTTTCCCTTTAGATTTTCCACTACATTAAATATTTTAAACTACCAAATATTTCTTTCTAAAGGGAAATGGAATGAAAAGATGTCTTACATGATTTATTACAAATTCAGAGGGAAATACTCCCCTTGTAAATAGCATCATCAATTTAAATGTTGACATGCTTAATATTAAAGGGTCATACTGCACGGAAGGTCTTTAAGGAGAACATCCCATCCAAAGGAATTGATTTCAGTGAAAATTGATTGAAGTAGGGCTTCTGCTTTCTGGTAGTTGATCTCTCTCTGAGCCTAATTTTGTGATCTCCAGTGCAACTTGCCCCTAAAACTTATTTTTTGTGGATCAAATTATTTCAGTCCCTGTTTCATCCTGCTGGCTCCCATGCCACAGCCAGGAGGCTGCAGGCGCGGGGCTGAAGCCTCACCGAGTGTGTGCTGGGGACACACGGGTGCCACAGCACACGGGGCTGACAGAGGAAGCCAGACCCTGACAGGACTTTAACTGGTGCTTCCCTTGCTGTCAGCACACACTATTCCTGCTCAGGTTATCTCCTCAGGGGTTGTAACAGTGATTGTAAGTGAGCTCAAAGTCAGACCAAATCATCTTACAAGTCACCTACAGCCCAGCTTTCCAAAAGGTTCCTGCCAAAGGTTTTCCCTCACAGCTCAGTTTTCCTTTGGCAGCTCACACAGACAGTGAATGCCAGCTCTTCCAGAGGTGATTTCTGGCCGCCTCCACACCCAGGCCAATCCAGTGGCCTCCCCAAAAGGGGCAGAGTGATGTGCATTCTCCAAGTGGCAGGGTGTTCAGTATTTAACACATCAAAAGCTGTAGAGCAGCTCTTATCATAAGCACAGGCTGGATTTCCACTGGAAAAAATCCTCCACACTATTTTGAGTTTTATATTCTATTTATATATTTGTGATTTTAAGGGTCGTGTGCATTTAGGGATTTTTTTACCATTAAACTCGGTGTTCTGGAAAAAAAACCCAACTTAATTTAGAGAAAATACTCTGCCTGTTTTCTGTCTGTCTGTTATTATTCAATATGAAAAGGATATTGTAAGTGTATATTCCGCTGAATATGCGGTTTGGCAGCGAGTGGCTATTCAGCTGCCCTGCTTCTGCCTCAGAGTTTATTCAGGTCATAAACGAGACATATAAGCATTTGAGTTAAGATTTATAGTTACATTAACTGTATCAGAAGCTTTTTGTACTTAATATAAAACACACTGCAGGAGCTCTACTTTCCTTTATTCCACAATACACTTAATATTAGACATGTTACCTGTTGTAATTACTGACATTAATAGCCTCAGGAATAATGGAAAGTGACTTAAAAACCAGTGTGGTAGATGTAAATGGGACTTTATAGTATGTGTAATTTGGAAATATTTTATGAGTCATTAAATTTATACTTAACATTTCTTCATTTAGTAATTAAGACATAACCCAGCAAAACAATGTCCTCACTTTAAAACATAGGTCAGATTTTGTTATAAAATCTGAAAAGTGGTTGCCAAGGATTTAATTTCAGTCCCATGAAAGATTCAACCTGGTCCTGACACAGCAAAATTGAACCTCTTGCAGAAAATTTTTAGGAGAAAGTGGGGACCAGGATTTGTACAGCCCTCTCCAACACCTCGGAGTCACTCATGCGAGGCTTTAACCAGAACTGCATAGGATAATTTTCTCCTGGAAAGGAGGCTGAAGCCACCAGCAGCTCAGACAGGAAATCTAATGTGTATGTCTTCAAGGCACCCAATATTTGCTGATTTGGAGATGTTATTTTTACCCAAGCTTCCTCAAATTTTAATTTTATAAGTAATCTATTTTAGAAACTCCCACTTCCTTCATTGCTTGTTCATTTGCAAATAGATGTCCATTCCAAGACCTTGAATAGAAGCAGCCCACTGCTGCTTCACAAAGGTTTTCAAAGACCAGGAAAGTACAAGAGTGGGGTTTCTTAAGCAAATAATATCTCCAGAATGAAGATGCTGCCTTAAATGTTTAAGATTATTAATATATTTTTAGTGCATACTTCTCTCTACAGTCTTCTACATCTATGTATTGATTAAGCTAACATCCATGTTCACACAGTAAACATATTAACATTCAGATGATCCTTTTTTAGCTTGATGCTAATAATATGTTAAGGTGAACAAAGAAGAAAAATAGAACCCATATTTACCTATAACCCTGGTCTATTTTGAGATCCCAAGGCTTTTATGTTAATAATAAAAACACCAATAAATCCTCATCTCTTTGCTTTTTAAGCATGACAGATTGTCTTTGAAGCACTATTGCATTTATTTCTTCCAACCAGATGTGCAATTTATATTTTATTTGAAAGTAAACCTTAGCATTATAGAAGACACTTGTGCTAAATTAATAACATAAATATATTTTTCATCATGGGGTAAAACCTTCTCAGGAAAGTCTCCAGTCCCCTAGTCATATTCCAGTGCCTTGCTGATATTCTTGGAACAGCTTGTACGATACTGGTAAGTCACATCATCCATTTCATAGAGATCTCAATGGAGTCTGTCTGAAAACAGAAATAATACAGTAAGTTTAAGCAGGGAGACACCTAAGCCCCCAGCCTGCATTTGCAAGCAACACACTGTAAAGAGAATGTTTAAATACTAGTCTTGAAAAAAATCTGCAATTTATTTCCTTAAAAAATACTCCAAGAATCATGTGTGACTTTTTTTTTTTTAATTTTGCAATAAACTTAATGTCTTTGTGTATATTGGAAATATGCAAATAGGATTTTTTTTTTTTGTGTTCTTACATCTTTATGGAGTGTGGACCCCCTCATACAGTACAGAACTGAAAAGTAAACACTTCAGGGATTTTGAACAGATCATTTGTGGTTCCTATAAAAGAAAAATTTCACAACAACACTGGTGGGTAATTCACTGGCCCTTCCAGGTCTCTTATGGCTGGTGAAGGTGACCCAGCAAGGGCTCCTGATGCTGATGTCCATTGGGACAGCTGATGTCCATAGGGTCAGCTACTCATACAGTCCCAGCTCACGCAAGTAAATGCCCCTTCACTGGGAATCACTCCAACAGCAGTTTCCCTCCAGTCCTCCACTCTCTGGACAGTGTAGCAGATGCCTCGAGGCTCTCAGACATTGGAAGACATGTGCCTTGCCAGGTTAGAGATACTGAGAGCTGTACTTCTTGCATATGGTACTGCCACCCATCTGTCACAAGCCTTCAGAACTTTACTGGCTGGGAAGAATGATTAGTGTTTCCTGAGGAAAAAAATCTGATCAGAAGTGTGAAGGAATTATAGACCTTTACCCCTGCACCTAGAAACAGATATGCAGCTTTACTTACCTCAGAGGGACACAGCAGTCCAAGAGGTAAAACAGGAGGCTGAGCGGTGGCTGTCTTCTCTATGGATGTGCCCACGTGGACTTTTGAGCTTCCTGAAGGAACATGGTGGTAACAGTAAGGTAAATTCCCTTCCAAAGGCAGTCCCCCTCATTATTCATTCTTTATTTCCCCTGTGTTTTCTAACTTGGATTAGGGTTAGTCTGTGCCATTTTCAGTACCTTAAATTTACAACTGTCCTTCCCCTAGGGATGAACTATGGGACTCGAGTGATAAGTCACCCTCCCACTCTTGACTCCCCATAATGTTATTATTGATAATTGTTTCTACTGCAAGAGAATCATTAGGTAGGATCATGCCCTGTTGTGCAAAATATAGAGGAAGATATAGAAACATTTCACAAAATACTACAGTCCTACATAAGGCGTGTATGTGCTGTGGTAATTAGAGTTACTGTCCTCTTGGTGGCAGAATGAAGTCTGTAAAAATAGCATACTGAGAAACCAAGGGATCGCAGTGTCAATTTTACCTTCTGATCGGTTTGAAAAACATTTATTACAAAGATAAATGGCAGAAGCAAAAATGCTGCCCTGGGAGCAGTTCGGATGTATACTGATTGCAAACAGCTCTGCACATTCATTACACATCGAACGGCTCCTCCTAGTGAAACCCTGCAGAAACACTTGTGGACTGATTTTCCTCCCTTCCAGTATTTCCACCACATCCTGAACTGCTGTTACTTAAAGGATAGAGCAGCAGGGGTACGCTGGGACACTGTGGGAGGGGGTAAGGGAGTACTATTGAATTATTTGCAGTTTTACTTAATAAAGAAAATTCTGCCTTCAGATGCCAGTGTTTGGCTGCTGCTGGCTTCTGTGGCTTCTTTGCATGTACGTGTTTGCCAGCTACCAACTGGACTTTCATAAATCAAATAGCTGTCTCAAAGAACTTCAGAGTGAAAGCCTAAGCTGCAAGAGTTTGATCTTACAAGACAGTTGTCATCTGTTACACAGTATAAATCCTCTTTCATACTTTTTGGTAGCTCCTACGCTCTCTGGAACACACAGCAGGTGAATTTTAAGGCAAAACTTGGCCCTACAGCTTCTAAAATATTGCATTTTGCATTCATACAGAGAAAAAATAAATCTTTTATCTGAGTTAATTTATTTATCATTATATTTGGATATTTCATTTTGATAGTAAATATAATTTTTGCAGTTCTACCAGTTTTACTGTAATAAGTTGATGCTTTAGTCATAAATATATGTCAACATCAAAAATAGAAAATAAGGTCATAGTGAGACAAGAATCTTCATTGTAAATAATGTTAAAATGGAAGGAAACAATAAAAGGATTTGGTAGAAATATTATGAATTCATATCTTAAAATTTCTGCAACTCTTCATCTGGAAAATTTTGAAATCTTGAGTTAATTATGGGAGAAGAACAAAGTTTCACCTCTGAAAGGAAGTGATTAATATGAGCTTTAAAATGCTCCCCCAAAGTCTGTAGGAGGCATTTTCCTACAATGTATTTGTAGAGAAAAAAATCATCCTCCAAGGCACATCCTTAATAAGCTTCCTCCTGGTTTGCTCAATCCTCTTTTATGTGCTGTACTTGGTTCCATCAGGTACTTGGGGGCAAAGGAAAAGAAGATATTTGGGATGGAAAGGTGCTGCAATTTAGAAGAAAATGGGCTTAATTCCTTACACACAGGACACTGTTTATAGCAAAATTTACTCCTGTCCTGAAGCTGGGAGAAGCTTCTGTGACTAGCTCTCTCCAGTATCCTAAACCTGATGGCATATCTTTCCACAGCTAGTAAGCTGGAAGCTGCAAAAAAGCAAAAGGTCTGCAATCACAATGCTCACACCGTAAAAACCTAAAGCTAATGTCACTCCCGCTGGGAGGGAATACTTTGCAGTGGCACAGAGATCAAGACTACACCAATTATCTATTTATGATTCAGGAACATTTATATATATATATTAATATAATCTATATTATATATAGATTAATATAATAGATATATAGATTGTATAACATTAATATAAATAATTGATAAAATTAAAACCTGGGCTAGAGTTGACCCTGAGGACTTCTCTGCATCCTTGTCTGACTTTGAGTCTCATCACTGCTATTTCACTGTATTACCTGTGATGGATGCAAAGCTTCAATTGATGAACAGTTGTTCTTCCCTTACAAACAGGTATAAATCTGTTATGGAAATCCTACTGGTTATTTCTCGACCTTCTTGAAATGACTCTCTAAACACAGCTGCCTCACAGTCATGGTAAACATCCTTCACAAAGGCCAATTTGCTCTACAGGCCCCAAGGAATGTGACAGCTTGATACCTGGATAAGCCTGGGCTCAGTTTCTGTTTCTACAGAAAAGCTGGAGTCTCCAGTGGATGTTGGTAAACAAACCCTGGAGCCATTACGTGTTAGAGATCATAAGCTGTTACTCAGCGCCTTGCAATATGGAGTTGGAAGTGGACGGGCCGGGAAGAGAATAAAAAGTTAGAAAAGTATTTCAGAAATACCTGAGATGAGTCACTGCACACAAAGCAAGCTGGTACTGAGGTGCTGTGCTCAGTTATTCAGCTGTTAACCCATGGCTTGACTTGATCACCAGGCACCAGGCTGAAGTACTCATACAAGTATTGTGGCTGCTGGTAGGCACAAAACCTCTTCAATGTCCATGTATGTTCAGAACATACATGTTGAGCAGAAACAGAAGGAAGGGTAATAGCGGAGAGAGTGGGAGGGATTGTAATCCACTCCTGTTGTCAAATACAGGGACTTGTCTAGAAGTAATTTTAATCTTTGGTCTCTGAAAGCAGAGGCTAGGTAGATTCATGTTAGAAGCAGCATGCACAAAAGTCAGTTCTGATATCCATTAGATAAGTGTATTTAAAAGGGTTTAGTTCTCCATTGTATTGAAGGGTTTATGTCTTCCCAGAAGTTCAATACTAGAAAGGATATTTTGTAGCTCAAGGTCTTAAAGCAAACACCACCTGGTAAAATTCAAACTGTTCAGGAGCCAGATCTCTCTGAATTTGCTGGTGCTTTCTGGGATCTTCTGTTTGTTATTGTGGTGGGAAGGCCATGCAGGGAATGTTAGAAAGGACATAGGTAAAAAGCTATTGTTGCTGTTCTAAGACTAATTCCATCTCCTTGAGTAAGACTGAGTGAAATTCACTGACGAATCAGATACTACTTGCTACATGATGGTAGAACTAAGCCCAGAAAGAACATACCTGGAAATCTGGGCTTGACTGCGCTAGAGTAAGGCACCATGCATGAAATGCCAGGCATGCCAATGCCACACATCTTCTACACTCACTTGGAAGTGCAGGGAGAGCTGCCTTCTGCCCACAGATGGGCACAGCAGATCACTTTAGTGGCTTTAACAAACTAATTTGTCTGAGAGGACTTCTTTCCAAGCACTGTGATCAACTCGAAGGGACTGTTGCCCCAGGGATCAGCGGAAAGGTTTTCAGGTTTGCATCTTTGCAGGGAGACAAATACGATCCGAAGAAAGATCAGAAAAAAACAGAGATTTCTTAAGTGCTTCACAAGGTTCACTGGGTCTCAGGAAGGACTACAGGTCTTCCACAGTATTGAAGTGCTGGTAAAGTAAAAATGGTCTTCAAGGAGAGAGACTGGCATTAGCAGAGGAGCCCTTGTTTGGTTGTAAATGATCTCATTCAAGTGCAATATTGATACCAGAGAAAGAGGGAAATCAGAAAGTTAAAACTATAATCCTGGGACTGGCAGAGAGAAGAATGAAAAAAGAGAAACCTGCTGTCAGCGAGAGCTAACCTGCTCCTTGGGAGTGTATCAGTCTTGTTTCCTTTGGTCTTGTGTTACAGCAAATAATGGAATCATCACCACCACTATCAACACAGTATTTGCCTTCTTTCAAGCAGATGGCACTATACACCAGATGAATAAGGTTTGAATCTGTCTCTAACAATTTACCAGTTATTCTCAAATATTGTCTGATTGACTCCAGCAGTCAAGGGAGTTATAAACAATGCCCTTAGCCTAGTATTACCTCCACGGTCAGAGGGGAGATAGGACAAGAGTGAGTGAGAGAGCCCTCTGGTATATGAATACTCTCTGCATTACAATGCCTGCAGCCTTGCCATGACCCACCAGAAAGTCACAGTCTCATTCTCTGTCACTGCAATAGTTCATCCTAAATAATGCAGGTGAATTTAATGACACAAAGGCCTGAAATACTTTCCAAGTGAAAAAACCCAGCTTCTGTCAGTGAAAATAAAGTGGAAAATTCCCAGCACAGTTAAGCTCAGAGACTTTCCTCCATCCCAGCTATTCACCAAGCAAGAGTTATTCCAACCACAGCTCAGAGCAATCTGAGAGCAGCTAATGAGATACTTCTCAATTTTAAATGTGAAGCCACACTTTAAAAGGATGGCTGGCAGACAGAAAGGGGAACGAGATAGCTGTGGCTGCGGGAGTTATAGGGAGCCAGTGCTGCTCCAGCCACCTCTAGACAATGAGATCACCCTTTGTCCCAGCTCTGGGTGGGACCCAGAGACTGCCTGCTGGGCCAAAAGCTTCCAGCACCATGGTTTGGATGGCACAGGCACACTGACCGTAATCGAATGCCTGGAGAAGGAGTTTCCATTACCTCTTTCCTTCTCCCCCAGGGGTGCTTTTCCAAGACATGTGAAAAAAAACCCATGGCAGCTGGGGGTCACAACTACTCCCGGGACGGTCGAGAGGCATCGAGGTCCGACCCTGAGCCTCTTCTGAGGTCTTCTGTGTCAGAGGAACGCACAGGACGTTTTGAAGGGTGGTGACTGCTCCCAGAAAGATCTCTGATAAACAGGAAGAGTTAAGTATTGCTACAAATCGCTAGTCACTCCCAGTATCAGCCTGGCAAGAGAATAAACCTAGATTTCCCTAGGGAACAAAGATGTAGTGTTTTTGCCTCCCCTTCCTGCAAATTCAGAGCCCCGAAAGGTGCGGGCAGAGCCATTTCTCTCGCAGATCACATTTTCCTACCGTGCAATGTGTAGAAATATTCTAGAAGAAGCACAATAGCCTCTCCAGGCATGCAACACCTCGGCAAACCGGCGGAGCGGAGTTGCCCCTGCAGCCGGCAGGAGCCGCGCCCGCCCCGCTGCGGAGCTGGGAGGGCTCCCCGCAGCCGGGCCCGGCAGCCGCCGCCCACTCCTGCGAGGACTGCAGGCTCTTCACGGGAGAGCTGTCACTCTCCAGACTCAAGAAAATATGTTTCTCTCTCCCTCTCTGCCCACATTATCGTACCCCACCCCTTTCCCATCCACCTCAAAAATTCAAGGAGAGATGGAAAAAACAGGCAGAAGTGCCTGCGTTTGCTACGTTTGCTTCTGACGCCAGAAGGATTTAGGGATATTACCGGCAGCTTATTTAGAGAGTCCAAAACCACACCAAGAGCAAAACAAACGAACAGGAAAAAACACGCTGGGTTTAAGCGCACAGTCGGGGAGCATCAGTTCGGGAACTGGGTCAAAGGCTGCTCTGGCTATTGAAACCACGTCCCCCTCTCAGAAAAACGTCCCGGTTCGTGTAAAACACAACTAATGCTGGAAACACACACATTCAAACATACACGTGTATTTATACACATATCTCTCTCTCTCTCTCTCCCTCTCTTATTTATATACAGCACTTTTTATGGATAGTGCAATGGGAAAGGGCTGTAGCACACCAGTCTCCTTACCGCCGGGAAAGAAAGCGGGGACATTTCCTGGCCCGGAGGCTCTCTCTGCTCCCCGGCAGCCGAGGCTAGGGGTCTCTTCTCCCGCCGAGCCCAGCTACGCGCAGCCCTCGCATGGTGCGTGGTGCCAAGGCAGAACGGTCCCGATGCCTCACCCCCGCTGCTCCTCTCTTTCCGAGGGATGCTCCAGCTGGAGGTGAGGTATGGGGTGAGTAACGTGAGACTATCCAGTGTACAGCTTTCCTTTCAAAAAGCTGACTTCCCCGAAGGGGTAAATCCCCGAGCGATGGCGGATTTTACCCCGTTCACAGCCGATACTGCTTCACTGCGTCCCCTTCCTCCGGGTTCGGGTCGCAAAGAGCAGGGGCCGAGTCCCGCGGGGCCGGGTATGGGCCCCGGCACTGGGCGAAGGGAAATAGCCGCTGTGAAAGCGGGGCGCGGGACAGGCTCACACAGGTTTCATGCTGTCGTCTTGAGCTGGCGTTGGGCGGGAGTCACCTGGGGAGGTTGGAAAACGATGCTCTTGCGGGGAAGAGACCATGCGGTCCTTCCGTGTCACGGCGGGCGTCCACACCGCCGGGCCCTTGGAGCAAGCGCCGTTCATCCCCCGCTCTCGGCCTTCCCACGCCGATCCACAAATCTCCCAGATTTACGGAGCCCAGAGCCTGTAAATTCCTTTCTCCACTGCCAGTGAATTTGCACGTCCTAACACCTGTCCCTTAACCCAACGAGTGGGCGCTTGCAAGCATAGAGCCAGCTACATACACTTAAGAAGACAAAATTCAGCGTGCACCTGCACATTCAATGAAAATACAAACCAAGCAGTACGAGTACAAAAACTATATCTGGCTTTTTTTTAAAAAAAAGCATTCCTGAAAGACAAACTAAAAATATTTTTTTATCATTTAAATTACATATTCCCAATGTAATTCTACCTCTTTCATGCCCTCTTTCACACTTTTTTTTTCTCCAGAGAATGTTCAGATTTTTTTGCAAATGAGAAACTGTATTTTATGCATGTAGCCATAGAAATACTGAAGGTAATAGGCAGAGAAATTTTAAACTTGAACAAAACATCCACGATTTTTTGAAAGAAAGTTGTACAGTTATTAATATAGGAAGCTGGTCGTGATAGCCTTTTTTTTTGTACTTTCTACGTTGCTGTAACAGTGCAAATAAAAAATGATTGTAAATTTGAACACCAATACATTAATAATACAATTATTTTATTATTTTAATTAATTTTTCCTTTCAGAACATTGCAATTATTCGGTTTTGCAACTATATTTAGCAGGAGTGGGATTTATACTACATAAATTATTTTCTTTTGATAGCCACAATTTATTAATTAATGGAAGGTATAGGTTAAAACCTGCAAGATAGAAAGGGTACTTTATTAAAATAGTATGGAAACCCCCACCTTCATCCTAAATTGTGTGCATACAAAGAACAAACTCTTCAAATGAGCAGAACAACTGCATGTTATTTTTTTTTTCCTAAGTGACATTTTATCTTATAAGTGGAGGGTGTTTGTACATATGTGAAGAGGGAGATAGAAACCATGTGGCTCATGCCGTGATATCCAGAGACTAAGAGGCTGTTCACAGAACTCTGGATGCAGTAAGAGAGATGTAGGACAAAGATCTGTATGTTTTGACAATGAAGCTGAGATGAATTTCCCAAACTGCTGAATGTTGCTGAGTTCATAGACATGGTAACTAATCAATGAATCTGCACCCAGGCCTCACCTCGGCCACTCCATGCTGCCCCTGCGAAACGACTGGCACCAGGTCTTTGCAGGTGAAGGGTCGCTGGCTTGAGTTAGGCCTTGGTTCCAGTCTCAATCTGGGAAGCCAAGAGAAATTCGGTAGATGTCGCACGGACCTGGAGGGGGAGCTTCCAGCTTGGCCTCCTACCAAAGACATTTGTGATTTCCCTGATATTGGGTAAGCATCGACCTTTATCATGGAGAGAAGCCCTGGTCCAGGGCAGTGGAAAATCGCCTTGCAGCATCTCCAGCAGAGCTACATGGGGTCCTTCACAGAGTTATTCTTGGATCTCTTGCCAGCAAACTGTCTCTGGAGGCGCTGGCATCACCCTTTTCTCCATCACTACGTCTCCTACAAGCATTTAGGTCACTAGCGTGTAGGTCTCCTACAAGCAGCGGGAAAAGCCCACGCTTCCCACAGCCCTTCTGTTTCCCTCCCCCATTGCTGAACACTTTCTGCCTTATTAGGTGCTCAGAGATGAAGTAAAATGCCCGAAGACAAACGTCCCGCACGGGGATATTTCAAATCTCATCCCTGGTGAGAAGGAAAATTGTCAAAAGAAACACTAGGGCACTGGTGGGGGCAGGTGGTCAGCAGCAGGGCCTGTGACATGGTCCCTGTGCCAGGGCCAAGTCGGTGACACTGCGATCTCCCGATGGAGCCTGAGCCGCGGCTAGGAGCGAGCAGCCGCTGAGGAGCATGGAGACGCCCACAGCTGCTGACCCTGCTTCGGTGCTCAGCACAGTGCTGTATGCAGCAGAACTCCCTCACCTTCTTCCCTCCGGCTTCACGGCTGGAAGCAATCCCAGAGCAGTGTTTGTGGATCGGCATCTTGCACACCGGGTGAAAGAACCCTTTTCGGGACAAGACCTGGACAGTAAAAGCCGTACCCGACTCCCCAGCCTGGGAATTCCCCCCCATCGGGACTCAGTTGCCAGAAGCAGGGAGCTTCTGCAGCCCAGGCTCTGGTCCTGCTGCGCCTTTTTCCTAGATGGTAGCCGGGATTTGGGTTTGGAACAGCTGCAGGAAGGGACAAGAGATCGACGCGACGTCCCGGGTTGCTGGCTGCGGGCCGCCCGTCTTCCTCATCCTCTGGGCTTCACGCGTCCCTCGGGGCTGGATGGAAGTCCTGGCAGGGAGATACCTTTGTCAGACACCTACAGCTTCAGGGGCAAGGACATCAGCATGTACAGACAAAAGGGTATGTGGGCAGTCAGAGCACAGCGGGGAAACCGAAATGCTCCTCAGCAGCGCGACTGGCGCCGCATCGTCCCTGGGTTACTCGTTATCGCTGCATTTGGCAGAGAAGTCGCTCTGAAATGTCATTTTCTGACTTTGCCAGAATCCCGAAGGGAAAAAAATTCCTCCGCGCCGAAGGGCATCTGCGCTTTCCAGAAGGCGAGTCCCATTTAGGCAGGCAGTGGAGAAGGGCAACATTCTTCACGCAACAGTGTTTTTCTCCAAAGGAAAAACAAATAGTATTTCTAGCACTATTCTGCATTAACTATTGTGGCGCCTCAAGTTTGCAAATGAACTGGGTGGGGGCATTAATAGTGATTAAAATCCTGTTCATATTACACTGCAGCTGCAGAAGAGAACCGTTTCAAACGAAACCGGCCCCCTTGCCCTGCTAGCCCGGGCGCTGCGGCTGTTCGGCGGCCGCGGGCTGTTCTGGCTCGTCCCGCCGGCCTGCCGGACCCTCCTGCCCCCGGGCGGTGCCGCCCAGGGGCTTCTGGCGGAGGAGCGGCGGCGCGGGCTGCTGGGGATAACTGCAATACGGCACTTGCGTGGTTTGCAGCAGCAGTGGTGGGATAACACTTTCATTTCCACGCGTGGTGTAAGCAGGTAGAGCTCGAACCTGGATCCAGTGTAAAAAAACTTACTGAATTTCATCGCAAAAGCTTTGAGCCGGAGAGGAAGAAACTTTCGTTTACTTTATGAAACTCTGCAACAGATGGTGAACTCCGTGCCGGGTTACGTCTTTGCTATTTCATGTCGCAAATAATTTGTTTTCACGGGCATCAATAATGCGACAGCTCTGGGGTCGACGCTGAGGTCCCCCGAGGACCCACGCAAGGCAGGAGGGTATGGGACAGGCAGTAAGGGCAGCTCGGCTCTCTTCTCTCGTATAATTTTGTTGTTTTTGTTGGAGGGTGTGTGTGTAGGGGGTTGTTCCCGTTTTATTATCTCAACGAAAGAAAACCCTCAGGGCGGTAATGACCGAGTTTTCTACAGGCAGTAAAACATTAAAATGGCCACAAACCTTTCAGCATAGACCAAAAAGCTAGTTTCTCTTCTTCTTTTCTCCTTCTCTTCTTTTCTCCTTCTCTTCTCTTCCTCTCATTTCCTACTCTATCAGGGAAAAAAACCCCAAATACTTCGGTCTTTTGTGACTATGTAATGCAGGGAAAGACATGGTTTTGAAGGAAAACACAGCCCTTCTTCACCCAGACGGGTTCTGTGTTCTGCATGACACAGATGTTCGTACCTGCAGAAGAACCTCAGGTCATCTCAGAGGTCCAGAACCACAGGGCATCTCAGAGGTCCAGAGCAGCAGCGTAATGAAGATATCCGTGTACACATTTTTGGACAAAGTGTTTTTGTACAAGCAAAGCTGTGCAAAGGAACTGGAAATCTTTAAAGATAAAGAATGGAGGAAAATAAAAGATGCATTTTCAAGCCCAATCAGGAAGTATCGTCACCGGTCTAAGATCCCAATAACAAATATTTACGGGATCGTGTTAACCCGAGGGAAAGGATTAGTGGACACGGATTCAAACAAGAAAACTTCCTCCCCGGCAAAGTCGTCTCCTTGCCGGCGCTCGCCGTCCCTCCCCCAGCCCCCCGAACCCCTTTGGCCTCGCTCCGTGGGACTGCACGGCCTCAGCAAACGAGACCCTCCCGGCAGCCAAGGCCTCCTCCACCAAAGAGACGAGGGAGGAGATAATTATTCTTCCATTGTAAGACATTCGTCATTAAAAATCGTCAAGCGAAGTAGTGCCGCGAAGTGTGCAGGGGAGGCCCCCAGAGCCGCGCTTAGCTTACAGCTGCTTTTCGTAACAACACGAATGTCAGGAGATAAACCGGCATTGATTAAAGTCGCCGTGCAGGAGAATTCCTAAATTCCCCGTATCCTTAGGTGTGCTGGGCTCTGGCGGCCGGCTGCCCACGCTCTGGCTGGCCCCCTCCCCAGCACCGAGCGGGAAATCACCAGCGACGCCCGAAACGCTTCTTGGTGTAAGCCGACGGTGCTGCCCCTCACCTTTGCTGGCTGCGTCTCCCGGGTTCCCGCGGGAAGGGCTCCGTCACTCCCACTGCCGTGGCACAGAGGAGCGAACCTGCATCAGTCCGTGGTCTCAAACGAAAATCACGAAGAAAAACAACGCCTTTCGAAGTCAGACTTGCTGCTGTGCATCCAGGAATACGACAGAGCTACCAGGATTCTCAAACGCGGAATTCTGGTTACTTGAAAGAAGCTCGAAAATGCAATTATTCCTGTAGGTGGCACTGGTACTAGATGTTGTAGAAGCGGAGGCAGAAATTGAGAAAATTGCCTAGGAATTCCCAGTTGGTTACTATAATTTAAGGCAGAAAAAAAACAGGGTTATTTATTTTATTTACTCTAAATTCATATAACATGTGACAAATGAAAACTCGATTTCTTTATTAGAACAAATTATGCTTATAGAATCTAGCCCTCTGTAGCTTAATGGTCTGGTCCAAGAGAATTGTCTATTCCCCTATATGTCATTAAACAAATCCTAGTGCAAATAGAAATTAACTCAACACTGCTCATTCAAGTCAAATACTTGCACCAGGAAAGCCCTAATGAGACACTGTCTGGTTTCCAGAAGGGTTGCTAAGTACGATTGGCGGCAAAGTTATTAAATCTGTCCAAGCAGCTAACACATCATTAAGACACCCCACCTAACCCTCCCGACCTCAATCTGAATATTCAAGAGAGGGTGAAAGGGATATGACAGTGGCACCGATGCCATAGACCAGGTGGAACTCCCCACGCCGGGGAGAAGAACTGGGACTGCCCCAGGTCTCGGCAGCGGCGGGAGGCGTGGATGGGTTTTGCCGGGGAAACTTAGTGCATGGGGAAACTTAGTGCATAGGGAGAAAGGCCGGGGGTTAAGGATGTCCTTAACCTTTCTACCTATGCACTACTGCGTTTATTTCACCTGTTCGCCCGTCTTCAGTGTGTTCCAGTGAAGTGCACGCACATGCCTTCCCTGCAGAGGGTCTGTACGGACCCGAGACGGCGGGCTCAACCCTGACAGTTTAACCGGGTCTGTCGGTATCCTCCTTTCTCCTGAGAAGGGGTCAGATGCCCGTGGTCGCTCTCCACGAGTCGTCTGAGTTTCTACAGACCCTGTCCTTCTCCCACCAGGCCGGGGACAGCTCCCCGCGGTGTCGTAGGGACTAAGAGCCCAGTCCGGGCCAGGGAACCAGCCAGCCGGGGAACCAGCCGGCTGCGAGCGGCGGGAGAAGCTGCTCGAGAACGAGCGGGGGCTCCGGCCCAACCCTCGACACAGCCCGACACCGAGTGGGCATTTCTGACCACTGAAGCTGAGCTTCCCTGCTTCTGCACGCCAGGGAGTAGAGCCTTGCAAGAGGTTGCGTCCTTATCCCAACAGCAGGTCACCTAAAAGCCCTGTGTCTCCATTTCTTGCTATGTTTCGTTTTCTTCAGATTTTGGGTCTGTGACAATTGAAGTGACTCCAAGACCCGATTGTATTTTGCCCATCATTACTCCATAAATATGCACGAAATGTCCAGACATGGCTCGTTTGTATCTGATGAAACTTTGTTAAACAAAATTTCATCCTGTTATATATCCATTCTCCGTCTTGTCCCTGACCTTAAAATAATTTCTTAAAATTGAAATCACACACTCTTACACAATACATCTCCCTATCTACCTGCCAGCTTGTGAGAGTTTCGGATTTGTTGCGTGTATTTCCGTGCATGTTTGAGTACTACGTTAATTAGTTTACGCAAACACAAATGTATAAGGTGGTGGTTTTTTAGCGAGATAAAATAAGGTAGCAGGCTGTAACAAGAAACGCAACATCTACCAACGACGGATCAGCAACTTGTGCCAGGATCATTCTCGAAACGCCCTGTTCCCCCGAAGAGGTGAAAAGTGGAAACCAGGGCCAGCCCCTGCAGAAGGGCGGGGGCCGGGGGTCCCCAAGGGGTTAGGGAGCTGTTGGGAGGCAGCGGTCCCTATGTGCAGCGGTCTCTATCTGCAGCCGCCCGCCGGCTGGAAAGGACGTGTCCCTGTGAACATCCCCCTTTTCTTTCGCACAAGAGTTTGCCGGTGCATGTGCTCTTGTCGCAGGCTACCGTGTGGTCAGCACACCTGAGAGCAGGGAGTCTGCTCGGGTATTTTCAGACTCGCAGGCTCGGAGAGGGAGCGTGAGCGGCGAGGTCAGCCAGGATCGCAAGCAGCCCCGCACCCTCTCCCTCTGCCTGCTAAGGCACGCTGCCCTCGCTAACCTACTGCGCTCAGCTATTTTGTGGCATAAGGAAATGCACATGGCAGCCACTGATGCGTGGAGGCCTCTTCATCCTGCGTTTGGTTCATCGCAGAAAACGGGAATGATCCCTGGAGATTCCGTGGGATTTTATATGCTCACGTGTAGGAATAACTCTGTGCAAAATGAAAGCCCCCTTTCAAAGCTCCGTGGGTCTCATCCCTCTCAATTTCATACAGCACCTTCCCTCCGGGATGGGTCACCTCCGGACATAACTCGAGGCTCTCGCTGGGTTGTCGCTAACCTTCCACCTGCCTCTGCCCGCTTTTCCCTGCCGGACCTTCAGACATGTCCAAAATCTCCTCCGACACCCACACCGCGTTATCCTTTCACCTCGGCTCTTGCTCCAAGATGTTCTTTGCCCACCAAACTGTCTGCATTTTCCGGGGGAGGATTTCGCGGCTTTGAGCCGCATGGCAGGAGCTAGGGGCGGGGAAGACAGGGCAGCTGCGACAGTCGCTCCGGCTGCCGCACCACGTCCGCCCCTCAGACTTCCCCACGCCACCTGGGAAATACGGGCACCCGACTACATACACGGCCGGGAAACTGTCCTTTGGGAAGGATCGGGGGACTTCTGCTAACAAAATACGTTATCATGTGGGCATCCTTCTGCCTAACAACACCTCAGTAGCCCAATCCCCTCAAGGAAGGCGAGGAGGTTATCTTCCTTCCTCCCTTAAAAAAAAAAAAAAAAATAGTAAACTGCAGGTTCAAAGAGGGGCTGGGGGGGGGGGGGGAGGGGGGGTGTTGTTGTGTTGCGTTGGATTTATTTGTTTTATTCCTACAAGGGAAGAGCGGAGGCAGAGTGGGGGCAGAGCGAGGCACGGAAAGGCCTCATGAAGGCGGCTCTGAGAAGGAGCAGGACACGCCGAGGTGAGCAGGGCGCAACGGAGCCCTGCCGGAGCGGTGGAATACCGCAGCGTCCGGACTCTGCTCTCAGCTGCGGGAGGTTGGGCACGGTGTGGAGGCCTGCCCGGTCCCGGAAAGAGCCGGAGAAGGCCTTCATGAGCGGGGGCAGCCGGGGAGGGCCAGCCGCCGCCTCGCCGGTACCGGCCGCGCCCCGCGGCTGCTGCAGCCATACACGCGATTTGCAGCGGGCAGCTCACCTCGAGTGTGTTTTGTGGAGGAGAGGAGGCGAGGGAACAGAGTTTGAGGGAGGGAGAGGAAGGGGAGCGCCTCTGGCTCCCCTCTGCGACGCAGCAGTGTCGGGAGAAGGCAGAAAAGGGCAGCGACTCCCGAGAGACACCAGCCGCCGGTACCCGCGGCTCCGGCCGCGCTGCGCGTCACGGCACCGCTCAGCCACACTCTCGGCACGGAGGGAAAGGAATGGAAGGGGAAACCCGGCTCCTGTCTGGCACTGGCTGGAGTCTCTTAGAGCTTCCCCCCGTTTTACTTTGTCAGGCCGCGGGATCCCGCGGTGAGGGCGCGGGTGCGTGCCGGGGCAGCTGCCGGCTGCTCAGGGTGAGCCCCCTGCCCGGGCACGCGTGCCCTTCCCAGGTTGGAAAAGCCTCGACCCCGCGCCCCACGCCCTCCCCTCCCTGCTGCCTTTCCTCTCCGATTCCACAATGATTTCCTACCTGAAAAAAATAATCTTTTTGCCAGGCAGGTCAGAAGCGATCAACAGTCTGTTGTATATTATGTTTTCATATTCCTCTCGTCTCCCCCTGCCCTCTACCGACTCACTGTAGATCTGACCTTTGGTATTTCAGCCCACACTCAGCAGTTGAATGGAAACAAGTTGAGCACGTTCACTTCTGATAAACATTATCCTTAAACCACTGGAGACCCGAGCAGAGTAAACGAGCTTTTCCGACAGGACCACATCAGGAACACACATTGAGAAAGGGAAAGAAACAAAATATCCAGGAGATCAGAGGCGGGCTCGAGGGTGGAGAGGGGTGGGGGGGGGGGGGAGAGAAGGAGGGAGAACAGACAAGTTGGAGGACACGGCGGAGGGGGAAGAGAAGGACCCAACTGTGAACACAATAGACACAGATGGGAAGAGAAACTGACCGAGCAGCGTGAGAGAGCAGCGCAGGGTCACGCCTGAGCATCCCAGCAACCTTGAGGGAGCTTTAGAGGCGCCGAGCGGGTCCAGGAGCGGCGGCGTCGGGCCGTGTGCTCGGAGATGGTCCCCGGCCACACGCCACTGGACCGGACTAAAGCAATGGGAGTCCCGCGTGTCCAGGTTGGCCGGGGCGACGAGCAGCCCAGGCCCCGTCGCGCTGGGAAGACACACTGTAGGGCGAGCAGCCTTGTCGGGGATCCCGACAAGAAACTCCGCTTCCACAAGAAATACCCTGTTAAAGCGGGTCGGAAGTTTTACGGATTCCCACCCCCTTTCATTGTTTAATTATATAAATAACTTAATTAAGGCTATATCCAGATCCCACTAGTTCAATGCCTTCTGCCTTAAAAATAGTCAAAGGAGGTCAGTTCACAGCACTGAAAGGGGTTCTGGCTTCAGCAAATGCCTGCTAGTACTACTGCCTGCTCAAAATGCCAGCGCTTTCGGACAGTGGCATTTGCGCGGGTGTGAGGAGTGCTCCCCGTACCAGGGATAATTCTATCTAGGTTGAGGAAGCGCCACAATTCACAGGTGCGATATTCTGAAAGGGCAACTAGTGTTTTTCAAGTAACCACAAAACTACCATAGAAAAGTTCCTGTTGAGGTGGTTTGGTTTTGTTGATTTCTTTTTTTGTTTTGTTGACTTTTTTGGTTGTGTATTTTATGTTGTCGTTTTGTGGGGTTTTTTTTTGTTTTTGTTTTTGTTTTTTTTTTGGTTTTTTAAAATCCCTATGGAGAAAACAAGTATCCGCCGATATTTCGATCAAATGGAAGTACCTGCAAAAGAGCCATGGTTACCTTCTTTTCATCACGAAACGTTTACAATATGCCGCTAATTTCTGGGAGATCTCCTGCAACATCTTATTTCTTCACGGTTAGAAATGTTCATTAAGATATGTGCAGGCTCTGAAATCTCTCTCAATATTTTTCCTAAAAATATCTTACATTTAAATTAAAATAATATCGAGACAATATTTATACACACCAGCGACATAAATTTTGTGGTTTACTTGGTGATATTTCGTGCACTAGGATCACCGCCTTATTTCTTTTCACGTTTTATTTAATTTACAGAGTCTGTACCTTTGAGTAAAAAAAGCGAAACAACAACAACAAAAGCAATAAACGACAAAGATGAACTTCAGGAGAATAATACAGGAAAAGAAAAACCAAAACCAAACCCAAGACAAATCCTCAGCTGGAGCTGAGAGCCCAGGATCTTTGTGTGCAACATGATGTAACGTAGGGCATAAGACGCGCACACACAAAATCAGCTCAGGATCCATACACCGCCAAACCAAACATTTCTTCCACATACACGCCGTGACCCACACATCCTTTAATTCCTACCAGCTTTGTCTGCTTTTCTTTTGATTTCTAATATGTATCAGTGCCTTTTGTAAAGCTGAAGTCAGCTGCGAGGCATTGACATTTAAACGCGGCGCAATATTAGTGTGGGATTGAAAACAAAACCGGGGCCGGTCTGCGTTAGGCAGCGAGCGCCAGCATCCCTGTGCCGGTCTGCAGCGGCCGGAGAACACAGCATCCCAGTGCCAGGCGCTACATGCCCCGTCCCGTCTCGTCCCAAGGTAAGGGAAATTGCAGCTCGTTTCCTGACCGGTTGGTGATTTTCACCAAAAATGACGCAACTCTCATCGCTCACGATCTTCTCGTACACCGCCCGCGAAACATGCGTTAGCGAAAAGGTGATTTATTATAACGAAGTGATCAAACCCACGAACTTTCTCTCGCGATCTGCAAACTCAACGCGGGCAAACCGCGTGTGTGTCAAGACATGGCTCTGCTTCATTCGGGGAAAGGGGGAACCGCTCTGACAGGCTCGAAGCCCCCTCTCCGGCTGCTTAGCCCGGGAAAAGGGCCAGAAAGGGCGGTGCTGCCTTGCCCGCCGACCGTGCCCCGGCCCCGCGGAGCTGCCTGCCGAGACCGCGGCCCCCGCCGGCCGAGCAGCGCCCGGCCAGGGCGCCGGCCCCGCTCAGCGCGGCCCCGAGCCGGCGGCGCTTCCCGCGCAACTCACCGCCGCAGGTGCGGAGCCGCCGTGCCGGCGCGGCGGGCCCAGGTGCCGAGCGCGCTGCGCGGGAGCGGAAGGGCCGCCGCCGCCGCGCTGTCCGTCATCTCCCCTGGCCACTGGGAGGGCGGCTGGGCGGTGGGGCCGCCCCAGGGGCGGGCTCGGGGGGGCGGTGGGACACGGGCCCGGCCCAGCCCGGCCCTGCCCACGCTGCCCTGAGGTTGAAATGCAGAAGTCAAGGCTCTCTTGTCGGGATGTAGATTTCCTTGTAGTTCTTTTCTTCCTCACGCTACTGTTCCCTCCTCAGCGGAGAGCAGAGAGGCTCGGGGCCAGTGAGGCCAGGAGCGCAGAAGGCCGGGAGTCGGTTCCCGGGCATAGGGATCCGTTGGGATTTAGGGCCGGCCTCGAGGTGTCCCGCTCAGAGGAATGGGTAAGTGGCCGGGAGCCGCAGGAGGGTTCAAGTGATGTCAAGAGAGGGGGAGCACCCGTGCTCAGTCATCTGCCACCGCCGCGGCTCCCTTATTGACTTTGCTCGTGTTCCTACAAGTTGTAAGAACATGTTGAGGGTCAGGAGCAGGGGAGAGAGAGAGAGCTAATGACTAGTCGGCTTGTTATTAGTGTTATTAGGCGAGTGCGAAGCAGGATCGAAGCCGAGCGGATGGCTGGAGCCCGTGACACGTTGTATATTATTCCTGACACCGATCGTAGCAGTTAACATTTTAACACGCTTGTTTTACAGCCCAGTGTAATCGTGCTGTTAAGCGAAAGGCGCTAACAGCACCGGGGTCGGTCTTTAAAAAGTTAGTCCCGACTCAGAAGCACCGCGCTGCCCTCGTCTCTCCCAAGATGTAAAAGAATTTCCTCAACTACTTTTCCTTCCTCCCCCTCCCCCACGCCTTAGAAGATGTTTTTCTTTTCTTTTTGTTTTCTTCGCGTTCCTTTTTCCTGTGGCAATAAAGCTGAATTGTCTGTTGGGGCGATCTCGTTTTTCATCTCTGGAATGTGCTTATTTTCGGGAATATGCTTGATGCACAGTGCGGAGAGCTCCGACAGACAATTCAGCTTTATTGCCACAGGAAAAAGGAACGCGAAGCAATCATTTTTTTTTTTTTAACTTTTTTTTTTTTTTTTTTTGTTTTTAACCTCTCACTTCTCTTCCTCCCTCCACTTCACTCTTGGGGGCATCCCGCTAATATAAAGAAACGTGCGTGGAGTGACCGGGGGGGGGGGTCCCTGTCTGTGACATCTGTCTGTGGTGAAGAGCAGCTCAGACGCCCCCTTCTGTGGCGTCCGCCGTGTCCGACGGCTGTGTTTGTGCATTTGCTTGCAGAACCTGCCTTCGGGGAAGTGAACCAGCTCGGGGGGGTGTTTGTCAACGGGAGACCCCTGCCCAATGCCATCAGGCTGCGGATTGTGGAACTGGCGCAACTGGGTATCAGGCCGTGTGACATCAGCCGGCAGCTCCGCGTTTCCCACGGCTGTGTCAGCAAAATCCTGGCTCGCTACAACGAGACCGGCTCCATCCTACCGGGGGCTATCGGCGGCAGCAAGCCTCGGGTCACCACTCCCACGGTGGTAAAACATATCCGGACCTACAAACAAAGGGATCCGGGCATCTTCGCCTGGGAGATCCGGGATCGCCTGCTGGCCGATGGCGTGTGTGACAAGTACAACGTGCCGTCGGTTAGCTCCATCAGCCGCATCCTCCGGAACAAAATCGGGAACCTGTCTCAGCAGAGTCACTACGAATCTTACAAGCAGCACCAGCCGCCCCCACAGCCTGCTCTGTCCTACAACCACATCTACCCCTACCCCAGCCCCATCGCTGCTGCAGGAGCCAAGGTGTCCACACCTCCCGGAGTGCCGGCGATCCCCAGCACCATGGCCATGCCCAGGACGTGGCCGTCCTCTCACTCGGTGACGGACATCCTGGGGATCCGGTCCATCACAGACCAAGGTGAGAAATGGGGGGAGCCGGGGCCACAAAGGCAGCCAAACAAGGCCGGAGGGGTTCGGTCCCTTACTTCTGGGTTCTTTCCTTTCCGAGCGTGGGAAGGTGGTTTAGTTGTTTGATTCGGGAAACCTCCGGCGTTTCCCGGGCACGGGCAGGGCACTGAGCTTACTGGAGGACGCGTCTCGGAACGTGGGCAGACCGAAGGGCCTGGGTGGGCTGCAGGAGGACCAGCAAACAGGACACATCGGCCGTCACCTCCACCTCTCTGACCCGGGAAGTGGGGATCTTCGCCGGGGGGAACGGCCCGGGTGAGGCGGCACAAAGGCACGCTTGGTCCCGGTCCCGGTCCTGGTCCCGGCTGAGGCTCGCTGCCGCACTCCGGTCACGGGCGCTGCCTTGGCGTTTCTGAGAAGTCAATTTTCTGTAGTTTTCGCAATCAGGCCAAATTTGCTTCGGCAGGAAGTTCAAATGTCATCTAATTGCTTTCATTCTGATGGTGTATTTTCCTCCGAAGCGGTGGTCTACGAAAACCAAAGGCCCAAGATTTGCCTCTTTTATCCCTTTCACATTCTTTCGGCTCCTCCGCCTGGAAACTGCGTCGCGTCTCCCAGCCGCTCGCTAGCAAGGGACATTCTTTCTATTTCGGTCTCTGCCAGTGAACTAACAGTGAAAGCGTTACTCAAAGTGTCACTGAAAACAAGTGTCCAAAATAACCTTTGCCTACAGCGATCTCTGTGTCCCATTCTTCTCTAAGTATTAGTGGAGAGGTGGGAGCTGTGATCTCTGTTTTCACTGCCTTTTTAACAGCAACAATGCAATTCTACCAGCATTTCAAATGCAAAATGATCCTCTAGGCATTGCAGAATAATTTTCTTCTTATTTAATCAGAAAGGTGATTTTTTTTTTCAAGCAACACATGCGTATGCACAAGCACGGTTTTTTTATTTATGTACATGCAAAAAAGTAAGTTTGTTGTTTGCCCTCCACGATATAAACGTTATTCTAGTCCTCACTGGCACAAAAAAATGTGCTTGTTTCTGAGTCGACTCCAACAAATACACGCCTGGCAATCTAGAGGTGGTGTTGGCAATGAACATTAAAAAGAATGAGAGCATTACAATCACACAAGACATTTAGGTTATTTTTTTTTAAAGTAAGTTTCTCCTTTATTAACACCACATTGTCAGGCAGGCCTCTAACGGTGCTGCCGGGTGCCTCAGTATCTGTCCCGTCTCCCTCAGCCCCCGCAGCGACACACATCTTTCTGCAGTGTGAAATCTTCCCCCCTCCCCTTCCCGTCAGAGGGTCAGGGCTGCGGAGTGCCCGATGCCGCAGATGGGGGCTGCTCGCCCTTGATTTATAGGGCAAAGTGACCTTGCTGACACGGAAAGGAAGCCCCTATTCATGGGAAAGTGTGAGATCAGCAGAAAAGGGCGCTCGCCAAGGGAGCTCAATTTCTTAAGACAACTTCAGATTTGTGCCTTTCCCCAGCACGGCGAGGGGCCGAGCGAGGCGGTGTCTCAGGAAAGCCCCCTCCCACGGCAGCTCCGATGCGGCTGGGCGCGGGGCTCCGGGCATGGCTCCCCCTACTCCTCCCCTGGCTCCCCGGTGCGGGAATTTGGCCATTCGAGGAATTTGTCCGCCAACAAAACATTCCGGTATGCCCATGGCGCGGCTGATAGGCATGTAAATAATAGGACTGTTACTTCTTTTCCTCCTCACTTTCTTATCTTCCTCCTTTTATTTCCCCAATAAAATTTTATTTATTTATTTATTTACTTTTATGTTGCATTTTCTTTTTCTCCCAAGAAGTGTTTGTATCCCAGTTCATCCGCAGGCGTGTCGGATTTGTTTGTAACACGGGGTATCGTTTCTCCTCTGATTTAGAAATACACACACAGCGGTTGCCATAAATTCCCCTTTAGGAGATCCTGGGGGATAAACGCCGTCCGGCAGCCACGTCCCGCCAGTGCGGGGACGTGGGGCAAGTGAGCCAGCCAACTCTGGGCTGGGTTGCTGATCTCTGTCACAGGTTTCACCGAGGGAGCTGACTCCCTTCTGCCCAGGAATCACCCTCTCAAGGAGCTTCCAGGAGTTTCAGCAAGGTGTGGCGGGCGAGGGACCGGTTTCCCCTCAGCTCTGCCCCACAGACTTCCTTCCATGTGGAGAGGGAGCCGTCTCCGAAGCAAAGCCATTTCCATCTCTGAATCCCAGCCTCTTAACTCCCTCTCTCCCGCTCCTTTGTTTTCCAGCGGTGAATGACACTTCGCCTTACCCCAGCCCCAAGGTGGAGGAATGGAGCAGCTTGGGCCGAAACAGCTTCCACCCGCCGACCCAGCATGCCGTGAACGGATTGGAGAAGAGCTCCCTCGAGCAGGAGGCCAAGTACAGCCAGGTAAAGAGAGAGTGGGGGGCGGGCAGTGATGCACAGGGCTCCTGAGCTCGGCCTCGGGCTACCGTCCTCGGTTTGAAGCCGGTGCCGGACTTTCTTCTGTTTTGGTTTGCAAAGACGGGCGGAAAAAAGCCTGGCTTTCTTCGCTGCTCTCTCCGCTTCCTCCCCCGGGCCGGCGGCCGCGGCGCCCAGCACCCCCACCCCGCCTTGCTGCCGGCGGGCGGAGGGCTGGCGGGGCGGCAGCGATCGCATCCCGGGCCCGGGGCTGCCCCCGGCCCGCCCGCCCAGCGGGCGCTCCAGACCCGCCGCCATCGACCCCCGCCCCGGCCGGGCCGGCGGGCGCGTCCCGCCGCCGCCTCCGCCCGGACAGCCGCGTTTTGCTCTGTCCGCAGCGTGCTCTGTAGTCAGGGGAATAATTTGAAAATGAGATGTAATTGCTTCCTACATTAAGCATTTTTAAACGCTTAAGTAGACGGCGAATTTCCTACGTTTTAATTACAACACAATATAACTGTTACTTAATAAATCTCTGTCTAAATCTTTGTACTTGCTAATCAAGTCCCATGCCAGGAGAAAAGCTATAAAAGGCTCAACTGTTACTCGTTGGGAAAGCACAGGTTTTGAAAACATTTTTTTTCCATGTGATGGAAACATTTCAAAATGCATCAGAGGTCTCTCAGACACACTGACTTCCCGGCCACGCGTTTGTTGTACTTAGAAGCAAGTCAAAGAAAACCCACAATCGCTGTTTAGCATTTTTCCCGTTCAAAGACAGAGGTTTTGGACGTATTTTTTTGAGTTCTGTGTCTGGTTTTAGATCCATGTAGAGGAGACTTTTGTAGCTCGTGTTCGGTGGCGAGAGTAGCTGACTCAGACTCTCAAGATGCGGAGCACAAACTGCGGGAACATTTGCAAAGAGCGGGCAGAGTGGGAAATACTGTAGAACCTGACAGTGAACAGCTTCTTCATTACATATATTGCCTTTTAAGCCCTACACCACCCTCAATGCTATCCTATTTGTTTTGTTTTTCTATTATGCCATTATTATAATATTAATTTCATAACACAAGTGATGTGCACTATAGTGTTGCCATTATTGTATGATTAAAGACAGAATTAGACTTAGAATTTAGTGTTACTACTCCTTCTACAATTTTCTTTAAAGACTAAAGTAAGCATTAACAGTCTTGCTAAAAAACAGTAGATACAGACTGTCACTACTCTGTAAGAGCAGCTGTACTGTGGCTTCATTGTCTTAGGTTCCAGGCTGGGCCTTCTGCACACAGTCCTGCTGAAAATCACAGGATCTTGCTCATTGGCTATAAACCATGGCCTCTGATGGATCTCATTTACTTTACAGATGTGTTGAGAAACAGTGTTTGAGTTATTGAGTTATTTTCAGTGTTGGTTTGAAAACTATTTTTTACCTTTTCTTTTTTTCTTTTTTACTTTCAATGTTTATGATTTAATCTTCATAATATATAACTGTTCTATTGTCAATATCAGTTTTACTTTAAAGTTTTGTTCAACCTGAAAGATTACCTGATAAATGTTATTTAAACATAACATACTATTTAAAATCTGAGAAAACTGCTATTAATAAAATGGATTTCATTTATCCAAATAAATTGTCCAGAGAGTTTCAAAGGGCAGAAAAGCCATATTCAGAACCCTGCTTTACAAAGGAAGATATAGAGGAGGTTCTTCCCTGTAATAATAATATAGGTAAACAGATTTTGGCTTTGGAAAGTTTTAACACATAGACCAGTCTATTAATATAGTATTCAGAATTGTTATCCAGAAAATTAATTTGAATGTGTATTAATTGCTTTGTCACAAGTTCACTTTGCTAATTAAGAATATGTTAAAAAAAATCATGCTAAATAAGGATGGGAAAATGTGATAATTTGCAGTTTTTGCCACATTTCTTTTGCCAAAATATTTATTACAGACAGTGTGAAGTGAAGGTGATGAACCAAATTCCTGCTGCACATAGTACTGACTTACTGTCTTTTTGCTGAAGTGTAGTGAGTCTGGAGTGGCAGCTGGTGAAGACTTACAGAATTTTCTGACATCATCGGATGCATGGTCTCTTGCAATGTATATGGTTTTGGGTGTAAAGAGATGAGCAGAGGATATGAGAGAATGTTGGTTTATTTGTGAATCTAGCAGGCAGGTATCTGGAGTGGTGGGAAAATGGGGAAGTCTCAGATATACTTAATATGCCAGAAAGACTATGGTGAAATAGCCTGTGTTGTTGTACTTTGAGGTAATTGCTATTTCCTTATCTCTTTTGGGCAAAGCTTGTTACAAAAACTCTTAGAGGTCTTAAGGATGCAGACATCATATTTCCCCCAGAGAAGAGAAGTGACTGTTCTGTTTTTATGTCTATATTATCAAAATCAGAGGTGCCTACATGAGGAGGGAATCAATCGTGGATGTTTAACTTAGGCTTCCCAATTTCACCATAGGAGCAGAGGAAATGTGCTCTGAAGCCCATTAACAATGGATTTTGTGTGAGTGATAGGTAATTCTGCATTTTCCAACAAATATCATCTATGTATTTAAGCATCACCAACGTCCAAAGGTCACCTGTCCATAGCCTGCAAATAGCTCCATAATCTTTCATAGCAAGTGAAAGACTTGTTCCTCAGCTTTAGTCATGGAAGATAATATTTTGCTTCTCAAGAAGTCCCCTGGAAAATCCCTCTGTGTGAGAAGGATTAGAAATATTGAGACCAAAGAACAAGGTCTTGTGTACTTTTACAGTAAATTTATTTGAACACTTCTTTTAAATTACATACATTTGTTTTAAGACACAGGATACTGTAGTCTTTTTCTAGGCAAAACTCTTATTGACATCCCAGACTTGTCAGGCAGCAGCCAAGGCTGACCTCTCCTTGGTTCCAATGGCTACATTTCAGCCCCTGTCCCGCGCATTTGTGGGAATTCACCCACAAAAAAGGCAGGAAGACTTCACATTTTTGCCTTGACCATATGCAGTCACGCTAGTTAAACATGAAACTGAACTTCTGGATGTAGAAGATTTTTCATTTTATGTATTACGGATTTCCTGGGGCTTTTGTTTGCAATGTTGTTCCTATTTGTGTTTCGGGAGTTGAAAGCTCAGCCTGGTACACTGTGATTCTGTACAAAACATTCCACAGAAAACCAAAAGATGCTTTGTCAAGTTTCTATTCAGGTTTAATTACCTGATGTCCCAGGTTGTCATTTATACGTAAGAAATTGCATAATTTCCCTGGTATATCACACTCACAGATTTGTCATATGGCTTTCAAACAGGGTGACTGTGAATCAGAGAAACTGAAAAGGAAAACAGATTTTCCCAAGAGTTTGACAGTTTTGTGTCATATGCATTTCATACAGAGCTCAGTTATATTGCATTATTTACGGAGGGAGGCACATTCCGTGTGATGTTCAGGTGCTTCTAAAGATAATTATGCTATTGTTGCAAAGGATGAATATTCTGAGTATTTTCCATTGCATGGCTTATACTGACTACTGCATTAAAAAAACATAGCTGGAATGATTGCAATATGAACACATTTGTAAACTGCATTTGAAATCAAAACACTTAATAAACATGTATAATGTCTAAAATGCAGATCTCAGACATCTGATGCTTGTAACTTGCTGGGCTAATATCATAGATGTTCAAAGTGAAAAAAAAAAAGTGATCTGTATTTACACATGTATGGGAATGAAGAAGACCTGACATACATCTGTATGATTGCTGAGAGGCAAATAGCTTGGAAATAATTTCTTTTCAGAATGACTTTCTGTGCGCATTGCAGGAAGCAGATGTGCATATTGCCAAAGGGAGCTGATACTCATTAATGGGAAAAAGCTTGTAACTGGTGGGGGGGCTAAGAGCAAGCTTGCTCCTGGAAATGGTATGCTCTTTGGAGGCCTCATCCCAAACCTACTGGAGCTGCAGAAAACGCTCCTAATTCAGGGGGGTTTGTGAACATAGTTTGAGTGAAGTCTTCCTCTGACATGCTGGCCAAACCCCTAAGCAGCAACTACCTCAGGTCTGTCTCAGCTGAACTTCATCAGCTGTTTGGGGATTGAGTTTTCGGCATTGCTGGCATATCACTCCTTGTCCTTTGGCTGCATTCTGACTGGGGGCCGTGAGTCCTGTGTGCTGCAAGCACATAAAGCGAAGGCTCCATTTTAGGGCAAGTGATTGCAAATGTAGGTGCAACTCTGAACAATTACTTGCACAGAAAATGTAGGTAATGTAAACATTTAGTTCCTGATCTTTCATTTATAGATGAACAGTGAACAATGTATATTTGGTGGCCATGCATATGTATCTGCAGTGCTTAGAACCCACAACACAGGACAACATTAAAAGTAGCCTTAAATATTATGGCAAATTATATGACCATCCTACACAAATGATTTACTGAAAAAATGAATTAGCAAATTACTTATTTGGCATCTTACAACCCAGGATCCAGGCAGTTGGATTCCTGCTATGGGTCTGTGCAAGATCCATCAATGACAAAGGTCTGGACCTACTGCTTTTCAGTCATACCCAGGCAGCACGGGGATGAAGCTGTGAAGGAGAGGTGTTTATTTGCTTTCTTGCTGTAGTACCCAGCAACACTGTTAGCAGAGTCTGTGCAGGGGTTCAGACCTTGGCTTGGAGACTCGTTCTGTGTCACTCTCACTAGGATCTCCAGACCAGGCCTGCTATCAAAACATTGCCTCTAAGACAGCTTGCTCAAGGTCTAGGCATCCTTGTCATTGCATGTTGTGGGTGAGGGGGATGAGCTGATCCCACTACATGCACCCGATTCCTCCCCAGGTGATCTGGATGGCACCCAATTCGAACCCCATTTGTGAGACCTGCCTCTTACTGGCCACCTGCTTCCACGGCCAAAACACAGTGCCCTGTCCACCAACCCACATGGCTTCAGGGCACTCCACCCGGATGAAACTAATAAAGAAAGTCAGAGAGGTGAGTGAATGGTATAATGACACTCAAACTGCACTCTAAGCACCTTCTGCTCAAAGGACCCCAACCCACCAGAAGGTCTGTCATGACAAATATGATCAGGGACCGTAAAGCGGGAGTGATGGGAGATACCTATCACAGCCAGGGAGCAGAGTGCCAGGAGCAGAGGTATTAGATGTGATTTGACCTCTTCAGTCTTGGTTCTTGCAGGAGATTGGCAAGTATATAAAGACTGTATAGTGTGTTTGAATTTGTCTGTTGTGGCAATTTATCAGCTTTTAGGAATTGCCTACACACCCAATTGTAACAACTGTAGGCATTTAACAATTGATGGGTTATGGCTTCACCCTCCTTAGTGTACCAGCCTCCAAGTAACTGCCTCCGCAGCATCGGAGATTTGCTAGACATAGGAGACTTCTGTTTTGGCTGTCCCTGAAAAGAACAAGGTGATGACTTTACCAGTTTGACCCCATATTTGCCTTGCTTCTAGACATCAAGAATCCCTTTGAAGTGTCTGTGTCCATAAGTCTCCTACCTCAGTTTCATTTAAATTACAGCATATTGAAATTACAATATATTGCTAAATATATAATATTAAGAAGGCATTTTTCATAGAACATTTCAGTAATACATAATGGTGTTAACCAACAGCACAGAAAAGAACTAATGTTTATTTCTTCCAGTTTATTTGCTTGTTTAGTGTCCATGTGTGCCCTGCCCAATTCCAGATTTTGTCAAAATACCAAGGGGGAAGTATTGTGCAAATCTTTTCTAAAACTATGGGAATCTGTTGTTAATTCCAACTCAAAGGAGTTTGCTTATATGACATGATTTTTTCCCCCCGTACTTTCCTATTGTCCTCATAAACCCAGTATATCTGTCTAAGGAAGACTAAGTTGTTTTTGTCATCAGAACCAAGATTTATGCTTAAAGCTAGCAGAATTTGTTTTCACTCCACTTTGAAATAGCCTGGTTGTGGAATTTGTTGCATAGAACATACCCCAAGATCCAGCATCTTCACTGGAAAGGCAGTGACTTTGATTTATATCGTCCTTCTCAACCTGGTGTATGAAAGGGAAGCAACCATTCAGTGACAGTGTAGATAGACCTTGAACTATAATCTACATTTGGAGACATTTAGGGGGACATGTTAGTGTGTGCTTGGTGTGCTGTGATCTCACTTCATTGTGAAAGCCGTCTAAACCCATTGTACTTCTGAAGAAGCACTGGAAGGTCTTGTTCCC
Source organism: Chloebia gouldiae (assembly GCA_003676055.1). Taxonomy (NCBI): domain Eukaryota; kingdom Metazoa; phylum Chordata; class Aves; order Passeriformes; family Passeridae; genus Chloebia; species Chloebia gouldiae. The sequence goes on along the minus strand of QUSF01000004.1, from coordinate 19,138,846 downwards.
TGCTTTTCCTTCAGAATGTGCTTAGGTTTTACAGCAACCTCTCTCTGCCTTTTATCCACCATGCCTTTTTCTCCTCCCTCTCTTTTCCTCTGTTGTTTTTGTAGTAGATTACTCCGTGTCAGAGAATAAGTGGTGTTTTTTTTTCCTTTTTTCCTTACCCACCTTCCATATTCCCCCCCACTATTTTTTTTTTCTTTTCTTTTGTTTCTGCTGTAGTTTGCTTTGGAAAGGATATAAAATACCCCGGCTCCTTCAGGAAAGGATTGGTGATGGTGTGTAAATTCAAGTTACTATTACTATTTCCAAAACTGAGATTTTATTTCCCTGAAGAGGTTGAGATTTAAAACTGGATAAGAAAATATAATTTAGAGTGATCTTAATGCATGTCCCAACTATAATTAAAACACTCAGTTGATATTATCTGCTTTCTGTGTTATTCACTGCAGCTGGGGATGGCTATAGGTAAAGGAAACAAAATTCAAGTTAATAAAACAGCACATTAAACACGGGGAATGGGATCTGCTTATTATGAAAGGACTGAACTTTATTTTAGAAGGAAGGAGGGGTGATTTTCTTACGCAGTGCATTGTTGTGCATTGAATTTAATAATGGGAGAAATAGCTGCAAAGAAAATGGCATCTTTTTAAGAGATAATGTATAGGATTGAGTGGCTAACTGTGTTTGAAATCTTAGAGAACTTCAGCTCTAAGAATAAGTCTGTTTTAATTTTGACTTCAACTAAAATACCGGCATTACTTTGCACAACTTACAGCGAAAAAAAAGTAGTGTAATTCTCCATTCTTGAAAGGTCTCTTTTCCTTTTTCAGTCTTCTGGAAGCTAACTCGGTTCAGCTGAGCAACAGAGCAGCTTTGTAAGCCCCCTGCCCATGTGTTATTTTTGAAAGCTTTTCAATTCCAATATATTATCACTGTTCACTCTTTCTTGAAAAAAAGGCAAATATTATATTTTATAATATTATACAAAATGAATATCTTACATACCAAATATTGCCTCTTTTTGTATGTCAAAAAATTGATTTTTTTCTATGTCAAAAGTATTTAGTATCAGTGTCCTACTTTTTTTAAGAGTCTTATTTTCTGCTGATTGCAGTGAAATTAATCGAAAATCAAATCAGGAGTATGTTCAATAAAATAAGTTACTTAATCTAAGAATATGGATATTTAGTCTAATGAAAATATTTTTGCAAGAATATTGTCCAGCTCTATAAAAAGCAAAACATGATTTGCAGGATTAACTGGCTAGGTTATTCAGATACAATTTAGCAATTTAATCTCATTTTTTCTTAAAAATATTTTTAAATAAAATCATTACCATAAACATGGGAAATTTACTCAGTGTTCACTTTTGTAACCCTTTCTTTAGGTAATTTTGACTTACCTGTGTAGGCACATTAATTTTAGGGGAACACTGATCTGAACTCATTTGTGGTATCATCATTTTTCCTTTTGATGCTGTAGCACTGATTTGCAGCTTCAGAATTTAGCTCTAATTTAGTAACTACAATTTCTATAAAAATATTACTTATCAATTTTAAAACCTAAAAAACCTTGAATTTTTATTACTTAGATCATTTGGTAATGCCATTTTCCTAAATGATACTTCTATTACACGCTTGCTGCTGCTGTTTTACTTGGAAAATTTGTTTGCTCTTCCCTAGGGATCCCGTATGTTGGCTTGATTTATAAATCATATTTAATCTCCAATTATAAAGGGATATTTAGCATATTTGCTTCCTTGATGTTTGCAGTATGTGTTTGATTGCTCCTCGTTGTCATAATAGTTTTAACTGATTATGTGCATGTCCCTAAAAATGAGATATCTTCTGGATTTTTATGCTAATTTGCTCTTCTGATTGAAGGACTAGATATTTTGCTCCCTGCTATAATTTTTCTTGCTGTGGAAAGAATAACTGTTGCAATAGCTTCTTCATGACTGCGTTTTCAGGCCATTTGGAAAAGATTCATCATTTCCAGAAAATGTTTGAAGGTTTTCATTTTGAAAACCTGCAGCGAGAGGTCTGTGTGTGCGGAGCTGCGGCAGTGTCCCTGCAGAGGAAGCTGCTGCCACTTCTCCACTCTGCTCCCAGTACCTGCTCCCAGCAGCGGCTCCCTGGTACCTCTGCTGGTTGGTTTCAGCTGTTTCCAGGGAAGGGCTGTGCTGCAGGATCAAGGCAATGTGCTGAGCTTGCTGATCCCAGGACAGGAAGGATTCATTTCATCCAAGTCAGGGTTAGAACTGTGAGATACAAACGAAAACAGCAACCTTATTCACCAGAGGTGTGTCCCTTAAGCCGTGACACAGACTGAACTTCTGATGACTGTAGCAGGGGATTTTGGGCTGAGTCACTGTCCAAGCTCATTCAGGCTGCTGAATTAGGTAACCTGAACTTGAAGGCTATGCCGTTTCTCCAGAAATGCTTATTGAAATAGTAATTTAGAATTTAGAATACTTCTACAAAGCTGGCATTCATAGCCTATGCAATACATGAACTATTTAATTAAATATTGTAACAATTATATTACAATGGCCAAGTCATTTAAATAATTATTTTATTATTACTTACAATTATTTAAATAATTGTAAATAATAACGATAAGAAAAAATAATTTACATTCTTTTTTACACCCACTTTAGAGTTAGGCTATGAAATTGAGGTAGCATCCACCTGTGGCATCAAATGTGCTCTTGTTTGTGTTCAATAAAACTGAAATGAGATCCTTTGCATTATTGCCATTAACGATAGCTAACATAAATACCAGTCTGTGATTTTGAGTGTTACAATCTGGGCCATTTTCTGAAACATTGAGAAGCAACATGGGAAGAGAACCTAGGAGATGAACTAATTTTGATACTGAGAGAACACATAACTAGCAAGTCAGAGAAGGAGAAGTTGGAAAGGGAATGAAACAAAATCATATAAATTCACTACAATATATAATTAGAATTTATACCATGAGGACTGAAAGTGAAATTTAGCTTGCATATTTCTCTAGCTCTTCTGTGACCAAGCCAGAAAAAACCAAAATCAGGTAGTTTGTCTGACATGGATTGACTGGGAAGATTGTCCAGAAAGCTTGTACCCTTGTGTGTTCTTCCCATGAAGGAGAGAGGAGGCTGAAGCTCTGCAATACACTACACAAGCATAACCTTCAAAACAGATATCAAGGTGTATGTGGTGGTTACCTCTGGTTGAGAAAGAATTGTTCTGACTTTTAGGAGTCCAAGCAACTAATGGAAATTACTTACTCCAAAGATATTCTCACATTAGCGTGGTTCTAGACTTGCTTTTCATCCCCCCTCTGTGGTGCAAATCACAAACAGACTGAAAACAATAACAAAAAAAAGTTGTCTCTAATTAGTATTGTATCTAAGTGTCCAAAACTAAAGATTCCATCTGTTAAAACTACTTAAGCAACTCCTTTACTTGTTAAAATATGTGCAGTCTTCTTGTTTCAACACTACCATTTTGTGTGACCCAAAGCAAGGCTTCATGTCCACGCTGGTTTTGATTTCTCATCTCAATATTCCTTTTACTGTCACTGGCAGGTATCAGCAGCAACTTGGCAGAAAGGCACCAGATCTAGCTTGTGATCCTGACCCAATTACTCTTGTTTTTCTGGTAGCTTTGCAAGAACAAGTTTAAATGAATTTGTGAGTTGGTGGGAGGTCATGTGTTCTAGGTTTCAAATGCAGCTCTAAGGTTTAGAAATACTTATTCCATCAGTTGTCTGAAAACATTGATAGAAGCAGCAATTGAGAGCAGAAGTTCCTCTCTAATCTTTGTAGAAGCCAGAAAGTAGGTACTTTCAAATGGGAACCCTTATCTCTTACACAGCAGAGGTTCTTGTTCAGCTACAACTAAATGTTTGTTTGTTTGCTTAAAAAAATTAGATTTCCCTTGAAAAATGATGGTTCAAATTAAGAAAAAAAATATTTATAAAACTTAAAAGCCAGGTTCAAGAACCTCTGCACTTAAAACAAATTCTTAGGGTTTTAAAAATCCATAAACACCGTGGAGTTCTTGCACTCCTAATTACAAATGTTTAGATTTTGGTGTTCATTTCCTCTGATTGAAATACTGCAGGATGAATTATTCATCCAGTATATACAGGGTCATGGAACTTAATCCCGTCCATTTATTTTAAGTGAATGTCATGTTTGTAAAAAGTGCCAGATTGACAGACAAGATTCAACCCTTCTGATAACCTACACTTTGTATCTAAGGCAGTTTGGAAATAAAAACACTTGTGTCAAGACTATTAGGCCAAGTCTTTCACAGACAAAAGTCAGAGATGAAAATTTGGGTGTTGGGGTTTTTTTCTTTTTTTTTTTTTTCTTTTTTTGAGTAGCATGCTTTAAAATCATATAGAGTGAGATTTTCTCTGTCCCCTCATCTTTTAATTCAGGTCAGATGAAGCCTCTGACTGCTTTGTGAGTATGGCTCAAACCTCCCCTGAGGCAGAATTGCACTCTGCTGGGCCAGTTCCTACCCAACCCAGTGCTGCTTGCTTGGCTGAGGGCATTTGTGACATCCACAAAATCATGGTTTTGAGTGGCAAAGCTTTGTAGCAGTGCAATAAAAATAAGAATGAGTCACCAATTCAGTGAGGCAGTGATGACAGACAGCATTGGTGGCCTCTGTCAGGTTTCAGCTGGTGGTCCCTACACAACTGTCTCTACGTCCTGCCCTCAGTTGTTGGGGGAAGATCTTTCTGACATTCAGAATAGACTATAAAAACAACAGTTTCCACAACTTTATTTTGAATAAGATAGTGTGTGTGTGTAAAAGGATTGTTGTGGTTGCTATATATCTGTATATGTATTCTTTTAAATTAAGCTTTTACAAAAACTAGTGATTCTTTAATCAATTTCCATCTGTTTTATCAACAACAACCCAAGTGGCACCTACAGTATGATTCAACAGAAAACCTGGGCTTCTTCATGAATTATAGTTTGATGACTTTGTGCCATAAGGCCACAGAACATGTGGTTAGATCAAATATTTATCAATAAGTCTGTTGATAAAATATTTATCAATAATGTCTGCATTAATGTGAGGTGTTCAGGAGCTCAGATTTGCCTCAGATCATGCAAAGTCATCTTGTGGTTGCTGAGGAGCCCCTGGTGGCCTTGTCTGTAGGAGCTGCAGTTGGCCAGGACATGGGCTGGCATTGGTGGATCAGCAAAGAGACGCCTTGTTGGCACATTGCCTGGCACAGATCTGCCCTGTACCTACTAACACATCCTTCCCAAAGCACAGTTAAGGGTTCATAGAACACGAGCATTTCTAATGAGGAATCCTACTTAAAATGGGGCTTCCAGGCACAGCCTTCAGCCTACTGCTTGGGAGTGGGAAAGCTTGAGGAACAGGGTGGATTCAGAGTCCAAAAAAACTCTTTTGAGGTCTAGAAGCTGAAGGTTTGTGCTGTCTCAATGGCTATGAGACTAAAGGGATTTGTCCCATAGATTTTCTCCTTCCAGCACCCACCCCTTCAGGGTTTCTGTACTTCTCTGTGCAGAATATGTTTGGGTTGTGGATCTTGATATGCCAGCATTACAACCTGGCTTCAATGGCTCTATTGCCCCTGTGCAAAGCTTTTAGTTGGTGCTTGTTACAAAAAAACAAAAACAAGAATGAGAGGTGCTCATTCTTGTTTCATGTTTGCACATTGGAAAAGCAGCTTTTAAGGGCCACACTTTTTATTTCCAGTAAATTAAATGACATAATTTTCCATGTGATTCAAGAATTTTACTGATTTGCAGTGCAATTATTTGCAGGTTTGTATTAATTAGTATTGTTGCAAACACCAATATTTAAAGCTGAGGCTAAAGTGTAATTGAGTCACAGTAGGGGGCACCTAATACAAGTTACTGGTCAGATCACATATTTGGATTTTCAAAAGAATAAGGCAAATACTTGAACAAAGCATTTACTTATTTTGAATGACAATTATGTTGCTGCTGTAGCTGTATATTTTGTATTAATTAATATTCCTGTTGGAAGCTTGTGGCCAGCATCCCATTGCTGTCTCCTGCTGCTTTAGATAGCTGTACAGGTTTATATTGATAGAGTCCAGCAGAATTACTGCTCTGTTTTCCACATGACAATGACAGGACAGTCTAGATAGTGGAACTGTGAGCTACATAGGTAGGAAACTCATGAGCCTGAAAATAGGCCAGTGCCTTTATAAAGGTAAGTACTAGAAATCAGGCAGGTGCAATCCAGGCAGAAATTGAATAAGTGAAATGTTAATACCATGTGAAGTTTTAGCAGAAGCAAAAGTCTGTTTAATTTTTTAAACTTTGCACTATTCAGATTGTGTCCCATGTGATGATGCTACAGGATTTGCTGAATCAGTACTCTTCTTTCATATCTAGACAGGAAAGATTTTTGAGAAAAAATGCCGCCCCAAATCCTAAAACAAACACTACACAAATTGAAACTTAAGCAAGATAAATGATCTCGGTTTGTACCTGTTGTGCTGAAGAAACATTTATGGGTGTGAAATAAACCACGAAACACTTTTTAGTTAAATGAGGAGTCATTAATTGTGAAATCATAGCATAGCTGACTGAAGGACTCTCCCTTCTCTATTTAAATAGAAACCCTTCTCTCCAGCCTACAGAAGGACCTAGGAAAATAGCTTGCAGGAATGGACTCAGCCCTGCAAATGTTTTGTGCAAGGAAGCCCTGTTGAAACCAGGAGAAGCTATGAGCAAAGAATATTTGCAAGTTTTTTGTCCCAAGTATCTAGAAAAGAGATTTTTAAAAGTCACCATCAATAATACTACTACTATAGTTCTGACTAATGCTCTGAACAAACAGTTACTAAAGAGTTTCAGACGTTCCACCTCCCCCAGCCGCTGTTACCTCTTCACTCCAGGGAGTGTTGCTTTCAGATCTGTGCCCGCACCTGCCCACGGCAGCTCAGGCTGAGCCCACCCTCCTTGGGGGCCAGGAGAGGCGAGGCACAGGGATGGGTCTGTCTCTCCTGCTGCTGGGATGGCTGTGGTCACTGCACACCCAGCTTAAACTGCCACAGCACTCCCCAGCAGGGCTCGCAACAGTGACCATCACTCTGTGTGAAATTTGGGAAAGGTAGGTCAATGTCACAGTGCATCTACTCCAACCTGTGGAAATCATTGCCAAGTGCATTAAGGTGCTCAGTGAGAGAGAAGGGAGAAACTCATTACAAATCTCTCCAGTAGCTCTCAGGTGTAATGATTACATGCAACCATGGGCTTTGAGGAGTCCCTGAACAGCAGCTTGCAGGAAGGTAGGCAGGTGTACGGAGACCTTAGCAGCTCCTGCCCTGCTCTTGGTGTGTGTTTCCTCATCATCTGCTGGTGGTCACTGTCTGGGACATGTTGCTGGGAGAGGTGTGAAGCACTGATCACAGTGGAGTAAGTGGTCTTAAAAGCAAAGCAGAAGGGGCCACTGAGATCCTGAAATTCAGGGGAATGGTTATGGGTTTCTCTCTTAGTGTCCCCACTGGTCCTAGTTTTGGTACAAAGCCCAAGCAGGATCTGAGGGCTGATTTTTATGCCAGATCCAATGTGTCTTACTCTCAGAAATTCTCTTCCTTTCCCTCTCCTTTCAGGCACCCAATGGCCTCCCAGCCGTCAGCAGTTTCGTGTCCGCACCAGCCATGCCTCCCTACGCCACACCGGCCCAAGTGTCACCTTACATGACGTACAGCGCTGCTCCATCCAGCTACATGGCGAGCCACGGCTGGCAGCACGCCGGGGGCACCCCACTGTCCCCTCACAGCTGCGACATCCCCGCCTCGCTGGCCTTCAAGGGCATGCAGACTGCCAGGGAGGGCAGCCACTCTGTCACGGCCTCCGCTCTCTGATGCAGGAGCTGGTCCAGGAGCACCAGGAGCTCGCTGGCTCCTCAGCCCCCGAGCCCAGCTCACGGAGTGCTCTCTTCATGCTGGCCACACCTGGCACTTCTCCTCGTGACTTGTCTCCCCTAAGGCTTTTGGGATTAAAGAGCTGAAGACAACATCAGAAACTGAGAGAAGCGTGGTGTTGTACTCTTAAAGACTTTGTGTCCCTCAAAGGGCTCGTGGAGCCTTGTTCCACTCTCTCCTGGTCAAACCACACATATTTATTCTTAATCATCACAAACTTTCTAAATGTGCAATTGTTATTAAGATTTGTGCAAAAATCAATAAAGAAAAATCACCACAGAAAATTCTGCTATGCCTTGAATCAACAAAGGTGGCTGAATGGGAAGTGTTTGCCAAATGCCTGGAGAACAACCATTTAATTGATGAGATTATACAATCCACTGTTATTATGAGGTCCTTTATTGTTGTTTTATTGGGTTTTGGTAATCAAATATAGAATGAAGGCAAAAGGTGGCTTTCAGATTCTTCTGGCATGTTGCCATCGTCAGGCAGTAGTAAGATCTTTGTTATTTTATCCATTTGTAAATAGAGGCTTTTGACAGCATTTGTTTTCACCTTCCAGTACATTTCTTACCTTTTTTTTTCTTTTTTCTCTTTTTTTTTTTTTAAGTTAAGATGATTTCTAGTTATTTTCTATGTCTTTGCATGGTGGGGTGATAGGTGATGAGGTTTATGTGGGGTTTTTGGTCATGTTTTTGTGCCTACAGTGGAGGCTTCAACATCTTATGAGAGTCATTTCTTTGGCAGAAGAGTCTAAAGGCAGAAATCCAGCTAAGTAACTCTCCAGTTCTACCCAGCCTCCCAGATTCATGAAACACCACATTCATATGAAGTGTACAAACAGAAATGGGTGGAAAATACCCGAATAAAACAGAAAACTGTGGAGGAAAATGCTGTTAGTGTGCAACCTGTGCAGAGATGCTTTAAAAGCCCTATCAGACAAAAACTCCACTGAGAAACAGAATTGTACCATCATTCTTAGCTTACTTGTGTCCAGATTAGGTTGTAATTTTTATAGAGGACCTTGTCTTTAATTTCTGCTTTAATGAATGTAAAGTATAGCTCTTGGTAAAGTTTACAATATTGTTCTGAAGCATTTTTTCCCCTTATAGGTATACTGGTGGTGGTGCTACAAACAGAGATATTATTTAATATTAGCAAATTTTCTTTATACATTTCTGTATGCAGTGGCAAGTACTCCATGCCAGTTATTTTGCTTTAAACTTTAATCCCAAGAGAGCTAACATTCTGATTTTTGAAAATTTACCTGTTTTCCTTGGGCAACAATAAAGTTCTGACTATTATTATGCTTTTCCCATGCTGTAGGTATGTTCAGACTATGAGTGTGGAAAAAAAAAGCCTGGTGTGACATTTCATATCCATCATAGACTATTAATATATTGTGTATTTTAAAAAGTGTTTTGCAATAATTTAAATTACTGTAGACATAGTTAAAGCAAAGGAGAAAATACTATTCTTCATATGTTGTTCTATCTGCATCCCATATTAAACACTAATTCAGTGGGAAAGTAAAATACATTTCCCTCTTAAAATATACTTATCTTTTTGTGGATTTCCAACTTTCATCACCAAGACACCTGTGGGTAAATTTTCATAACAATCTAAGTAATCAATATTTATGTCATGTACAGTATGTCCACTGAAATATGGGTGGACTTCTCTGGCTGCCATCACCTTTGCTTCTTGCACTAAAAAATTGTTAACAGATTTGTATTTCTGTAAAGAACACAGATATTGTATTTTGGCCTCAAGGAAACAAAGATCTGATCTTGGATGTGATTAATTTTCTTCAGCCTCAAAGGCATCCAACAGCTGTTTAGCTTTAATGAGATGCTGAAACCCTTGTTGTTCAGTAGAACACTTTTTCAAGAATGTTTCTTTGAAACCACTAAAATTAAAGTGCAAACAAGTGCATTTCCACTCTGCCACACTGTTAGTGACATGATGAATGTTATTCTGCCTTTATGTTGTTATAGCTGAAATAAGATGAGCCTTAACACCATGAAAAAGAAATTACTTTAATACTATAAAAGCTCTTCACTAAAGACAAAATGGGGGAAAAAAAAAGATTAAGAAAAGAATCATAAGTAGATAAGTGATTAAGTTGGCAAGAGGATTTTATCTTTCAACTTAGTTGTTCTACTGGATTACAGAATTATTGAATGAGTCTACCTATTGTTTTCCATAGAACTCAAACAAGGGGTACCAAAGGGAAAAGAAAACAAAAAACTAAGGAAACTTTTCAAAGCACAGCTTTTTTGAGCTTCAAGACTTTGCAAGCCTGTAACAAAGTGTGCCTGTGTTAAAAGTTTTCCAAATTTTTTTTGAGTAACATGAGGTCATTTCTGGAATAAAAGTTGTCTTTCCTGACATTCCAATAAGGAATTAGTGTGTTTTGGGAGACAGAGAGACAGATCCTTAGCTTGTATCAGTTATTTTCATTATCTTCAGCAAAACCAGGATAATTTATAAAACAAGGACAGGACATTATGTTAATTATTCCTCCCATGGGATACGCCATCATAAATAATTTTGTTTTGTGTTTGTTTAGGTACAGCTGTCTGTACATCTGCCTGCTGTACATGATACCTTACCCCTGAATGGGAAGTCAGCGGGGCTGCATGTGTTGCTCAGAGTGAGCAAAATTGTCTGGCCTTGGCTCTTGGTGAACTGCCTGTGATGGATTTTTTTGGTGTGAAGTTTCACTTTTTTTTTTTTAATGTAAACCTACGATGTAGAATACTCCTTTGCCCAAGGACTGTTTCACTGCTTATACTCACGGGTAAACTGAAAACTGCAACTTATCACACAACTCAAAACCATTTTACATTAAATTAAAAAGAAAAAGAGAATTATTTCCTGAAAAATAATAAATAAGGGTTAACTGCTGCTGTCAAGTACCAGGGTATAAATCTGGAGAGAGCCCACTGAGGTGAATGGATACTTTTGGGAAATAATCTGTATATGTAGGTGCAGAATTAAATTTTTTGATCTGAAAAGTCTACACTTCATTACCAGAATGTCAAATATTTCCAAAGAAATCAGTGAAGCCTAATAATACTCCCTTCAAACAAACTGTGTTTGCATGGTCCCAGTTCAGAAGATCTCTCAGAAGGTATAGAACTGAATTTCAGCCCACATTACACATTAGGAGTAATGGGGCATTGGGCTGGCATGATCATAGGCTTGTTTGCCCACACCATGCTGTTTTCTGTTTTTGAATGTTTCTGCTTTTATCCAGGATCAGGCTGAGCTATTAACTGAAAAAAAAAAATCACGTTGGAAAGGATGTAAAACCAAAGGCTATATATGTATATACAGTATGTTTAAAACATTTTATTTTTATATTTTGAATGCTCTAAATTAATAAAAGACAAATTATAAAGCATTTTGCTTTAGTTTTTGAAATTCTCTTAGTAGTGTCTTCTCTTTGGCCAAATACTGATAATAAAATGCAATGAGGAACACTTGCCTTAAAACCATAAACTTTAACAGAGCTAATTGTATTGATTTTTAGTTATGAAATAGCAGAGGTATGAAAAGCCACCATAGCCAAATTCAGACAAAAGAGAGGCTTACTAAGCATGTTAATACAGGCATCCTTGAAAGTGCTGAAAACACATTTCTATTTTTAGCTTTTTGTTGTTTTACAATGCATTAAAAAGACTTGTGAGATGAGACTTCACATGTGAACTGCCATTTTCAAGTAACGATGCAGAAAGGTACTTCTTTGGGATTGACAAGGGAAAAGTTTGTACCTCCTTCAGAGGAAGAACAGAGTGAATGTAGTATGGAAGAAGTACTGAAATTTTGCAAGATATATGCTCATTTGACAACAAACCAAGTTAGATAATAAAGGCAGTTTTATATTTTTATATTTTTAACAGAATAATGCATGATTGATTTAAGGAGTTTTTAAGAGAAAATGTAGAATGGCACAACTGCATGTACAAAAACTGTCTTCAGTCAGCACAGCAGAATTCACTGTATTTCACAGAGTTGGAATGGCTAGTAAGAACACAAGTACATCCCTGGAATATTTATATTTGCAGTAACTGGGAAAAGCAAAAAGTTTTAGCTTCAGAGCAATGTTTTTTTTATCTACAGAAAGGTATATTTCTGTGAGGTGTATGGCCAGCTACGTACAACTGCAGATGTGCTACCTTGTTTCACCATTCCATTGTGGAAATGAAAGGCTAAAGGGGCAGTCAGGAGTCACTGAGCATTTTTATCATAGGACAGTCCGTTTGGGATAGGATATCAAAGTGGATAAAAAAATTGCAGTAAAAACTCATATGCCTAAAATTACTTTTTTCTGTTAATTTATTTACTCATTTCTTCTATGAATCCCATGGTGGTTTGCTTTTTTATGCAACTTGATACATTCTAATTACCTTCAGTATCTTCTTTGATCTGAATGAGATTTATATAATATATATGGCTAAGAACAAGTAGGATATTTAGCAGTATGCATGTTTTTAAGGTTGTGGCTACTTGCATTGTCCTTTTCTAGCTGAACTCCCAAGAACTTGAAAATGCTGAAATCATACTGGGCTGAATTGAAACTGGACCCAAGACTGACTGAAGAGTTGTAGAATATGGATCATTTTCTTAATGTGGAGTCAATGGAGCTGTCAGTTTACATTAGCTTAGTATCTGTCCCCCCCAGGATTATTCCTTTTTTTCTTTAAAATACCCTAAAAGTTTTTATCTTGCCATTTCAGCAGAAACTGAAAACTTAAAAAAGTATATGATTACATAGGATGATTCTGTGTTAAGAAATTTCAGTTTGTCCTTTAAAAACTCACAGTCTTAAGTCTGCTTTATATTTTCTCTCCAGCAAAACAATTACAAATGTCAAGTGCTATTTAATTATGCACTTACAGAAAAGCTTGTACTTAAATGTTTTCTTGGATCAGGACCTAGAAACCATATTGGTTTGGAACTGTATGAACATCAGTGCAATCTGAGGGTATTCAACACTATAAAGGATAAGAATCACTTTTCCTTTATTATAGTGTATTTTAGCATGCATATAATTTTAAAGAGTACATTTTTCAGAAGCGCTACTTGTGATTAACTGTGTCCTGAAGCCATGCATAAACGTATTCATAAACCAAAAGCATCACTGCGCCACCTGGAAGAAAAGATATTATTTTATTACATAGAAAATCCAGTGTTTTCAAGATTTTATAGAGCATTCCTAGCGTAACATAAACAAGAATATGGCAAAGCCTTTTTTACAAAATAGATAAGTCTACTATTTCCTGAGTTCACTAAAATTTCACAAATTCATAAACCATACCAGTTTTACTTAAAATTAGATCATAAAGTTGATATAAATAGCTCGTATAGTAAATCAAATTCACTCTCAGTGTGATTTTTCCTAATACTTTTTCAAGATTAATGTTTTTCTTTGTTCTTCTAAAAATGAAACCCTTAGTCTGAATATATGTGTATTTGTGTGCCTGTTTAACAAAGATTTGGCCATGAAATAGCAACTTGACTGGTGGAATGGCAAAAATTCATCTTCAGGATGATAAAAACACTTCCAGGTAGGAGTCAAGAGCAGTTTTTACCATGTCTAAAGCAGAAAATCAAGGTGGGGAAGTAAGTATAATCTTTCCTGGCTACAAATCCACAGCTAAAGTTTTGATCTAATGAAATAGCATTATTTGCTAGAATTTGTAACAGTAAAAAATCCCAGCTTGAAAGCCATAAAATATCTTTACTGTTAGTGCAGCCAGACTGTAACTGGGCTGTATTACTGTGTGAGATAAAAAAAGAGGAACATTTCAGAAGGAAAATATATAACTAAACACATAGACAAGCTTCTGGTTGGAGAACATGGATATAGAGAACCAGGCTGCAAGAGTAAAAATATATCATTTGTGAATGCCAGCACGGTGGCATAAATATCTTCTTGCCTTTGCCTGTTGGTGCAGTTGGTGGCTTGGAGTGGCACCTCTAACAAACGAGGCTTCTCCTGAACTGGGCTCACCTTTCTAGGCTAAGACAACAAGGCACACAGAATTACTACATGAGTTTCTCCAATAATTTATCCTAAGGAACCATCACCAGACTTGAAATTCTCTATGAAAAGGAACTCACAGAAAGCTAGACAGAGCAGATGTTTGCAAAAGGCTTTGACCAACAAACAAATCATAGACACAATGTCTAAGATGTAATTTGAACTCAAATCAAGGCTGATTCCGAGTCTCATACTGTGTGATGTGTTTGTGTATCTCTTTTCCTGTAAACACTCACATGTTGGAAGAAGAAATTACCTTCCCAGTCACAATAAAGACTGTATTATTGTTTCATCAGAAAGTTAAACCTATATGTTAGTTAGCCAATAGAACTACAAAAGTATTTAGAATGAAGTTCACATGTAACTGACTTGCTGGATGTGGGCCAGAGTGCATAGTCATTTGTAAAATGGAAAATTTTATTCCAAAATCTGCTGTGCTAAGAGGTACTGGGAAAGCTAAACACTGCCTTCTCTTTGTTTTGTATGTAATCTAGTATCTTTGGAGTGTGAGGGAAAAGGCTTTTAGCTACAGAGCTCCTTGTTTCCCCTCCCCACCTTCTTCCTCACCCTGCACAATAACCAGGCACAGTCTAGTACTTAGCCAGATGGAATGGATGTGCAAACATTTACAGACAAAACTAATGCCTCCTTTATACTGCAGAACAGACTCTGTACCTACTTGCTTTACCTATGTGTGTTCTTGCATATTAAACAACCAGCTTGAACAACTGGAAATACAATTTCATGGGAATGGGATACTGTTCAAATTGGGGCTTCTGCTCTTTTTGACACAGACTGCCTTTGTGGACTGACAAATTCTGAGGGCCCAGTGCTTTGCTTTCATGATTAATCAAAAACAGTCAGGAAAAAAAAAAAAACAAAACTCTAAAAGCCAAAGAAGATACAGCTTTCAACCACTGTGCTCCCACATTTGGAGTAACAATTAGTAAGAAAGGGTCAAGCAACAACCCCAGTTTTAAGATATCCTTGTCCTTTTAGTTTTCCAGGGCCATACAAGTCTCTTCCCAGATCTGCTATTAGCTTTTTAGTGTCTGCCCCCATAGAACATAGGAGAAGAAACTAACTGGAATTTGATATGCTTGGGCTGTGCCTTGACTAGTTGAGTGCATTTTATGGAGAGACTCTAACCTGCATTTTAGGCTGACTTTACATAGGTATGGAATATTGCTAAGGAACTCAAAAGATCACATTAGAAGGAATAGGAAACTTAAAGAAACTTCCAAAAGTTTTACACTCTGTCATTTGCATGTACTTTGGTTTGTTTATAAACAAAAGAGTTGCACAAACCAGCACTTATTTGGATTTGCAATTCTCTGATGTATATGTGTAAATTATTTTTTTAGACACATATTTAGCCAAATCCATCTGTGGTACTACTAGGTGATGCTATTTTAAAAATAAACCATTCCAAATGAAAGATACTTTGATTCATTTATTTGATTGATATTTACTACATTTTCCCAAGAAACTGAAAAAATGGGAAGAGAAAGCAAGAAAAAAGCAAAATAGAAATAACAGAAGGGAAATTACCTGGACCGAGCCTCATGATCTTGGGAAGCAAGCCTTTGTACAGAGCCAGAAATCTGTAGCAGAAGAATAACAAACAAAACATTTCAAACAATATTCTTGCTCTAAAAGAAGAACGGAATTGTAGCATATGTTTGTTAAAATGCTGGCAGAGCACTTAGAGGCAATTATTTGAAATTACACATGTTCAATAGCAGGCTGTATCTGGATTTTAACATTTTACAGAGGCAGATCAGATGAAGAGAAAAAGTTAATCAATGTTCAGTCACAAAAGCAATGTTGTGAGCCTATCCAATCAGAAATATGACTTTAATCAGTGAGATGGGTTTACTTTCAAGACAAGTCT
The DNA here is from genome assembly GCA_003676055.1 of Chloebia gouldiae. Classification (NCBI taxonomy): domain Eukaryota; kingdom Metazoa; phylum Chordata; class Aves; order Passeriformes; family Passeridae; genus Chloebia; species Chloebia gouldiae. Next base: position 19,122,962 of record QUSF01000004.1, on the reverse strand, counting down.
GTTAACAACAGCTTCATATAGGGACAAAATGACTGATATAATTGAATATCAAAGCCGCAGCTCAGTCACCACTTGAGAAATATTTTTAAAAGTTGGAAAACGTTATTACCACAAAGATCTGTCCTCAGTTTAATTATTTCAGCAAAAATTTTAGAGGTACCGAGGCCTGCATAATTAAAATTAGATAAAATTGAGAAATAGTCTGTTTTATGTTCATATTTTCCTTTTACAAAATGAAGAGTTGAAAAAATTACACATGAGATATATGAAGCATTTACTCGGAGAACATAAATTTTGACAATGTGATAATCAGTTTGTAAGTCTTTTGGAGAAGTTCATATATACTAGGAAGATATGTCCTTGTAATTCTAAAATAAATTTTCAAAATGCTACATTGGGCTCTTTTGATATGTGAGTTCAGGGTGGCTTAATGGTCCTCATCAAATCTGAAATACAACAACATGGTTTTATGGACCCATATGAACTAAAACAGAGATCTGAACATTTATTAAAATAAGAATGTTTTACCCTTCCTCTTTATAGACTGTTGCCATAGTTTTAAAACAGGTTCTGTACTTGATCTCTCCAGGAACTGGCTGTGGTCCTTGAATCCTACTTTTTGCAACATCAAAAGGAATGTTAATAATTGAGGCTATTGTTCCTGAGACTAGCCCAATTCCAAATTTCCTCAAAAACTCCAAATTTGGATCCTACAAAAAAAAAAAATAGGAAACAAAGAATAAAAAGGGAAACGGAAAGACCTGTGCAGGTTAAGCACTATAAAGTAATAAGCATTTAATCAGAAAACTCACACAACACACTCGTGTTATTTTAGCGGAACACATTAGGATTTCCTATGCTGGAACTTGTTTTCTTGACAATCCTATTGGCTATGTTTTTACACATGGTCTAAATTGCTGAAGTACACATTTCCTCACACAGGATTTATAAACACAGTTCATAAAGAAAGACTGGTATGGCATATGGGGATGATTTGTATAATTGGGCTTCACAATGTACTTAGTATTACTGTATCAAAACAGGAGAAATCCAAGCACACTATTAGCTAATTGGCCAGAATATTTTACAAATGACAGCAACTTCCACCATGAAGCCTACTAAAACACTCATTTGTGTGTTGGACCCCCAAATGCTAAATTAAATAAAGACTAATCTCAGTCTGCTGCCATTCCCCTCCAGGTTTTTTACATTTATTTTCACATGTAGCTGATCCACTGTACTGAGAAGTGCTAGCTTCCTGTTATTAACAATCCAACTCGGCACAACGGCAAGAGAGCCTCCACGTTCTGCGCATTATAAACGGTGGTAATTCACTCAGCTAATTGGCTGAAGAATTTACAACAGATTGTTTCTGAACCCTACTATATGCACACGGTTAAAGTTAGAAGTAGATTAGAAATGCATCTAAAAACTTCTTTGCTCACTCACAGTTCACAGTTCAAGTGGGTTTTATTTGATCTTTTAGAAAGACCTCCTACTTTGGCATTTCTATGACATCAAAGAACCCAGAGTTTATCTGGGAGTCAACGTCCCTTGAAGCAGGTTTAATCCTATTTCTCTAAGTAGTGGAAGTCACAGGCAAGTGTGTTCCAGAACATTTCCTATTCATATAATTTAGTTTTGCTATTGGTTTTTAACAGGACACTTTTTTGCTACATCAGATTCTTTATATCCAGCTTACTTTTGTCATGAAGGTGCTTTAGTTATAGAAAATCATCATTAAAATAACAAATGATCTCGTCATGTTATAACATCAGCATAATGTTAAAATAAGACAGTTTTTTGTTTCCTAAACCTGTATGTTCTTAAATGAAAAAGAAACTAAGAAAGAAGTTTTCATTTCCAGATTAGCAACAAGAAAAATAAATATAATATACATCGGATGAAGCTCATACAGGTGTTAGGAAAGAAATGTCAAAATCAACAGAGCTCTTTATTACTTGCAGAAAAACTCATACCTTGATTTCACAAAACATGAAACATACTGATAATAACTTAAAAAAAAATAGAATTGCTTGTCATCCAAGAATTGTAGCCCTTTTTTAGCAAAGATCTTAGCAAAAAAAAAAAAATTCTGTTGATTCTGTACATACAGTGATTTAAATGAAAATGGAATAAAGACAATGTTTCTAGTGTCTAGAGAAGAAAAGACCACTTTTGCCCATTCACAAAACTAGACTCTAACCAAATTTACAATAGTCAACGCCAGCTTTGCTATAACTTGATTTTTTATCATAAACCTCATGGGAAAGGTTTTTCTATGATGATATCTGGATAATTTCATTAGTATAATGATTCAGTATAAATGTAGGTGTCAAAAATGAAAAGTATTTTTTTCTAAAAGCTGAGCTTAGTGGCTCTGAGATTATTCCACTACTCCTTCTGATTCAGTCTTCTTCTAAATCACCTTGGCTTACTAGTTCTTCCAGTCCATTGTACCACATCCACTTTTCACTCTCTCTTCCTACATAAAACTTCTATGTTGGCATGGAACTGAAAGCTACTAAAATAAAACTATTGTCTGCTATTTTACTTACTCACCAAGCTGAACAGACCATTTGGGTTTCCCATCTCTGCCTGTGGATGTTCCGAGCCCCTTTCTCTTACAAGACAATGCACTGCTCAGTGCCCTGGTCTGATGCAGCAGCCCTTGTAACAGGAGGCACATCTGCAGTGGCTGGGGCTGGCAGTGCCCAACTTGAAATGAGTCCTGCAGTTGGCCACATTTCAAAGAGGGCTTTTAACTGGTGTGAGGAAATTTCATACTGCTGAGAAATGTAGCAGCCACTTGGAAGTAGTAGTAAGCAAAGGTTTTAATGAAACTAATGTTTAAAAGCAAATATAATTATGATAAAAATTGCAAAGTGAAGGCTGCTGGATACCTATGAAATGCATTATAAAAGTAGATGCCATTTGAAAAATAATTTCATTGATGGGGTAGAGGCATAGCTGCTAATTCTCTATGGTTGGTACATTAATGGCCACTCAAAGAAATCTGGCTTAGTCCATTTTCAGTAAACAAAGCACAAGGTTGGCTGTAAATGGTCTGTTTAGCAGAATAGACTGAAAGTATGAAAAATTATTCATTATGGACATTTACAACCCACACATGTCATTGATACCATTTGACCACTCAACCTACAAGATTTATTGTTTTTGGCAAAATAGGCAGCAAACATCCCTAACTGGGATGCAAATGTAATGCATGATTTAGCTGACAGCCAAAAGGCTCATTCAAAGATTTAAATACATTTTCCACTTACGTTACACATGGTGGACAGCAAATACATAGTCAATAGTCAAAATTATTTCTCAAGCATAGTATTCTAATTTCATATTTTTTATATATCACATTTTTTATGTAATTGTCAATATTACAAGACTGGCTTTAAGACTTTCTTTTCTGGCAAAATATACAGAGTTAATAATCTAGATTTTGTAATGAAATCAAGTATGTGAGAAATCTAGACAAATTAAGAACTGTTTAATATTTTTCAGACTAAATACAAACCAACTACTATCAAATTCCTTCTACAAATTTGATAACTCTAAGACTCTAGTACCTGCCCACTGACAGAAGAGATTTGTTACAGGTCATAAATTATTGTCAAATACTTCCATTTAGCAGTCACTGAAGTGAAATTCAATGCGCATAAGTACCTGAGACATAATGTTGGCTAGCACCAGCCAGATGAGGCCTGATCTATGTCTTAAATTCAGAGTGAGTTTTGCATTGATGTTAATGGGAGTTTGATCAGAATTATGTGCTATATCTCTCTGTACAGACTGTCTATGGCACTGATGCTGGCTGGCCTAGAGAGTTCTCTTAGCTTTATTAGCACTACAGAATGCTGTCACCATTCAAAACAGACTGGCTGCATGAAGCCAGCCCATTAGAAAGGGTTCCTGAGCCACACCCAGGAACTGTGCTGGCTGGCCAGGGCCAAAGCTGTGCCAAGGAATGTTTAACAGCACAGGCAGCTGAGTTTCAGCCATTTACTAGCACAGATGTAGCCACTGTGCAAGCCACCATGTAAGGCACTGTGCACTGGTTAAGCACCAGGCAAACCTCTCCAATTATTTGCAGTTAATCCCACACTGATTAAATTGCCTTTTGATTTTGCTAGTATTTGAGGACAGCTGGGCTACTGGCTGATATTGAAGTGTTTTCCCTTTTGTTTTCTACATATATTTAAACACATGCTGTAGATGTAAAATTTTTCTGCATCATACAAAATCTCTATAAAGTACTAATTTCCTTTAGATCATAAAGCTCTGAATCTTTCTAATAATGTAATACTTGTTTCCTATTTTTTGAAATCTGAAAGGCTAGGAAAGCATACTTATGCCAAATACTATTACTATTCAATTCCTGTGCAAGAACATTTCCCACAATTCCCATAGAAGCTACACACTAGTCTCTGTCCTTACCTACATATTTTCCTGAATTTTCTGTATAGTGATTATAATTTTCTAATCTTTTGATCAACACAAAAGTGTTTACTCCCATCTCAGTAACAAGCTGTGCCTGTGCCTTGAATTTTTAGAATGTGTGACTAAAGTACACTGTAAAATATGCTTAGATACACTGTAAGAAACTTGTAGAAACTTGTGGGTCAGCTGCTCTTGAACAATTCAATTTACTGTAATAATCTGCAAATAAGTGGAGGTTTTCTCCATTTACACAACGCTGCCAACAAAAATACCAGGCAACTCAGAAGTGCAGAAAAAAAAAAAGAGGTGTTACTTCATATGGGAATAGAAACCGATCCCTTTTGATGTGAATGGCACCTTCTTATATGTATATCACTACATATTACACCTGTGACTCTTTAACTGTCATAATGTAAAAATCACATTAGTGAAAACAGACTTCAATAAGTAGCATACTGGAATCATTAATAAACCATTAGTTGTTTCTCACACAGTCATTTAGAAAGTTGCTGGTATTACCACATTTTCATTTGTAAAATTTCCTTTTGTTGTAAAGGGAATGTTTGCTTCCTTTATTATTTAAAGTAATATAGGAATATCAAAATTCTTTAAGTGAAATTACAGTTATAATGATTTTTTTTTCTTTAATTATAAATTATATAAAGTCCCTGTGCATGACTCTTTACAACCTGTTTTGGATTGTCTCTCTCCCATAAGGGTAAAACTCCCCTGTCATCCTTCAATACTAGGTTGAACCCTCTTTTGAGGAAATAGGTCCAGTGTCTGTCCAGAATAACCTACATCCTTCAGCTCAGCCACCTCTGCAAGCTTAGCTCCTATGTAAATACTGACAGAAGTTCTAGGAACTGATTTTTCTCTTCTAAGCCAGTTTGCCACAAAAAAAAAAATTGCATACATACCCAACATAATCACAACATGTCTGTATCTCATTTGCTGCCTTTTGCAGTGCTACCATGCTATAAAGAGACATTCATAAAAATAATAATTCAAATATGACTACACTCAACTTTGCTTAAAAAGTAAGAAGATCGAGTCCTTAATTTGCTTCCATTAAAATGCTATGGATTTCTGCAAGACAGAACTAGGTTAGTCACTGTTTATCACTAAATACCACAACTTTGCACATAAAAATGTAGTGTGAATAAAAATGTCAAACTTCTTATCTGATTGTCTATTGCATTGTATGAAGAACTTACGTTATTGACTGGAAGAATGTTTTTCACATTGAAGTAGAATCCAAAGTAAACCATGTTAAAAACTCCGTGACGGCCCAGTGTTGCAGTAAGGCCTTTGTTGAGTCCTTGGAAGCCCAGACCACCGGTTTTAATGATCTGCTGAGCTTGAACAAAGCTAGATGGTTGCTACACAAGTTAAGCAAAAGAAGGAAGAGATCATCTTTGCAAAACGAAAACAATAAACATAGCATAATTTCCATGCTGTTGACAAACACCAAACACAGTGTTGCCAAGTCTTGTAATTTTATAATAAGTATCACCATATTTGTTATTTTCTCTTTCCTGTGACCAATAAAAAGCACAACTTTAATTAAAAGAAGATTCCTCATTTTTCTGATTGCAGAATAAGATGAAAGCAGGACTTGAGTACTGTAAAAGAGTAGTACTGTAAAAGATTCTGTCATATCAGACAGAATCTGCCTGACTACATGTACCTTTGGTCTTTTTTTGAATATACCGTGATATTCAGGATTACCTATTCCCCATATGAATATTTTACATTTTTTAGTAGCCTTATAGAAATATTACTTTCAAAAAGTTGTTGAATAGAGTTTGGCTTTCTCCAAAGCATAAAGCCAAGAAAAGCCATAAAGCCATAAAGCTCTGGGTAATCAAATCTATAATTAGAAAGGCAAAACATGACTTCCACTAGGAGGTTCAAACATGAAAATATAGAAGAATTTTGACTACACCAGTATGAATACCACTAATTTCAATACACTTATTTGTTTAATAGCTTTCCATTTCAAAATATCACTGTGGTAGATCAACAGCATCAGACAAATGATGCTGCTATATCTGACCCAGAATATGACTGCTTTTTTAGGTGACCAACAAGTTTAATCTTTAATACAAAGTTTCATTCTGTTTTTTTTCATATTTCACAACTAATATTACTGTGTTAATGCTCGGCATATATTTTACTAGAGTTTACTTTTCTATCTACTCCCAAGAATTCAAGTCAGAATCTATTCTAAAATGGAGAACCTAAACATGGATACTAGCAATAATATCCTTTTTTGTGCTGTAAAATGGACATTAGATCTTTAAGAAATAATACAGCAACTTTCAATATTAAGGTATCCCTTAGTATCCCTTGTCTTGGATTTACTCATGCCTCATAGGGGAAGCCTATCACTTGCTGAACATCTGAGGTGTGATGAATAAATCCAAATATAGACACATGCAAAGTCTACACCTGACTTCCCTTTTCAGTCCTTTAGTAACAAAGAGGACTCTTTGGCAGGACTTCCCTTTTACCAAAGGAGGTGTCATCATGTCAACTGATCAAGCCATAGAAGGTCTGCGGTTCATCATTGATGATGGAAGGACCTTAGACACAGGAATTTATTGTACAAACATCTGGAGTTAATGCACTTCACACAGCTGTTGACTCTTGCTTAATATAGACCTGTTCAGTGGAATCTGGAGTCAGATTCTTCTCATCATAAGGCAGAAAAGTGTATTTGTTTAATTAATCATAACTCTTATGTCAGGTGAGAAGATTTTCATCATCACACCAACTTCTAGAGCCAGTGAGTTATCCAGGGCTACAGGGAAAGGGAAAGAAAAAAAAAAAAGGAAAACAAAACAACATAGTGTTGGACTTCTTGCAGTCTACTTTAACAAAAAGCCACCATTATTTTTACCCAGAGCAATCCACATTACAAAAGGGCTGATACGTGATTTATAGTGGCCTTCCTCTTTAAATCTATCAACCCTGGAAAGATGATCTGCTACCACAGAACAATTCAGCTGTCACCGCAGGGTGTGAATATTTGCTTTGGGGGTGTGCTGGAGTCTGGGTGTGAGTGTATGTGCTCATGCTCTTCCTTGTTCCTTTTAAACAAGATATATTTATTATTTCTATACAATAGTCAAAGAAATATGTGCACTGCTTTAGGTTTCATCATGTAGTATGAAAGCTCCACAATGGGATAGGTACACACTTTACTTAAACCTTTTAGAAAAACAGTGCATGGGAATGCCTTATGCTGTATAATATAACCTCTGGACATGCTTCTTCCAATGGGCTTGAGTTTACATGCTTTATTGTGGAATGTTCTTTAACATTTTCTTAAAGAGAACTTGATGTCAAGGTATTAAGACACTGGAGTTTTTTTGAATTTACAGCAAATTTTGAAGTTCTAACACTTTAGAAAGATATATTAAAAATTAACATGTCTGTGATATAACAATCTTTGTGATTAAAGAACTTAATTTAGCTTGGATTTTTTTTTCCCTAGAGCAAGTAGTTAATATTTTCAATGTAAACTAGGTTTATAGTAGAGTCCAAATACCATTCTGTCACCATTTTATTTGTATAATAATATACTATTATTTGGATTTTGTGAAATTTTGCATTTAAATTAAATTAGAGAATATTCACCTGAACAAAAACAACTCAGAATGATTTTGGACAGCTACAGTTTGATTACTGTATTGTACTGAAGGTCACCAAGTAAGGGATGCTGTAACTAAAGGAAATAATTGGCTAAAATTTACAAACTAAACCACCACAGACTTTGTTATAAATTTTGCAGTAGAGAAAAAAAATTAAAACATATGAAGTGAAAGGACACATTGGTCTTTTGCAACTTTACAAGGAATAGTTTGTTCAAAATATAACGGTGGTTTGTTTATACTTAAAAGCACAGGGTTTTTAAAGCTAGGATAATTACATCTTCACAACTGTGAAGCAGAAAGATCCAGAATATCTGCTTAGTTCACTACTGCTGGAGCAGTAATAGTTCCTAATTTTTATCATATCATCTTCTTGAGAGACAGATCCTCTCACACATTGCTTTTTCCTGCTTTCAGTCTCTCTCCTTCCAGGATCCTAAACATTTTACTCCTGCTCTGCAGTATTTGGCTGTTTAGTGGCTTTGCTGCCCAAGTTTAAAAAATGTCTAGACTGGGGACTTGCAGCAAATAAACATATCTTTCATATGCATTAAGAATCAAACAGGAGCTTACCAAACATTTTAAAATTTATTCTGGAAGAAAATGCTTTTCTGGATGACTTATGGAGTAGGAACCAGTTACTTTATGATATTTGGAAATCAGTAGCTGTATTTTTCCAGAGTGTACCTGAGGAGCGTGGCCCCAACAGATTATGTAAATGGCCAGGCCATAAATCTCTTTACTGTGCACCCCCCAAAACTGTTCAATTTGTGCAGACAAGCGCTACAAGGCATGCAAGTATTAACTCAGTCAAAACATTATAGTAGAATATGCAAAATTCATGTCTCACCAGGGATTCAGCCAAACTTTTCATATGAATGCTTATATGATTTGGCACTTCTACCATGGTACAGCTGATTTCTCAAAATATTTCTCAAAAGATGATATGACTATTTTTAAAGGAACTTTATTACTGCCTTCCTTCCCTTTATCCTGGTACAAGTTCTGCATTAAAATTGATAGAAGCTAGTGCATTCCTGAGAACACTTGATTTTCATGAATCACTGTTTTCCAGTTTAATATTTTTGCCCTTTCAGCAGTACCCAGAGTCATGGACAATGTTTTGTACTTCTTTGGACAAAACAATATTTGAATAACAAAACTCTGAATTAAGCAAGAATTTAAATTATCAATGCACTTGTTATATAACAATTTTCCAGTTTGTGCTAATAAAAGTGAAGTCTTGCAAGTAATTTCATCCAAGAAACATTGCATAAAATACAGCAGCTGGACTCTGTCTAGGGCACAGGGCCACGGTGTTTTATGCTAACCTTCAGTGCTCACTTGAAATCTGGAGCCTGCTGGGGTAAATGTGCTGTGTCCAAGGGGCTCAGGTTTGTACTCCTGGATTACAATTCCTCACAGTGCTGGGTTGCTGGCTGCTTGGGAGAGATGAGGGTGCATTCAGGCACAGAATATTTAGAGGGGAGATGCTGATGCATGCATCTCTGCATACCTGAAGACATTGTCTATTGGGTCTCTTCCATTTCTGTGGGGAAATCATTTGCATCCACCAATATATTATAGACATTCTGCTCTAAATATGAACCTCAAAGTGCACTTTGCCCCAAAAAATGGAAAAAGGAGAAGGAAGCAGTTTTCCTACCTCTGTGAAGGCGTTCTGATTGGTCTGTAAGGTAACCTTCACTACTTCAAATGGGTTAACCACAACTGCCTCTGTCAACCCAGATCCCAAGCCAGCAACTGCAAATGCCTAGGAAAGTTTAAATGAAAATTGAGTATTAAGGAGTAATACGTCCTCTACATCAGATTGTGAAACCAAGGGATACAATGCAAACTGCAAGACTACAGTAATGCAGCAGTATTCTATTGCTAAACAGCTTGAGCCCTTGATAGATGCTGACAGTTCATGAAGACAATATGACAATAGCCATAAACCATATTCCAAAACAATCAACCCAAAATATCATAGCATTCCATGTCCATGTATTCTCTTTTCAGCTGGAAGGGAAAATATGGTACCAAATGATTATGCAAACATGGAAAAAGTGGCAAAAGAATGTCCTTATGTTATCTTTGGGTGAACTGTAAATAATTACATAAATATAAGTGTAGTGATACAGCACTAGAAAAAATAAAATCTCTGAACTGAACATTAAGCACATAACACTAACATACTACCCTAAAATACATGTAAACAACTAAAATAGTTCAGTACTTAAGCAAATTGCACACGTAGAATGTTCACCTAGTAGCTAAAAATCCTAGAAACATTTGTATGGCACATGGGGAAATGTTCATTGCAAGGATGAATTAATCCCATTAACTCAGAAGCTAGTGGCATTTCAGTTATAGATATGGAGATATTCACTGCTTTGCTTTCCATCATGGCACAGCATTTTAAGATACCTTAATTTTTTTAAAGAAAAAAGAGTATTAAAATATTTAGGTTAATTGAGAAAGTTCAGAGGGGTTAAATTTAATGATCACTTTACACATTTGCTGCTTTCATTTAACATCCCCAAACTTTCTAGGTGCTGAAAAAAGCCCCAGGACGAAAATACATTATAATGAATCCATTTGCTAAAATTCAAATAAACCAATAGTAAGGAAAAAAACAATAGTGAGAAAAAACTGACTTAACGCAGAGGGATTTGAGCAAGGACTCCTGAGAGCTCAAGAAAGAGAGGAAGGAAAAGTTAGAAGGGTAGTGACAAAAACCAGTCTTACTGCCTTTGGAATGTGTTACTAAAAAATTTATTTTTCCAGTAACATGGGAACACTTCATCATCAACCACAAGACTGAAGCCAGTAGGAAGATGGTGCTGTATGTATGCATCTGTCTTTTAATAATAAATTGATATGAGGTCTGTTGAAGTACCTAGAAACATTCTGCCTGGCTTAGATCAGGATCTCCCTCAGACTTTTTTCCCCTCACTACCTTAGGACCAAAAATGCTTCTATAGTAACAGTACTGAACCAAAAATGTGAGGGGTTTCTAATTGTTTTAAGCTTTGCTGTATCTGTTCTATGAATCACAGCAGCTTGTAAACATGCAATAGTATGTGTACAAGTTTTAAGCCTATTTTTCTTCCTCCCAAAAAAGTGCCTTCAACTCCGTTCTATCCACTTGCTAGAGAACAAGTATCAGTCTTCCTATATACACCTAAGGAGGAGAACTGCTGAAGAATACCAGATAAAACAGAAGAGACTGCAAACAGCTATAGGGCCAGTGGAATCATTAAGAGGAAGAGGAAACTTGCTTTAACCTAGTTAATAGAATTCCATGACCATTCACTCACTGCAATTAAAGGGAGATGTAACTGGAAGCAATACTCTTTAAAAAGAGACTTGAAATTACCAAAACCTTTATAGCACAGCCTTAAAAGGATCAATTGTTTCCTAAAGTTGTGATGTTATCACCATGAAAAATAGATATTTGCTATGATTTACATACTTACACCACAGGAAGCAGTAGCTCTTATAAAAAGTATTTTACTCCTAATGCACAATAGCAGAATTAAGATGAGAATGCAGATTACACATGCAAGCTATATCTTTGCATTAAAACATTTCTGTGTATCTGTATGCCCTGCATTTTGTTTTTAAACCAGTTATTTCTTAAGATTAATTCCTAACTCCACTAATGGACAAGAGAGTTTTGCCATTTACTTCATAGGAAGTAGCAATTTCTTATCTATAATTTATGTTTCTTTTATAACATTTTTAAATAATTCAATACATTTAATAAAATGTATTTTTTGTTACAGTTGTATGGTGCCTTGGAGAATTGCACTGTCAGGTTGAAGTGTTAAACTAGACATGATAACATGAATAAATAAATATTGATAATGTTCAACTTTTTTCATAATTTTGTAAGAATGAAGAATGACAAGCTGTATACTGACTTTTCCGTGGTGGCTGTTGTTATCCATGTTCATGAATGCTATGGTGCTGTAGGGAATTTTTTCGAGGACATTTGATATAAAACATAACTTATCAATTTTGATAATTTTGGGCTTCTTCTATGGGAGGAAGCAGATGAGACAGACTGTTCAGCAGACACATACTACATCACAACACAAAGTTCTGTATCCATACATACCAGTCCTGGTGGCAGTGACAGATATCCCAGTAGCTTCTTGTATTGTTCAAAGGTAAAAAACTGTGAATAGAAGTTAGATTGAAATTGAACTGAAAGAAATTATTAGTTACTTTTACAAATTAGTAAAAAGCAGACTACAATGGAGTTTTACTACCTCATATCCTGAGCAGTTCTGCAAAATAAACTTAGCTACTTTTATTTCATACTCTCTGTAGCAGAGTTACATGTGCAAGAGTAGACAATCAATCTTTAGAACTGATTTAATTAGTGTGTCATGCATAATAGCAGGATAAGTGCAGTTCAAGTAATGCTTTATCTAAAAGTTCACTTACATCATATAGGACCTATTTTAAATACATTTTTATAAACTTTTCCTCTAGCATTAACTTTCATAAACTAGTTTAAATATAGTAGCGGATATCACAATTTTCCCAAGAAATCACTCCCATGTCCTTAATGTAATGTGATTAAATTGCTTTTGCATTTCTCAAACACTAGTCTGCTTCTCATCAGAAAGATATAATTGTGGATTTTGAAGATGGAAATTCTGCCATTTTTATAATCTTCTACTGTCAACAGGCACATTTCTTTTCCTGTTCTTTCTTTACAAATGAATCTTTCATTCAATTGTCTGCTTTCAGTGGTGCTTCAAATTTCTGAGCATCTGCAATCCCTTAGATGATATCTTGAAGGCCTGTACTCATGGGTTTGAATCTAAAGATAAAAGTAAAATCAGCTTCACCTGCACCAACATGGTGAAAGGCAACCATTTGCAAATGTCTCACTTTGCAACTGACCATGTCTTGACACCCAAACCCATTAGTTTTAAGAATACCTTCTGTGAATTCTTATAAAAATCAAAGCATAATAAATGAATGGATTTGTTCTTCCAAGAAGAAAGTTTAGAATAACCCTGATTGCACTGAAGACAGAAGAAAGCTTCTTGTTGGCACAGGCAAACTGACTTTCGCTGCCTAGCTCCTTGTAAGTCTAAGATGCATGGGTCAAGATATACTCTAGAGAAAGAGTATGTGTGACATTTTACAAATTATTGGGAAGATGCCCTCTGAAATACAGTACACAATCGAAGCTACTATTTAAAAAAACAACTCAGACTACGTCATATTCAAAACAGGGTTATCTGGACCATTAAGGAGAACTCAGAGATTATTTTAAGAATGAAGACTGAAGGAGAGTAACTGCTTTCCTTGTTTAGTTTGCAAAAGAGACACTGCAAGAGAATGAAAAACAAGGAAGATATGTAATATAAAGAAGTTAGGTATAAAAGCAAAATATACTCATAAGTAGAATGTGGCTGGAGATCTGATGAAGCTTTCTTGCAACTAAAAGAGTCCTGAAACAGTCTTCCAATAAGAACAATTGTGGAAAAAATCTTTATGTTTTGAAGGTAAGAGTTTGATAAGTTTATGAAGGAGATTATAGAACAAATCCCATAGTGTCTTAAATTCATATTCTGCAAACACGTTACTGAAGCCACTGAAAAAGCAATCCAGTTGCTATCACATAAGACAGATCTGAGTGCAGTGAAAATGATCCAGCATGAGGATGGCAGAAATTGTGGACTAAAAAGAGTAGGTATCGGAATTCTTGCTAACACCAAAAATATTGGAGATGTTATTCCACATAATTTTCACACATGGACCAACACAATGGCCCTAACCACAGCTTGCTATTTGAGAGTCCTGTAATCTGTCTGAGAAATATTCACATCTTTGCATACAAAATAAAGAGGCTTTTACACAGCATGTCAGGTATGATGGGAATGAAGAACAAAAACCTGTCACAGTTCCACCAAGATTGCATCAGTACAGGTTCATATCTCCTAGTACAAGAGCTGTCACACCCCAGTCTAGCAAAAGTAAATAGCCAGAACTTTTAACTTTCCTGTCCGTGTTCCAATGTTGACCTGTAACATTTGATTAGTTCAGAGCAAGCTGGTTCAAATGAAGGTGGGATCCTTGGAAAGTGGGGAATTCTGTGACCATAGAGGATGTCTCCACACAGCATCCGCTGATGCACGAGACAAACCAAACTGTTTCACCACAAGAGGAAGGCAATGAGCCATGAGGCCAATGGAGATGTGGGAATCATAAGAAACATAAGGGAACAGAGTTTTTAAGATGAGAAAGATTGTGTGGCCTGTGCTGAATCTCAGCCAAAGAGACAAGCTCTGTTCCCTCACGGTTCAGTATTACAGACCTATCAGAACAAAACAGCTATTCCATAAACCACGTGTACAGGAACATAAGTAATAAGCAGCACATTTTCATTTGAACTCATTTAGAACCTTGTCCTATGGCAAAGTCAATAAAGTTTTTCAATCAAGACCTGCTTCAAATAAAAAGTCACTGGAATCATACCAAAACCATTGGAGAATTGGGTGTTAATGTGTTAATAATGCCTCTGTCTTAAAGCAAGAAGGAATATATATACATAAGCAAAATTGGGTTGTTAAATTCTGGAAATTGATGGGCTGATACTTTGGTCACTGGATGAATTTTTTTTATATCCTCAGTTGGGATTACTGTATCATTTTACAGAAAAGCTCCTAGAAGTGGGACCCAGATTTTGACTGCCCTCCAAAGAGTGTAGATATTGAACAATAATCTTGCAAGAGTCTTGCAAATATGTTTAAAATTTTTGCATTGGCCTTGACAATAACCAAAAAAGATAGAAGTGTTACTTTAGCTCTATCTTTTTGAAGGTATAATAAAGGTCTAACAAAGTGGGAGGGTAAGCTGCTTCATTGAACTAAATTAATTTCTTATTGTGATAAAATTTGCTTTATTCTCTCTCCAGCATCTTTCTAGACATTGTTACCCTCTTAACCTTTAATGGAATTTCTGGTATTCCTTAATGTTTTCCATAGTGTTACAGATCTGTAAAATAGTTGTAATAAAGGCAGAATTACATTACCCAGCAATTTTTTTGGTCCTTAAAATGTTACCTTAAAAATCAATAGCTTCCTAGAGTCATAAATAAAGTAACTACTTAATAGTAACTATGCTTTAAATAATTTTAAAAAGAAAAAAATCAATAGCAATAAAATTTAATAGAAATGTTGCTGGGTGTACTAGAGTGGCTAGTATTCATACAATTTTTCAAAAAACAAAGATTTCATACTGTATCATATGACTTTATATATGTCCACACAAAACGTTTTTAAAATCACAGCATAACTTGTCTTTTTCTCTACAGTTGTATTAAGTTAATAGCTTTGTACAAAGAAAAAATTTCTCAGAATAAACGTATTTAAAACATGCTTTTGTGTATATAGTAACCAATATTGTCCATCTGGCAAAGATACACTTTAATTGAAGTTACACAGAAAATAGCCACAGTACTTACCAGATGTCTCAATAACTCTAAGATAAAAATATATGCTTGAAACAAGATGTCTGGGAACACATGAGCAATATAAATTTGCCCCAAAAGTTCATCTGTTAACCATTGTATTGGCATCATCATTTCTTTCCTCCAAGTTCAATCTAACAGAAAGTTATAAACTTTGACTTTTCATCTTCCAGAAATACCAGCTTTCTTTTTAGAAGGGAAATAAAAAGAGAGAAAAAAAGAAATAGCAAGACAGACATGAGAACATAGTTGACTAAAAATGAAGCTGTATCTTCAACACTTAACTGAAAAACTGGGGCTAAATAACTTCATTTTAATAGCTTTATTTTTACTTGCAAAAATACACACCAGATAAATACAATGTTTCAGGAACACAAGTATATTTCTTAGTAGAAAATCTCCCTTGTCTATTCTCTACTCACTTTTATGACACTACAACTAGAAGCTTTCAAAAAAGTTCATTACAAACATAAAAAGAAGCTACTGGAACTTAGAAAATGCCTCTTTTCCTTTTGTACTTTCTCAAATCTCAGAATCATTGGCCTGAATGTATTCTTCCTCTAAATCTCACTAGTTATTTAGGCAGTGGAGAAGGGACAGCTTGAGGCTTGTTTAGCTGAGGCAAACTATTAGAAGAATAAAGGTTGGAGGATGGGCCAAAGGAAGCAATGACTTTTCCTTTGGGGTAATAGCCAAATAAGGTTAGTGCAAATCTGAGATATATAATATAGTAAATAATAAAAGAATTCAACTATTTAATTAAAATCCTCACATGTTTAACATTTAAGGTTGATTCTCACGTTTGCAGAAAACTCAGCTCCCACATAAATGTCCAAGAACTAGGTAGAAAGCATCCCATAAAGAGAGGACATGTAAGACATTGAAGGGGCCTGAGCTTATGATGTACAAGAGTTTGAGAGAATTGAGTCTGTTTAGCCTGGAGACAAGAAAGCTAAGGTGATTTAAGTTCTATCTTCCACCATCCAAATTTTATACAGGAGTCAGATTTTCTCAGAGGCTGACAACAGAAGCATGAGAGGCAGCACACAAAGGTTGCAACAGGAAGATTTGGGCTGGATATAAGGCAAAAGTCTTCACAGAGGAGGAACACAGAGAGGCTGCAGTCTTCATCCTTTAAGATTTTAGAATTCAACTAGACAAGGCATCTGAACATCCTGATTTAACCATGAAGTCAGCTCTGCTTTGAACAGAGATCCTTCCCAACTTAAAATCGTTGTATGATTTTGTATTATATTGAATATCATGGGGTTTAAGCCAATTTAATCAATTTGAATAAAGGAAAATGTTTTGAAGTTTATGAATGACTCAAATTGGTAGGAGAAATCAAATGGGTTAGTATTTAAACTAAATACATGTTGGAATCTAAAAAGCACAGTCAGATTTACTTTATCCTGTTTCAAATTAAATTCAATGGAGAGACAGAGGAAACATCACAATATGAAGAAAACAAGTTATTAGGAATGTTCTAATTAATTATTTCTAATTAATGTTCTAATTAATTAAATATTACCCATCTATTCTTCACTGACACTTTACCATTAAATAGGACTTCAGTATTCCTTGTTTTATTAAATAATTTTGAGATAAGTGACATATGTCACTTGCATCTAAAATGCCAGTGCAAACATGAAGATGACATTACCAGAACCCCTTTAGGATTCTGTTACAAGGTCACATCCTGTCACTTTATACAAATATTATTCCTCTGTAAAGGAATTGGAATGTGAATGATTAATTGCAGACTAAGGACCAGAATCATATGCAGCCTTTTTAGAAAGAAACAACAAAAATAAAGAAAGGAAAATCAAGACATTCTGTATAATAATTGCTTTTATACATATTTGGCGCAACTATGCAAACTTCAAAGTTCTGAAGTAAAAGACTAAGAAATATTTGCTCATAACACAATGGCTACTTTGATAGATTTAGAACTTTAGAATGATGTGCTTAATAATTAGGTTTTAATTTAAAAAGTTGAATGGCTCAACTGAAGAAATTGATGTATTGAAGTATTTTGATTAGGAATGTTACTAAAATCCTGTTCTACAAATCAAAATAAAGGATAATAAAAGAAAATCAGATCAACATTTGGCAGAAAATGCACTTCGATAGGCAAGTATCTCTAACTGTAAGAGAGCTGGAGTAAAATGTTTTGCACAATAAGGAGTTGTATCCATTAGGATTTTCAATCTCTTAAAATGATAGACTACAGAGAAGAGTGCTCTCTGGAGCACAAAAAAACTCTGGGCAGCACTTTGAACCTACTAAATAAGTACTTATTAGTGGCTTCTTTAATGGCTTCTTGTGTTAATTTATTAAGCTGTTAGTTGTTTTGCAAGCTGCTAGGCATTTTCAGTAAAACAAAATATGTAAACCAGAGGCAATTATGAGGCAAAAATATAACTTAAAATATTTTATTAATTCTGACAAGATAAAATAATTGCAATTTTTTTTTCAGTAACATTTGATACACAGGTCAAAATTAGCTTAACATTTACGAGCCTTAGCCTACACTTCTTAATCAAGGACAGTTTTTATTGTGCTATCAACAGGAAACTTTCCTCCTAGTAAAAATCAGAGGATTAATATGCCAAATAAGTTTAAGATTCTAATCTCAGTCAGTGGGGGAGAAATAAAATATTTTACAGCTGCCACTGTCCCCAGTTATACTTTTAAGGGAGTAAGCGTGGGGTTTTTACCTTCACTGCCCTTTTGGGTGTCTCAGCCAAGACAGGAGGAAGTATGCCTTTGTAGAAGCCAAATAATCTATCGAAGAAAAAAAAAAGAAATTATTTCTGTATGGATAAACAATATACCAATACCATCCTACCAACTCTATTTTTGCTTTTGAGTAAAGCAGCTACCCTTTCACATTTCCAGACAAATAATGATACTCTCTGCTTACCTGGTAAACAACTACTGTGCTACCAATTATATGCTGGTGAGATGATATAAAGAAATCAGCAATGAATACGTAAAAATTCAATCAATTTTTTCTGAAATACAAGAAATTGTATTTAAAAAGTGGGGAACATTTTTGACAATGAAAAAGAAGTATTATTCCATTGTTTTAATTTGCTTAGCACAGCAATGTTTGTATTAAAAACTGAAGTCACAAAATCACAAAATACAGATTTGGATAAACCTGTGACTTCAGCAAGCTGCATACAAAACCACTGCTTGCTCATTTTCAGATGCTAGCTCAGACATATTTTGAAGTATAATTTTAAACATGACTCAAAATATATGAAGTTTTTTTCTTTTAGCAACTTAGTTTTAACTCAAGTTACCTATTCAGAGATCCATGACAGAATGCATGTATTTCATCTTGAAAAAAAAACATTTGGGTGTTATCTTGTCACTGTATATGTGTATATATCTCTATATCTATCTATCTATCTATCTACAACCTGCTACATGCCAGCAGACATGGCGTTTGCAGGCTGCCTGAGCTCTGCTTACAAGGTCAGTGTAGATACATAATGCTGGGTCTTGGGAATGCTTTAAATGACAAGCAGTTTTAAAAATAGCCATGTGGGGTCGAAAAAGAGACAGTCCTTGTCTGCTAGGTCTGCACACTCACCTGGATGGTGAAAGGCATTTAATGGAATCACCAAGAAGAATCATAGAATTATCAAGTTTGGAAGAGACCTTAAAGATCACTCAGTCCAGCCATCAACCCAGCACTATCACTGGTACCCCTAAACCACATCACCCAGACCACATCACCTCTTGACTAACAGCTTAATAAATTAACACATGCATTAACTCTTTGTGTTCTAACAAAGTTAGAACTGTGGTCTAACCAGTGCTGAGTAGGGGGGAAGGAAATAAACACCTTCCTTGACCTGATGGTAGCTAAAGCAGCCTGCTGAAGCAGTCCAGGATATCAGCAGTCCCTTTGCTTGCAGACCATGTTGCTAGCTCATGCCCAGCTTAGTGTCTATGTGGACCTACAGGTCCTGTGCTGTAAATCTGCTTTCCAGCTGATTGGCCCTGAATATAACAGTGATGTGTGGTTTATTTTTCCTCACACACAGGACTTCATACTTTCCCTTGATGAACTCCATGAGGCTCCTGTCAGACCATTTCTCCAGCATGTCAAAGTCCACCTGCCTGGCAGTACAACCCTTTGGTATAACAGCCACTGTCCCATATTTGAATCATCAGTGAACTTGCTGAGGGTACACCCTGCCCCACCTTTCAGAATATTAATGAAGATGTTGAACAGAGCTGGATCTAGTACTGACCACTGGAGTACACTGTTAGTTACTGGCCTCTAGTTAGACTTTGTACCACCCCCTGTGGGTCATTCAGCCTGTTTTCAATCCACCTCAATAAGTACTAACAGAAGCTTTTGGCATCTTGTACCAAGCTCAACTCCAGGTAGGCTTTGATTTCCCTAACCAAGTCTCCGCATGTTCAGGCTGTCTCCATACTCCTCTCTTATATACCTGTCCCTGTTTCCACCTTCTGTATGCTTTCATTTATATTTGAGTTTTGACAGGAGCTCCTTGCTCAACAACACAGGCCTCTTGAGATCTTTGCCTGACTTTCTGCATTCTGGCATGAACTTGAGTGGAGGTGATCCTTGAATATTTTGCAGGTTTCCTGGACCCCTCTTCCCTCCAGAGCCCTTTATCATGGGACTTTTCCAAGCAGACCTCTGAATAAGCCTGCTCTCCTGAAGTCTAGGCCTGTGAACTTGCTTTTTGCCCTGCTCCCTCTTCTCAGGATCTGAACTCCACCACCTCATGGTCACATGTCAAAAGAAAACAATGAAATTCATATTCCCCATGTGAATTTAAAATACTATAAATGCTACAAATACTACCAAGGCTCACTTTGACCATCACCCCAGTGAGGCCTTCTTCATTTATGTGTTAGAGCTCCAATGGAACACTTCTCATTGACTCTCACTTGTATCAAGAAGTTATCATTAATGCTGCTGGATTGCTTATGCCCTGCAATGTTGTCCCTCCAGAAAATATCAAGGTAGTTGAATTCCCCATTAAGGATCAGGGTCTGTAAACATCAGGCTGCTTCTGGCTGTCTCTACAGGGCCCCATCTTCTTGTTGTTACAGGTCAGGCAGCCCATAGTGGATGCCTACCAACAAGTCACCACTATTGATCTGCTCTTTAATCCTTACCCATAAACTCTCATCATTCAACCTCAGGCACTCCAAGCTCCATGCGCTCCAGTTGTTCCCTCCTTTTCTTCCTGGCCAGCCCTTCCTAAATGGTCTGTATCCCTCCACAGCAGCACTCAGTCCATTCACGGCATCCCTGGGATCCTGACGAGATCCTTGCCCTGCAGCTGCACACAGATCTCCAGCTCCTCATGTTTATGTCCCATGTTGGGTGCCCTGGTGTGCAGGCTCTCCAGAGAGACTTCCTCACTCATGCAAACGCTGGAGGTGACCCCAGCTGAGCCCTGTTTATTCCCGCTGTGCTCCCCGTGGTTCACATCACCCAGCGCCTTTGCTTGGCAGCCTCTCCGTCGCCCCCCTCCCTCAGGGCTCCTGGTTTAAAGTCCTCTTTACCAGGCCAACCACACTGCAGCAAAGATATGTGTGCAAAGATACCACTCTGCACCTGATGTCAGGCTGATCTGCTTATTGTAAGGCTGACACCAAAGACTTTCTGCTGGAGGAACCTCTACTGTGAACCAGGAGAATCTGCAGAGCTGAGTAACCATATTCATGGCTCTATGAATCCCTAAAAAGTGAAGCGATCTGCAAGTGACTTTTGCTGCTTCATTCCTCCTTCCTGTTTGGAAGCAAATCTCTTCATGGAAAACAGACAAGAAGGAGTTAAGGTCTATTCCTATGGAACATATTAAGTTTAGAAATCTAAAAACACATGAAACTTTGAGGATATACATCCATATATGCAATATGTAATTCAGTAAACATGGTAAGAGCTAGCTCAGTATTTAATTATGAGCTGTGGTTTAGGGTTTTTTTCCCTTCCTGATTTGAAATAGAAACAGAAAAAAGGTTAGTAAGCACAGTCAGTGAGATGAAAGGAATAAATGAAAGGAGGAAGTAGAAGACAATGCCATTCCATCACTGCCTATTGTCAACTGACTAATTTTTTGCATAAAGTGTAGTCGCTTTTAGAACCTCCTGTGCCTGAGGTGGAGGACAAGCAGCTGCCCACAACTTTTACAAATAACATTTTACGAATTGTACCCATTAAAGATAGTTATTTCAGTCTTTGCAGAATGAACCATTTACATAATTAAAAAATCTAGCATGATAGTAACAAAAACTTGACTGGCTTTGCCAGTCAAAAAGTACATACACAATGATCCTATACTTCTGCTTTGCTTGGCCAATTGAGTTAGCCTATTTACTCACAGAGTATGAATTTTTTTCCAAGTCATCTAATGAGCAGTGATGACATTTCACATTGGAGAGATATCACCTGGACTCAAGCCTTCCTTCAAAAAACTGATGTTCAGAAAAAATTATGACAGGCAGCAACAGCAATCACTGAAGGGTCTGATAGAAGAAAGAGGAGATGACATCATATCCCTAGCTAGAGACACTGGAAAGAACAAATAAATTTCTAACAGAAACACAGCTACATCTTATTTTGTTTCAGCATTAAGGGTCTAAATGAACATCACCATTCAATTGTATTCTGGGCAAGAGCCCAGACTCATCTTTGCAGCAGTTGATTTTGAAACATTACAGTCAATCACATCTTCTCAATTTGTTCTTGCAGGCTTTCCCTATCCTTCTGGTTTCCATTTCTTGTTTGGAAGCCTTGAGTCATTCACCCTGGCAAGAGGACCAACCTAAATCAGTTATTTTCTCCGAATTATACTGAAATTGGGATCTTGCTTAGCTTGTTGTTTTCTTCCTCTGCCTTTCACGTAATTTTCCCTTTAAGGATCTAATAAAGCTGATTGAAGGCATAAGCACAATATTCCCTTTCTTTTGTTGCTGTCAAACCCAAGGCATTTACCCACATTGTTTTATAATTGAAATAAAAAAACCTCTTAGGTCCAATTCTACTTTCATTACCTCTGCATTATCCCAAGCATGAAAAAAAAGACCTGGCTTTCATGATCACATCAGTTACATGAAACAAATGCACAATTTTCAGATTTTACAAAATGCTTTGTTTAAACAAAGAGAAGGAATTTTGAAGACATGATTGGTAAAAAGGTGGGTGTTGTTCAAAAAGAGGAAGAAAATATGTCTAAATATAATTAACTTTGCTTAAAATTTCATTTATATCAGGAAAAAAGTAGCTTTCATTTTCATGCTATGTAGCATTCTGTGAATTTACTACTAATAGAAAATAAATAATTGGACACAGGGAAATATTACTTTAACATAACTGTAATATAACTTTGTGTTGACTTAGCTGGATTTTTAAAAGATTTTAAACTCCCAGAAGTTGTAGAAAAACAAGCAAGTGCTTAGTGAAGGCCGGCACAAATTAGTACCTACCACTGAGAATAAGGGACTTATATTTAGCCATTTATTTTGAGAGCTGCAAGTCACTAACCAGTTCACACATCTAGTCCACCCTCAATCCCAACATTTACAACTATTTCCCCAGCTGAGGAGGTATGCTATATGAAAGGCTGAGTGTCATTCTGGGACAACTGGCATAGACTTCAGCATACTTGAAAAGATATTAAAGGTTGGACACATTCACAGAAAATCAGTCTTGGACACTTGCTCTCTAAAAAGATTTTTTTTTCTTGTGAAGTATGTTATGTATATTATCTTACTGAAATGTTAAATAGTCATCTCTACAGGAACCCCATATAAACCTAACAATGACACAGTTAGCTAAGCTGGCTTCTGAATTTCTATTATGCAACTATATTTCTTCATTTATTCTGTGTCTGCTATACAGATATCTGCCATTTTAGATATTGGCACTAAATACTAGGTCCTCACTTTCATAGCATATTTAACTTTTTGTTTTTTATGAAGCTTTCATTGCAACCCCTGGGAATTAAGGAAAAACATAAATATTTTTTGCAGCAAGTAAAACAGAAATATATGTGATCCTGTGCCGTAGTAATACTGTTACACTACATGCTAAAAGAAGACCAAGCCTCCAGCTATAGGAATACTAGAAGCAGACTAATACTAATGAGAGAAATCTGTCAAATAAGTTAGGACAACACACTCTATGAAAAGTGACTGGTTAAAAAGGAAGAGGCTGTCGGTGAAAGCTATTAAGATACTTCAGGAAAGGACTAACAGTGGAGAAGCTGGCTCAGAAGCAATCATCCTGGCCAAGAAATGGATTAATAATCAGCATCAATCCCCCTCACTTATTCAAAATGACAGTCATCACTGTATTTACTGCATGTGGGTCAGATTATGAAGTTATTATGATCCATCATCCATGTGACTGTTATTCTTACTGAGAAATGAGTATTTCTTCCATGAGTTTTAATCACTTCTCAATCTCTTGGTCAAAACTCTTGCTAATTTTTTGGCTTTCTAAGCTGCACTCTGAATTTATATGAGTTACAGGACGCACCTAAAAATAAACCCCTCAAGAAACTGAAAGAGGAAACTTTTTCCTTCCTTGCTTGTGTCTGTGGCACTAAAAAAGTAAGAATAAAAAAAAAAAGAATATTTGTTAAAATTTCTTTCTATTCAAATAATGGGCTTTTATATTTTTTTTACTTTTATATATTATTTACATATTCCTCACATGCTTTCTGTGTTTTGCTACACCCAAGCAACTAAGAAAAAATAATCTAGGAAGGTGAAGGTATAGCCTTTCATTGTAACATGCAATATAGCTTCAACAGTTTCCCATGGGTGGAAAAAGGACTTGTTCAGGATTTTTGTCTCCAAGAATGATTATAAATTAGTTATTTATGTGGAACATTGTTACTGTGTACAGTGCCTGTCTAGTAGATTAATGTGAACTAAATTAGATTGGATTTTAAAAAATGTAGATAGGCTCACACCTCTGCTCCTTACTCTGTAACTGCTAAGGGCCTGTGCAGCTGGGCTGGCACTGCTTCCAGGGAAGAATGGGGATGCCTGGGAGCATGGTGGGAGCTGGCAGGCAGTGAGGCAGGACCTTGCCAGCTGCAGCACCTCTGCTGCAGCACCTCTGCTGCAGCTCCTCTGCTGCTCCCCTGCTGCAGCACCTCTGCTGCTCCCCTGCTGCCAGCCCAGCAGAGCACTCGGTCTGGGCTCCTGCCACCACTGCCTTCCGAGCACTTTGCTCTGGCCCCAACACCAATGAACGAAATACCAGTTTGGCCCATGCTTCTGAGAAGCCTTAAGCTGGTCTGTTTGATGTAGTTCCTGTTGAAATCAGTGCAAATGGCAGCATTATTATCACTGGCAGCTGGTTTAGGCTCTTAAAAAATTACCTGCATGTAATCACTAGCCAGGCTGTAGAATGGGTCTGCATGTCTCATTTCTTACAACTGACAGCATTTCTTCCCCCAAAGACTTTCCCTCTAGCTGCCCCTTTGTTTGCAAGAGGAACAAGCTACAGACATGCCAAAACAGCTTTGCCTAGAGCTTCTGAAACAGAAAAATTCTTCATTGCATTTTGGATTGTCAGGATTGGCAGAATGTTTCATTTGTTCAGAAGCAGTTTTAGTTGTTCAAACACTAGAAGAGAATTTACAGGTTTTTTCCCCTTTTGCCAACAGTACTGCCGCAACTGGTACAACAGGAAGCAATCACTGTTTAAAAGTAGCTCCACACCTATGTCTATTGAGGCAAAAGAATGCAAGAAAATTATTTTTAATTTTGATACCAGGGCGAAAAATAGATATTTTAGGAGATATGCTTAGAAAGTTGTATCTGACAAAAAAAAAAATCACAGAGAGGATAATTATATGTTTTTTCTGGAAAAGACTGACAGCATTTCTCTGTGTTAAAGTGATGCTGTGATTCATTAAATGAAAAGTCATGAGATGAGCAAATTTTCTGTGCTTGCCCTGGGAATGTGTTCTACTTAAATTGGTTGTGACTTCAGAAAATACAACATTAAGTTGTTTTAATTCCATCAGAAAAAATGTGGCTCAGGAAGGAAATTTTTGATTGCAAGTTAATGTTAGCCTTCATTGGAATAAGTTATACTCTTCAATATCCACATGCATAATCCCTTGGGAGTTATATGACGCCATGTATTCTTTCCCATCTGCTAGTTAAATATGAGATTCAAGAGGCTTTCAGTGTCATTATACAGATTAGTGACTCTCCCAGAGGAATCTAGGTTCATGATACAGTGAATAACTCACAATGAGATTCTGAAGACCAACATTTAGAGATCATTTTGTGTTTGTATGAGTTTTGCACCTGCAATTATTTGTGCTTATAATTTAGGTAACTTAGATGTTTTTAACTTACAGATGCAATCAGTGATGTAGATACTTAAACTCAACTGAACTGCAGGCAACCATAACTGCAGGTGCAAAATTTTATCTGCAATTATTTGAACTCATAAACACATCCATTTCCTGAAGTCTAAAGTAAAACTAGGCCAGCGGTGGTTTTATGTAGTCCATTTAACAAACTAAAAAATCATGCATAATTTTCCCAATTTTCAAAAAAGCTCACGACTATTCATTTTAGCACTAAAATCAATAGAGTATCATAAAATATATACAAACATGAACTAAACAATTTGATTTCATCTTCTAACATCTTGACCTTTGGGGCGGTTTTCTTACTCCCTTTACAGTACCTGTAGCAGGAAAATAAGGAAAGATCCCTGATTTTGCAACAGCAATAATGTTGATAGTTGCACTAGCAGAGAGCAAAAGTGCTATGTGCACTGAGATCAAAGTGTGCAGATTTTGTAGCACTATTCAAGGCAGTGAACAGCACCATGAACATACTGGCACTTGAATTTCCACCTGGCAGGCAGTTGTGGCATCTAGACATACCAGGGAGTGAAAGGCACACAGGTGTGTGAGGAAGCTTGTATGAATGGCAACTGTCTGCCTAAAGACAAATACCTGTGTTTGTCACCTTATATGAAAGTTATCAGAAAAGTTTTAAGTACTCGGGAGCAAGAAAATAATTCTTTGAAGAGCACAAATTTCCTACAGTTACAGCTAGTGTCCCTAGATAGAGAAGCAGTGTCACAGATCTTTTCCTCCACCTTTCCAGGGCCATTGTGTAGTGTGATAGAGCGTGGGCACAGATGTGAAACCCAGCTCCAGCCCCTTGTTCCAGACAGCTCATCCCAGCCCAGGTTACACTGCTTAAGAAAACTCTGTCATATGAAGGTCTACATTACACGCTGACAGTCATGGATGCAGGAGCAATGACCAAAAGTATAACTCCTACTCCTCATGCACATAAACAATCCTAAAAATATCACAGGGGTTAATACATTTTCCTCAGTGTTCCTCTCATCTAAGAACAAAAGGAGTTAACAGTTAATACAAACTTTATTTTTTCTTTAATCACAATACATTTTAAACATGGAAGGTCCCTTTTCAGTCAAGATGCAGCAATGTTTTCAAACAGATTCTACATTAAATACTATGTAGTCCCACAATATCATGACATTTTGCTTGTTCTTCTTGCACATACTACAACAGAAAGCACTATGATGTCATGTGATTACTTTGTAAGGTGACTAACCTTGAGTTTCTCTAAGAGAAAATGGATCAGGAAGGTAAGGTTAAATAACTGAGAAATTAAAGAGATTTACCAAAAGATTCTAAACAAATTTTGACTGTTAAACTATTAGAAACAGATTTTTCAAGAATTTGCACCAGGGATATACCTTTAAGATGAAAATCCTGCTACAAGATTGTGATGCAGAGTTGTGTAAATAATTTTTGAGACTAAATCAACAGGCAAGGCAGATGTATGAAGAATAGTGTAGAAGTTGCTGTCCTAAATATTATTAATTGCTAATTGTCCCAATTGTTATTGCATTTTATTATTCAGTGATCTACTCTTGTTTTATGTAGCCTTGTCTTACCTGCCAACAGTGTCCTCATCTGTATAGGCATCTGTAAAGAAATCTGACAGGTTTTTTCTTAAAAAGTGATGGAGTCTGTTTCTTGGTGATGTGACAGTTTGTACTGGATTATTTATTTTTTAAAAAAGCTTGCAATGTAATTCTTTAAGCAGCAGACCTGCCTCAGCAGGTTTAACCTGAACATCTCTTTTGAAATGTTTTCTTTTTCTCAATATACTCTTCTGATCCAGCACTCTTCACAACTTGAATTCTTCTGCAGAAAAGAAATTTTGCCACTTGGGCATTGAATAAACAAAACAAAGGAACCCTCCCTCCTAAGTTACTTTTAAAAGCATAGAAGGTATTTTAGTTTGAAAAAATGAACAAATAGTTTAATATAGCAATTCAAGTAAATACAATATGTGCTATTTTACAGTCTACAGCATGTTTTTATTTTTGTTTCAAAACTTTCTGCATTTGATGACTTAAAATAAAAGTATCTTTATAATCACCATGTCAAAAAGAAAGTAATTTTTGATCAAATTTGCTTTTCTGCTAGATCTCTAATTTTCTCTGAGTTTCCAAAAGAGAATCTTTTTTCCTTTGTAACTCACAAACATGCCACGAGGCTTGCTTGGTAACCACTCTGTGCTGGATCTAGAATTCAGACAGATAAGCCAGAGGTTACCATTACACCTCTACAGCAGCATTGTTTGCCATGATCTCACATCTGAGTGTAAATGCAATTTGCAACCACACTACTTCCTTCTACACCATCATCAGAGAGCATTACAAAGTCGATATAAACAGCACTAGACACAACTCAGTGATTGCCTGGTGTTCTACAGAGTTGATGTAGACATGTGAAAACCTTACCTAGCCAGCAAGGACATAAGAACACAGCTATGTTTTCTTCACTGGGGTAACAGGCTGCTTCCTTGCAAACAGCTGTGGAAGACAAGAACCTGTCTGCTGCAAGCAGTTTTGCAAGATGAGTGTAGGTAGAGATCTTCAAGTGCAATGATTGGGGCTGTAATTGTAGCAGGTCTTGAAGGAACACATGGTAAAGTTGTTTGGAGTGCCAGGCATCCACAGGCAATGCTCAAAAAAAAAAAAGCATCCAACTTGATCAGCACTGATACACAACACAGTAGGTTCTTTTATGAGTTCTGTTTTGCTATAAGGTAAAAATTTTGAAAAGTCCATGAATGTCACTGAGCTTTTAATAAAACGTGTGTCTATAGTTCAAGAAAAACTACAAGTCTATTATTTTGTACTGAAACTATTCATTCTCACAGGCCTTTCACTGTAACAAGTAACATTTTTATTCTATTCTATTTTTATTATATTCTAAACTTAGATTATACTATATCTAAATGTTAAAAGATTTTTAACATGAAAGCTGATTGTGCAAAATTTGCAGATGTATAATATTGCTCCACTTTTAAAATCTATATTTTTACCTTAAAATATAGGAATTAATGCTATACTGATACTTTGTTGCAAGTTATACTGCAAAACTCAGCAGTGTTGTCAACAGCCTTGAGTTCTCCTTTTGGGTTACAAAAAGTCAGACAAGGGTATCACCTGAGGCCAGCTGAAGATAATCTTAAAAGCTGCATAAACAAAAAATTGGAGAACTCTTAAATTGCTAAGCACTAGTATTTCTGAAAGCTGTAGTTTATCTTAAGTTCTGTTCTGTCATGATGCACTGGTTGGTTTATGATGAGTTTTTCCTCCAGGGAAGAACATACTTTTCAGAATTTTTACCCTTTCTTATGTGATGGAGAGCAACAGAGCTATGGACAGTTCTCCAGTGAATCACCTCTTACTGAAGTCAGAGTAGCCCTCTTTATTTTAATAGCATTTATACCACATCTTTTGCAAAGACGTTTTAAGATAGACTTTGGGATACATAATTACCCCTTTTCTTTCATGGACTATACATTCCTTAATTTTTTCTCTAAGCACCCAAGACCTTTTTGTACCTGTGGTTGTCCCTTTATATTTTTCTGGCTTTTTATCTATGAAGGCTATAACCCCAGTTCCAAGTTTGTTTTCCAGAGACAGAACAGAGCAGAGTACTGCTATATTCAGGCTTTAAGCAAAACCAGTAATCTAACTTATGAATACTGATATAGGTCTATTTTCTTGTACAGATCTATACTACTAACAGACACAACCAGCCTTTCATGAATTCTACATTTTGATTCAGGGTTTGTAACAGAAATTATTTTTTGGTTTAGAGACACTTAAAAATGGCTTAAGTATGTTCTGATAATGAATGCCTAAAACTTACACTTGGGGATATGAAAAAATCATGATCAATAGAGTGGCAAGAGAAATGCAATGCTTTCCTTCGCCTCCAGTGTCTGCCCTACATGCACCCCTTAGAAACCACAAAGCAGTGCCTCACAACGTAATGAATACTTGTACTTTGCAGAAGAAGAACATTTACCACGTATACAGAGCGAGAATGAGGCAGTGCAGTGAGCCCTGGTACTGCAGCTCGAGTCTGCTACCATTTGAGCTAAAGCAGAACTACATTAGCTGGCACTAACAGCAGTCCATTTATCCTGGCTGCAGGCAAGCTGTCCTGAGGCAGCAGCACAGTACACACACAGCCACAACCACTTTTCAACCAAAATGAGTAGAGAAATGAGCTAAGGAGAAAAATACAACCTTGTATTAAGTTTAATGTATATAGCTGCCTAATTAATTCATTTTTCAAAGTTATTTAAGCTGCTGGGAATGCAACATTCCTACAAGACATTACATTCAAGTGGCACTGTATCACAGCAAGTCAAGCACATAGAATCATCTCAGAGATGACAAATAATAAAGAAGTACTTTAGATTTTCAGCTTATTCACTCTGTATTTGTTTGTGATGATGTGGTAAAAAATGCTTTGGATCTCATTTTTAACCATTTTACTGGACATCTGGTGTTTGCTTCTTAAAGTTTCACTATTACCAGGGTCACTGTAATCCTATAGCACATCTGGGCCAAATTCCCTGGCAGTTTTTAGTGAATTCTGTGGCAGTGGAAACATCTGTTACTGCGCACAGTTCCACACACAGAGAATTGTGAGGAGCTGCAAAATTTTCTTGGACGTTTTGCATTTTGGTGTCCAGGAAATTACCCACTGGTAATGGATGATCTTTTAGTTGGCCGTTTTTTTTTTTTATCTTCTGTGGGATATGTCCAAATCAAGTAAAACCACATAGATTCTAATCACTAACATTTTATTTTCATCAGTTATTAAAGAAAACAGTGGTGCCTCAGTCTTCATGTTTTCAGAAGTACACACAGCCTTTGGAAAC
>QUSF01000004.1:18989471-19092058 GCA_003676055.1 Chloebia gouldiae | reverse complement strand
GGAAGGAAGGAAGGAAGGAAGGAAGGAAGGAAGGAAGGAAGGAAGGAAGGAGTGGGGAGATGACAGGACAAGAGCAGAAGAAGGGAAAATGTTATACCTCCGATGGATGTGTAAGAAGACTTTTTAGTTTGAAGTTCTTTTCAGGGTGACTGGAGGTATGCTCAATAGGGATAAAATCCCCTTTCACTTTGCTGTATTTGTTCTCATACAGATTAAACACAAATTGGTCTTGAAGACAGGGAATATGACCAATAGTCTAGGTGGAATGCAGAGAAGAGCCAGAGACGATGCCTGGAACAGGAAACCTCTGATATACCCTACCAGACCAAGGCAGAAATACTCTCCCTACCCCCAAACTGTAAATAGGTAAGACTGAACCTCCAACAATAAACCAATCCCCCTCTCCCCAAATGGGTTTCCTTTTTATGTCAAAAGACTAATCCATGCTATCACATCTTCATCTGTATCCAATCATGCTTAAAAGGAAGGAAAAAACCCTTCTCTATCATGCTTCTTGTCAATTGTGCATTAAGAAAAAATAATCCCTCTTGATCACTGACAGTGACTTGCCGAAGCTCTGAAGCATGATGTAAGTACAGTCATTACTCTAATGCAAACGTCCAAGTGTTATGGTAGGTTCAGGGCAGTGCAAGATTTCCTGTTCTCAAAGCTTAATACACGACAGGGGATGAGCTATGAGACTACACTGCAAACCCAGGAGGGACCCCTTAGGATACATCATTTACTCATACAAGTTTTCACCTAGAAACTATATTAAATAATATTTGTATAGACTTAAGTAATGGCCTTCCAGCAGAAGTCTTCCAGATGATTAGTGCAGTGTATTTCTGCATTCAGAGAAAGCTGTGTTTGAAGGCTGCACATGCTTGACTCCAGGTAGTGGCTGTGGTGAGCAAAGCTGAAAATCCATGAACTTCTAGGTGCCAGAAAACCTCTTCTATAAGTGAAAAATATATCTATCCTTAGCAAGCAAGTAACTCTTTTCAATATTCTCTTTTACAACCAGATGAACTTAGCCCCTCAATTTTTATGACACAAGATTCATCTTCTGGCCGGTACAGTTTTGTGGACCTTGCAGACTTCTTCATATTTCCTCAATATTTTCTTTAGCATGTTGATTTAATTCAGTATTTTATCAGTTGTGTTACCAAAGTTATATAGAGATGATATAAAATTCCTTACTATGCCTTTGTTGTGTGTGCTTTAGGATTGCATGATCCTTTTTGCCATGGTACAGTTCTATGAGTTCATGTTATGTAACTCTTTTTAACAATTAATTTTTTCACCTAAGACAATGTTGTCTGCGTTGTTGATATAATAAGTATAATCTCAATTTTGATATCCCCTCCATTTACTTTGTGTTTGGCCATATGAAAATGCCTTTAGTTGCACAGTGACCATGAAATTGGGTGCAATTCTAAAATAATAATCTGTTCTCACTTACTGCCCCATCAGCTTTTGTGCCTATTGAAAGAATTACCAACTTCATTAAGTGTTTTCAGGGAATAAAACACAATACTGATTCTAGAGGGATAGGCCTGGGATGAATTATACATTTAATTATAGAGATTATGATGGCTTTGAAGCATTCCCAAACCAATCTTGAGAAAACCAGAGACTTTAACTGATAATATTTCAGTATGCATATTTAAAGTGTGTGAAAGTATTGGTTTCACTTCAGGGATATTCTGAATTCTTTAATCTGTCTGGCAGACAGAAAATTCACCCTACTACCAGAAAGGTCACCTGAAAAGATAACTGGGCCATGATTCCACAAATTCAATTTAGCTCATTTGAAGGTCCATTTGGTATACTGGTTTGCTGAATGAGGCCAACTTTTTCAAAAAATTTTGATATAATCAGTATTGAGTATTATAGCACTAAAATCATAGAAGGTGAAGCCCTTTTATCTGATTTGTATTATATAGGTAAATTATTTTCAAAGTGTTTTAAATGAATAATGATAACAATGAGGGGAGAATGTTTGTACTTATAAAGGACAAATATAATGTATTGCATATCTCAAGAGATTAAATGATAACTATTTTCTTTCCATTCATTAGTAACATGTACCACCTTCCTTCTTTATGTGAAAAAGGACTTCCTAGTTGTGATGACAGAAAATGGCTTATGAAAATATTAAGGAGTTAATATCACATGGCCGGCTAGTTTTCAATTTAACAATCATGCAGGTAGTGAAAATGGCTTCATTGGCTGAATGTGGAATTAAAGACAAAGTTGTAAGCTACAGTCTTACTGATAAAAGACTTAGCAATTATCTGTCATCTTTAAATAAATAATTTAATCTAGTTCATGTTGTTTTTCTTCGTTCTTGCTTTAATCACTTTATGCTATAATCACAGCCACAATGAGACATTTTGGTATCCAGGGAGTATTTCCAAACCCTAGGCACTGCCCCCACCAGCCCTCTAGCCAGCTGCTCTTGCCATTTGTGTTCTCTGC
The DNA here is from genome assembly GCA_003676055.1 of Chloebia gouldiae. NCBI lineage: Eukaryota > Metazoa > Chordata > Aves > Passeriformes > Passeridae > Chloebia > Chloebia gouldiae. The sequence continues at coordinate 19,089,574 of QUSF01000004.1, read as the reverse complement.
TCTGTCTTCCCAGGTGGCAGCTACAGCAACTGAAATTTGCCAAATTTCCCTCCAACACTTCTGCCTATTCTTGAATTCTGGTTTCACACACATTTGAGACAAATCAGCACTGCTGTGAAAGAAGAAATAATTCAATTTCCCCATTTTCCTTTCCCAGTTGCTCTGTCCTGCCTCCGCAACAGCCTGTCCATTCTGCTGGCAAAAGGTCTGTGTGTGACATGATGACCTAGCCACGGTGAATCTTTCTGGATTAGCAACACATTTCTTTTTAAGTGGCCAGGTTAATATTAACCCAATAATTTCTCCAATATCCAAGACTCCTGACCAGAAGCAGAAGGGCACGTGCTGGCACAAAGGAGAGTGGGGCACAAAAGTAGGAATGCATGACTCTAGGCACACAGCACACACCACTTCTGATGGCAGAGCTGGCTTAAAGCATCCATGAACCATGGCTTTGGTTAGACAGAAATCAGATGTAGTCTGTTATGTTTTCCTCTTTAACCTGAGTTTGGATGTATGGTTCACATCTTGCTGTGTATTATACTCTTCCAGCTGTGCTACAATAATGGCACCTCTCCCCTCTCATCAGGCAGTAATTTTGAATTAAAATGCCTCTCCTAGGGATGGCTTCTAAAGGACAACACATACCACCTCGTGAATGTGGTAACCGATATGTCGACATTCCAGAGTGCTAAATAGGTGAGGATGTTGGCTTTCAGGAACAATCCCTTGCCAGATAATACTTCATTATCTGACAGACCATCTGGTTTCCAGTCCATCAATGCTATATTACTACAGTCAGCTCGCTATGCTTGATTATTGCCCAACATTTGTATTACTTTGTAAATAATAGAACTCAGAAAAAAGAATCTTCCACAGACTGAGCAAGACAAATCACCACTTGCTTATGTACTTGTCATTGTCATTTTTGGATAATGGCCAAACAGTGGATTTTTGTCCATGTGACTCGTGAATTCAGAGTATAGCATACTCCATTGTTATCAGGAGAAAGATCACCAACTTTTAATTGCACAATATATATAAACACAGCTGGCCTCGTGACTCATTCTGTAATGCAATATGTTACTCCCTAAAATTCTGTTTCAGGTGTGACCTCAGGACTCTTTCTATTCCAGTTGTTGAAGTCTCTGAGATTTACAATGATATACTCCTAGACTATCAGGAATATTTAAAGAATATTTTTTCCTTGGATTTTAGAAGGAATGTGAATGAAAAGCTGTATCTATTGTATATCCTTTTGGTGTCTGTTCTGAGCACCCTGTCTTAAGAATGATAATCAGAAGAATGTGCAGTTTATAATTCCATAAGCAATGATAGCTGATCTCTTTACAGTAAAATAGGCATTTCTTCAGTGGGAGGAATGTGACCATGGCAACATAATGACATTACAGAACAAGATCAGGAAGAATAATATTAGCTGCATTTATTAAAATAGTATATATTTACTTATGAAAAAAAATAGTGCTTTAGTGTAGTTAATAATGTAATGAAAGTTTTATAAATAATGTATCAACTTTTAAGTGAAGCTGGTCCTTAATCCTTATTTGTTACCAGTTTTCAGAATTTCACTTTTGTGCATAACTCCCCATTCCACAGGAATCAGCAATCTCTTTACTTTCTTTCAATAGTCTTAGGGTAAAATTCCAGTTATCCTTCTGTAACTGATATTGTTATCCCTGCCAATACATAGTCTTAGGACTAATACGTGGGTCAAAATCTAGATGCCTAATGAAACTCTATGGCCAAATAAATAAAACTCAGAATAAAATACTTTTGGAAAATTCTGATTAGCTTCCAGTGAAAAATGCATAAATAAACAATGAAAGAAATGTTTAATATTTTTTGTATTTTTTTTTCCCCATAAATGGAATACTTTTACAGTGAGCACTCTAGCCACTCATGATCACACTCTTGCTGGACATGTCTGAAATTATTTTTTCCACTAATGAAACACAAATATAAGTATAATGAGTTAGGGTGTTTAGGTCAGGCTTCCTCCCAGGGAGGTTGGTGGCAGAGAGAAGTGAGGACTAAGTCTCATTCAGGAGAGTGACCTGTGTAACCCCAGGTGCCTGATGTGTTGCTATGGTGGGTGAGAGACAGGCTGATGAAACTCCACAGGCTCTAGCCAACGGAGCCAATTCCCACGAGCAGGGGAGAGCCGAGTTTCATGAGCAGGGATGGTGCTGCAAAGAATACACTTCCCAGCATGGGGTACCCCACAACTCAGACACAGTGTGCACAGCAGCCACTTGACTGCAGCTACAGAAGCTTTAACATCCCACCTCTTAGTGGATTTAAAATGGTGCTTAGACCATACTCCAGCAAGTGGGACCTTCTGGTCTGGATTCCTCTGTGTTCAGAAGGAGTAAGAATCTTGAGCTCCTGGTCAGACCCTTTAAGCCATTGTATAAAGGAGAATATATTTCAGAGGCTGTTATTTCTAAAAAACAAGATAGCAGATGCAACCTTACTTTATGAGGAGCCCAACCATATGGGTGTGTTTTAGGCATGATCTGGAAATGCTTAGAAGTTGATTGATGGAGCCTACCAGTTGTCTCCACCAGGCAACTGCATGACCTTTCTTACAGTAAGAGCTTTAGGCTTAGGTGATGATATAATTATCTGGATATGGCTTTTTTTTTTTTTTTTTGTCTCATCAGTATCAAATCCAAGTTATCTGGTATGGTCCAAAAAGAGCAGTTTAATTTGTGTTAATTTTGTCTCAGCTGAAAGAATAATTGCAATTTAGAAAAATAGTAGCTTATAATTTGTTCATGGAACCATGCATTAGAATTTAGAGCACTAGAACTATTGGTACAGATGTTCTGGTTTAAGTGAAATGTGTTTGTGAAAACTGACTGGTTTTATAATCATTTTATTCATAAGCAAATGGCTTTACAATATCTGCACTTTCAGTTTCCCAGTCCAACTCAAAGTTGCATGTTGCCCTTTGTCCCAGGGTCTGTCCTGGTGGGGCTTTCTGGAGATCTGTGGACACACATGGTGGTGCTCTGACCACATCTTCCTCCCTGCAGCACTCTGGCCAGCTTTATTGTTTAAGTGTCCTCTGGGTAGGATGATGATCTCTCTAGGCTGCTAAGCAAGCTTTGTGGTTGGCTCTAAGGACAAAGCAGATTTTGTCCTACACTTTTAAGGGTTATACAAAGTTCTTCTAAACACAAATAGGTGCTTCCTTTAGTTTCTTTTCTGATGAAATACTGTCTAGCAAACATATGAAGTCAGTAGCAAACCCTGAGGGCTAACAGAATTCAGTTCAGTTGTTCTTCAGTGATGGGCAAGCAGTGTCATTTAGATGTTTCTGTTATAGTTACACATATATAAGCACTTTTTAATTAACTTCTTCCTGTGAGAGAATCTCTATTCACAGGTGTTTATAAAGTGGTCTCATATGAATCACAGAAGCAGAAGCTTTGGTCATGCATCAGTTAAGGTAGGAAATGTAGACATCCAAGGCTAGCTGGAATGCTATCAGGCATCCTCACATTTCCCCATTGCTATCTGGAACATTTTCTATGACAATGAAAACTCCATCTAGATTTCACAAATGAAAAGAACTGCAATTAAAAAAATTAAGAAAAATAGAATAATAGATAGTGACTGACCTGTATAATATAGGTATTTTCTACAGTCTTCTCTGAATTCAAATTTTATACAATTTCCATGTAGACTTGTAGAAATGCCAGTTAGACATCTGTTGCCACAATCCACGCATGTGGTTTACACAGCAGAATTACAGGTGTCTAAATTCTGCTTCTCTTGCTGAATATGTTAAAACTAAGGGCAACTGTAAAATTAAGAAGTGTGTAATTTAATATATTTTCTTAAACTCTGAAAGAAAAACGTAAAGAAAGGTAGTGCAGAAGAACTTGGTAAACAATCTGTAAATTTGCAGGTCACTAATGAATGTGGAAAAGGTGAAATGTTTATATAGAGCCTGTGGCACTGCAGACTATATATAATGATCACCCAGCAGGACAGAAGCAAATTTACAGGTTCTGCTCTGGAAGGCAATGTGAGCGTCATTTTGAATTAAGTTGCTTACCTGGCACAAAAGGAATCAAAGAAGGTTCTGAGGAGGAGGCAAGCAGCAGCAGATTATACTGCTCAAAAATCTTGGATTGACTTTTTTGTTTGTTTGTTTTTTTTTAAGTAGAGTGTTTGAGAATTTGTATAGTCTAAACAATAAGAACCAGGATCTGCACAATTTAGTTTGTATTCAAATTTGCTCTCTTGAAATTGAAAACCAAATACTATTGCTTACATACAGCAACAAGAATACATTTGTGTCATCTTTCGGTACAGAATTGCTCCTCTTACTACCACAGTTCTCCAAACCCCTTCTCTATCAAATAGCCCCTAAGAATGCATTTCATTTAGGAAGTCTCTCAGCATTAACACACCAAGCTATACAAGGTTTAGTGTATTTCTACTACTGATCCTTCTCTTTCTACATTTTTTTTGTACATGTATACTTGTTTTCCTTTTTATATCTGATTTAGGTCATCTCACTGTAAGCACAAAGGAAGGCACTAACATTTACAAAGCAATGGGAAAGAATAAATCTTTCTATAATACCGCCACTAGCTAGAGTATGAAAATGAGGTCCATATAGCAATTACAGGTTGAACTTGAGGGGATCAATTTTAAGGTAAAAAACCCTCAAAAATTTAAGCATTTAACATACTGCAATATAGTAAAATGATAGTTCCTCTCCCAGGAGCAGGATATATAGTAGGTCATTTGAAACTGGAGTTGCCATAGCAAACACTCTAGCCAGTAATGAAACAGTAATGCAGAACTTTCATGGATGTGGGTAGAAGCAGTATTTTAGTAGCCCCTACACAGCTCAAACTGTTGTCCACACAAAGTTGGTAACAAACAAAGGGTAATGCTTGTATGGCTTACACCTTAAAACTGTGCCTTACTTTTCATATGTATACCTATATTCCTATACCCTGGAATATAAAAAGAAAATTCATCATCTTTATGTCACTAGAAATTATTTTAATGAATTAGAAATTGTTTGGGTACTATCTGAACTTCCCTAATGATTTGGAAAAAGCATGAAACACAATTCAGACTTTGGCCACAGACAGATTCTATTGCCCTTGATAATTTTTTAACTCCATCTTCATTCAGAGAAGCTTCCAGGATAATGCCAACAAGTAAAGAAAGCTATAAATCAGAGCACAAGCTTCAAAATGTGGTGTAGGAATTACTGGGATCCTGAAAAAATAATCTCTAAGGAATACTGTATGAATTTTTGAATCTTTCATTCTCATTTCTGATTAGCTCATGAGTGATCTGTCAAGTTCTGTGGTCAATTCTCTTTAAGCCTCCACATTTAATATAAATATTTGCACAGAAAATCAGGATTAATCACAGGTAAAGTAAGAGTTTCCCCAAAATTACTGTTTAGGTGTAAACTTGTGTGTAGTAAGGAAAGAGGAGCTGTATCTTAATGGCAGCCCTGGGTTGTATTCCTTAAGACAAAGAAAATTGAAGGTCTGATATAAAGGCCTTAGCCAACAGAATAGTTCCACTGACTTCAGAAGGATGCGAATCGGCCCCTAAAGTATCAACTCACTTAGTACTGACTGCTAAATTTATAGCACTTATTTTCTTTGAGCATAACAGCATCCATTCATCACAGTGCAGTAACAAAGCTGTAACCTGATCTATGACAAATATTACAAGCCTAATGGCTGATGTCCATTACTGACGGGACCTGCTCACCATTTAGAAAAGATTGGCACTGAAGGATTACTGAGCAAACATAGCACCTGAAAAAACTTGCATGCAGGAGTCTGTCATCAGGTGTGTGATCGAGGGCATTATCTGAGAACGCTGGCTCTTATCTTCAGTTGGAAACTGCTGGAATTGCCAACAATTCTCAACAAAGAGCTTCCGTCATGGAAGGCTGATACACCGAGCCAGTCTGGTGGTGGTTTACCTTCCCAAGGCTTCATTCCTTTTTATGGATCACATGAGACCAAGCAGCACACCAGTCTTTAATAGCTTAAATGGCAGGACAACCTAGCAAACTGATGACAATCAAGGGAAAACCAATCCTTTTCGGTAGAAAGACAAAATTCCAAGCATTCCCTCACAGTAACTTAGAAAGGCCTGCTTTAAAAACTGCATTTTCCCAAATAGGATGCTGTGAAAACTTTCTTGCCACTGATTCACAGTGTTTTGCAACTTTCCCTATATTAAACTGCTCATTAGCCAAGTTTTCACCTTTTAAACCAATACTTTTTTTTTCAGGAACATATTAAATTGACATTCACCCTTTCTCTCTATGTAACACTAAATAAAATTATAAAATTTTGCAGAAAGTTGAAGAAAATTGCTATTTGTATAGAAATACACTGTTATTTTTCTTGTTATATTACAGCTTCGAAAGTTATTAATTACTTGCAACTATTAACATGAGTGGTCAGACATATTTTATTTTTCCTATTTAATTTCCCATATTTAATTCACACAGGATTTTTTAAAATGTAACTGAAAGTTACATCTTAAAATGTAACTGAAAGTTTTGGTTTACCCTTTTACATACTTCTTAAAGAAAACCTAAGTTAATTTGATGCTTAAATTAAATTACCTGTTTATTAAGAAAGTATGAAAAAAATGAGATTAAATACTTTAATATGCTGTGCCCCAATAGGTATAAGAAAATCCAAATATTATGCAAGTATACAATTTTTCGTTTTCAAACACGGAGACATATATGTGAAAATATTTTAAAATAAAAGCTGAAATGCTAACTAGCTAGTAATTCAGTTTTATCCACAAAAATTAGGCGAGATTTAGTCATCTAAATCACAGTAGCAACCAAAAGAATAAATACTATCTATATACTAAATGGTAAATCAGACAGAAGATAGACGATATTTCCAATAAAAGTGGTACAGAAAATCAATTCTTAAAATACCTGAGACATTTTTGATGAAGTATTTTATACAGAAAAATAGTTGAATTAAGACATAAATGGAATATATAATTTGTTGCAAGAAGGGTTTTACAAATTAAAGAAGGTACACTTATCAAAATTAGTTTCTTAAGTCAGGATATAAAGTTAGTTTGTGTGGGATTAAAATTAGGAAAAAAATACTTTCATTAAGAAATGTTTTAATGGTAAGTGATCTGAGCCCCTATCTAGACTGGGAGGCAGGAGGATTGTAGAAGCATTTATCCCAGCCCCAGGGTTTAACTCTACAGAGAACAGCAAAGAGATGTATCGCATTTGGCTACCTAATTCCTACGCTTCAGAGGTGTTTATTTATTTGGAAAAATTACATTTGTCAGAATGAAATAAACCCTAAAAAATCATTCTGTTTTTCGAGACACCCAGTGTATGATAGTCAGCTACAAAACAGCGTGTATGCAAGTTCAGGCAGAGCTAAAATACACAAAAATAGACAAACACTGAAGGCGAGCTATATAAAAAAAGCATCAGAATTGATCTTGTATTCATAGCTGGAGCCAATGCTTCAGTCAGAATTACTGCCCCATGTGCTACTTGAAAACTTCAGAAGTTGACTACGAAGTGCCTGCTGGCTCACAGTGAAAGCAGCTCTCTAGGCTGGATAGACAGAACGTAGTGGTGCAGTTTGTCTGAGCTTATATGCATGCATTCCTGTAAGGAGATGCAGTGTGTTCGACACACACTACACTTGATGTAGGCAGTTTCGGAATTAAATAAAACTATTCTTATTGCATTAAAGCTAGTATTGATAATTATAGGGTAAAAACCACAGCATGCCGTAAGTTGCATAGGCAAACATGAAAACTAAAAAAAAAAAAAACCAACCCCATATGTATTTAGTATTTTATTTTCTTTGAAGAGGCCAAAAACATAGCAAGCAAAATAAAATATTTATTTTTCGCAGTTCGATTCTCTGAGTCATATGGAATGCAATGTGCCCCAAACTATGAGTTAGCATTATACAGAAACACATTCTTCTAAAATATTTCCATACTTCATGCTAATTCCATAAACTAATTTTATCTTGTTTTATTTAAGATTCATTCCACGTAAAATCGATGTAACTGTCAAATATTCATAGCCATTTACATTGCCTTTTTATTTTGATTTGGCACACTGTTTTGAAGGAATATTTTCTCCTCCATGGTCAAGCATGGATATTCTCAACATCTGGATTACTAAATTTCTTTCAGAATGTGAAGTATGATATACAGGAAGACTTCAGTTTGGGTGAAGAACATTGCAAAGAGAAGAGAGTCTGGTGATGGTGTCAGGGATGAATGATCAGCCTACCCGGCAGTTACTGCTGCCATGGCAGCTCTGTGGCTCAACAAAAAGACTGCCTTCCTAACAAAGATGTATTTTAGAAGTTTCTCATACAGAGCTATTTAACTTCCAATATTAAAAAAGAAAACAAATTAACTTATTAGGAAAAAAAATGAAGAGAATCCACTTTTAATAATACAAAATTGTTACTAAAACTATTGTAAGTAATATTATAAATCTACCCTGAAAATAAGAAAACTATGATTACTGAAAAAATTCTACTGAATCTAATAACTTGTCATAGCCTTACTGCAACTTTGTAATTTACAGTTCAAATAGTGAGCAAACGTATATAATGTAAAGCTCAGTTATTTCTGAAGTGAAGATGTTTTATCACTGAATAAATTACTTGATTTGGCACAGAATCTTGATCCACATTTTTACAGATGTAAAAATTTTAGTTCAAATTAATGTAAGTTACATACAAATAAAAAATTGTGGACTACAGTAATTAAAAGGATTGGCACAAAAGAGACAAAACTGTGGTTTCAGACATAACCAGTAAAGAAATGAATTTAAATGAGGTAAAGACATGTAGATGAGACAGAGCTATAATAGTGCCATTATAAATAAGTATGAAATATAGTCTAAGAAATATGCTAAGTGTACATTGTTTGATTACTTAGGTCAGGACACAAAAAAAAATTAATGAGAACTTTTTCTCTCACCCACTTCAAACTACAGCTTAGAAACTTTTATTTGAAAAACAAAGCTTTTGACCTAAAACACTGTTGCTCATTTTCACAGGCATGCTTTCTACAACTAAAATAAAAATGCTTTACTTTGCATTTTATGCTGTCTGCCAGGTATTTCCTGTGAACATCCCATCTAAAATCTCTTGGTTCTAGTAACTAAAGTCTGTAAAGAAAATCCTGGCAAAAGTGTAGTTCTAAGCTTCACAAGCAGCCATTTTAAACAGAAAGCTGGTTTTGTTGTGTTGACAATCACATTTTAAACTGATTCCTTCCAGATGAAAAGATGCTATTTCAAACAATGTAATAAAAGTGTGAAGTCAGCTGTTCTAAGGACATAAAAATGATTTATCTGTTCTGTGGTCACTGTTTTTTTTTCCTTGATACAGTGGAATTTTTATTTTAAAGAAGAGGTTATCAAATAATAGCTAACAGAAGACCAAATTACAGGGAAGTAAATAACTACTTGTCTTTTAAAGAAGCACATCATGTACCTGCAATTAATTTTGCACCTCATGATGCCTCCTCTGCCATGTTTATGAAATGTTAAATGCAATGGCTAAATTTACATAACTGATAAATAGCTAATTCTTGGAGTTGACTACTGACAATCATCAGATTTCAGAGCATTTTCCTTTTGTAAGAAAGAGGTTTCAGATATTTTTCAGTTTTTTTAATCTGCCTGTAACTGGGCATGACAGCCTTGCCCCAGCTCAGATTTGAGACACCCCCCCCCCCCCCCCCCATCTCTCCATCACAATTTGAATCAGTTTCTCATGTCTTAAATACAGGTTTCAGTTCTGGAGACTTAATGGCACTAAAGAGATATCATTTCAGAACAAGCAAGATTTTTAGGGACAGATCCCCAAAAAGCAGCATGATCCAAAAGTATGGCTTAAGTTTAATTTGCCATTTAACAGTAATTCCTGAAATCTTCAGGGGATATGCTGCAGCCCTGGATTGTGATTAAATCTGAGGGAACTTGGTTCCTGGCCTGAATGGTTCTCACTAGCTGAAATTTTTGTACAGCCCTGGGGGAGCCACGGAAGCCGTGGAGAAGGACAACACGCGTGGCACAGCCTGTACGAGCTGTTCCCAGTTTTCTAACTCTAGGTGGCTCTCAGCTCAGCAGCTCCGAGGCACGGAGATTTCAGGGCTCAGAGGCAGCACCAGGTCCCTGCCCAAGTGAGGAGAATGGTGCCAGGCAGAAATGTCTCCATCAGGGTGCCAGGAGAGCAAAGCCCTGCTTGGAGCACCAGGGAATGTCATAGCAGTTCAGCTCTGTGAAACACTGCAGACTTTCACGCTGAGCCGGTTGCTGAAGCAGGAGAAATTCATGGCCATTTTCCTGGGCTACCAAATTTGTCAGACAAATTCTTCACTTTCAGAGAACATAAACACATTCAGTGAATTTGATGATAAAGCATGGTATGGTGTTTTCTACACACTACACCTAATAGAAGGTTTATTATAAGTACAATTATCACACTGATCTATTTAAACATGATATTTGAAACCATCAGGAACCTAATGTGGCAAAATGACAAATATCCTTGAATGTTAAAATAATAAGGATTAAACAATTGACCTTCTGAGTAGATAGATTAAAATGGATTGCAAACAATTCTTGTAGGTATGTTTTTATGTCTTCAGTATAAGCATTTTATGATGCAGTCATCTGATTCCAGGGAGCTACTGCTGTAAACACTAATGCTATAATGATTTCTATTTATGTTATAGTATTAAAAAACAGAGACATGTGATAAATAATAATTTTAGGGTTAAAGCTATATGATTATGAAAATACTTGAAAAAAAGTACAACTTGAACCTTTAAAAAATGCAGATCCTACACCCAATGTGAGTGTACCTCCAGTGGCCTTAGCAAGTGATAACAACTAATGCCAGTTAACGTTTGGCCTGTTTACTTCTAAGATGCTTTTAAGATTTACATGATTTTACTGTGTTTTTTTTCCTATGGGAAATAAATAAGCATGTGTTTCATCTTTAAAGCACATGATTCTCAGAAGTGATTCTCTTTAAAAGAGTGTTCTTGTTTACTGCATTGTCATATATACCAGATGAAATTTTGCAAGTAAAATGTGTGTCCGTCAGTAATAAAAATGTGGTTAGTCAAATGCTGCCCTTAGTTACACCACCATAACTTCACTGTATTTCAGACAGCTACACACATAAAGTTTTTCACATTCCAAAGCCATTTTTTTATGTTTTCAAGTGTTAACATATGAAGATGGGGGTAGGGAACCTCCAGTCAGGAGCAAGAATTCTTGCCTGAATGGGATGATGAAAACCTCATGACAGTAACATCAGTAAACACTCCTGACTCTGGAGACAGTCTGAGTTGTGGAATAGGGAGCTTGCCTTGCACTCAGGATATCCAACTTCAGGCCTGAACCTGCCACTGCATCCATGTCTGCTCTCAGGCAGCTACTTCATAAAATGAGTTGCTGATTAAGTCTTCAGGAAACTACTGAATTAGAAACCTATATCAAATAATGCAATTTTGTGTCCAACACATGTGTTCCTCAGAGGTTTGATATTAAGGTGCTACTAGGGGCCAAATAAGTAACAAGGTATCAGGCTGCTCTGCGAGCCCCACCTGTGTGCCTGCTCCAATCCAGGTCTACTTGACTCTACATGACTCACTTTATACATCATTATCCCCATCTGTACGTTTGAGATAATGGCGTTTCCTTCTTCTATTAAGTGTTTTGAGACCCATTGGTAAAAAGAACAAGTGTCATCTTTATTTTGTGACTCACTAGTATTGCAAAACCATCCAGCCACTTAGTATTGTTGGCACTGGATAAAGAACAGGTTATATACAAAAGAAAGCCTAATGCACATCACATTCATATAAATACACAAAAGATGTCTCCTTTGTGGTCATATTTGATCTAAAGCCTTTTAAGTATAATATAAATCAATATGTTAAAGTAAATGATCATGGAAATTCTGTCAATCAAAGTTTATGCATTCTTGTAATCTTGGAAGTAGTCTTTATGATTACTTTATTCAAGGCTACATCACCATTTAAATTTTATGGCTCAGCACCCATTCAGAGTAAGAATAAAAATGATGGTTTTAAGACACAAATCCTGATAAAATAGAGACAAGGAAATGAGACTGAAAACAGTAAGACCAGATACTGCACATAGGTCCATGTAGACCAAGGGGTAAATTGAGAGTAATTGGCATAAGAACAGTTTCAGGGAAAGAAGATCTATCACTCTATATATGTCATGGACTATGAAGAAGCAACTCTTGCTAATTAGTCAGAAGAAATTCTGAAATTCTTTGATTGTGGGGCACCTAGTCTATTCTAAGGCATTGTTTTTCTTTTCACTGCAGATATGTGAGACCAGTTTCCCACAGGGCGATGTGGATCCTGTCATCCAAACTGCACAGGCATGAGGGCACTTGCTGAGGAGTGTTGTGTTCAAAAATAAATATACTGATTAAACAGTTGATAAATTTAACAATGTACTACGAGAACTTTCTATGTCCCTATTTAAATTTTGCAAGCTCATGCTCCCTGAAAATATGTGAATACTAGCTCTTCTAAAAGTGAGTATTTCTTTTTAAAGATGTGCAAAGCAAGAACAAGGGTTAAAGATTCAGCTCTAAGACATTAACTTTATTCATGAAAGCCAGCAGATTCAACACAGGTTCCCAGTTTAAGCCACTACATTGTCCTTTATAATTACAATTAGAGTTTTCAATTCAACAATTTTTAAAATAAAACTGAATTGAGACTTTGGATTATATCATTTCACACAGGAATGTGTTAATTATTTCTGATAGTCTAAATTACAGGTTTTTAGTGAAGTCTGCAATAAACACAATAGTATGGCAAGAAGATGCCAACGTAGAATAATGTGAGCCACAGAATAATTCTGCAACATGACAGATGAAAAGAAGAAAAAATAGCAACACACTATAAAATATGTGGATGCATCAGGACATATACAGATAGACATTTTTGTGGTCTAGTACTTTTATTTTAGCATCATCAGGCTCACTCTAGCAAGGCTGGTGCAAATATTATGAGTTTGTAAGTGTGAGATAGGCCAGTAGGACGAGAAGAGAGATGGATCTATATATGGATTTATTTCTCTTGAAGTACAAATGCTAGCAGACTTTCCTCAGTGCTCAGATGGAAGTTACTGCTCCTGAAGTGGAGGCAGAAAATGTACCTGTATTTCAGTTTGCAAGATCACAGTTTCTGAAACCGTCACTGTAGAAATAAGTGTAAGAAATAAGATTTTTGAATGTAGCAAGCAGTCATGGGCCCAAGTTCACTTCTGCTCCTCCTGGTCTGAAGTGCTAACAATAAATTAAGGAGTGGCGCAGATAGCTGTATGTTTGTTGGAAATAACATCTTAATCTACAACTTCTGCTTCCTTCAGAGCATTGAAAGCAGAGCCTAAAGTCTGATCGTTCAATACCACAAGAATTTATGCCTCTAGTAAGTTGAAATCAATCTCTCCTTTAGAAATGCACACTGGGAAAAGGGATTTTTGGCATGACTGACAATGTTATGTCTACCTGGCTGGAAATGTCGTTGAAGGCTTCAGGTGAAGAATAGGGTTTGTATCTTGTGCAACCCTTATTTGGGAGCAGGAATGGTCAGTGATGACATTGGTGAGTGCCAGGGACTGGTGCTTGCCTGCATGGCTGCCAGCTCTGCCAGTCTCCTTCCCCAACCTACTGGCATTTAGCAGCAGCAGAACATCTTCTGAGTCAGGTGGGAGAGCCAGGCCTCAAGAGCACTGCTGCAGCCTCTCAAACACTTGTTACCACGGCATACCAGGCAAGACAAAAGAGAGTGCTAGCAAATTCCTTACTTGATGCATGATTGCTGATATCACATGAACCAAGAGCCCTCCAGCTTCTGCATGTTTGCTGATGACTTTGCACTTATCCAGCTCCTTCTTAGTCTTGGCTATTCTCCCACATACTCCACCCATAGCTGACAAGTTTTGTGCAGCTTTATAACCCCATTAATGTATGAGTCAGGGTGCTGATTATTAAACAAAAAGGTGTGTGTGGTCATACAGACAATTATAGGTAAAAGAGAGTGGTAAGGTGGTGCTGAGAAAAAGTCAGGAATAATTATAAAGTTATTGGACTGTGTAGATGTGGTGGTAATTGCTCCTTCCCAAAGCAAATTAAACATAAATAATCAAATAACTCAGCAGAACTAATGAAGTCTCAAATTAATGACAATTGTGTTTTTCACTTTCCCAGGTCCATCTAGCTCTAAGAAAGGCAAATAAGCACTTTAAAGTCTAACTTATTGAAGTGTTGAATTATAAAAGTGGAATCCAGGACACTACTGCCCTTCCTGTTAATTTAAGTTAACAAATGAATGAGAAGGTAACAGGTTTCTTGACTGAGTGTCTCCCAAGAAACCCAACTATAACGCAGCACACTTACTGTTAAAATTATGAGCCCATGAAAATCCAAGTTTATAAGAACAAAGTTGTTTACAGACTTGAAATAAAAGCATCCATCATTTTAATGCTGTAACTGCAGATTAAGACAATGCAGATGGGCATAATTTTCCATTCTTAATATGAGACACAACACCATGTGTCTTTAATATAGATACAACATATACATTCAGCTAGAACATTGGTTTATTCTTACATTTCAAATTCCAACTTAAGTCACTATCCAAAAAAAAAGAAGTGAGTACAAACACAGTAAAGATTATGCTGGTATAAAGATCAGTCATTTAACACAATCTAACATGTTATTTGTAGGATCTACAGACAATGAAAAGTTTTATCTATTAATGCTTTGAGTTAATCCTGTATCTGAATATTTTCCCCAATAAGCATCAAATTATTTTTATGTTGGCTATAAAGCTGTCACTCCTCAATAAACAGATACGCTCCTGGTGGGTTTACCTCACTGTCAAAGACCTGTCAATTCATGCATCATCTAATAAGTGAAACCAGAGAACCTTTACTGCACAGCTCCTAGCAAATCCAACTGAGCAGAGGTTGCTTTTCACCTGAGAGGATTCCCACCACTGCAGGTCCTGTGCAATTGGTAGTGACTGGATCTTCCCAAAACAATTTCACAAAATCCCTAAAGTTAATAGCTCTGCCTCCCTTTAAAAGAAAGTTACATGACCTTCAATGCTCTGCTCAGCTGAGCCTTCATTTAGTGAGTCTTAATAAAATTTTACGTTTTGTAGCTCCCATTTTCTTTTAAGACAAGAAAAGAGTTCACGGGATAAATCCTCCTTTGAAGAACTTAAATCCCCATGAAGAAATTTTATTTCCAGCTAAAGAGATACTCAAAGTTTGGGGAACGGAGTTTTTGTAGAACTTCCTGTTATGGTTTTTTTTTTTTTTCATTTGTTTGTTTTGGGGTTTTGTTTTGTTTTGGGGTTTTTGTTTGTTTTGTTTTGTTCAAAGATTTCTAGCATTTTTTAAAGGAGTTTTCTGATTCTTTGAAATGGACCGTGTTCTGTTAGTGATTAGACAATTATTTCCTCTGTCCTTTTCATTGTAATGAGGACAAAATCAGAGGGATGGTTAAAGAATTCTGGCAGCTATTTGTGCTGAAGATTTCCACGAAATCAACAGATTGCTGCAGTGATACTGCAGTAACAGTACTGGTTGATTTTCAGTAAGAGACACTGCAGCAAATGAAACATTTGCATGTGCATTCATAAAAAAGAAATAATTCCTAGGCTGATTCTGCATACTTAACCTCAACACAAAAAGGTCAAAAAATTAAGGCATGATGAAGTGTCTCACCTGAACTGGTCTTTGACATTCTGGATTACCCTAGCTGCTACTACTGAAAAATGTAAATATGAATCAGCATAAGCAATATTCCCAAATGTAAACATTTTCAGGGACAGGCCATTAGTAACACTTCTTTTCCTACTGCATTTCTATATTTAGTTAGAGGGTTTTTTTTTAGTAAATTTAACATAAAATGACAGATGCTAAAAGGGAATTCACTGGAGACAGATGCTTAAACCCATTTCAGTTTAGTTTAGTTCTTTCTGCTTTAGTTTATGCCTAAACTCTTTATAGATTTAGATATTTATATATTTTCAGAAAATGCCACACACCATCAGGGGGGTTTAATGTTGCCAATATGAAATAAACATGGGGCATAAATGAGATTCTTATACTCTCCTCACAGATTTACTTGAGCATGAACACCTCATAAACTGATTTCATTTGCTTAGTATCTAAATGTAAAACCCTTTTTTGGGGCTCTCTTCTGCATATTTTTGTGGTCACACAAGGAATGGGTTATCAGGATTAGAGATTTCCAAAAACTAAAATAATTCATATTCAACCCTCACTTTCTTCACAGTTGTCGTAATCACCATGCTCCAGAAAACCAGACAACTTGTGCAGACAGGAATGAAAGGCCCATGGAGTCATACAGGTTTTTCAGGATTAACTGATTTATTTTCTAATTGCTATCCAAAATTTAACATTATAGTTCATCTGAGATATTTTATCTCGCTTTTTCTCCTAGTGCTTACTACTGATCGTCTGTTTAAATGTAAATTTCTGCCTCTGTCTAACTTCCTGGAGAAAAACAGGTACCCATGAAATTTCCTTTTTGGTTAGATCAGTATTGACTGCTTTTGAAAAAGGCAAGTAAAACTCTGTATTAACTCTTGCCCAACAGAAATTTGGTACAATCTACTGCTAAACCGTGATTTAAATATATAATATTTTCATGTAACCATCTTCTTTTTCCTGCTAGAAGATTCATGACTTGTTACAGACATTAAAAATATTCTGGTTTATTTCCACTCTTGGGGCACAAGAATTACATAGGAAAAAAACAATGAATAATCAGTTACCTTGGAAGACATCTCTTGATTTAAACTCTCTCTCCAGATACAAAAAATGCTAGTGAATTGGGATGAGATAAATATTGTTTTCATACTCACTGACTTAAATATTGAAACTAGTTTTCTATTTAAAAATAGTTCTACATTATCATAAATATTAATACTGCCATTGTTTTCTTTCAAGAAGCAATACAAGCAATACAAACTCAGCCTAGAAAACCTCAGAAGCCACAGATTATAATTTGTGTGGAATCTTTTTAGCTTTTAAGCTTTTTAATGTCTATTAAAAAACCAAAACTTTAATCTCTCAACAAAAATGAATTTACAACTAATAAGGACAGCTGTGACAACTTCCTCTTTCAACACCTTAATGAAACTTCTTTGTACGTCCCTACTTTCTCATTTCAAACCATCTGGTTCTATATGGATGTACTTAGGTAGTTTAGCTTAGCTAAATCTCACTGCAAGAAAAAAAGCTGGTCTAGTTATTAATTTGCACTGCTCATCTCACCTCTGTTTTTCCAGGGCAGCTTGTGGATGCAAGAAGTCTGTGTCTCACTGCACCTATGCTGCCTCCATAACCAGGATTTGTGCCACTATATACAGAATGAATTTTGATGAATATTTAGGTTGTAGTCATGATCTATACGTTGGACTCAATGATCTCAGTGGTCTTTTCTAACCAAATTGTTGCTGTGATATATGGATTAAAAAAAAAAAAATAAGGGTTGCTATGGTATTAAAAAGGTCTATAGAAAGCCTGCCAGCTACTCAAAGCTAGGTTTTACCAATTAGAGTTACCTTGATTAAAGGCTAGCTTCCAAAGAGCTCCTGTGGATAACAGACTTAACTTTAAGCATATGATCGATCCCATTACATTCACTGGCTTTAACTGGACTGCTCATAAAATTAAGTCTATATTTAAATGCCTTTCTGCATCAGAACCCAACTCCCTTAGAAGAGCTCGAGCTTAGAGCGGTGGTACATTGGCAGTGGCAGTGATGCCAATATGATTCAAGTAATTCTTTTTTCCATATCCTGTCAAACTGAAAAGCTGTGGAATTTTGCTTACACAGGTCCTGGAAACATTGTCTCCCCCAGGTAACTGGGAATGCCATCTCATCAGAGCTTGTAAACAAGTGATACACTCAACCTGAGCTAGTTACTAAACCAGGACAAGACACAAGAGTGAAGATACAGAAATACACTGATGCACCCATCCTGCCCCAGTGCTGAAGCAGGCTTTGCACCAGCATCTCTATGCAGCTGTGCATTCTTTGACATATTCTAATAACCCAAAATAGCATTGTGAGTCTAATTTAGACTAATCAAGACTTTTCAAATTATGCTCGTTATGTAAGACTATGTTTGCCAAATTCTTGCAATTGCAAAAAAGAAGAGTGGAATATAAAGAGGATCTAATGTCTGGAAAATGGGTGATTAAGAAAGGTTGCATAAAATTGACAATTTTAAAATATATACTCTTACCCTTCTCGTTGGAAAATAGTCCTAAAACAGTCCCCCAGGCTCTTGTAACTGGTTGGATCAGTTTTCCCTCTTTGAATTTGGAACCTAAAAAAAATACAATTTACATCACAGCATGAGAAGTCAGGGATTTTAAGTCACTTTTAACTTTCCAATTATTATATAAAAGGAGTTTAAAAGGTTTTTTTTATGTCTCTGATTCATTATTATATACTGTTCCTGATATACTTATTAACACTGCTTTCATAGAAGCTGTTAAACCAAGGAAAAATAGAGCTTTAGTAGTAACTTTTTTTGTAGTTTATGGAACTCACAGTATAGCTATCACCTTTGACATTTACACCTCTTTCTAGTTGTTTGAAAAATAAGCTGTTAACCCTGTGCCTGATCCAAAGCCCACTGAAACTAATGTGAATGTTTGAGTCAAACCCTGCTTTTGAAAATCTGGAATGTAATACTATCATGTGTTGCTCATTTTTGTATCTGACACAATTACAAGAAAAATCAAGCAGAGACATGATCAGATATTACAGCACCATTCATTTTTCATAATTCAATAAGATGAACAATAAAAGCAAGCAATTAATTATTCTAATTGAAACCTTATTTTCTCTATTCAAATTTTGACAACAATAAAAATTTCAACATGAAGTTTGTGGCCCTGAAAGGAAAAATCAAGATTATGATTTAAGATTGTAAACTTCTTATTGTTATGATTTATGGATAGCAACAGTGAGTTTAACAAACTATATTATTTTACTAAGTATCTCAGAGGATACTATTTATTTCAGTTTCAAAACTGCAGCTGGCTCATTCAAGTAAATTTAGATTAATTTTTAGAAACATAACTTCTTTTTAAACTGCTGATTACCAAGTAGAACTAAAATATAAAAAGAATAGTGCTGTTGGCAATTCCAGTCTAAAACAGTCTTACATCAGGCAATCACTATACTGGTTTTATCCCTGGGTATAATCATGAAGGAATAATTCATATTACAGTCAAATACACCACTTGCCACAGGTACACTGCTGTTCTGAGAAACATCAATTGTTACTTATTCTGATCACAATGCTGGATCTCATTTATGTGAGATAATGAATCAAGGCATTTTTAACTCAAGGTTAAACAGCAATTTTTTCCTCTCTCGCAGAATTCCGAAGGTCAAGTCAACATTTGTATTGTGGCAAAAGGCATTCCTTGTTTTGAACATCAGTATTTCTGTGCTAACACATCTGAAATTTTGTTCAATTTGAGGAAAAAAATTCCAGTGATGCAATTCTTGGGGCAATTATGAAGGCAAGCCCACACCTTTTTTAAAACAGTCAGAAGGAAACACTGAGTCCCTCCATAGTCCTAATAAAAGTTGTTCAGGCACATCTGGGATCTCTATCTGGGGTAACCTCTTTTATTAGCACAAGAACTTGCTGCCAAGTTGGCAGAAAGAAGAATGCTATTCAATAGACCTACACTCAAATAAGAGCTGGTGCATAACATTTTGTCTGAAAAGATCCCTTGGGAAGGCTAATAGTTGAAAAAAATACCTCAATGCCATCAGCAGAGTCCAACAGCAATACCAGCTACAGAAGCTTTTACATTGTGGCAGTCAAGCAATCCAAATTATAACAGAACCTAGTTTCTATGCTCATTTTAATATATTTAAGACTTGATTGCTGAGGTGTCTCAGCTCAAAATTAAAAATGTCTTTCTTTTTCTTAAAGAAAACTTGCAAAACTCACCTCATACTTTCTCCAAGTATTTAAAAACAAAGTTTTCTTAACCCAAACTCATTTCCTTGAGTTTCAAGATTTGGCCTCCATGTAAACTCAAAAAAGTATCCCTGTTTCTAAAACATCCTTTGAATAATGCAGTTTGCTCTCTTTCACCCCGTAAATGCTCAGCAATGTCCTACTTGCACTTGTGTAAGGTTCCCCACTAAATTGTGCATGCAAAACTGTTTGTTGAACTGGGGCTTTAATTCCAGAGTCAGAGTGGATCTCAACAACATAGTGAACGTATTTATATAATTCTGTTTAACAGCTTACACATTGGCAACTTCTCAAGTAAATTTAAATGATTCAATAAAAATACGTCCTTTATAGCAATAATGTAAGTAATGGCATAAGAAATGCAATCATCCTGTAGGTAATTGAGGTTTTATCAGATGAAGGATAACTTATTGCTAAAGAACTTAAGTCAAAGAAGACTTATATTTATTTCACATATTTGTTTTAATATAGATAAGACTTTACTGTTAAATGAGTCCATTTGTTACACTGAGTCACACAACATATTCCTTCCTTTAGGGTTTTTGGATCCATTCCTTCCCTAGTAAATCTGTTTTACAGCTTTAACAGCAATTCTAAAATACATGCCAATTATGTGCTTCAACCTAGATCTGTGAATTGGCTTCTTTGATTCAGAATTGCTTGCCTCAATAAAATAATGTGTAACTTTTTAATGAACTAACTAATTGATCACCAGCACTTGTTATAAGAAGCTCAGGGAAGAGCTGAAAAACATGTTTGTTTGTTTTCCTGGAGACAGCAGCAGCAGCCTCTATTAGTAGCCTTAATAACACAGAAGAGCTAAAGCATTCCCTTAAAGAAAACCCCAACCTGGCCTGGTTTTAATGATTGTTTAGAGGAATGAACACAACTGAGGGATATGTAATGGCTTTCTCTGCTTCAAATCTGTTCCTTTCTAAAAGCACTATAAAACCACTGAATTTCATGCATTTTTGAAACTTGGATGGCTGCCTTGTATCCTTTTAGCTTTTGCTAGACCAAAAAAGATAAATTCCCCTCTAAATACCATCAGAGCACTAACTTCTGATCTAATAATTTTGAAGTGTGATGGCAGGCAGCCCTCAGTGACATGCTGAACAGCCATGTGTGCAGGAATGCTTTTCAAGGGCTGGGATGGAGGACCTCCTACTCACTACCAGCATCCAAGAAGGGTCAGAAGTCACTGGACACTCCAACACATTGTGTGTCTACTGCAAGCTTTATCTCTTTAAAAATTAGCATCAGGCTAACCTTCCTCCCCTATCATTTTCCTGCTTCTTGGCTTTCTGGGCAGAATGCTGTGGTGTTGAGCACTCCCACCCCCACAACACTCACAGAGCTGGGGCAAGGACTTTGCACCCTGGGTTACCTGGGACCAAGGCATTTACTGCCTGCCCTCTTGGCTCCTTGCAGTTCCCACATCCATCTCCCATGCTATGAGGGACTTCCCATTCTCCTTTTCTGGCTTGTAGCAGCAGACCAAAGGGCTTGGTCTTCCATGTCCCCTTTGAATGAACAGTACCTTTGCAGTAGCTCCACTAGATACCAAAGTGCCCTGATAATGTTTAAAAAGAGAACATTGGTGTCCTTCCCTGTTCACTGCAGAAGACACTTGGTTGGGATCTTTGTAAAAAGTGGGAATCCTGTAAAACTATTTGAGGTTTTGGGTCTGTTCAAAAGGCATTGAAAACTGATGATCTAAAACCATGAAAATATTTTAACTTACCCACACTAATCAACACTAAAACTTCTACTTGGGAAATGAATAAACCTGAATTATTGTTATTTTACTAACATGAGAGAGAACATTATTTAATGGTTATAACAGCCCTTGATCAATAAGTCTCAATGGGCTTTGCCTGAAATTCCATAATGTAGGAGACTTGAGTTCTTTCACCAGTTCTCTGAACCACTTATCGTTTAACAAGTGATCCATCATGCTGCAGAGCCATGACTCTACACAAACACATGCATCTGTTTCCAATGCCTAACTCACAGCCCTTGTTGGTTTTTTAATAGCCAGCATTTCCTTCTGAGTTCAATAAACTCGCAGTCCAGATCATGCTTTTCTGATCCTATTCCTCTTCCTCTAGGTAATCTTTTATAATAGAATCAATACCTATAGAAGAACAAATAGATGCATGTGCTTTACGAAAAAAAGATTCTTTCACATCCCTCTATAATTTGCTAAATTTTTTGTTCATGTTTGCTGAATATCTCATCAAAGTTTTCTTGTGCATGTCTGCTACTACATTATCCAGATACTCAGTGTTTAAAGCCTGTTTACCACAATGTTACCTAAAAATCCTCCCTGTTTTATTTACTGATCTGGGCTGGAGAAAGATTTCTGATTTGTATTGACATTGTTTTAGTAATCTTGAAATCTAAAAGGAAGAAATCCATATTTTCATATCTAGATTGAAGTACATAGTGAGCATTTAAGTCCCAGTTATGTAGGACAACCACATGTGTGATATGGAGCAGTCTAGACTGGTCAGATTCTTGCCACTGGGTTTGCAAAGGCCCTCATGCATAAATTCCAGAATTTCTCGCTGTTTTAATCCATCACTGCTGACTAGTTTCTCCACCACAGAGTTCAGAGGGAAAGAAAAACACTGACTCAGAGAACCAAGCTTTATACCAGGCTGCAGTGCTTGCCAAGGAGTGGCAGCCTTAGCTGTATTTTCCTTCTCTGCACATCTCAGTAGGATTTTATCATAGGTTCTACTTGGTTTTGAATACAGCTTCCAACATTTCCATTCATGGTTGGCATTTGTGCAGTACCAGAGCAAATAAGCTTGGGAACTGATGTATATATGCTATAAAGAAGATAATGACATGGCATAAAAAGAAAACAAATTAAAATATCTGTGCAGCTTTAATTTTAAAACAACTTTTAAATAAATGTATGGTCTTTGGTAAACTGAAAATATGTACAGCTTTTTTGCACTTTCAGTAATTCCTATGATTCCAGACTCCTAATTGTATTTACCAGACCCTTATATGTTGATTAAAAAATGTAGTCTGAAATTTTATACAAACACACATTATTTAACAGTTAACATGCTTATAATAAAATAAAATAACTTATATTTTTAAATTATAATTTAAAAATATTTTGATTTGTTAAGTCAAACATTTATTCAGGTGTTACTGAGTGATATCTACTGATGCTTAAATTTCATGCAAAACTTTGGACTGGAAAATGGACGTCAAAAATATAATTTATTTCACTTTTTGGCTCAAGTTCTTTGAGTTGTTTATGTTACTTACAGGATAATAACTAAGTTGAGAGTATAATTCTGCCACTTATTTTAACAGTAAATTATAGGAGCTGTTAAAGAGCTGAATATTACTTTCCAAACAAAAAAACCCCTAATTGTTTAAAGCAAAAGATACAAGTTTTTCTACTGTAGAGGTTCATATTTTGAGTGTTCTAGTATTGCTATGATGATTATTTACCTGTAAAAAGCATATAAGAATATAATAAAGTAGTAACATAAAGAACAGGTAAAGAACAGAACTAATTCCAGTTATTCTCCATACTAGCCATAGATCTGTCTCAATTCTATGGTAGATGTTTTTGGTACCTGAATTTTCTTACAGTTCATATTTACCTTACAGAAATAAACCAGAATCAAAGTTGCAAAGCATTATGAAAAAATATTATTATAATATTATTTTAATAATAATAATATTATTATTATAAACCAGTAGTGAAGCATTATGAAAAATTATTTCAAAACTAATCACAATTAATTTCATTTTTTCATTTTGTTGGAATTAATGATGCTTTTTAAGTTTATTCACACCTTTGAATTTTGGAGGATTTTTTTGGCTTTTTAACAAAAAAATAAAAAAAGGATAGTAATAATGGAAATAATTGCAAATATACCTGATAGCTTTCTATGCAGCATTGATTTTTATATCAATTAGAACATCAACTACCAGCTATGATGGTAAAATAGAAAACTACCAAACAGAAATTGATGATTTCTTACATTTACAAATGTGTTTATCAAACATTGAATCTCATAAATGTGTCCATTCCACACCTGATCCCTGCCTTATTGCAATCCAGATTTGTTCTGTCTTCTTTCTGTCTGATTTGTACCTTGTCTCTAAGAAAAATATCTCAGAAATTGCCATGAAAAATAAATAGGGCAAAAGGAGGAACCACCACCAGCGGATGAGAAAGGAGCAACTGCCCACATCTGAATAAGGGTATATTCATGGCAAAAGTTACAGCTACATCAGCAACAGACTTAGCAATTTACAGCGGAATTTAGATGGAACACATTGGCTGTTCTGATCAAACTGGACCCAGTAAGATCATCACCACCTGCTGCCTCCTTTTAGACTGGCTAAAAGCAATTCATTTAAACTCTCATAAAACACTTGGTCTAAACTCTTTCAGCCTCGATGATATGAACTTACCATCCATAGCTTACTCTGAACTTAAAATTTGTAACAAGTATTTTCCCTGAATGAAGTGCATTATTAAACACAAAAACCGTGAAATCTTAAACGTGACAAAACAGCTTCTCTCAGCCAGTTCTCTGAATGTGACTCTTATCCTTAGACCAGAGAAAAGTATACTAATCAGATGAACAACTTAATCTTTCCTGTACTTCCTTTTATAGATGACTTTCCCCTCTCTCTTGCTTTTATATTCAGGCTAAGCAGCACATCATTCCATCAAAAGTATCAGTGGGAAAAAGAACACGGTACAGTAAATATATTATTATGTATTTAATTTTTTTGACACTAAAGCTGAATTTTTTCAGCTACTAATAAAGAACTCTTCTGATTCATTTTTTTGTCTATATTAATTCTTCCATTGTTTGCATGGGACAAGCATACAGTAGCTATAACATCAAAAGGAAATTTTTCTTTACATGTAGCTTTAAAAAATGTTAACGAAAAAAATAACTTGACCAGAAGCAGGTCACATTAACCCATTTAACTGTTTCATGCAGATCTACCCTGGTAATATTGCAAAAGAATAAAAAAAACCCAAAACTATTCATAGCACTTACATATGAATAATTTCATGTTTTCCCAAGGAAGAAATTCAGCAGAAGCTAAGTTCAAACAATACATATTTTAATAATCTAATTTCATCATAATTGTGTGTGTGTGGGGGGGGGGGGAGTTCTAAACAACAAAAACAAAAGTATTGGAAACAAAAACTTTTTCATTTCACACTAAAAACCATTCAGAGAAACCTCATGAATGTGCAAGTTCCATTTTATTTCACAGATGAAATTACCGAGAACACTTGAATTCGTGTTTCGCACCAAGGTGAACGTATGGATTGAGGCTCCAGGCTGGAGTCCTCCCCACCTACTGCATGTGCACAGCAAGAGCTGCCTGTCTCCCTCCCCAGCCTCCAGGGCCTGGAATGCTCTTGTGTTTCCCAGGTCCCAGATACCACTGGCAGCTGTGGGATTCTATGAACTCCTTGAAAGCACCAGCCTTTCTTCACAGTTAAGGGCTTGTAAACAATACATATTTTTCTTATCCTTTAGAAATGTCTCCAGTGTTCATCTGTGTCTATCCACAAATCCTGCCAGAGCAGGAACAGCTCTGCTGGCTGCTCTGCCAGTGCTGTGGCTATGTACAAGGTAGAGTTCTGCCACTGAAACTTTGCTTTGGCTGCCTAGACACAAATTCTGAGCACGTCATAAGATGACAGCAGTGATCATAAAAGGGACAGCTATTTGAAAGATCACATAGTATTTGGCGTGAAGGATTGCGCAATACACCTGATCTTAGCACAAGATCAGCCAATATGTGCTGACTGTAAAAGCAACAGTCAAATTTAAGCACTACTAGTGTTTCCTGTCTGCATCTTCCTGTGTATAAGGCATTTAGTTACACTGGTGAAAGAATCTGCAGAAATCAATAACAGTAAGAAGAACATTTTGTTTTTCACAGCAATGGTTTATTTCTGAAACCTTTGTAGCCTCTATTTCGTAATACTTCCTAAGTGAAAATAGCACCCAAATCTATGGACTTTTTGAGCATTATCTAAACTGGACAAATCATTCAAAATAGCACCACAAGGAGTAATTTTATATTGTCAGAGATGATGGAGCTATTTGTATGATTTTAAGTCACTCATAGCCTAAGACATCAACAGAAGAAGTCTGGTTTTCATTAATTTTGAATAAAAGTCTTATATATTTTCCTTCAAAACAGCTTATAGAGTAACAACGGACAAACTGATGAGGAATATAAACTAATGACTAAAAGACATTTCATAAGAAATCATATATTATATGATAATTATGTTAAGACATGCAGTCTCCTGTATGTATGCAGGGAAAAATGAAAATGTGGTTTGGCTGATTTCAGTGTGAAACATGTGCCTGCTTAAAAAGTGTTCAATTTTCTTAATCTCAGTTTAAGTCTTATTACAAAAATGTATATCCTCACTTGACCTCTTGATGGAAAGCAATTCTAGTGTCCTGTGATACTACTGTGATGTATGACCCTTTACCGAGCTTCTGCAAATTAGAGTTGTTAAAAAAACGTAAATGTAGGTATGAACATTTCACTCAGCAGCTAAATAATACCAGGTTAGAGGAGTAATTTTGCTGCCTTTAAATGGTAAGGGTGTTCTCCGTTACTCCAAAGAGATGCAAAGGCAAATCTCAACACAGCTTTGTAAACTCAAACATGTCTGATTAGCCATAGAAAGGCTTCAAATGACCACTTACTGGTCACTACTGGACAATACCTGAAATATAAACAGTAAGCCCTGCTCTAAAACCCTTCCAGCTTCAGAGAATGTAGTAAAGATCTACATGCTACTGGAAGAAGTAATATTCTTCCTCTACAATGACTATAGAAAGGGCCAAGTACTTCTACACAGTTTTCTCAACAAAGCTTTGATCTCAGTATCTGTTATGGAAATCTCACAGCACCTCTCCTCAGAAGGCAGAAGAATTTTTGTGGCTTTCTGGCATGAAGATGTAGGGGGAGGATTTTTAGGTGGGTAGTTCAACACTTTTCAGTCTTCATTAACATTTTAAGTTCTTTGATGAGACCAATCCCATCCCAGCTGAATATTTTCTTAACTTTTTTTTTGGTGTTAAAATGATTTAGCACCAAAAATTTTCAAACCACAACAAAATCTACATTACACTTGTAGACATCCCTAGACATTACATAGACATCCCAATGGTCAAAGAAAGATAACAAAAAAATATCTTTTCTCCCAAAAGAAAGAAATGGCCAAACACAGAAATCCAAATTCATTTTTAGAGGAGAATAGCCAAAATCAAATTGTGAGCTGCTGAAAGAAGTGTTAGTTTTGTGCTGGAAAATATTTGAAAGGAAAACAATTTCATTAATATATTGTGGCCGAGATTTTTTAAATACTGAAAAGGATGCAACCAGACTTACTCTACTGAAAAATACAGCTAAATACCCTGCATTTGAAAGCATTAACACACATGGCCTTTCTCATTAACAGACAAACCACTTTAAATGACTAATAGCCAATTCACATAATAGTGACATTACCTACTATGCATGTGCTGCTTCCATGAAAAGATTACTTTTTTCTATTAAATTGTATGTCTAAGTGACAGAAAACATAGAGACTTAAATGAGCAAAACAAGGAAATTCTGAGTTAAAGACTGAAACTCAACTCTTACCCAGTTAACTGTGCCCCAGTATTACAGCTTATGTGGAATTCATTATTGAGCAGTGCGGAGTCGATAATGACGATAATTGCTGAGATCACAGCAATTCTTAACATACAGTAGGACACAACAAGGCAAGTTAAAGATGAAATTTCCTCTGAAGCACTATGACTTTCACTGCTGTGGTGACTTATAGTAAAACTAGTGAAATGTTGCCTTCTGCAATTCAATTAATCAGAAATAGTGCACTTCTGTAAAAATCAAAATAAAAATATATTTCTTAACTCTAAGGAAAGTTTTCTGTCTGTTCAAATTGCAGCTTGCCATTTCTTTTAGAGTCCACAGATATATAAAGAAACATTCAAGAAATTTTGGTGTAGCACTAAAATTTATCCTAAGCTAGGAGAAACTTTTGACACCTATGAGTATACCCTATTAATTCACTGTATGAAGATAAGAAAAAAAACAAAGGAAATGAGTTCTCATAAATTCAATGTAGTGGAAAAACAGCAGTTATTTTCAGATTTCAGTAGATTAATTTTTATTTTTTCTAATTCATACTATAAACAGATAACAACAAAAACTAATGCTAAACAAAACTCAGGAGAATCTAGAATACAGGTTGTACACTGAGGTGAGAAGAATAAGTTTGAATATTCAAAGCTGTTGTTGAATCAGAGTTGTTGCTACAAAACTGCCAGGATACCTTTTTTTTTTTTTCAGAATCAAATTGCCCCACACAATAAAATTATTTTACTTATTTTTAAATACTTTTTTCAAAACTACCAAAGTTCAACTTCAAGTAATTGACATCCCAGTTTTAAACAATACAAAATAATGCTGTAATGGAAACATTAACAGGGTCTTGACAACAGCCGTGTAAGGCTGCACCTTTATATCACAACAAACTCTTCCAGCTGAAAAAACTCACTCATTACCCAGGATGGTGTGGAAAAAAGATTTTTGTTGCTTCAAGAAAGACAGTTGCTTGAAAATTGGCATAGAGTGGTGAAAAATATAAAGGAACATTACTTTTTTTCCCCTGAACTCAACCTAACTACTCCAGAAAGTAATGCATAAATCATTCATTATAATGAGTCATAACAATGATTTGTGATCTTCCAAGTTTTCATTTTACGCCCCTCTGTTTTTCCTTAAAGACAGGAGGATAGACAAAGACTGGAAACTTTGGGTCATATGGATCACGGCACCACTGCTATGTCTGGAATTTTCTTATAAATATCCTATTGCTCTGAGGTTCATAGGCCTGACTGAAACAGCAGGGACGATCTCATTTGTACTTTTATAGTTGTAGAGGGATTTGCAAGAGTTAACACAATTTTCCATAATATTTC
Organism: Chloebia gouldiae; assembly: GCA_003676055.1. Classification (NCBI taxonomy): domain Eukaryota; kingdom Metazoa; phylum Chordata; class Aves; order Passeriformes; family Passeridae; genus Chloebia; species Chloebia gouldiae. Next base: position 19,060,376 of record QUSF01000004.1, on the reverse strand, counting down.
TTACAGACTTCAGGAATAAAGGGAGAGCTCCCTTTTTAATCAGTATCTGAAACATTGTTAAGTCTAAGGGGAAACAGGAATTCTCTCAGATTTAACAAGGCTTTTCCAAGTGCTGATAATTTTAAAGGTACAAAACAAGGCAACTTTTGAAAAAGAGAGGATTTCAGTGAAGTGTTTGTGGGCAGCAATCAGTGCAGTAGTCTGGAGGATACACTTTTCAGCAGATTTTACTGCTTTCTTGCAGCCTTGTGCCTTTTAAAGATTAAAAGAATATTTTTCCAAAAAGAAATGGTAAATTATTTCTTTTGAGTTCAGGAAAATATTTAATTCAACGAAGTATTGTCAGGTTCTGTTACAGTGTTGTCTATCTCCGAAAACAAACTGTTTCACTAACCACCAGTGGGAAGCTAGAAATATGCCTTCATTTTGTATAGTCACAGAAGCCTTTAAAGGCATTTTGCTCACATTCTTCTCCAGGCAGGCAGGCAAGCAGGCAAACTATGCTAACATGGCTGATCTGATTCAGATATTGAGCTCGAAGACAGAAAAACAGAAAAAGGAAAAGGTAGTTCTGAGGTTATCCATGCAGTATTTCTCAGGGTCTACTGTTCTGTTTCCTTACCACATTCAGTACCTCTTCCATGTACACATTTAGTCAAGTCTTCATAATGCTACATAGATTCAGAGATAAAACTAACTCAATTATTGAATTGTGGAATGCCTATTGATAAATAAAATAGGATTGTTAAAAAATGACTGCTGGAAAAAAGCGGTTCTGCATGCTTATACAAAATTAATAGGTAATTACTTTATATATATTTTATATATAAAATGAGTAGGGTCATGACCTTGGTGGCAAATTTCTGTGTCTAGTCTAATGCCAAACTGAGTAAGAGTGCAATAAGTAAATGCTTAAGTGTTCAACATGTAGGCATACCCCTTCCTATCCTCTTTTTCTTAGCACATATGCTGGCTAATGGAAAAGGCAACTTTTTGAAAGAACAGCATAATTTATCCTTTTCCTATGTTGTGCTATGATGCTTTCAAAGAACTAGCTGCATAGAGGTTTACTATGTGTTATGATACTAGCAATAGATTTAGCTGCTTCATTTTGGGTATAATCTTTGTGCAATATAGTCTGTGCACATAAATAGGGATCCAAGTATTTGCAGGAACCAACTTTCCAACTTTCCCTGCTATGGAGTCTGAAAGGGGCCCAGTCTGAAGTATAAGGGCCTACTGCACCTAAATTTTGCAGAGTACATTGGAATTATCCTTGTTAAAAATCTAAAGTTTGTCCAATTTGTGGCCTGCACCACTTCCAAGAATAAAGCTGACCTTAAAGGTCTGCAGAAAGGTATCTCCAGTTTTATTACGTGCAGGGGACAGATTTTAGCCTTCTTTTTCAAGACTCTCTTGAAAATGCAGACAGCCATCCTGCCTAACAGCTAAGAGATGTATCACCCACCAATTTATTAGAGGTCATTTATTAGAGGTCACAAGATGCCAGCTTGTCATTGGAACTGGCAGCAGAAACCACAGTCTCTGAATCTACAAACACTGCTGCTTTTGTTGCAAGAAATTTTCCCTTATGAGCCTGTGGTCTGGGAAAAGGGCAAATAGTGAAAGTCAGTCATAGGGGAGTGAGTGATGGATATATAGGGAGTGAGAAAAATTATGAAAATAGGCAGGATAGAAAAGAATGTGGTCCTGAAGAAACATAATATATTGAGCAAATGGAAAACCTTGAAGCAGATACTGGTCAAAATATGATCAGTGTATCACTGCATCTGTTCCTTCCATCTCTAAAGCTCTGCAATTCTGCAAATTTCCATTCTCTCTGTACTAGTGCATTCAATGGATAGTATTAATATGACATAAATGATATCTGAATATATGGTATTCATTTACTGTAGCATACTGTATCAAATTATAATTCTTAAATTCATCAGCTCCCATTAACATATATATAAGAGAAAGATATTTTAACTTTATATGAGGTACTGATATAGGACTTTCTACCAAAAAGATAGATAGTTTTCAGAGGTTTCCTAGACTTACACATAATATCAAGTGGCATCTCTAACATGTTTAAAGTCTTTTCTTGGCTCAGTGATATTCCTCTGCTCACTGTTCTGTTTACTTTCTGTTTATACTCCAGTAATTGCTGTTTTCCTTCTCACCACTAGAGTAAATGTGTACACATAAATAGCTTTTCTAAAATACACAGAGAAAATACAGTGTGACTTAAGGAACTAAGGAACTAATTTTCTTTTAAGGAATATGTGCAGAGAGAATGGTTCCATGTCTACACCACTGCTATAATTTCTGTCAGAAGAATCATGTATTTCCAGATATGCTCATATAATGCCTTCTAAGTAACCTGCAAAATTCCTGCCCACGGTCAGGACTGTGTACTATGAAACACTTGTTGAACTTTTTGTCACTTGGCTTCTATCCCAAGGGCTATGACTATGTGAAATTTCAATTAATATATTGAAGGAGCTCTTTAACATAGATGATTTGGCTAATTGCAAACATTTATTAAATATGACCTCCTGCTGTCAGAAGTAGAAGAATTCTCAAAATGCACACCAAACCTCAGCCTTCTGGAGCGAAGAGCAGCAATGAGTAGCTCAGGAGTAGATGAATAGCTTTGAGCAGCCATAGGAGTAGATAAGTGCTATGAGTGAGGAATGATATTCTTATTCTCTTGCTGAAGAGAGTCTGAATCAATCAGTAATAAATCATTTTCAACTCTTGTCTCTTCACAAAGAGCTTTGCATACAAAGAAAAAGAATTCTCGTTTTGAAAAAAATCCATCAGATTTACATGGCATTTACACAGTTGATTCAAGAGGTACTTTGTAAAATGACTAAAAATTCATTTGTTTAGTCAAAGAAGCCCTCATTAGATTTTTAACAAGCTTTACAACAGAAGCCAAGGTACAAAAACTGCCACCATGTTACTTCATATATAAACCTGTAAACTTTAGGAAAAACAGATATGATAATCTGAATGGTTTTATCCATGTATGCATACATATACCCTTGTCTTCCCTGTAACTACAAGGAATAGAATTTTCTATATTATGAAAGAAAAGTTTTCAGGAAGAAAATAATAGACATATCCCTAATCCTTCAAATTTCTTATTATGCTTGATATATGCTTTCATGTTAGTTAACTAAACGTAAATCAATAGATTGACATATGCCACAGAGTTTAGATACTAATTTAACACCTCTGTGTAAAGTTAGAGAGGAGATTTATAAAATCACTTTGTATTTATTATTTCTAGAAAGGGTAGACAAAAGTCTTTGAGGATTAATTTCATGCTGTGGGTTAAATTTCACTCTCACGATAGGCCAACTATTGCCTGGGGCACTACAGATAATGAACCTGACAAGGGATTAGCGAGGAAATACTTGTGTTATTATAAATCGTGTACACTTCCCTTTCTAACCAACTTCATCCTTCATGACATTAACAAATTACACTCTTTGTCCATGTTTCAATATAACACAAAGCTATGAATGATCCTGAACCAAAAGTACATTAGATAAGGTCTTCTCAAGGCATAAATAATGACTAAATTTGGTTGAAAGATCCAGGGCTCCTGAAGTGAGAACCTAAGACATTTTATGTCAGATATCTCCAAGACCCATAGAAACATTTGTACAAAAAAAATCTGATTTAAGAGTATCAGCTAATGCAGTCTAAAATAGTTTGTAAATAAATGTGCACAATGGAATTAAATGTAACACAGAATCAGAGAAAATTTAGGGAGTGTTAATCCACCAGAGAGTCTAAAACAAGCAAAAATGTTAATCACTTGGCTTCACCGTAAACACTGGATTTAATAAAGACCTCAAACTCAATTTATCAAATATAAATTAGACTAGAAGTTCCAGTAATGATTTTGTGTCCAAAGCCAGTAAAGAATATCTATGATATAAATATAGATTTTTTTTTTTTTTGCATTTGATCCTTTTATCCTTTCTTTTCTTGAAAAGCTTCAAACTTCTAGACAATCCAGGCTAAGCTTTGCTGCCATGCAATGGTAGTGAAATTCCATGAAGTGGAAAATTGACATCACAAACTGGACCCATTATTTATACACTACCATACAAACAGAAAGGCAAGAAAAGACTCTAAGCTGTGAACCTACTTCTGCTGACCTAAATCAGCTTAGGATGGCATCCTTGAACTTCAGAGATGGTAGTATTACTGCTAATGCCTCCTGAAGGGAAAAAGAATCCTAGAAATGGTTCTTGCAACATACCCCTCTGCATGTTTCAAAGCAACCAAGTGCAACCAAAAAAGCAATTTTTTGTACCCTATCTCCTTTGAAGCCAAAGCCTTTTCAAGACAAACCATCTCCAGGCTACAGTGCCACATAATTTCTAATCACCACATGGTAATCATCCATGCTAAAATACTCAGAGATTTATTAGTGCTGGATTGCAAAGGGCATGGACACTTTTTCTGTTATTCCTTTTGTTAAAACAGCCTGGGTACGAGCCCTCACTAATGCCCCTTCAGCTCTCTGAGAGAACACGACCTGGACAGGTTGCTTCTGGACCCCAAAGGTGTGAACTAATGATGCTGGAAAAGTATCCAGTTTTGTCTCTTTGCTCCTAAATCTGCAAGCCGCTGAGCTCTGGTGTCCCTTGCTGTAGTTACAGTTTGTCACCACGAGTCTGTATTTACAGAATGTCACATTGAGCTGTGCCAGATGAGTCAGACCTACTGCATGGCTCCTGTTGTTGTAGGACTGAAACAGAGAAAGAGGAATTTCACCATTGTGATCTTGCAATACATCAGTATAATCTTCTTACTGCATACAGCAGGCAAAAGTAGTATTTGCTGCACTTCCCTCTTAGCTTTCTAAATGGAGAGGAAAAAATACAGCTGCATTAGGATGCTGATAATGTAGGCTATTAATATTTAATACTTGAGAATTTGGCATTCTGACTCCACAGCATCATATAACTTACTCTCTCTCTTAACTTACCCATACAGCTAAACCAACTTTGCATCCAATCATCTCCATCCCCTGAGACCAGACTTTTGGCCAAAGTTACTATAAATGAAGGACAAATCCTATTAAAATGGCAGCTGAGCATCCCCTTATACTAAATGAATACTTGGACAGTGTAATGAGTCCTATGAGCTCTCCACACTTTTCCTGAACTGAAGGTGCTGAAGACAAGACTACTCAGATTCAGGTGGGTTTCATACTGGGAAGACAGGCAAGCACTGCTAACATCTTACATTTTCCACTTGGAATGTAATTTGGTGAGTGGCTGCTGTGATGAGAGAGCCAACTTCAGATCACTGCTTGTTGCCAGACTCGGTTTTGCTGATGCAACTAACTACAAGGCTGTGGAGTAGAGAAAAAATGAACAGTCCCCCCCCATGCCAAATTTTTACTATTAACCAAGATTACTTTATTTTTCAGTAATTCAGCACTGCTTTTGAGTGGATGCACCAAAATCACCTCAGCTTTGATGTGAACAATTACCTTCATCTTCCTGATGCAGTTTGTTCTGTTTTCTACCATAGGATATCCTAAATACCATATTCAGCATTATATGTATGAGGCATATCATGACATGGCTTGTGTCCCTGTCTCAGCAAGAATTAAGCTTACAGCAGACAGTGATGCCTTCATCTAAAGGAGTTAAAAGGAAACAGAACAAGTAAAGAACAGCTGGCAAGTGAAGTGGAAATGAATTAGAGAGGAAGAATCTGGGACAGGTTGTTAAAAAGGATAAAGAAGAGACCCAGAAGGAACAGATTTGGTGGAAAAGAGCAGACACTAGTGTAAGGTGAATGTAAAAAAAGGTTTTCAGACCTAGAAAGTTAAAAGAAAATTAAGAAGAAACCACAAGTTGGAAACAGACATAAATGAAATGTGGGCCACAGAATCTGCAATGATTTATGCTCATACTTCATGTTGCATACTTTAACAAAATCCTTTTAATAATTTCCAGTGAGTAACTGCTTCATGATAATCATATTCTCTGCCTCTCCATCATTTGTTTTTGGAAATGGCAGGTTCATTCTGTGAAACTTAGAGAAAACCTTCAACTTGAGACATTCCCAAAAGACAACTCTTAAGGTAGATATATAGAAAAAAAGATGTGCAACAGGAAGTTTATTTTTTAAGATTCCTTCCTCATTAAGGCCAAGGAAACATGATATTATGCAAATGAATTGGGCTGCATCGGGAAGAGGGATGCTGAAGATGGTGTCTAACATGCAGAAGAAGTTAAATGTGGCCCATGTTAATGAAGAGACATTATTAGGGACTGTGCAACCTACAGTTTCCTGAGAGCTAATGGCTTTAAATTCAGACATGTTAAATTCATATAGGAGGCAATAATAGTGTATATTGCTCAGTTGGCCATTACTTGAATAAAAAAATCTTAGCTCAGCTTAAAACAATTTAATGCTATACTTCTAACCATAGAATTGTGCACACTCTCCTTCGCATTAAACAATTTATGTTCACATCTGTCACATATTACTTGTTGCCTCTTTTTCCATTTCCCTGAGGGGAGCTTCTTGTTCTGACAGCATCTTGTTGTTTGTACTTCTGTCTACCTCTTGATTTATAAAGAAATAATCACAAAAAATACAGTAAATTTACTTCTAATTTTGATATTTCACTTTTATTGACTGTGCCTACGGAGGAAGAAGTTAAAGAAAATCCTGCTAACAAATGAAGTAAGAGAAAGAAGAGATATTAGGTGATAACTAACCATCACCTGCTTTTAATACCCTGTTTTTCCTAAAGAAAAGCATAAGTGGATGTGATGGATAAGAACTCTCATTATCTTCCTCATAAGAGATCTGCCACTAGTTATCAGCAGGCCAAACTGATAAGCTGAACCAATTTCTGACTTTTTAAGACTTAGAAGATTCTATTAATTTATGGCATGTACAGAGGATTTCAGCAGGAAAATGCTTTTTAATGGACAGTCAGGTGACAGACACATTAGGAGATAAATCTTTTATGATTGATATTTATCTCCACTCTAACAAGCACTAAAATGCAACTGACACACTTAAAGTCTAAACAATGTTACAATCTTATGTAAACACCAAAACCAGTGACTAAATTAAACCTCACTAGATTGAGCATGTTAACTGTAAATAATGAAAATTAAATACTCAATCCTATGTGCCAGGTGGTAATAATAATTTACCTTGTGAACTTTTTTTTTGTGTCAGATTTTTTAAAATTCACAGCTAACTTGAACTTTGAAAAAAGAAGAGCTAGGCATCTCTTGACAAGCTGAATTAGTGTGTCCATCAGCATTTAAGCCCTTGCTACACTGTGACATCTCTCCAGTAAGTAAACTACCTCTGAGACTAATGTGTCCTCACTTATTACTTCACTCCTCTATGGCTAAGCTCTGAAGTGCCAGGGGATACAAATGATCTTGTCTCCAAAATAATTTAAGGCCTGCTGTAATGCAGAATGGAAAACACAGAGAGCAAGGTCTTGTCAAAATGCAAAATCAACAGAGAGTGTCAGGAGGCAGAGTTTGCTGTCTGTAATGTGATCCTTCCACACACCATAATCTCCATTTTATTTTGCCTAATGAGGCAGGAGTTAAAGCAGTTGACCTGATCAAACTCAGATGGCAGCCCTAAAGGATGAGCCCCCTGCTGCACTTGTGTCCCGACACCCTTTGTTACCTCCAAGTGAGCTGAGACCAGGCTGTGAACCATGTAAATAGGAGGCTTCCAGGTTAATGAAAAGCTGCAACACCCTTCTAAATCAGGACAGAAGGTTATGCTTTTCTAATCCAAAGAAAGTTTTGTGAACCTCAGTAATAAAGTTTAATGAATGTTGGTCATTTTAAAACTTGCAAATAGAGACTGGACAAAAGGCAATATTTTCCTTTAAAAAATTCCTTATTCTATAAGCAGAGGTCAGCACATATTATTAGCATAACACGAATTTGTTTTCTTATGACAAATTCAAATATATCAATTAAAAAGGGATGTCTTGGGAAAAGGTAGTTAATAGTTTTTATGAACTGATGTTTTTATTAGGTGATGGCATGTTTGCTGTTTCATTTCATTACTTATCTGCCAAGGAGTTTCTTTCAACACCAAATCAGAATCTACACGCTACAATCATGTAACACATTCAACTTCAGTCCATTTGCTCCAGCTGCTGACACAGATAAATCTTTAGCAGTGAGCAAAACACGAAAATTTTCTACATTATATTTCAGCATGTAACATAATTTGCAGTCTTTTACACAAAGGAAGCAATAATTGGAATCACCAAGTATGTGATGTGACTCCTACATGTCACTTGAAACATGAGACTCTGTTGGACACTCTATGGTGTCTGCAGAGAGGTACGGAGAGCCAAGGAGTGTTAATTTTGATTTACTAAGTGTCTATACACTTAGTTTTGTTCAATTTTGAGTGTGATGGATAGGGGGGGGTTATATCTGCTCTGAAAAGTTCACATAGATAAAGGAAGTGGATAGGATATACATACAAGTACCTCAGTGAGACTCAGGTGTTCCCTTAATAAGTTTGAATACATTTCTGGATGCCCGATTTTTTTCTAACATGAAGCATTCCATATGATAAAAATTTTCATACTAACACAAGCAAGACATTGATACCTGCATAGTCAAAAAAATACCTGTATGGTTTATGCTTGGCTTGTGCATTTATATTGCTTTAATTCTACTGAAAATTAATATTAATTTATCTGCTTTAAAGAAAAGTATGAGCCATTTCATATTTATTGTTTTGGGTTTATCTCCTGTGTGCTTATTAATTTGTTACTTAATCCATTTTAAAATTTTGTGTTCAGATTTCACTGGGCTATTTTTTGGCCTCTTGTTCCTTTCCTCAATGAGGCACTTGTGACACCACTTTTCATACATTCCAGTAATCAATTTCAAAGCCATTCATCAGGATTTCAGAAGCCATTCAAAAAATTAGATACATATGCTCAGTGTAAATGGGAACACAGTGATTTATGACACAGGTCATTTGGAATACCCATGAGTTCTTCTCCAGTGACATGCCAGAAATCACAACTATTACTAGAGGGCTGTGATCTGTTTATAAACAGCTTATGGGAGGTGTGCCATGTCTAATTCATTTTTAATGTGTCACATTTTTTCTGGTTGGTTTCTGAAAACAAGATTTACAGTTGTTTAGAGTTTGAAAATAGTAAACTGCTGGTTTAGTTAATACATTTTAAAATGGATTGATTAATCTATGAGCCTGTTTGCACTCAGTGCTCAAGCCATGAAGGCAGAACTGTTTTAATTGCAACTACAGCAGTCAGCAGTTCTGTAAATCATGTGATATACATCCCAAAACATGGGATTTAAAAACCCAGGGATGCTTAATCTAACTGGCAGGAAAGAAACTAAATTCCTGGTTTCTTTTCAGCTTACAAAAGGTGGCAATCACAATTAAAAAAAAAAAAAAGGTATTTCCAGAATCCCATTATCTCATTTACCTGCTCAAGGGAGGGACGTGTATGTTCCTGAATCATTCAGTTCACAAATCAGTCATTGCATCTGCTGGTAAGGTACTTAAAAAGAGAGTGACCAAGCTGTCACACACAGCACAAATCAAATGAGGTTTTTCCTGGTACTCACCATAGCAAAACAGCCAGCGAAGTCATCTGCAGAACCAGTTCAGAGACATGACTTGCCAAAGTCCAACTTATCCCACATCCCCAAGATGGGTATCAAGGACTGCTGGAATTACCTGTCCTGCATAACTGCTCCACTCTTTCCCTAAAATACAGATGAAGCTGTCTATCTTTGATACACTGCCAAGGCTCTAGCAAGTGCTCTAGAAGAAGGGGTGAACATTTGTCAGTGGTACTGTAACACTGTAGCTTTAGTACACAATGTCTAGAGACTTAATTGAATGCAAAGAAAAAATATTTCAAAGTAACTTCATGAGAAAGTGCAAGCCACTACTTAGTGCATAAAAATTATTTATTTGCTCTTGATCCAAAGAGACCACAACTTTGCAATACATTTTGGAATGAAGGTCAGAAAATTTAGTTCTATATGCAAAACACAATTTTTAAAAAAGAGTATTTTTAACTTCAGGCTCTTTAATTTCTTGGTAGTTATTTTGGTTAGAGTTTTGTTTGGGCTTTTTGGGTCAGATTTTTGTTTTTTTGTTGATTTTTTTTTTAATTTTAGTTTGAAACAATAGGATTTATCACCTGGAAACAGAAAGACAAATCTGGTATTAGATTTTACACAAAAGGCAATACTTTATTTGCTGGCACATCAGACCACTTTACCTTCAGAGGAAGGTAAAGTGAAGGGACTGTGAAACATGAGCCAGGATTTAAACTGCTAGGTTTTCTGAAGATATTTAGTTTAATTGCTATTTTATCTGTGAAGTATAGTCAATGTTAGTATCTTTGAGTAGAAGACTTTATTAGATTGGTTTAACTCCAGGCAGCAACCAAACCCCACACAGCCACTCGCTCAGTGGCTGAGTGAGTCCCACCAGTGGGATGAGGGAGAGAATCAGAAAGATAAAAGCTCAACACAGACAGGTTAACAGGGGAAGCAAAAGCCACACACACAAGCAAGGCAAAACAAGGAATTGATTCACTTCTTCCCATGGCAGGCAGGTGTTCAGCATTTCCAGGAGAGCAGGGCCCCATCACATGTAACAGTATTTTGGGAAGACAAACATCACCACTCCAGATAATGCCCCTCCCTCCTTTCCCCCATCATTTTAGATACTGAGCATGGTCTGGAATGTCCCTTTGGTGAGTTGGGGTCACCTTCCCTGGCTGTGTCTCCTCCCAGCCTCCCATGTACCCCAAGCATCCTTGTCAGCATGGCAGTAAAAGAAGTGCCTGGATTCTGCATAAGAACTGCCCAGCAATAACAAAAACATGTCTGTATTATCACCTCTGTGTTCAGCACAAATGCAGAACACAAACCCATACCAGCCACTGTGAAGAAAATGACCCCAGTCAAAACCAGCAGAATTGGTTACAAGCATATTCTCAAACCTTGTGTCCCACAATCAACAAGTTTGGATCATGTAAGCACAACTATGTTGAGACTTAAAGCTACTGTTTTAAAATATTAACTCTTCTGTCAAGGCCCTTAAGAAGTCTTGGATTTGCATGCAAATCTAAGAAACAGCAGAAGTCATTAGATCCCTAGAGACAGAAACATTTCTAAACCAGTCAAGAGAAGATTTAGAGCACATAAGCTCCCGCAACAATGCAACCACAACCACAGCATGCACCATATGATGTGTCATGTACACTGCACAGATCTACCATCTCTGTTTCAGTTATATCTCTCTAATCTGGGGGGATTGATTTTTTTTTTTTTGGCAATATTTCTGGCTACATCACCCAATATATGATTCTGATAGAATGGTCTAAGGATGGACTTTCAAAAGAAAAGCTTCTAAAATTAGCTCAGGAACCTTGTGGGAGTATTGTCCATAATTGGATTTGATTTTAAGATTCTTCCTCTTCTGGTTTTAGTTAAGCTTAGCTAGCTGTATTAGAAAGAGTGATTCAGAAAACAGGTACTTGCATCTGAATCACAAAATAAAAATTCATTCCAGAAAGGGCATTTACCCACAACTGCCATGCACACGCCTTTTTAGCACAGCTTTCAGTGGTTTCCTTGACGATTTAAACTCTTTCAATGTTTCCTCCATAAAGTTAACCAGCAATGTTTCATAAAAAGTAGGGAAGGAAGAATAGAATAATCCCATTGTTGTACATATATCTAGCAATTTATGACAGAATAAAACCTTAATGACAACAACTGAAAGCATACTAAAGATATGTCTACATATCAACAACAATGTCAGGGATAAACATCAGAAGTAGAAGACCTTTGTTTAAAATATACCACAGGAAATATATTCAGCAGATAGAATTTATGAACATTGAGTATTTATTTAAAACATTAACCTGTCTAAGGCTATTGTGAAGTGACAAAAAGTACATATAGCTTTCTGCATTTGTAGAAAGATTACAGGAGAAAGGAGTAAAATTAATTACCCATTTTCAAATTTTCCCCAAACTCTATGATTAATGTATTTCAAAGTTGTGAATTGACACAATAATTTTGTCTTTTCCTTACTTTGATTTTCTTTTTCTTATCTAAAATATATTCTACACATTCTCTGAGTGCACAATTTTCTGCATGTCTACCAAAAGGACATGCTTTATAGTGGGAAGGAAAATCCAAAATAACCAGTCCTACACATGAATGAAAAGAAGATACAGTATCTACACAAGTTATGCTACTCAAATTTATCTGTTCTTACAGTTCCGGAAACAGGTCCAAACCACTGGGGAAGAAAGTGCACATGTTGAACACTATATGCAAGTCTAACATGTAAGATGGATGGAATGCTTGTTTTTCACCATGATCTAAGAAAAAGGCTGTTTTTAGCATAAACACTGATCATCACTGATGATCATGGAGTATCCCAAGTTAAAGCCACATGGACTTGCTGACCTAAGAACTATGAAAGCATATCAGACTTGAGAATCTACAAGCAATGAAAGAACTCTAATGCAGTAACCATAGCTTGCTTCACAGATTCATGCAAAAGCTCTTGATCCTTGGATAGTACAGTGAAGATTTGAACAGAAATATGGGAGGAGATGCTTCTTTTGACAATTGTAAAGCAATGAAGAGGGATATGAAATGGTGTGAAAAGCAGGACTCTACTGTTTGAAGGGAGTAGAGGTGATGCTGAAACACACAAAGACTATAGTCAGTGTCTGCAGTTACCAGGCCAGATTCAGCACCTCAAGGGGTAATGGTAACTTTTGGAGTAAAAGCAATTCAGATTTCTTTTTCTGTACAGTACAACAAAAAGAGATCCAGCTAAAAGACTCAAGGATACTAGTTTGGAATTGCTCTTGAAGGCTATAGTTGAAGTGTCAGCTCAAGTCTGACACTTGGACATATTACACACAGGAGGTTCAGGAATACATAATGGACAGTGCTAAAAAAAGAAGAAATTCTATATCTTGAGTATACATGATTCTGCACCTGCAGCATAGGATGGTGGATGATCCATTTTAAGAATGGATCTATTCTTAAAATAATTGCACATATAGCAATCATTTTAAGAATGGATCCATTAGACACATAATTTTCTTTATTCCTGTGAGGAGCAAAAATGTGCTTCTATCTACTTATTTTGATTAAAAGGAGTTGCAGTTATTGAAGAAATGAGAGGCAGAGTATTAATGGCTACAGTACTCACAATAGGATGTGGCAGAGACACAATCAGTTCTTGCATTTTTACAATGCAGTTTGTAGCTGAACCATATACACAAGTGAACATGCTGGAGGAATGAGCTTATTTGGAGCTCATATTTTAGTATATTTTAGTCTTGCCTAGAAAGGTTTCTGAGCTTTGAATAAAGGACTATGCCATAGAGACTCACACGTCAAGGCATCTGTGAAGGTTTTGGGAAATCCAAATCCAAGTCTGATATCTGATTCAGGAAGCAGGAATTGGAACTCGTTCCTTCACTTCATAGGTATGTGCTATGATGATGAGGTTATCTATCTCTGATCTATTCCAGATCAGAGTTCCCTCTCTCAGCTTTACTTTTTTTCTACATGATTTCTTCATAGATATTTAAATATGTAGTTAACACACAGAGTAAGTTATGTTAAATTCAGAGAAATATTTCCCTAATGGCTTTGAAGTTTTTAATAGAGTCTCTGGATTAGCACCTGAATACTCAAGGAACACACGACTGCTGCTGAGTCCATCATACTTTTCCTTCAGTGACCATGAAAATGAGGACAAGTAGATCAAACTCTGGTGAGCTTCTGTTTAACTACATGACGGAAACCAGCACAGCTGGAGTCAATTCTTAGCAAATTGATCAGAATTCCTTTACTTTAACGACAGCTTAACTAATAAATAGACTTTCATAATTTTCTGCAACCGATCTAAAGGTATCTTAAGAATTAGTGAAATATTTGATCTTGAAATGTTCACTGAATCTTAAGTATATAACTTTGAAGAACTTATGTAGCTTATCTTTTTGCCAATTCAGAAAAGAATAACTATTTATAAAAAAAAACTGTTATCTAAATAAACTCTGTAGAAGATGAATGCTCATAATTCATTACCTATATAGCAAAACTGGTGCATTTTTCCTTTTCAAAATTCAATATTAACTTTTGTTACTAGGTTGGCATTCTTATTTTTTGTTTGTTTGCTTAAAGACATTTTTGTATCTACTTCTGGAGATAGTAATTTCACTGAAAGTTTGAAAAAACTGTATGCATGTTGATGCTCTTCTTCTGCCATTTTTAAAAGTAAGCACACTTCATACAACAATCCAGACATTTTCCTGGATAGAACTATTTCTTTTAAGGGTTTTTTCAAGTGTTCTGTGAACAAGACAATCCTGAGCTCCCTTTGAACATAACAGGCACTTGGAAGATCTAATGAAAATACACTCTTTAAAAATGTAATTGATCTGGCTTTCACCCTTTTTTCATGATTATTTCTGCAGTTACAGACTGGCAAAATCTGAAAGCAATAGAAACGTCCTATTTGGTAAAATAAATGAATACACGGAACTTTTTTTTTCCCCCTAAAGCCCATGTTGCAATCTCTCCTAAGGGAAAAAAGAATAATAAGAAAAAGATGGAGTTTGAACTCAAAGCAAACATAAAAGCTTTATTCACAAAAAAGTCAATTACACAACCCAATTTGTTTTCGCCAGCAACGAAAGGAAAGCCTGGTTAGGATGTTGCAAGATCCAAACACCTTGGATCTACATGTTCCACCAAAATTTATATTATAGCTATTTCTAAGAAACAAACTAACAATTAGAGACACCTGTTAAAAGTGCCTGTGCTCTGTTCACACTTCATGTAGTATCTTAAAGTGACAGCATATTAAAATGTCAGTGCAATTCTTTTCCATTTCAGAAGTATTTTTAACAACAGAAAATGCAATTAAATTGTCTGCTCCTAAGTACTTGTACATAACTTGCTTAGCATAAAGTTCTAAAGTACACTGGCATAGAAGGGAAAACTACCAAATATATAAATTTTAATACTAGAAAACACACAATGACAAAAGACATGGACAGACCAAAAAATAGTAATTAGATTAAGCTCCCCTCCACATTATTAAGAACAAAATATGTTTCTTCTAGGATAGTTTTTCAATTTTAGATATATAGGCCCATATTTTAAGATTAATATTGCAGACAAAATAAATACAACCATGCTGAAATTATTCAAAACTTTGCATTTGATTATGTATCCACTGTACAAGTTGCAATGAAACATTCCTTGATTTTGAGCCCTCCAGCAGATAAATATGTGTCTAACTCATGTCAGAAGCCCCTGAGTGGGAACCCCCTGAGTAAGTCACATTATGGACATTCCTGAGAAACAGAGCAAGATAAGCACCTTCAAACAAATATTGTAATCAAGGGTAAATTACTTTTACCCACCTGTCCAATGCGTTGCCCCAGGTTACCACTTTGTAGCAGAAAGAACAAAATGAACTGTCCCTAGGTATTTTTGCTCACAACCTTAGTTTTAATGGAAGTAATATAAAATACAAATCTTTAAGCTGTGTTTCATGAAAAGTCACAGCATTTTCATCTGTATCCCTTCCGCAGTTTCCTACTAGCTTCCAAAGTAGAAGCTTCATAATTTTGAAATCTGAACATTTACTGAAAATTATGATTGATGTATCTTCAAAAGACATCTTCTTCTAATATATTTGTCTTTGTTTTCTGAAATACGTCTCATCAAAAATTTAGCTGACCAAGTTTCTGTTTATTCTAAGTTTTATTATGCTCTCGATAAAAATCCTGCTTTACTTTTCAAACATGGAAGCATTCAAATACCAGTATTCAAGATATCTGCATGTTGAGAAGCTAACTTGTCTTCAGATAGAAAAAATAACCTCTTTCTAAAGGCTACTGAATCACACTGTTCACATAAATTGAAATTTGATGCAACTGCATAAATTATGTCTTCCAAGAATACCTGTGAATTGGCCTTGTGCTGTAACATTTAGGATTACAACTTTATGATTTGTCACCCAAGACTCAAGTTTACGTTATTCTTAAGCTATGTGATTAAATGGGAGGAAGAAATGTGGGTCAAGCTTTTCAAAGCTGCTATATGTATTTCCACTGCACTCAGGCTAGCCAAGAATACTGGAACTCTTTTAGCCCCAGCACACATAACACAACTCTGCTCTAATTGGTGCAGAATTCCTATTAGTCACCAGGGTCTGTATTGGCAGCCACAAAAAGCTGGATTGTAAAAGACATTCTGACCACTGATTTCTTTCCAGAATTACCTACTGCCATATAAGAGTTTGTGAGGAAGAGGTGAAGTAGAGTCATTAATCCACCTCTACACCATATATCACCTAAGGACTTCTGATTCATTAAGAAAATTTTCCAGTGCCAAAATCTCCCTCGATGTCCTCTGAGCTGTCAGAGTAGCACAAAAAGACTACAATAAAATCTTGCTCTTCTTATTCAACTGCTCTAAATGCTTCTGCTGTATAAATTTATTAAAAGACTGAAAAGTGAGTAAGTGGAAATGGCGTCATTAGTGCATCTAATTGATTTCAAAAGTTGGTTTAGCTAATCAAATAAAGGTTTCATGTAGCAGAATCAGCTGATTCTATGTGAACTATTAACCTTGTTCCACAGATGTGATGTTTTCTGGGATTTCATGTTGTTTCTCATGAATGAGATGTTTTTCATGGTACTCAGGATGCATATGAGCATGATACACTCATCATCATTCTTTTAGTACTTTTTTGATGATTCATCAAAATAGTGCATGGAAAGTGTCTGAGTCAGTGACTTCAGCTCTTATTATCACAGGCAACTCTGTCACATATGCCTTTGTAGGTCCCTTGTCCTAAGAAAGTGACTACTATAAAGGTAGGAGGCTTTTTGCCTCCATAGCACCAATTAGTATGTATCAGAAGACAAAGGATCAGAAGGCCATCTGTCCTAATATTTAGTCTTTGCCAACAGTCTATAGAGGATAATCAGGCCAGTATACATCAAGATGACAAATGTATACCCTCTGTATTTCCAGATGTCATGATTCTGGAGCTCAGGCTTCTTGTTCATTATGTCTTTGCTCTCTCCACCTAACTATGGGAGCAAATTTCACATATGACACTGTACTTATTTCTTTATACAAGCTTACTTCCTACCTAAGGCACAATGCTTCATGTTCCATTTTTTTCATGCTGTTCATCAGAACTGTCTGAAAAAAACACACATCTGCTTGGAGAGAGACTTAGTTTACTTCCTTCCATATTTCTCCCTCTCTAACTACACTTTTTGCTAGGCAGTTTTGTTTGTTTGTTTGCTTGCTTTTTTGTTTTTCAAGTTTTCTTCTTTTTCTTGTTGAATTAGTTTTTGGCCAAGTTAGAGAGCAGAATCTGATGAGTGCAGGGCTGACATTAGGGAATATTGGGCTCTTTTAAGTATCCATGAATTAGTAAATCTGATAAAGCTGTAATACAAAAGTTCAAAATCCTTATTACATATTTCACAGGAAAAGTCAACTGCAATCATTTTTTGTAGTAATAACAGCAATCAACTTCTGCAATATTGTGCAATTTTATTAACAGGGAACTCAGGAATCCTTTATTCATTCAAACTTGACAAAGTATTTAGACATTGGAATTAAGTACTGCAGAGCTGATAAATGAGTACTTTGAAGGACAGGAACCCATGAATTGAATGGTTTGATGCTTCTGACTTAAGATCTTCCACGATCAGTTGATCTGATCTAAGAGTTCACTCAAAACAGAACAAGGAGGTTTACCCCTCAATTGGTTCTCCCCTGTTCCTACTTGTTTTTCACTGAGTGGTCCTGCTGCTTTCTCTATGATAATTCTGATGCTCACTGAACTCTTCTAGTAAGATGATGCAACTCATAAATTCATGAGAAACTGTATCAATTAGTCTTGCCCTAGGATGATATGGCTTTGGCAAATGACAAGGTTCTATAAGGAACTGTTGACTTGAGGGAGACAAGCATCTAGTCTTTTTAGCAACAATGAACAACAAAATTGGAATTTCCTGTCTTGTAAAGTTCAAAACTAAATTTGAGTATATTCCTAAATTTCCTAAGACATATGCCATATACTGTTACAATGCATTATCTGTATAATAATGGAAGTGTTAGCTGTTTTATTTCTTAGATATGTCAAGTGGATAATATAAAAATTTGGCAAGAAAAAGAATGTATCTGAAAAGGAAAAGGATATATTGCTATTCATTTAAAAATTCACCTTTCAATTATTAAATTAGAAAATATTTTTCCTTACATAAGATTGTTGCCTTATTCTATTCCCCTGTGAAGGTAACATAACTTTCTTCCATTATTTTTATTCCTCCTGTGATGGAACTCACACCTTCAAAAGAACATTTGTCCATAACTAACTGAACTTCATTTTCTAAGAGAAGATATGAAGCATGTTCTGCCAGAAAGATAGAAAAAAATGGTAATCATAGAAATAAAAGTCCATATATAATTTAGAGACATAGTAAATAAATACCTATACATCTTTGATTAGGATGCAGTCTTGCAATACAAGATAGCTGATCCAATAGTCTGCAGCCACCGGAAAACAAATACTTTTCAATAATTTGATTTTCTGAGAGACCATCAAGATAAATCTATTTTCCCTGCAGTTTTGCAACTGCTAGATCTGTCATATGGGAAATGGTGAGACCAAACTACAAAGAATAGAAGGGTGTTGGGTGTCAGGGGACCCAGAGCAGGCCTAACTCTCCTAGTGTAAAACCATCCTTTCACCAGATTAGGTGTAACAGCATACTCTAATGGGTATGACATGCACACACATGCCTTTTGTGCAAACCTTTAGCATACAGTTTGGGGGTTGCCACTGTTGATCTGGGTCTAGGTCCCCTTCTTTGTCCTCATATTTGCTGATACATCATTGTGTGGGGAATTAATTCAGAAAACCAAGCTGGCAAAAAAGAAACCCAGCCAGACTTAAATGGTAACTCTTCCACTATGCAAGCTCCTTGAAATGCAGTGTGTGTCAACGGGGCAAAGAAGGGGAGTGTGTGTCAAAGGAAAACAGTTCCAAAATAATTGAGCCGAAAATGCTGTGGAACCATGTTTTTAAATGAAATATGCCTCCCTTCCCTTCTTTCTAAGATACAAAGTAAGTTTTAAAAAGTGGGCTTTTTGGACTGTTTATTTGTTTGCTTGCTTTTACTTTCCTGATTTGTAATCCAGTTTAGCAATTTCAAAACTGTTCAATTTTACTCATCCAGTCTGTAGATTACTCACTCAGGAAAAAGTGCCATTACTGATTCTTGCGTTGAACTGATTCAGTTCACTAATGTGCTAAGGAAAGAAGTGTCCAACCAAGTTCCTCCTGGGGGAAACCATCTTGATCTAAATTGCCACACCTGGGCAGAAGCTGGATGTACAGTAGCACATGTAACACTTGGAAATGCAGGGTCTGTAGCAGACCCTGAACTCCACCATGCACATTTGGGCACCCACAGCACCTTCTCACTGGTCTGCTGCAGGCCCATAATGGCACCCACTGCACAGGGGACACACAGGTACTGTTTAGCCTCTGCTCCAGATTTAAAGAAATGGATAAAAAGGTACAACAAATGACCATACTTTTGTAGTTACAAAAAATTAGTACTGCTATGGCTCAATCATCCATTAGGGAGATATGAGAAAATTGGGAAGGTCACAGCACCTCTGAGGTACAGCCCCTTCTGTGTGCTGCTCTTCAGCTGGTGCCGTTGAGCTCTGCCCTTGGCTCAATTCGGGTTGTAAAAGCACAATCTAACCCACTGCCTGCTCACCAGGGAGTCATCAGCTTACTACAACATCGCAGCAGCTAAAAGCTTGCAAATATTTCCTTAGCTTTTTGTTGTTTCTTTTTACTCTCTCGAGAAATAAGTTCAAAAGACATCTCTATTGTGCCAAGATTATTTTGGAGATGGTATTTTACTTGCATCCCACTCAACATGAATACTCTTGTTTCTCAAAACCCCCTCTAGACCTAGAATACACACTGATGCATCTGTTCATAAAAACATACAGAAAGCACAGTTCATAAAGATATTATCTCTCTTTTTATTTATTTATAGATTTACTTGGCACTTACTGGTCTAATGCAGTTATTTTCGGGACATACTTAAATACAGCATTAAGGGCCAACTACTCTGAGAGAATTATTGGCATTGCTACAGTTACATTGTGCTTCCAACACATACAGCTTTTTTGTCTTGTATCCATAGCTTTGAAAAGCTAGCTCAAGTACAAATAAGAAAAAAGAAATGTAAAGAGGAGAAAATTTACTTTCTGTTTATTGTAAATGAAGTCATTAAACACTGATTTTCCATACTTGAACTATCTCTCTCATTGCAGTAGATGAACAAATACTAGTAGAATAAACCAAGGCAGTTATCTTCCTTCCTTCCTTCCTTCCTTCCTTCCTTCCTTCCTTCCTTCCTTCCTCCCTCCCTCCCTCCCTCCCTCCCTCCCTCCCTCCCTCCTTCCCCGCTTTTTTCCCTCCGTTTTTTCCCCCTTTTTTCCCCCCCCCCTTTTTTTCCTTAATTTTTCTCCTTGCTTGAATTATTTTAGGCATGTTCCATCCATGGTTAGAAATCAGGCATGACAATGGTCTAATGCAAAAGTTTTGTCCATGGAGAAATCAGACATGCCTATGGTCTACCCCTGAATGTGATCTTAATATTTTATACCACTGACAAATCATTAACATCTGTTAATAACTTATTCAGTTGCTTTGTTAGATTGTTTTAAAAAAATCTTATGTACACTATAGATGTCTCCAACTCATAGTCTAAGTAACCTTTCCCAGCTGCTTAATCCTTATTTAAAATCTTACTTTAAAATACACACATTTTTAACTATCCCATTTCTTTGTCTCCAGACAAAGTAACTTTGCTAACATCTGTTCATTCTCACTCCCCAATTCCCATCTTAAATACTTATTTTCAGCATGTATTTTTCTTGTAAATAGAATCCCATGTACTTTCTCACCTCCTAGTCCTTAATTTTCTCCTTTTTGCTCTTGCTCTCATTCCACTCTATCCCTCATGATTTCTTTTGACTGATTATATTTTAAATGCAGTATTAATAGAGAGAAAAAGATTATTTAAAGAGCTTCTCTGATTATCTCACACTAATTTAGGCTTGGGAAAAAAGAAAATGCGGGTATGCCATGAATCTACTATGTCTAAAGGGAATAATAAAAGGGAAAGGGGAACAATATACAGTAAAGGGTGTGTAGGTAGTTGTTAGGGATAAAATTATGCAATGGAAATACCGGAGCATTAGAAAATACCTACTGGCTGTGAGAAGCAGTAGGCTATGCAGGAGCATTCAAGGGAATTAGAGGGGACTTGTCACTGGACACAATTTAAAATAGACTGGACAAAAGCTATGGTTTGGGACCAAGCAACAGGCAGAAGCAAGGAGAGAGGAGAGGGTGAGGGTGAGGGAAAGTGAGAGGGAGAGGAAGCTGAACTCAGCACTGGGATGGAGATTTCTGAGTGCTGGTACAGCAGTGGCAGAATATGACAGACACAGGCAGTAACACCTCATTTGGGAGCGGGCCGTGATTTTGGGTGCTGGTGCTGCTGCAGTGGTGTAAACAGTACAGCTCTGGATAAAATGCTAGCAGTCCTGATACCATTTCTCATTGCCAAGAAATAGCAGATGAATAGTTGAATAGATGTCCCATGTCCAAAAGAAATAAATCAGATTTATAAGTGATGTGCAAGATGGTTCACATTGTACTGAGTACTAAGACTTCTAGTATTATTTATTTCTCCCTGTTAGGACAGTAAGGAGCACTGAGGCAATTTCCATAAGTCAAAAAATTACATTACTGTAAGTTACAGTAATTCCTTTTTTGACAGCAACACAATAGCATGAGGGAATCTAAACAAATAAAATAATTAAACACATCTATTATATTTAATAGAATATAACACACTATAATACGTGTATATAATACAGCTATGTTTGTACAGAAAACATATTATAGTATTATATACTATAATATGTTTTCTGTACAAACATAGCTGTATTTTTCCAGATCTGTCAGCTGACCCACAGCTCCAAAATGTTTCAAACTGAATTTGAATTTTTTTGTCATGAAAATTTAGTCATGGTTTCTGATACATGTAAATATCCTGTTTATCTGTAGATATCATGAGATAGTACAGAAAAAAATCCAAAAAATCTAAACTATCTTTAACTTCTTCAGTAGTTTCTAACTAATGAAACAGACAACAGTACAATGAGTATATTTTAGAGGGTACTTAGTCCTAGGTTCTCTTCCTTTTTTTCCTTTTCCCATTGGGCAGTGTAATGACAAAATAATTATTTTCTCATAACTGTAAGGCATGGCATGATTCTTCACCTAACAGTGTTAGAGCTCTTTCATCACATTTTCCTGTTCTGTCTAGAAGAGGGTTATTTGTAGCCTCATATTATATAAAAGAAATCATTTTCGTAAAATTAAGACAATAAAAAATGGAAGAAAAAAATTCCAGAGCTTTCTTGGGTTTAAACTACGAGCATAGAAGGTACATCTTGTGAAATCACAAAACACAGTCCACACCACTTTTTTTGCAACTGCATCATGCAGACACAAATAATCAACTGCAGGCTTTTCCAGTGCTAGAGAACTTAAATATAAAGAAAATTCACTTCCTCTACCAAGGAAGATGCTGTACCAGTACAGTCAAATATGTCTGTGTACATTTATTTTTTTAAAGCATGTAAATATATAGATGCAGATTATAGGAAAGAAACCCTCAGGCTCTTGTCGTTGCAAGTTCTGCCAATGTAGTTGCCCGTAATATTTATATGAACTTAATAAGCACTGGAAATCCAAACATAGAAAGAACATTGTGCTATGTCATTAAAATGAAAACAAAATATACATAAAATATACATACGTACAACTATTCTAGCTCATTGTCCAAACAGGAGGAAAAATAAAATAACAGGCAAAAAACTGTTAAGAGAACAAATGACTGAATATATCTTGCAAATATACATAGTCAAAAGGATTGTCACTAGCAGGATGGATAATATATTCAGTATGTCTTCTAGCATTATTACCATTTACTCCCCAAATCAGCTGCTCAAGGAACCATTGTAAGGGTTCACCTAGACAGAGCTGTGCTTGAGGAATGTAAAAAGACCCCACAGAATCATAGAATTGTCTGAGTAGGAAGGCATCAAGTCCTACTCTTAAGTGAATGGCCCATACGGGGATTGAGTCCATGGAGTTGGCGTCACTGGCACCACACTCTAATGGGAAGAATCACCAAGCCAAAAATCTCAAACAAAATATTATATATTTTATAATCAAGATGCAAAATTGCATCTTGAAGAGAACCAAGGCCACTCCAAGGCTTTTGTCCACCAGCCTTCTAGAAACCCAAAACATCCCTTCTGTATCTATCTGACAAGAAATTATATAAGAACATCCTTCTTGCCTGGCATTCTTTTTCTTTAGCTCTCTCTGGTAGACTGTACACTTGCTTCCTTGTCTGAAAAGCTTATCTTATCTACTACTGCCTCTCTCAATTCCCCTGTGATGGTCTCACCACTTGCTCCCTGCACATAGAGCCATTTCACTTCTTTCTGGTTCACTCCTGAAGTACGTTAGTAACTATTTAGGCAACTAGAGTTGTCTTTGTTTCATATTATTCCCCTAAAAACATCAAAGACAAGAAAATAATTCTTTAAAAGGTAAGTAAAGATTACTGTTCTATCTTGAGCTGAAGGCAGACATAGTTTATTTTGTGGGTGTTAGAAATTCTAGGTTTTTACTGCTCACAAGTGACTCAAGTAACTGAGGAAAGTTTTGGTAAAGCCAGTGAAATGGCACAGGTAACACATAACTCAAAGCATGCCATGCTGTCAAATGGAAATTATGATTTTAGGGTATTTCAATCTAAAAAAAAGCACTGCCTATTCATTTTAAAAAAGTTAAGAGTAGATGGCAGAATGTGTAATCAAAATTAACGAAAAGCTTGAAAGACCTGTAGCAGTCTGATTTGATGATGCAGATATTTTGTTTCTATCAAAGAAGGGATAGAATTATTTTAAAATTAAGAAAAGAATATAGGTTATAGATCTTCCAAAAATCTACACTGATTTAAAATAGGGGTATCATCAAGGAGTTCTGGTGTTTGATCCCATATAACACAGTATCACATGAGGAGATGATGAAGCTACACTTACACAGCTCCTTTTATCCCAAAGGATCTTGACACTCTTTACAAAATATACACATGCTGCACCTACAAATAACAAAAAAAAACAACCAAAAAAAAAACCAAAAAAAAAAAAAGCACACAGGAACAGAAATAACTTTGACCAGCATTGCAAATCAGAGCATCTGTTTAACAGTGTACATCAATACTGTTCTTTAATTCAGGGAAGGATTTAAATTGCAATAGTATATCTAGCAGGAATTATTAGCCCATGTGCCCTTATTAATTCCTAACAGATTCCTAACACAGAAGGAAAAAGAAGGGCAAATTACAGAGCACTGGATCATATCCACATCCAAATTACGATGAACTGTAAAGTCCTCATTATAAGAAAATTTGGATCTGTATATAAATATCCAAAGTATTTCAATGTTGAAATTCAAATGATAAAACCAGAGTATAAGCTGCAATATACACACAAGCCCTGTGAAAAATTGTGGCAAAGGCCACTCATAATTGAAGGAAATCTAAGCCCAGAGAAAAGCCTTGACATTTGGATGAAATAAAGACATTAAACTGAGTTGATCAGGGATTATTTTTACTTGGTTCTTTTTTTTTTCAAAATAAAAAAAAAATTTCTCAAGAAACCATCAGTTTCAATATATTTTTATATACTTCTTTTAGATGACAATGGATGTTGTTCTCTACATTTTCAAACAAAACGTTCTGTTTTTCTAGTTCAAAATTACTTAAAAGACATTGAAAAAAAGGGAAAAAAGGAAGTGAAAACTTCCAAAATCCAAAATTAATTGCACAAAGTTTCATTGGCCATAACTCATTGTTTTTCTAAGTCTTATGAGAGTTCAACTGTTCATTCCAATACAGAATATTTTGGTATCCTGATAATTTTCCCAGGACAGGAAGACTATTTTCTGCTTAAAACTTTTACAAATCTAACTAGAGCAGTTTGCATCAAGTACCATGAACTTAACATGGCCTGATGCAAACCAAGTGAACTATGCTCACTTGGAAACGGTAACATTGTATAAGGACAATGAACTCTTCCTTAACCAATGTTTTTCAGAAACAAGCTCCACCTCTGCCCATTCAAACAAAAGAGACCAAAAATCAAAGAAGAATTAATGATATAAAGGAAGTAGCTCTTGCAAAATAACAGATGGAATGAGATCGGAAACACATGTAGTAAGTTGAACTTTTTTAATAAGACCAAAATGACAGAATTGGAACAAAGGAAGAGAATGGATAAACATGCACACAAATCAGGAGAACAGTTGCGAACTAGAAATGGGTCTGTAATGCAGATTCCAAACCTCGATTTAGATCTCAGTTATTTTTTTAGATTTGGGCCTTCAGATTAATGATGTTGGTTTAGAATTTTTCAGAAAGAGTAGCAAAATAACTACACAAAAATTTCCTCCACAGTTTTTAAGGTGAATTATTTGCCTCATATTTTAAATGCTGATGTTCGGGATCACACATGAGACCAAAAGTCAGTCCATATGAAGATTCTGATCTGAAGCTGAGCTATGTAAAGTGGCATTACAGAGAGCAATATGGACTGCAGCCTCCCTGCCAAAGGTGAGAAACAGCTTTAAAAAAACCCCAGGGACATTGGATAAGTTGATCATGAAAACTAGCTATTCCTAATAACCTATTCTCCTGATAAATTGAAGTAAAATCTTTCAAAAGAATGTCTCCTGGGTCTCCTTTATGCATTGATTTTGAAATTGCACACTCATCCCAATGTGAGATAGCGTTGTGAAGGCACAACTATATTGAAAAATAGCAAAGACTGTTTCAATATAGAGAAAAAAAATCAAACGGAACTGTGATTATTTGAGTTAACTAGAGAAGTATTTAAAAACTGCCCACTGAAGATATGTTTAAAATGTTAGGACAAAGGTTATCCTGATGATTCTACAAATACAAAAAAACCCTAGATTTTCTCCAATTCTTTTGTATGGTATTTGGCGTAACATTCACCTCTCTTTGAATACATTGTCCAGAAGTAAAAAAACTCTAAATACTCCAGGGGTATGGACTATCATCTATCTCCACTGAAGTCAATACAGATCTGGAGGACAATTTGATATTATTGTGATATGAGAGAAACCATCTCTCTTTCAAATATTTGTCTCAAAATGTATAGTGATGTCAAATTACACCTAAACAGAAAAGAGAAGTAAATGATTCATCTAATTCCCATAACATTTTACCTGTTCACAGGAATTTCAGACACATTTTCTTTTTGGATGTTATGCATTTGAAAGCTTTTGATAATGTGTTGTTATTTTTTTAATCTATTATTTGGAAACACTTAGTCATACATTTCTTCATTTGTGTTTTCTATTAAATTCTGTAGATAACTATTAAAAAAAATTACTCAGTAGGTTTCCATTTCCTAAGTACATAATGCCAAGTCACATCCAAAATTACTATTTCCACACAAATATATGTTTCACAGTCTGTATGAATACTTGCAAAGGCAATTCTGAAATTGTTTTCAAGAACAGTGGAGTCACTAAAATTCAGCTGTATAAACACCGGTAATAATCAAAGTAAAAGAAAAAGCACATATAAAGGGAATCAACTCATAAATCTAGGGAAATATTAGCTAAATTTTTATTTCTACTTGTAGTTCTAATTTTCCAATATGACCATTGGTTGCACTCATTTTTTGAGGTGTTAAAATGTAATGTAAAGCAAAGAAAATTCGATGTTAGTGCATTTAGTTCAAAGTTATGGAGCTTCTCAAAACATCATTTTTATGCCATCAATCCAGTATTAGGGAAATGAAAAAAAAAAAAAACAGTTTGGTTTTTTTCTTTGAGAATTCAGATTACCTCAGAACATAAGCTGGAACTCTCAGACAGACCACAGCAAGATCCTCCAGTTACCAGCTAGGCTTACTTGACTGATTCCACAAATACAATTAGCTTTCCCTTGGCTTTATACAGCTCCCTGTAATTCTCCCTTTCTCTCACCAACTATGCACCTGTGAGTTTCTGCATAAATACTAATTACCCAACAATAAAACATAATTAAGTTCTGAATTTTGTATATTTGATTGAGCCCAAACATATAAACACTACTTGGAAAAGCACTTTACTATTTTTAAAGTAATACATATGGTAATGTCTTGTCCTATGTATCATGACCTAGTACATCATTTTGGCATCCTTTGATAGTCTCATGGCTGAAAACCACATAACAACCTGAATTATGCTTAAGACACAAAAAAGGTACAAAGTAAGCAAACCCAATTCTTTATCCTAAGATAAGACACTTCTCATACGTGAACATACACAAAATCTTACCAGACTCTATATTTACGAGGACAAGAACAGAGTTTCAGTACTTTTTTAATGGCTAACGTAATCATAAGGATAACTGACATATAAAATATCTATTAGAGACTATTCTACAAAAAAAAAACCCAAATTTCAGCACGTCTTTTTTTTTAATAATATCTCATCAGATATTATTCCAATATATCTTGCAAATGAGAAAAGAGCTTCATTTCAAAGAATAACTGGGATTCATAAAGCTAGTTATCTTAATCTACCCAGCTATCAGGAATTTCTTAGAGTAGTGATCTTTGGTGTTCTAGCAGAGAAAAAAAAATTATTTTCAGATGTACACTTAGGAAAAAAACACTTAATTAAGCATTTGAATTGTCTATGGTTTATAAGCATGTACTTATATACTGTTCCTCCCTTGATGTGAGCAGATAAACAAATCTAGCATTGTTACCGTAGAATAATAGAAAATTGTTAAACACAGAAAAGATATTGCAAAATGTCATAAAAGAGCCAAACCATTTTCCAGGGTTTCAAAATAATCTTTGACAGAAACTTTATTTTCTCCAATTTTTTATTAAAAACATGCACATACACAAAATATCAATGGAACACTAAGCCACCAGTCCATTAGATGTGAGCCTCTGACATCTTCCCTAAACTCCTTCAGAACAGTAATTTAGATCAATGAGATTACAATAATTTGAAATGGACAAAGGACTTTTAACCAAACACACTTCTAGGAAAAAAAGTAGAAAACGCAAAACACCATAAAAACTAAGAAACAAATTGTGCTTCCATATATCCTTTCACCTAACCAAAAGGAAGCAAATCCTAAACCAATCACAAAAGCTGTAATAGCTGTAAGTGATTAGGAAATGGTGGATTATCAATATCATGTTGGGAAAGATTAATCACACAACAGTACTTAGAAGCACTGCAAGAAAGGAATAAAGTCAATGAAAAACTATTAGAGAACATTCTATGTCCAAATTTCAGAATTAAAACCAATGTTTCATTTGAACTTCCAAGGCCATCAAAGAATTGATCTGCTAATAGTAAATTGGGAATGGGAACCATTACAAAATGAAAGGAAGAAGCATGATGTTAGGAATGTAGAACAAAATGATGGATGAGATCAAAGGATATTCTATTCTTGGTTTTGTCATTTGCTTTCAAAATGTAAGTATTTTGAACTACTACCATCTGCTGAGATCTGCAGAAAAGTTACTGCAAAATCTGTGTAATATCTCTGAATACATCTGCATCAACAAACTTGGGTGCTGCCCACTTCAGCAAAGAATTGAAGCTAACTCTGTGGAAGAGTTAACTCAATGGATGTTTCTTCAAATGAAGAAATTTATTTAATGGATTTTTTGTTTGGTTCACCCCCTCAGTTTTACTTTGATCGATAATCTGATTTCTTATGCACAGCTCCTGTTCTTTCCTTTCTTCCCATTTCTTTCTTTCTTTCTCCTAAAAATTCCACTGTTTATGGGCTCACATTTCACATTTAAGTGTTTCCTAATTTTTTTTTCTTTTTATTGTGTTTTTAAGGATTGTTACAGCTTGACAAACATCCCCATACACTATTTAATCCTTTACATTTCAGGATCTCAGACCTGAAAAGCCTTTTCACTACTAAAAGTGTGTAACACTCAGTAAAAATCTCAAAGAGACTGGGGGAAATCTGTCCTTGTGTTCTGAGAGTCCACTGTGTGTACGTCTGTTGACTGCCAGTACAGATGTGCAATTAATGCATTTTCTGACACATGATACGTGGCTTACACTAAATTAAGAATGATCTACATTCTTACTACAAAAGAACATGACTTCTAGTTCAGTACAAAGAGAAAAAGAAGTAAAACCAAAGCTTGAAAGCTAGAGGTGAGTTAAAGCACAAACTACCAAAATGAAGTCGCTAAAGCACATCCTTTGGGGATCACATGACAGAAGAGCAAGACAGGTTTTTTGTTAAATTTGTTCTTGTATTTGTTTTGCTTGTACCCTGTTGCTTCTGAGTCTTTAATTTTAATCTCATGAAAGTCTAGTTTTAACAGCATTGTTTCAGTGGTACTTGCAGGGGCAGAGAGGACCCTCAGAACCGCCAGGTGCATTGTCTCTATATGAATCAACACATCCACATTATGAAGGGATATGGAAGGATTGCCTGAGCAACTTCCAAGCCCCAAGGAGGACCTGCAGCACCTCAGCAGAATTTAATGCAGCTGGAATCAGAATAACTGTCTCCTGGTGTTGGGCAATGACCACAGACAAATTATTTCCTTCTGCAAAATGCAACCTGCAAAAAACGTGCATCTCAAGGTCTTAGGCAAATCACAAAATGTGATTTAAATAGAAGCCAAAAATGCATCCAATAAAAGCTCACATGTTGGCTAACTAAAACTAGAATATGAAGTCATAACTGACAAATTCAAGCATATTCCAGAGACCACAGCTGTCCTCATCATTTGTTTGGGGCTGATTTGTCTCCTAGTGAAGCTTTTCTACCTACATGCCTGTGACCTAGGTAGAGCTCCAGGAACAGTGTATATGGTATATTGGCACTGCGTAACACACATGGCATGAATAGTTTTCTCCTTCTACTAGTATGCTTCTCCATTCTGGTTTACATTACATGTACAGTAACATGAACTTGTGAATTTATATAAAAACTAAAATGCATAGAAAATAAAAGGATGTTCCAGAAACTAGAAACACAGATATTCCTTTTTTTTTTCATTTCAGTAACCAACATTAAGAAAAAAACAAACTAACTTGTGCAAATTTTTGAGGTAATTTAATAATTTATATTCACATAAGAACGAATACTCAGAAAAAAAAGAAAGGCTGATAAAAAGATTTTAAAAATATAAAATCATTACATTATTTAACTTACAAAGAGACGATGGAACATCTCCTCTAATTATTTTTATTAAAAATCTGTGAAAATTATTTTGGAGGCAATATGGTATTTCCCAATTACATATAAAAGCATTACTGCAGCTATTACATATACTAAGTGAATTTAACTTTAGCCATCTTCATGTCATAGCATTGTGTTACAAGAGTAAAAATACATGTCATATGCAAATTTAACACCTTTAGATGACCTCTAATCAGAAATGTGCCATGCTACTCAAATTCCATCTGTCAAATGCTGTAAATACAGGTAAGTAAATATAAATGTCATTAGAGGCACAAGTTATCTTACTGGGAGAAGTTCTAGGATTTTATTTTTTGACAGCTTGTAATTTGGATATCTTCCAGTGTCAACAAAACCTGTTCAAGCATGATCTTACCTTGTTTTCACTACATCAAGAGGATGCATCAGGCAAATTTCTACAAGACCTATAAAAGAATAACAAAGAAAGGCCTAATAAACATTTGTACAAATAGTAATTTAATTTTCATTGATTCCAACAGTTTTTGAAATTTGAAAAGCAAAGTAAAAACCTACACATATCATTGATGACACGGTACTTGTACACCTCAGATATTAAACATGCACTTCTGCAGTGTGCATAAACCACTCTGCTTTTCAACAGTGACCAGAGCTAGTTGTTCATTGGAGTGAGCTAAGTGAGGACTTCATCTACGCAATCAATTTAATCTTAGTTTTTGCACAGTTTTCTGACTTAAAAACAGTGGGAACATTTGACTGGCATCATAAATAAATACATTAAGTCTTGTTGAGAGTAGCAAAGGGAGGAAATTCAGGTTGCCACTTGCTTCTTTGTCATACAAGAATAATTCCTTAGGAGACTGCAGGACTGCATTGGTGGCTCAGATAGATTTGATGTTAAGATGACAGCTGATTCCTGAGTATGTGAGCTGCAGCCTCACTGGTTCTTTGTCCTACCCTGCCCTGTGCTGGTGCTGAAGTGTGGTCCCCTTTGAGTGTGAATCTCAAGGGGTCAATGCTAAGGTAAGAGAGATCTGGAAGGTCCCAAATGCACCTGTCAACACCACTTTCAAAGTTGACTCTATTATTTTTTCCACCCATCTGACACTTGATGAACAGTCCATACATAACCCAGGGAGAACTTTCTAGTTAAATTTCTAGGTTTGCCTACCCTACTTTCCATTTGGCAATGATAATTTATTTCCTGTTTGATACACTTTACATATTGAATACATATATTATTGATAACTGTTACATATTTATCCTAAGGAATAATAAGCTATTTATACAAGAAAGAACAGTAAAAGTTTTTGCACATGAACACAAGTAACTTTTGTAGATAGTAACTGAAGGAGGGTGTAAATTGTAATGCTAAAATTATTCATTAAATGTATTTAACAGGAATTTACATTAACATTTTTAAACTCAGTTCCTAACATAAAATACTTGCTGTGAGTTCTAGTTTAACAGAAACAAATTTCATTATTTTCTATCATTACATTCTAATGCATAAAGATTGAAAAACATAACATTTTCCAGACAGCTCCTGATCCCTAGTTTCCTGCCACTGAGTTTGAAGGACAGTATCAGGTTAATATTTATCATCATTGTTTTGCTGTATTTTCTTTTCACTCAATGTAACATTACTTTTTTTTTCAGTTTTGGATAAAAGGAAGACAACATAGATGGTATCAGTCAATAAATAATAAAATAAATTTAAAAAATGCAATTTTTTTCAATGAAAGCAAAAGCTGTCATCATTATTTCTGTGCAGGTATATTTATTGCCATAATTAGTGTCCAATAATTGCTTCTATTTTACTAAAATAAGATCATATCACATTTCAGGTAAGGGAGCAGTCCCAAAATCTATAAACTGCTCCAACAGCTGCCAACAGGTGCTTTCTGAGTGGAGTTGCAACTGAGTATTTCAATGCTGGCAGGGGGCATAGCCTATGAATTTTTCCCTTTCCAACCACCCTCCTTTTCTAAGCTCTCTTTTTCCAATCTTCTCCCCCTCTCCCCATTTTTGATCTTCTATCCCATCTAATTTTGGCAGATAGAGCCTACAGTAGGGGGCCAAGCATGAGGCCAAGGGTTGTTCACCCTATTCTGTTTTTGCAGCATTAATGACCATTTTGGGAGAAAACTGTAGAGTGCCAAAATTTGGCTCTATTTTCTTGGTCCTTGTAGGATAATTTTTAATTCAGGCATTTTTCCAGCAACTGAATCAGATGAATTCCAAGATCCTTGGCAAGAGCTCTGTTTTGATAAGTTCAGGATTCTATTGGTTATCTACTTTTCTCAGTCTTTCCTTTGTCTCATCATATAATTACACACCAGATTTTAAACGATGTATAGTTACTTGATTTTACCAGACCGAATTCTTCAAAAGATGCAGGGATTATGACACAGCTCTCTGAAGAGCACCAAAGGACTGCACACTGTGCAAGACATTAATGGAACAGCTACAAACACAAGCTACATTTTCCATCTACTGTAGTAGTCATGCAAATCATTACAACATCCTATTGATAGCCTGCCCAGAAAGTGTGGTGGCCCTACTAAATTACAAGCACTCTGAGATGTGCTCAATGAAATAAAATATATTTTCCTTTCTTTAGCTAATGTTCATCAGCTTTGTGACAAATTCAATTAGCACTATGAAAATCTAATTTACTAAACAACTATATTAGGATGCAATATATCTTAGCTTGTCAGTCTGTAAAGACTACTGTTTATAAACTTTATTTTCATGATAAAGTAGTTAAAATAGTTACAGATACTTTGTCCAAAAAAGTACTCTAATTGCCCCACTGGGTCTCCTTGGTGATGTCACATGCAAACTAACCCAGAGTAATATATGATGGCCTAATCATGTTTAAAATAACTCTGATTCAACTAGCTGAACAAGAGCCCAAAGGAAATATAGGAAAGAACAATTACTGGGTCAGTCCAACATTTGTTGTCTTCTGGGTGGGAAAACATTCCCTGTGAAAACCAAATACTAATGATAAAACAAGACATAATCAAAATCTGTGTGTTGAAGAAATAACCAGCTGTCATCATTGACATGCTCTGAGCATACACAAGTGGAATATCAACACCAAGAAGGGACTCCAGAATTCTATTATGTAAAACATTCTGCTCAGTAACTGAGCCCATGGAGGGAATAAAATGACAGAAAATGCTGACCCCCAAACTGACCCTCCTCAGTAAAGCATTTCCAGTTTCCCAACTAATATCTTCCCATTATGGATTACATTACATTTCCTTCTACAAGATTCACACTTAAAATTTCAAACTGGCAGTTTCACATACATCTCTTCAGTGCCAACATTTTGGTGACTAGTGGATATTTTGAGCTCCTTTGTTCTTTGTTGCTCTATTCCACCATTCACACAAGATCAATAATCATATATGGCTTGAGAATACTATGACACTGTCTAAAATGTGTTGTAAATGTAACAATCCATCTGGCAAAATGTGAAAGCTTGAGATTTCAGCAGCACAAGCTTAGACCTCTCCTTGTATCTGCAAGGGTTTCCATATTTCATCTATTTGCTGTATAGGGAGAAAAAGAATGAAATCTAGCCAACAGTTCTTGCAAAATAATATAGACAAAACCAGAACCATTTGATTCTGGTTTAACCTTTGGACTTATCTTTTTATCTTCGACATTTCATTGATCCTTAAAGCTATGAACAGAAAAGTGTGAAATGCTTGTGATAGACACCGATTTGTTACAAAAAACCTGAGCAGCTCACCCTCTATGCATTTCCTGCATCATGGACATACACAGATTCAACACAGATTCGAGAGAGGTAGAGCATGATCCATGTGTTAGTTCAGACAACCCCCTACAGCGTAGAAGTCATTATGCACCCTCCTCCCCTTGTGTTACTCATTTCCCTGGAATAACACAGTCACTGGAGAAACACAACAGACAGGAGACTGGTCCGAGAAAATGTGGCAATAAACACATCAGTCACTGTATACTGTATAGCTGGAACAGTTGATATTTATTTTGGCTTTTACATAGATATAGTTACAATGTACGAAATGATCATAAATATTTTATGTGTACTACACATTTTCTTCTGAGAATATAAGTCTGACAGAAAGAATCTCATGTTGATCTTTGTATCCTAATCAAAACAATGACAAATTCCTCTTAAATATGCTTTTCTGTAGGCTAAAACACTCCATTTGACAAGATGGAGCATAGACTCTCTTCCTGATTGTAACACTATTTCATAAACAATCAGTGCCTGGAATCCATGCAGTAAATTCTGCACAGGTTAATTAATTTCTATCAGCTGGCTATCTGACTTAATCTTCACAGATGCATAAAGCTTTTGCCTGTTCTGTAAGGGAACACCTTCCTCAGAAAAGCCCATAAAATGTTAGGATCACTGGGCAGCCAATGCTCACTCGTTTCCTAGGATGCAGTAATATACTGTGCCCTTTTCAATTGAAGTACATGTCAGCTAGGTTCCAAAGAAAACTATACAAGAGCATGCACAAGACCATGCTGAGAAAGATCTACCTGTTAGTCTTCACTTAAGAAAGTGACACTTATTTTAACTCTTTCCCAGGATTCTATTTAGTGATGTGGTATGGGATTAACTAATGGTACCCTGGAGCTCGTCACAAACATTGGTAAGGAGCCAAATCAATGCTTTCCTTAGAAAACGTGGAGAAATGGAAAGTTACTCCAAAAAGTACTTCATAATGGCAGTGCTGTATTCATGAGTCATTCTTCCTCGGAGACCTAGTTTACACCAAGAAAATACACTAGAAAACATGTTAATTAAACAAGTTGTTGAATATGATTTTCCCCTTGGTGTAGACAAGGATGTCTGTGTTTAAAAATGTGTTGGCTGACCACAGGAGGATCCTAGGAGGAGCTGTTGATTTACTGTCACATTTTAGAATAAGTCTTTTGCAGGTCTACAGGAGGAGGTAGGTTGTGCTTAACTTCTTGTTAGGTAACAGTGTTCCTTAATAGATGCAAACTGTCAGTGTAGCAGTGCTATCTGGAATTGCCATCCCCAAAAGCAGGGTTGGGAACAGTGATTACCTGGTTTTCAAAAAACGAAAACCAAACCACCCTGGACTTCAGCATCACATGGAAATGTTTGTTGTTTGTCTATACTATTTGTGCTGAAAGAGGTCAGTGTTCTTGTAGGTCTCTCCATGAAAGCAATTCAGCTTGTGTTCAAATAATAATGGGTGCTTGTTTATATAGTATAGCAAACAAACATTTTAATCTTCAAGGTTTCAAGTAAAGATTCCTCAAGGGCAAGAGAATCACATCCTAGATGTGTGGAAAACAGGATCTGGAAATGAGTGTTTCAGGCAGCATTTTGTCTGGACCAGCTGTTGCTCAGCCATAACGCCCTTCAGCCTTCAAGTCCCAGTACAGACATACACCATGCTGCTGCTCAGTGCTCACACCAGAAAGTTCAAACTGCTCATCTTTGGTGCTCACAATTCTTAGCTAGTAACTGCTGCATTTCACTGCTGCCCGCCCAGCTGAAGAGAACATTATTACCAGATGGGAAACTGTTCAGTTTTATTGCAAATATAAAACAAATATAATTGTAGTCTATTATTCTTGCTGAGGTTGAAAATTGAGTTTCAGCAATTAAGTGAATAAAGACAGAAAATGGTACACATCTCCTTGCTCTGAATAAAAGATACTCAAACTTAAGTTGTGATCTATACCTGGGCACACATGCACAAAGCTTTGTATCTTTGGAAGGGTAAATTCCACCTTGAGATAATACATGTGTATACAAGTACTGAGAGTTATTATAGTAATGATAAAACAATATTTGAACTTCAACATTCGTCAATAAGGAACATATAGAGAAAGTATTTGTCTTGCCTCGGGGATTTTGTTGCCAAAATGAAAAAAAATAAAGCCCCCTGAAATAATTCTTATATTTTAGTTCCTTGTTTCTGTCTTATTTTTATTGGATGTTTTGATAGCTGACAAAAGGTCCTATCAAGCAATTGTAACTCCCTTTCACAGTAGTTCTATCCTAGTATAGACATTTTTTCAGTCTAACACACAGCCAAGCTGATACTTGTTGATTCAATCTGAGTGGGATAGTTGTAAATATGCTCACTGAAACCATGATGAGCAAATTTCTACCTAACTTACATTTATCAGAATTCTGCAATATTTTATCAATGTATTTCTTGACTCTGGGGTAAAAAATATTTAGCTTTAATGTTCAAAGCATGTATGCAAACTGCTCTAAATTTAGCAGAAATTTATTCATTGTTTGATTTCTACAACATTCAAGGCACAATCAGTCAAATCAGGACATTATACTCATGCTGCCAGCAATAACCACATCTTTATACCTACTGCTGCCTAGAACACAGCTCTACGAATCTCTTAACGTGCTTCACTTAAACCGCTCAATGCTCATTTATGTTCTCTAAGTACTGAGTATAAACAAAGGCCATCTTCCAGTTTAATTTGATTATTTGCTGCATACTTTAACATGAAAAAATTAAGTCCCTGTTTCACAGACCTACCAACTTGATTAACCTCATGCCTATGGCTTGACTGATACTGATATATCTGCCACTAGAGAAATCTATGATGATTTGGAGGACTGAGTTAATTTTAAATTATGCATAGTTAAATATATTTATAGTAAGTCTAGAAGGAATTGTCAAATCAGCCAGCAAAAATCAGTGGCTCATAACAAAGTATCTTCTACTAGAGCTACATGTCTTTGAAAGAAAGGTTCTTCCAGACTCCAGCAGCATATAGTACTTTCAAAGGGATGCAGTTCCAGTTGCACTACTCACACAGAGACTTTCTGAGGCAAAGTGCTATGTAGAAATGTTCTTTGTATGGTAACACCCACAAAATTTGCATTTCTGACATAGTCAAAAATACAGTTTTAGAATTGTAGACTTTTCACACATTTAACTGATTTTAAATACCAAAGCTGTTCCAGTGAGGCTAAAGAGCATGGAGAATTTGATCATGTAGTAAAACAAGGTGACATTTAGGTGCTGACACAAAATATAATGGAGAAAAACACAGCACACAACATTAAAAACAGCAAATATTTTCTTCGAGTTCTTAAACTTTATTGAGGCAATATAGCATGAGTCACCAGAATTTACCATTTAGAATGTCACAGGAATTTGATTTATTTTAAATATAATTTAAATTCTTATTTAAAAATAGTAATAACAACATTAAGATATCAAACAATTTTCTAAAAATACACTGAGTTGGATTTACAAATATTTCTGTGCAAAGTCATTTTTCCAAAATGACTAGCACTTAAGAGTTGTTTATATATCTAACTGATCTTTTTCTTTTCTAATTGATCTTTTTCTTTAGTTAGTCTTTCTGATGCTATATTAGCATTAAAACTTTGTGTTATAAAATAAACACTTGGAGTTTACAAACTTCAGTATCTGAGTCGCTAGACACAAGTGAAAGGCTATATATTGTGCAAATTCTCCATAATTTTTCAGCAAGTATTACAGTCTAATATGTCATTCAGATATAACATATTCTTTCCTTCATGTGTGTCTGAAATAGAAGTTTTTTAAACCATGACTGAAGGGACCACTGAGGTCAGCCTTGGGTTACATGATGTTTGTGTCACTACAGCTTCAGATATTTCAATGCATATTGAATCAATATTCCTGCAACAAAAATGTGTAACTGATATTTTCATTACTGCTATAGTAAAATGCTTCTCAGTAAACTTGTTTTCATAAGAAGTTTGCCCATTCATACGTCCCGGAGCTGTTGTAATCTTCATTGCTAATGCTGATCTAAGAGCATGGACATAATTTTATTTCTTGACACATTTAAAGTTCTCTAATGAATAAAGCAAACATCTTATGGCTGCTTGGACTGTCACTCGATTGCCCTGGAGGGTTTTAATGTCTTTAAAATAGGCCTCCTAGTTTGTATTTAACTACCTTGCCCACAGAGGTCTGAGGGGTAGAGCAGATCAAAGATGTGCTGGCAACATAAAAAGCAGCTGTCCTTCATTTACCTTTAATTAACTACATCTGACCAGATTCTTTATGGCCTCTTTGTCACACATTCAACAGTCTATAAGCCTTCTGACCTGTCCTTAAGGACTCAACCATTACAAGAGTTTCAACAAAATACAAATTAAAAATATGAGATACAGATCTTTGAAAAAATATTTGGTCTCACTACAGAAATTATACCTGAGGCTTTAATATTTTGGATTTATCTGCAAAAGCTACACATTGCTCAGTATTTGGAGTGTCAAAATGGAATTTATCCTGAGCTTAGATTAGCTATTTATGGTTTTCTGTGTACTATTCAACACTGCAGCGAATATATTGCACACAACAATGGATGCTCTAGAGAATGGAAAGCCAAGCATGTGCCTCTTTGGCCGGGACACAAAGTTGCTCTTGCAGGAGCTGTGGCACTCACTGTAAAGAAATCACATACCTGCCCCCCCCCCCCCTTTCCCTTTCCTTCCTTTACTTTGCACAGAATGCACACCAATATCCAGTAGGACTTTGAAAGTTCTGTTGCTGGTGCAGGATCAATAAGCAGTTATGTACATTACAGTCTTGTAGTCAGGGTGCATTGAAAGTTTGTATCATCAAATTAAAGCCCTTATGGAATTAAAAAAAATAGCTGTTTAACACAGCAGCTGGAGTGTATGCTAAATGACTCAAGCATTTGGTACTTGATCACACAGGTCACTATAATAACCCACTGAGATGGACATCTTCAGATTACCTGGGTTTTGGGTTAGGTCCTTTCACAAAGGATTAGCTAACAAAAGAAAAATATATAAAAGACATATACAAAGTAGAAGAGTTTCAAAAATTGATTCTGTTATATAAACTATCCCTTTTTATCTTTCTCTGTATGTAAAAACAATTTAGAACCTTCTTTTTTTTTTTTTTTTTATTTTTTTCAAAATTCCAGCCTCCAGGCTTCCCTAGGAAAGTATTAGTTAATCAGATCTCCAAAGAAGTGAGGACACTTTCCAAGGAATTTGTGGTGAGGTACATAAACAACCAAATAACCTGCCTCAATGAATGTACATTAGCTAGCAGGTCAGCTGGAAGCCTTATTCTTCAAGAAAAGACTCTACTATGAGCATTGTACAGAAGTAAACTTCTCCCCAAGACCACAAAGCTTGAGGGATTACTGCTGCACCTCAACCTTACTCTCACAAAGTTCTTTTCTAGTACACAGTGTACATGTACTGTATATAGTGCTTGACCCAGTGTATAGCTGGCAGATGTATTCCTCATTTATTACAAAGGCATCTTTCCTCTCTCATTTAAAGGATTTCATTTAAACCAGGAGTCAAATCTATTTGCATATATAACTAGAGGAGAAACATGCATGAATAAATAAAATTAGAGGACTTAAAAATCAATCAAACTTGCTTATTTTTGTCCCATAATTCCTGAAGTTGAGAATAATTGAACAGTTTAATAACAAGATGTGGAGTTTTTTCATGCTTTTTACCACCAATATAAAGACATATTGTAGTGCACAGATGTAAGAATAATGAAATGAGAGTACCAGTTTCAGTTCAGGTAAAGAAAGCAAATAAGATACACATAGTAATACTGAATGTGTAACATACATAATGGCAATTTTCCATGTACTAGTCCATGTTACACTGCAAATACATCATCCTTGACTGGGACACTCCTGGAATTCCAAAAACTGTCAAAAAAACAGATTGCCCAAAGAAAACCTAACTGCAGGAATAGGAATGGTCCTAAAATATTACCATTACAAAGGACTTACATAATGTAGAATAAAAGCTTATATTTTTTTTCGGAATCAACAAAAATAAATAATTCTTCTGGGTAAAAATATCTAAACAGTTAAAAAACCCATAAAATTTTTTGTTTAAAATGGACAGGCAAGACACAGAACAACTACTGCTTGAGACCCTTAGAGAAGTCAGCTTTGGAACAGCTGCTGAAATGAACAATAGTACAAATAAGCAGAAGTGCAAAAAATGTATTGTGAAGTGTGTTACTCTGGGGTAAACCATGCAGTCACAATGTGCCCAGCTATCCTAGGGTGAGATCTCACTTGTTTTCTTCACTAAATTTCAATGGCTTCAATTTCCTGCTTTTATGAGGAGAAATGTTTCAGAAATATCAAGGAGTAATTCCTGTTTGAAAACTTCCTTTTGTTCAGGATCTATGAATAATATTTCAGACAAAATGTACTCCAAAATAAAGTATATATGCTTTAAAACACCACTTATGACTATAAACATATGTTTCAAATCAGCGATTTTATATGAAAATGCAAGAAATTTGGCAAAAATAATAGCTAACATTTAATCAGCAGAAAGCTAAGCACTGAATAGCCATTGCCCGGAAAATGAGACAACTGACCACAAAAAAAGGGAAAAATTCCAAAATTAGTTTATAATGACATGTAG
This sequence comes from Chloebia gouldiae, assembly GCA_003676055.1. Classification (NCBI taxonomy): domain Eukaryota; kingdom Metazoa; phylum Chordata; class Aves; order Passeriformes; family Passeridae; genus Chloebia; species Chloebia gouldiae. Next base: position 19,019,370 of record QUSF01000004.1, on the reverse strand, counting down.
GTTTGAAGAATTGGTGCACCTTAACACATCAAACTGTGTTCATTTTAGTTTTGTAAAGTGGCTTTCTAGCACTCTTTGCTAATCTGTATTTGAATGACTTATGAAAAAGTTTTGGTTCCCATCAAGATAGTTGAAGAGCTTTTACCAGTCTCCACTAGTTGCTGCTGGACAATATATATATATATTTCTATATTATATATAATATATAAACTGAACAATCCATGATTTTTTCCATTTGCTGTGAACTGACAACTCTGTGGCTGATAAGGCTTTATAAAATGTTTATGAAAACCTCAACTACCTTTAGTTCCCTACATACTGGGAATACTTATAAACCAAAAGTATAGGAAAACTAATGTTGTACAAATGTTCTAGGTCCATTCTAGGTAGCTACAGAAAAAAATTTCTTAGACTCTTTTTACTTTTTAACAATGAATAACACTTAAAAGCAAATTTAAGACAATGTTTTCTCCCATTTCAACTGCGATAATTTAGACTACTAAAAGCATTTCCACAACAGAGCTTCTTAATCTTTAACATACTTAAAATATTTAATTCTTTTCAGAAAAGCAAAAATTAAGGTTCAAAAGTTTATGTTTTCACCCAGTGTTCAAATATTCCTGAGTAAAATACATTTTTGTTGGTGTTTTGTCTGTTTCAGTTGTTGTAACATTACACATTGACAAAAGAACACACTACTGTCAAAAATAATGATATGTCACCAGTTTAAGATTTTGGTTTCATTAAGGAATTTGTACTTATTTGCAGACAGTGCTCAGCAATTTCCTCACACTTTACACAGGTAACAAGGAATTGAATATTTTTGCAGTACAAAAAAACCCTCAAATCTGATCTTTGATTTATTGCTGTCCAAAATTTCCACTGAAGCTATCACTTTATATTTTTTTTTTTCTAGAATGGAGACAGGATCAAATTCCAAAAGATGTCTTAAGAAGAATATACTCAAACTTTAAGTATCCAAGCAGAGTAGTATTGCAATACACACAGTTCTGCAAAGAGATCAAAACCTAGATGTTTCTTTCTTTTTCTTCTCCAACATCCCACCAATGTTAAGAACATTGACTATAGGATTTAAATACAAAATTCAACCCAAATACAAGATGAGGCCTAAAACAACTGCTTTAAATATTAAGATATTCAGGACTGAGCAGCCTGCTTATTAAAATGGAAGCATTTTCTTAGTATTTCAGATAAGTTCTACATATATACCAGAAGGAACCACTTTTTTGGTGTCATGTCAACTAAAACACAATGATCAAGTATCTGTGGATAGAATAAAAAAATAGAAATTATTTTCTTGAGTTTGACCTGTATACACAATGATGTCAAATATTCTAAGGTCTTCTATTGCATGCATTTTTTGTTGAATTCTATGTTGTGGCAACAGGTGATGACAGCTCCACTATTATGTGTTATTTTAGTAGTCACTGGTCTTCCCAGTATTTTTCACCACTCCCATCTGCTGGCAGTATATCATGGCAAAGATTCAAGAGAACTCCACTATGAAGCTGATTGTTAACTGGGAAATGTCAACATGCAAAGCCATGTTTAGAATTAACCTGTCTTTAACATTTTCAGGCACCCACACCCTCTCTTCTTTCCAAACCTTAATTACATTAGCAGCCTGACAGCATTTAAAAAAAGCCACACCAAAACAAAAATGAAAAGAAGTAGAAGGGAAAAAGGTGTAGCTCTATTTAACACAAATATAGAGCAATAATCCTCCAACAGAGGCACAGAGGCTGGTAACACTGAACTTGCCAAGAGACAAATGTCTTAAAAATATAAAGACTACCGGTTAAGAAGGAATAATTTTCCACTAAAAGTATGAGGACTTACCACCACTGACTGTAATGATAGAAATTTTCAACTTATTCCTTTGGGAAAATACCTAATTTTTATTGATCAGTAACTATGTAGGTAACTGAATTAAGGGTCGTTTCTCACAGAAGATGCATTTTTTCCACTATTTGTTTTAAAATGAGATCCTTTTTCAGAACAAAATGAACCCTCCAAACAAGTAAGGATGCTATAATCCCCTTGCTGATTTCTTTAATACATGCTCTAATCACTGACAGTGGTCAGCTACATGTCAATTAAAAAAGGATAACTCTAAGTCTCAACACAGCTATGGTATCTTTAGAGTGTTTTTGCCACCTGAAGAAAATGCCTCTGCCATGGTGTAGCAGGCCATACTACTTTTGATACTAATAAAGAAACTCTATATCCCTTAATGTCCATACTTCCCCTGCAAAAATATGTTTGTCAGAGTCAAGTAGTGTAATGCAATCAGCATCTGAAAAGTGTTCTACACATCCAAGTTTCTGGTATCTAAACAGTGGATGTCCTGAAATGTGCACTTCAAAGTCAATTCATTGTTCAAAGCTCTCATCTCCACACCATCAATCCATCCTCCTCTCATAAATAAACAAACAAACAAACAGGAAAATCAGAGTTCCTGTATACTGGCAAATTCAAGTGTTGTCCTCTTCACAAACTGTAAAAGTTAGGAAAAAACAGACCCTACAAGATCCACCCTGTAAGAATCAAAACCAGTTTGAGTGCTTGCAGAAGGCAAATGCTGACATATGCTTCTATACTATGACATCAAAGAAGTTAAATTCCTCACAAAGTTCATAAAGATACAGCATTTGCATTTTTCATTATTATTAGATGACTGTGACTAATAGACCGAATTAATTAATTTAATTCTTTTTGCTACCATTCTATATCTATATTTGGAAATAATTTAACACAACCCAAAAGAATGACAAGTTTAAGCAATTAGTGTTGAAGCCCCAAAATACCTAAATTACATATGTTTTTAGTTAAAACCAGATTTTGTCTTACTCTTTCATTCAGACTCTTTTTGCTTGTTAGGGTTTGGAGAATGCTTGGTGAACTGACAGCAGAGCAGACAGCTGTCACTGAAAAGGCAGGGAATAGAGATTTTTGTGAAGAGAGAAAAATAAGTTTCTTTGTTTATTTTCCTGAACTGCCAGAGAACATAGCCTACTCTGCTCTGGAGATAATTCTCTGAACAGTTTTGATATGATATCAAAGAAATAGAAGACACAATATAGCTTTTGAGGCACTGTGCAGCTCATCTAACGCTGTTGCATCACACCACTGGCAAGTAGCATAGCACCATGGATTCAACATGGGCTGCTGGGTGAGGCTAAGGTCTGATTAGAATATACTTCCATAATGTAGTGGAGTTTTGCAGTGTCAGGAAGCCACTGTTATCATCTATAGCTGATATTTGTCTCAACAGTTCCCTGCTTTCACAGTTCCTTGCAACTTTGGCACTCGGTCACACATGGTGTTGGCAGTATGTAGACTTAGAAGTGCAAAGACTGGCCACCCTTTACAGGAAATTGGGGAAAAGAAAAGCTAATTTATGACAGCAAGAGGGTGTAATAGGAGGAAGGCATGGGAAAATTCTGGGACTTGAAGAAAGAAAACAGAATTCAGCAATGTCAATGTTTGCATATGAAATCTCACAGAAGAAACCAGTGGTGCAGTTTTGGTCAAAAGCCACATGTAAAACTGCATGTAGTGGTCTGGGCAAACACCATCACAGGCTGAAGCTAGACTCCCAATGTCCCCACTCAGTTATGTAGAAACTGAAAGCTTTCCACTGATGAAGACAGTGTCAGGGCAGCAGTTTCAGAAACTACTTTAAACAGACACTTGCTCACTGGCTGTCCTTAAGCAAAAGTGTGAAACTGCCACACTGAAAATTCAGTCTGTAACACAGAGAATTCTTGATGCAGCTACTGATGACAGCTATTAGTGATATAAATTTTGTTATGCAGTTTTCTTGAACATGTACTTTTGTGTACCACTACACTGGTTATGTTTGTTTTGCATGAAATCATGGCATAATTTTGTTTGGGAGGGACCTAAGAGACTGTTAAACATCTTACTGATGTTTGTCTGAGTATGCAACAGCCACCATCCTTCCCTTGTACACAAAGCCAGGCATCTCATTAATGTACAATTAGTTAATATAAAAACTGGGAGACGAGAGACTTAGTTTGCAGATTGCTTTGAGAAGAGATGCAATCACTAATGGGGATAGTCTTTCACTTGCTTAAATAAAATAAGGCCTTTAACATATTTGCTCTTATTTTATTTGTGGTTTGGTTCTAACAGATATTACTTACAGAACTCTTTAAAACAAATTAGGAGTAATTTAGTGAAAGGTAATTAATGTAATTGTGGGATACATGGGCTGTTTGACTTTTCAATCTTCGTGTCATAAATCAATGAAAAAAATGTTTACTATAACAGAGCAAATACTACAGTTTATTTAAGGCAAACACATAACTTAATTCTTGGAGTTGTGTATGGTTTTAATTTCTAAATCCCTCCTTTCTTTCTATGCAATATATATTCAGCATTTTTCATCCTCCATTTCTGTCTGTATCTGGCATGACAGATAAAGACAAACCTCAAGTTACAAAACAAGAAAATTCTGTAAGAATTAAAAAAGCATGAAATGTCAGTTTGAAAGCTTTGAAATTAGCACGGAGAACAGTGAGTTTTCAATTGTATTGTATTGATATTCCTTATATTCCACACTCACAGCTTAATGCTGCAGATACTTTAAGTAAGCTACCTGATCTGGTGGAAGGTGTCCCTGCCCATGGCAGAAGGGTTAGAACTGATGATCCTTAAGGTCCTTTCCAACCAAAGCTATTCCACAATTCTATGATATCTAACTTGTAGGCTGGATGTTCCTGTCTTGGATAACCCATGAGTATGAAATTAGTCTGTTCATTAAGAGCTAATTCCAATTCATTCTTGCAGGAACCATAGAAGTCCTTTAGAAGACCATCTCCAGGAGCCTTGCACTCTGGAACTATTTGTCTAGGAAAGACTGTGAGACAGCAGCCCTGACCTACTGAGCTGCAGGAGAGAACTGAAACTTGATACTTAAACTGGAGAGGATATCATCTGTATAGCAAATTACCACAGGTTTTATGGTATACGTATAAGCACATGAATAAACACTTTGTATATGTTGCAGGGTCCTTAATTTATAAATGGTCTAGATTGCAACTTTTATTTGGTTTTCTACCATGAGACCCAATAAAGAAAATGTCACTGTTCTCCTCCAAAATAATGGCTACTGCCTCTGCACCTCACTGCAATCATTGTAGAAGCCTGTACTGAAAAGCAACCCAGTTCTGACTACAAATGTATGGAAAAGAACAGTTTTTCTTTTTAAATGGAAACTGTTCTGAGGAAAGCAACACAACTTTCTGAACTATTACAGTCTGATTTAAACAACAGCATTCATCCACCTAATTTGGTACCAAAACACTCCTCCTCAGATAAACAAACAAGCATCTGCTATCACTTTAAAAATAGTAGTAATTTTGAAGAAGCTCAAAGTACAGCAAACATCAACCCTTCTTTTAACTTAAATACAGTGTGTTTTTCAATGCTCAACATTATCAAGTGCTATTGCAACTACAAAGATTTTTTTTTTCCATCTCTCTTGTAAACTAACCATTAGGACATTTTTTCTATTAAATAGTCTTTGAATAGTGATTTGCCATGGATATCACCATGTTTCAGAGTCAAAGTTCAGATGTTAAGTTTTGCATTTCTGTAGAGCAATGTTGAATATGTACTACACAGCAGACGTGCATAGAACATAAACACTAATCAGAACAATATTCCTGCATGAATCATACAATCACAGAATGGTTTGGGTTGGAAGGGACCTTAAAGGCCATTTATTTCCAATCCCCTAGCCATGGGCAAGGACACCAACCCTAGATCTGTTTGCTCAGGAGCATCCAACCTGGCTTTGAACACTTCCAGGAATGGAGTAACCACAACCTCTCTGGGAAACCTCTTCCAGTGCCTCTGAGCAAAGAGTTTCTCCCTAACATCTATCTGTACCTTGCCCTCTTTCACTTTAAAGCCATTGCCCCTTGTCTTGTCACTATCTGTCCATATAAAAAGCCCCTTTCCCCCTTTTTATAACCCCCCTTATGGCACTAGAAGGCCACAATGAGATTTACCAAGACCCTTCTCCATGCTGAACAACTCCAGTTCTCTCCACCTATCTTCAGTAGGGTAGAGTAGGAGAGGCACTCAACTCCAAATCATTCTCATACCCCTCCTCTGGGCCTGCTCTTGTGAGACCTGGACACAGCAGCGCAGGTGGGGTCTCATGAGGGCAGAATCACCTCAGAATCATGAAAGTGCACTCTGTTGGTTCACATCCAGCTTTTCCCCCATGTTCTCCTCCACAGGGCTGTTCTCAGTGACTTGTCCCAGTCTGCTCTTTTAGCTGATATTGCACAGGGGCAGACATCCAAGGAATCCAGCAATGCATACATTATACAATGGCAACAAAAAGGGTAAAACTTCAGTAATGACAGTTTAACCCAGGCCAGCTACAGAATTTACATGGCTGCAACTGTACTCAAACTTTGCACACTTGGCACCTGATAACTGCCTAGTCTTTTCCCCTTTCTTGAATTTAAATTTATCACTGCCTTCCACCTGTTGTATCTTGCCATTTTTTTGTGAACAATGAATCAGACTGTAGCTGTATATGTGCACCTTAGCAGTAGGAACCATAATAACTCACAACTTTGATTTACTAATGCTGCTACTTCTGAATAAACAGTATTTTCCAGTTTGGCATCTTATGCCTTACTGCTTTCTTTTCATTAACTAATATTTATTTCCAGTTGAAGACCCTTTTTTTCCCCCTGAAAGGCATTAGAAAATATATTACATATTCTCCAAAAGCACAAATAAATATTTAAGACCTGCATATTCTTGTTGTTCCCTGAAGATCTTGTGCGACATTGTCATTCATTGGCTTGCTCTGGGCCATTACATTTCTACACATTTTACTTATACTGGCACACAGCCAGCACTGACTGCTCAGCTCTAGAAAGCCCATATGTTTTTGTACTTTTTGAACTAGCATGACAACCATTCTGAAGAGTAGCTCTCACCTGCTACGTTAAACTGTAAAACCATGAACATTGATGCTCTTCTCTCTCTGTTTAGTGCTGAAAGTTAAACTATTTTTTCAGGTGCAACAAGAGCCATATGAAATCTCCCTAATGTGTACACATTCTGTAGCCGTGTTTTTAATGGAACAGATCCATTAAACCTATCTAGAAAAGTAAAAAATAAATTCAAGTTTTAAAATAGAATCTTGGGTATATTGCTGGACAAAAATCATAGCTCTGACAAATGCGGGGTAGCACTTGTCTCTTTCTCAACTTAAGAAGAGACTGAGAAATAATGCAGCAAGAAAGATCCTTTGTGCAGAGAGAACCACAAGAGTTTTCCCTTCAATATATGAATGAATCATAACTGACTGATGAAAACTGAGGAAATACTGAACTTCAAACAGTATCATAGATCTGTAAAACTAGCAAAGTATACATAGTTTCCTTAGTTTGCACATAAACATGTAAAAACCATTAACTTCAATGTATATCACCTGAATAAATTCTTAGACTGTATGTGGTAACTAAACATGAGAATTACCTGGATTCAAATAATTAGTTGAAGCCCTTCAGCAATAAAATGTGAAGACTTCTATTTAGTTAAACCTTTTTTTTTTCTACCTCTCATGAACCCCCTGAAAAGGGAAGGATGAAAACTGAGGCTTTAATATAATCTCACTGGGATTTTCAAAGTAAAGCACATAGTGTAAAATGCTTTTCTACTGAAAATGTTTCTATCTGTTCTCCACTGACTACTTCCCTGAGTTTGTCTTGTTCAGATGTTTCCTTTCTTACTGCTTCTCAGCCATTTAATGGCAGTAATTCTCTTTAAACTGTAGTACTCAGAATTATCACTGAAATAGAGTTTTAAAATCTATTTCCTGTGTATTAATTGCTCATATTACTTGAGAAGCTAGGAAAAAAGGGGATTAGAAGAAAGCAACCCTCATTTGTGCATACTTATAGGCACTAATCTCATGAAAATCTGACCCAACAAAATATTTGGATCTTAAGTTTTTGTACTTATCCAGAAAAAAAGAAATACAAAGTTTTCAGGAAAATGCTGTAATCTTGCTGGATAAGGAACTAATTTGATACACTAAAAAATAATTAATATGTACAGATACAGATTGTTTAAAAACAATTTCTTTCCTTTTCCCACGTTTATATTAGAGAATCAGTAATTAATTGAAAAATTAGTGTTTGTCTTTTCTGCAATTAAACTAGCTAAATATTAATTAGAGCTCGTAATTATACTTTTCAATTTAGGTCTCTAACTGCAGGTTCCCCAGAAAAGTTTCTGACTGACGAGAACACCTAAGTATTATTACTTGCAATTCAAATTATATTGATCAGCAAGAATCCTGATAGACAAGTATTTACAGAAGATAACTTTTTTTTTTTTTATTTCAGAGGGGAACTTTTAATAAAGTGCCATTTAGGGCACAGTGCATCACAATTGTTGTAGTTAGAAAAAACACTATTCCATAAACAAACTGCATGATATGAAATAAATAATAACAGCAAATGCAGATTCAGAGGCAGTGTTGTAACACTGGCTGGTGATCCCTATAAAGTTTCACAAGTGAAGTATCTCTACAAATGGAGAAATCCTCAGAGGTAATTTTCTTGGCAGGTCAGCATTGTACTCTTTCTCTCCAATCCGCCTGACTTTGGTAAGACTCTGCTAAGACTCTTCCCTATGCTTTTCCCGTGCTTGACACTTTTGTATTTGAATGCACCATGTTTCTTTAACCAAGAGACAGGTAACTCAAAGGTGGAATACAAATACTGATTAAAAAAATCAAATTTGGCAAGGTGCAAATGTATGTAACACTTACTGGAATGCATGTAACATAAAAATCTGTAAGTGACCACCATTCATAGTTATTACATTTGTCCTTTACTCTTCAAATCTAAACTATTCAGATGAGTAAAAGGAATCATGTGCTACAGAACATTCTGTAGAATGACACAGCTGAGGTACAATATGGCATCTTTGAAAATCAGTTATATCTGAGAGCCCAATGGAATCAAAAGGGGAGGATTAGAACATTTTTACAAGTCAGTTTTATATTTTTATATTCTTTCATAGATTTATATATTATGTCTATTGTATATGTATTTAGGTTCATAGATGCAGTTAAAGTTATAACTGTATTTTATATAGTCAAATATACTACTTATATGGTTCTGTTTTTGCACTCACAACACAGTGAAATAATGCAGTCAGAAAATTTGAAATGTCACAGTGACAGCACTTCCGTGTGAAAGGGAAGTCAGTAGCCTGAAGAAACCTTATGAAAATTTAAGGTATAATCAGAAGACTAGATTCCAACATTATTTTTTTTCAACACAGCAAATTCCTTGATCCAAATTCACATATCTAGAACAATAAATAGTGCTATTAGTGCTAGAAAAGTTGCTGTTCCTTTGCATGACCAGAAAAGTATTCTCCTTACAGTATGGGCTAGTATTCCATCTTTAGCTTCTACAAATTTTAGTATTTTACAAACAGGTAAAAATCAAATCAAGTATACTTTAAAAGTTTTTTGGATTCATGTACAAAGAAAAATAATTACTCCTACTGCTATAAGTAAAGCTTAAATGCTTTACTTATTCAACAGTACTGAACTGTAAGAACAGGTACAGAAAACTTGTGCAGTCTTGTACTTAAGAGTACAGGACAGAAAGAGAAAAACTGGAGTGAATAAAAGAAAGAGCCCAGAAGGTTATTAAGGGACTGGAGGTTCTCATGTGTCTGCCTGAAGAGGCTGGCACTGTTGAGTCTTGTGACAAGAAGACTCAGAGGCATCTCCTCCATGTGTATAAACACCTCATGGGGCAAGAGGTTGCCCTTTTTCAGTGGTGCCCAGCTGACAGGACAAGAGGCAAGGAGGGAAAACTGAAATACAGGAATTTCTGTTTCATCTAACAGTATTCTGTAAGGGTGAGACTGAACAGGCTGCCCACAGATGTCGTGGAGACATTGTCCTCAGAGATAATCAAAACCTAAGTGGGCACAGCCCTGGGCAATCTATCCTAGCTGGCCTTAAGCAGGAGGTTGGACTTGACAGTCTCCAGAGACACCTTCCAACCTCAGCTATTCTGAACACCTTGAATTCACTGGCCATTTTCAGTTATATTTTCCAGAGGAACAGCTATCTTAAACAGACAGGGTTCTTCTATTTATTTAATTTAAAAAATTAATTAGTTGCTGGGTAGTCAAACTAGACACTTCTCTAGTCTAACAGTCTTAACAGCTTTTATCAAAAGTGAAACATGATTAAGATTTGCTTGAAAACAGCCACACAGCCAGTTGCAGGTGTTGTTATTTACTAGTCTGATTATATAGTCAATGCACCAAACTACCCACAGCTCACACTACCTTTGCCTAAACGTAGGAGCACATGGGAAAAGCTAGCAAGGTTACAGGATGGCATTAGGAAGGAACTCAGGAAGCACAGAGCACTTCAAGGTATGAAGAAGAAAGGATTGAGGAATTCATTGCTTAGCTAACTAATGCCTTTCCATAAGTTACTTTGAATGAGACTAATAAATACAAGTGTCACTTTGATGTTAATTTTTGTTAGTTATAATGGGAGGAAAAAGCCCTGCCTTCTTGCCTGTGCTGCAAGACAGCAGAATCATAACATTATGTGCTAGTAGCAAGAAACCAAGATGCTATTCAGCTAGAGGATGGCAGATGATGCAATGGCTTACATATAGAGCAAGGGCTCATGCAGTCCTGGAGAAGTCTGAAACAATGCTGGTAAGTTGTAGAGCCTGCGCCCCAGCCTTCAGCTGCAGAATGGGGCTTGTTCTCCCAGTGATGTTAGAAGGATAAATAACTCCTCTATTGTGAGCTTCTCAACCATTCCAACAGCAGAGGTAATTGCTGCTGCTAAAAACATTTGTTTTCACAATTGTTGCTGCTAAAAGTCATTTGCAATTTCCACCTACTACATTTTTTTAATCTTAGTATTTAATTTTTATATACTCTATGAACAATGATGTTTTACTCCTCAGCCTCCATCTACCTGTTTCTTTTCTTATGCTTCAGAATTTTTTTGCATGTTTCTAAATGCATCCATTGTTTTTGCAAAGACAAAATCAAAGATAAAATTGCACTAAAAATTGTAAAGAATGAAAAATAGCTTTTAAGCCTTGATTGTAAATGACAGAATCAAAACTTATAATGGAAATATAATTTTTGCAAGTAAAAATACAAATACTATTAAAATTCAGGCACCTCAAATCAGCAATGAATTTGGTTATGTGAAATTAATGGATGCACAGCAGTGTGCACATAAATCCTTACAGGATCAGAACAAAGGGCTTGACTCAACACCTGCTGAAGCTGACAAAAAAAGCCTTGCTTTTAAAGATTTCAGCAAGTTCAGAATCAAGCCATCAATTTTTCCTGTGAAACATGGAATAGAGATGACCAGACTTTAGTAGTGAAGGTACTGTTTCACATCCCATTTTGTAGAAAGAGCTGCTAAAAGCATGACCAAACTGATGTTTCTATTGTGCTGCTATAAATCACAAGCAACTTACCTGAAGTCATTAGTGTAATATGAGGAAGGTAAGAAACGGGAGCAGGGTGTTCGTGCATGAAGCTGTACTGTACCAGCCTCCCTTAAGAAGAAATTTTTAGGTAACTTCTGCTTAGAACTAATGGTATGACAGAGCTCAGGAAAGTTTTCTTTTGGGGAAGCATTCTCAGAGAGCAACTATTTCCAAAAGTAAAGATGCTACTTTGCTAGCACTGATAATTTTAAGAACTACGGGGTTTGAAAATTCTACCTTGAAAAATAAAATATCCTTTGGTTTACAAGTTAACAAAAATGTGTCTGAAAACCACTAATTTCTATGTATGGACACCCCAAGAAAGCAGAACTATTTTTTCAAATACATAGTTTAAAAAGTCACTGCCACAAAAAGTCTTCATAGTTTCTCTAGTTTATTTTTAAATGTCTGAGTACAGTCATAAACACTCCAAAATACCAGTTTATTATGGAAGTTACACATTTTAAACTATAAAGTTATGAATAGAATTGCTACTTTGATTCTTGAATTATCTGTAGAAAAACGCAACAATTTTGGAAATGTATTCTGTTTGCAATCTCTTCTATCTCAGTTAAGAACTTAGTAACTTATTTGTTTAGTGTCTGTTATCCCTATAATTGCTTAAAATCAGGTATGAGAGCTTTCTCATTTAACTGTTTTACAGGTTAACTGAAAGGCACAAAAGTGCATGTTATGCAGTGCAGCCAGAGGATGTATACTTTCAGTTTTTGTTGTGTGCCTAAAAGAAAATATTATAATGGGAATGCAGTTGACTGGTTAGCAGAATTGGGTACTTGACTTTTACCCTCTGAGAAAAAAACAGGAAAGTTTTATGGAATTCAGGGAGGAACTCATTCTTTTAAATTAAATATTCATAATCCATGCTGTACTATGACAAAAAAAATAACAGTTATATGCATGCATATAAAATGATGTCTCAAAGGTGAACCTACAGAATTTTACTAGAAGCCCTGAAATAAACCAGCCGTTAATGTTGCTAGAAATCCTAGGTCAATGTACAAAGCAATCCTTTGTATTGCTCTATCATAAATTTTAAATCTGTAAGCCTTACATGGTCCTCAGCCATTAAACAAACATAAATGGGCCAAATTCTATTCAAACTTGCACTGTTTTGGGGAAGAAGGTTAGTAACCAGAGGATAAATCTTGTCAAAATTTCAGCTTGCAATCGGCTCTGTAAATCATACTGAAATTTGTTTATAGGAATGATGGTTTATAAATTATTACAAGTCTGTTTTTCCTAAATATTTAAAATCCAGATTTCTAGGTTTATACTGAAGATGCTTGGTAAGATAACCCATCAAATCAGTGAAGTTATTTCATTTTACTTATTGACCAGCATGTTTTATTATTCTGCAATATCCATTTTGCTTATTTAATTTGCCTACTGTACATACTTAGGTATTCATTTTACAGACTTCTTCATAGAATGAAGTGGAAGAATGATAGAAGGAAACAGTTCTGCTATATAACAAATTTGTATTCTTTATTAAGAGTCAAGACAATTTCGTATGAACATGCAATTATTCCACCATTGAACAATAAGCAACTTGACAGTGTAACATAAAATAATATCATCCAAATAAAATATTATCATCAAATATATTTTTTTAAGTTTATAATAAACACAAAATGTGGCACTCGTGGCCTTTTTAATACATGCTTGGCTTTCAGAAACGTGTAGTCTCTAAACATGACAATTTTTTTATATATATATAAAAGTTAGTATTTACAGTATATTTAATCTTGCACAAGGCATTGCCTGACTTCTCTATGGACACTTGAAAACATAACTTGACACAAGTACAGAACAGCAGTGAAAAGAATTTTAGCCAGGATCAGTTTTCAAAATGCATGCAATTTTGTATGGAAATACAATTCTGTAAACTCTATCTTCTGTTTTCTTCCCAATGTTTGGGCTTCTCAAGAATTTTCAGAAAATTGGAAAAAACTACTAGAGTAGAAAACAAATGAACTATAAAATACAGTACCAAAAGTAGCGCATCTCTAATTAATTCACTGTAAACAAGGTTTGCTGTACTGCAAAATACATTATTTATTAAGGAGAAAGCTTTATTGATTTAAGTTATTTTTAAAGACCAATAGTATAAAAAAGTATATACAAGTAGTATAGTCAAAAGTATAATTGTTCTGCATATCTTACCTTGGGGTTGAAAACTGCTTTTCTTCCCCAGTTATTTCCAGGACTTGCTTTTCCATAGCTATTTATCAGACCACAATTAAGCCACTCTGCACCATCTTTCACAGTTAAACAACTTTGCTCAATGATAAAGAATTTTATTTGCATTAACTAAAGTAACTATACTATGAAAAATTTCCTTACCATTTAAAAATGTAACTCATTAAAAGAAGCAAGAACAGCACATACTTTTCACTTGGAAAGAACACGTTCTAAAAAGTTCGTGCTGAACTACTTTTTAAAAGAGCACCTAGGGATAATAATGAAAAAAGGTAAAAGAGCTGTGCTGTCACCTAGCGGATAAAGCTAGTAGAATAGGATTACTTTTTAAGTTACAATTTCAACAACATTCAAATATACTTCAGATATAATATTGATTTCCTGAAAGAGACATGTAAACATGAGAATTGGCTCTACTGCTGACATAGGTCCTCTGAATATTTTAAAGACAGACCTACAGAGCCTTTGGATCTGAACATATATATCCATTGTTTCATTGTAATGTTGGCAATTACATTTTAAATCTGAATGCAAAAATTGCATATTTATGATCCTGGGATGTAGGAGAAAAGCCTCAGGTGGAGGGGCTGACTGGTAGTGTAGACAACACACAGAAGAAAGACAAAAAACTTCTGTGCAACTAACCTTTCTTTTGACCTCTGCTGTGAACACAACATCTTGTTTTTGTATTGACAAAGTAAGGCTGCACATGTGGTTCTTCTGAGACACGAAAATGCATCTACACTACAAAGTTTAAGTCACTGAGTTAATAGTTCAGCCTAGATATATGCATGGATTAGACCCCTCAATTGTACAATTTCAAGTAAAACTGTATTTTTTCAGATGAATACTTGACATAGGAGCAGGTAAATATTTAATTGAAATTTTGCCAAAATTTTTCACTATATTAGTGCCTGTGATTTAGGACCAAGGGAAAAGCTTTGCTTCAGTATTTTGGTGTCAAAACTCAAGCCAAGCCAATGCTGCCTTTTTCCCACCCCTTCTTGCGCAGCAGAAACAGAGTGAAGACTTGTAGACATATGATGGGACTCCATTCCACTTAGTCTAATATAGCAAGAGAGGAAAAAGGTTTTGGGAATAGGCATTTGGTTACTGATTATTAAAATAGACTTTCAAAGGAGAAAAATTAGTACATCTTACTGAAACACTTAAAGGTATTATCTTCTACTTGCAATAATTCAGTAGTCATATTTTAAAGAATATTTTCTATTCTATTCCAGCATCTGAAGCTCTGTATAACCACTGCATCCTTGTTCACAGATTAAGGAATTTTAGAAAAATGTAGGAAGTATTGATTTTAAGGAGGTTTCTTTTCACATACACTAAAACAGTGTATACCACATCTACAGAGGAAATTAATAAACTTGGTAGATGTCATAGTCACACGAGCTGTAGTATACATTTTTTCTTAGTGAAAAGTATGTATTTTTTTCTTGCATATCCCTTACATAATTTGCTTCCTAGTTAAATATTGAAAATACTCTGCTTAAAACAGAACTGGGCAAACTCCTTGCACTGAAATTTTTTTTAATGAGCTAAGTAATGAGCACAGGTACACAACCATAAGTTTCATGTGAATTTCTGCAATTTAAATGTGGCTAATAATATGATGTACTATTTTATCCTTGGTGTGTGACAGTTTTTGCTCAGAGTCTTCCCTTTCATACTAAACTCAGTGATTAGAACTGCTTGCAACAAATATTTATAATTCAAATTCTGTGAGCAGTCAGCAGTATGTGCTTACAACTTGTACCTTCAGACAGTGTCCTTATAACATGTTTGCTGGAGTATTCAAAGCTGGAAAGCAAACATCAGAGGGCATGACCAAACAAAGACATTTTTAAAAAAGATTTAGCAAAACATTTATGAATTCCGTCCTAGAATGCAACACTTTATAGAATATGGACTTTAAACAATATTGAAATATCTTCAATATTGACTGATATTTAAAATGGACTATGTCAAATTTTAAATGAAAACATGAAGGAGCATCTCCAGTGATAGATAAATAACACACATTTTTAATTTAAAGAGTTATTTTTGGTATAACAATTTGTTTCATTTAGAGAAGCAAGACAGTTAACAGTTTCACAACTCTGGATGTAAGGAATCTATTTTAATCCACTATGCCCTCTTTACAAGATATTAATTATTAAAACAAAACCAGGACACTCCAGAAGTTACTCTAATTGTTTCCTTAACCGGAGAATGAAGAGTTCAGCACTGAGTTCCTCTTTATCGTCACTGCATTTTGTGAAATACTTTTGAAAACACAGATGAATTAGGAACTTTTAAAACTGGAAAGAGTACAATACCTACTAATAAGCAGATGAAAGAAAAAATATTTCCCTCTGACAGCAGAATTAGATCCATTTGGTGTCAACGGAAAAGGCATTATCTGCAAACTGTATTTCTTTGCAGACCTTAAAAGTCCTCTGAGATGCACACTGTGAGGACCTATCAATTTGAAGAAAGTTTGGGTTTTTCTCTGAACCTGTCATGGCAATTCAACCACGTCCAAAACCTGTGTCCAACTCATCCATGTTAAGGGTGAGGACAGTAAAAACCATAGAACTACTTTAGGAAGTGCCTAAAGCAATGGAGATGGTTGCATATAGATGGTCTGTTGAGGGCAGAGAAATGTGGTTAGGAGGTTTTTGCACAGCTGGTCACCTGCTTCCCTCACTTTCCCATTCACATAGGGTGGTTGTGGCAGGGCTGGTCATGTCACTGTCATCCAAACCCTATCAAGTTTCTTTGAGCTAAAAATGGACAGTCCCATCCCCCAAATATCCGAGGCTCATAGTATCACATCTTGTGCTTCTCTTTCCTCTCAGACCTGACTAAAAAGACTCATAATTGAAAATATTTTGAAGCAAGATTTTTTTTGTTACATTTCCTGCTGGTCCTGAGTTCTTTTAGGTTGAAGATATTGCAGTTCTTTCTTTTACCTCCTGTGTCTGCTCAAGTGGGAAGTTCGTAGATAAAAAGTAAAAAAAAAAAAAGAAAATAAATTTAAAATATGAAAAAAAGTTTTAAATTTATTAACAGAATTTTAGAAAAACTGCTAACAGAAAAAGAAACTCTTGGTCTGGCTTTAATTTTAAAGATTAGGGACTACTCTAAAGCTTTATTAGAAGTTTTATTAACTTTATAAGAAACCCAAACTACCACAATCATGAAATGAAAATTAAAAAACAAACGGTTTCACGTGTCACTGTAAACAAAATTTCAATAAGACAGGGTCAATCCTCAGCCCAACCACAGGCTTCCTGTGTGACCTATGTACCTCAGTCCTTCTGATGCTGTAGTTCCTTGGCTGTGTAACTGAGCTAGAACTTCCCTGCCTCAGAAGCATTCTACGAAGATAAAATTAATAATTATTTGCTTTTTTTTAGCATGGTGAAAAAATTTAAGTAGACTCCAAAACCAGGAATTGTTGCAGAATTTAATACAATTTAAAGCAGAAAATAAAATGTTGAAAATTGAAGAATTTATGATACCAGTAATTTCAAAGTTTTCCTATTCCTTCTAAAAAAAAAAAAAAGAAAAACCCAGCAACCTGTTAACAAGCTGATAATTATATATACCACTAACCTAAGAGACCAGGAAAGTTGTAAATGCAAAACTACTTTTTTTCAGCTAGGTTAATTCTAACTAACCTGCACTAACTTTAACAATGAACAGTGATAATCATATACAATCGCCTGTTTTAAGTTGTTTTTCTAACATACAAGGTAATCAAAGTCTGGCATTGAGACCTTTGATCAGAATCAGCAACCTAGTAAATAGCAGATGTCTACGAGGCTTTACAGTCTTTCCTAAAAGCAGTTGCAAGTTGGGAAAAGGAAGTATCCTCCCTTTAACAGATGTCAGGCATGAATATCAGGGAAATACAATTCAAATGAAAGAACTTTTCTATGGTCTGTTTCAGTATGGACATAGCTTCCCATGAATTAAAAGACTATTAAAATTTTATTTAACTGAAGTTGTGACTTATTTCACACCATTGTTAATGTCAAATTTTTAATGCTATCATTACAACAACAAAAGAGAACAATTCAAAGGTATATATTTAACACAAGTATTCATAAAAATCACTAAAAATACTTTGGGAAAGCAAAGGTAGGAATCAATCAATAACAGCTTGCTGTCTAGAGATAGCAAACAAGACAGCTTATCTAAAAATACATTTAACACTTCATATCATTGTAACAGGTCAGTGAAAAAGGGCTTCACTTCAGCAATCTGCCTACATACCTAGCTTGCAGTAGGGTATCACAGACTGGGCACAGCTTCTGCAATGATAGATGTTCTTAGCATTACTGCTGACACAGGCTGACTTGCCCAGTCAAGCTTTTAGTATTTCATGTGTGTCTCTTCATGTTTCATTACATAACAGCTTCTTTTACGCATCTCACCCCTCATAGCACTGTCATTATGGAAACATTTCTTGAGTAATAGAAAACCATAAAGTCCTCCGGAGTCAAAGGTCAAATGCAGCCAATTTATTGCAAAAACTCCAACAACACACAAAAAAATCTCAGCTGCAAGTTACTCCTTCACTCCAAGGAGTTTTATATTTTCCTTCTCTTTCGAAAAAAAACCCACAAGTGATAATGAAATGCTTAAAGCAATAAGAGAGAGACTCGGGTTTCATCTACCTGGACCGTCTGGCAGCACACTGTGTAACAATAAATGAGTGTTCTTAAGTCACAGCATTTCACTGGAAATGAGGCAGAACTTGTGTATTTTAACAGCTTTTTACAACTAGTAACCACTAGCAAATTTATTTTACTTTCTCAGGGAAGACCAGTGAACGTCCCTAATTTAAACTAAAGGGCCATTCAGTCTCAAAGACAAAAAGCACTTCTGCTTAGCACCTGAGTAATACATGGAATATGTACAGGTGAATCAAGAGGACTGGAATCAAAGATAGTTTGTCTTTAGCTGGTCTGAAAGGTCTGACTCATTTCCAGTTCTGTGATCATTTATTATCCAGAAAAGAAAGGCCAGCTTTCTGCAGTGCAAACACAGTGGTGGTCTGCAGCTCATGATGAATAGATTTACCAGGTCTGCTCTGAATTGCATGACATAGAGTTTTCCAGCAAGCTCTGACACCTGATGTATGTTTAAACTTCCTTGCACAGAAAGCCCTGAATATCTACCTGCATGCACTTTTTCTTAAAGTTATTATGCACAAAATACATTCTTAGATGGCATATTATTTAAAGTGATATTACAGTACAGAAATATTTTAATCAGTAATGTTTCATGTCTGATAAAGACTTATTTCCCTGCCAGTATTCTGACTTCAGTATAGCACTGGAGTTTGTTTTGGTCTTAAAATATCAGTTTCCATATTTTCAGGTTCCATGTTATATAAAGTTTATACAAGAGTTGATTTACATTTGTAGAATAACAGAAAAGTAAAAGACATTGATGACTTTTTTTATACTCAAATCAGTGCAACGGTTGGAGCATTTATCTGCACTGCCTCATGATAAATAGCAGAAACGCCAGCCAATTATTCCTGAACTTGGGAGTTTTATGCCAAACTAAGCATTGCAAAAGTCACAAAGTCCCAATTAAAATCAAAGTATCCACTGGAGGAATATCACAAACCCAAGAAAATTCCCTGGCAACAGTTAACAGTTGTCAAATTAATAGTCACACTGTTCATTACAGTTTACTTGTTTTCTTGCAGATAAAAAGTAATTTAACTCGACTGGAAGCCCACAGCTTCTTTTAGTTTTAAAGAGCCTGCAGTTTGATTAGTTTTAAGAGTGGACAAAAAAAATAAAGCAATATTAAAATGTTAATTAAATAATTAATCAAATATTTAGAATTTCCAATTCAAAAAAGCCAGATCAACACTGATAAACACTCTTTGGTCTGGAAGGAAAAGGATCAAAATACTATGCCACTGTATTAAACTTCATAAACCCACAATTACACAAAAGAGAACACAATTTGAAGTGTTTCTTCTCACTGTGGTCCATCTGACGTTAATTTTAAACACGTAGGATAGCCCAAGATTTTAAATAGTGTGGCTTAGTTGATTGGTCTGGTAACTACACTGAGTCTTGTACACACAACAAATTGAATCCATTAAAAAGACAAAAAAAAGAACAACAAAATGTCTTTTCCTTCAGCTTCTAATAAATCAATGCCAGCAAACACTATGCAGAAATAAGCATAATGTTTATTGCTTTCTGAGGTACTCAAGAAAAGTTCAATATGCAGAAGGATGAGTGCACTGAATACATTCATCATATTTTGAGACAAGGAACATGAAAGCAGACCAACAAACTGCATAATATTTCCAATATTCTGATATACCTTTTATTTCCTGAATAAACACAAATAAAAATGTGCAGTCAAAAGGAAGACAAAATCATAGCTAAAACTTTAAGGACAAAGCTGGTATTAGGATCCTTTAATCAGTTTTGTTTAATCTTTTAAACACCCAACTTTCAGAGTCAATGTCAGTTTTGACTGAAAGGTATCTAGAGACTCAAGCTTTAGCAAAGAATACTGATTGAAGAACTGAAAAGGTTCTAATTTCACACTTATTAAGAGTAAGAGCAACATACATTTGTAGTTAAGATGAAAGTTTAAGTTTTACATGAATATAAAGAAAGGCTTTGAGTGTACACTTCATAATTTCAAAACCAATTCAGTATTTAGATAAAAGTTCATTTTAATGTTCAGATTTTGAATTGGAAGTGAGGTTAAAGACAACCCTTCTTCCACTGATTTGATCATATAGAACAAACAAATCAACTTTTAAATAAAATACTGGTGCTATCTTTTCAATTTTTCCACTTACAACCATTGGGGATAGACATCTTTAGATAATTTTTTTACAGATTTCTTTCTTTAAGTGATTTTAAAAAGAAATAGTCAAACAGAACATAGTTCTATTCAAATTACACACCCTTATTGTCATTTTCAGAAAAATACTAATTTCTATAACATTTGTGCAGAAGGTTGATTCCAGAATCCTTTTCCTAAATATTGCTTAAAATTCTGGTTTGTTCATCAAAATTTTCAGTTGAAGTGAATAACATTTAAATGAACGGCTATTTCAAGAAAGTAATATTTATAAAATAATCTAAGGGCATCCATATCCTCATAATCGTATGAGAAGACAAATACAGAAATCTCTTCCAGGGATAAGAAAAAAAGAAGAAGAAAAAGAGACACTGTATGAAGTCCCAAATTGGTCATAGATTTTGGTACTGGTCAATAAACTAGACCACCATATATAAACAAAACATTCCATTCAGCATTATGTCAACCTTTAACAAAAAGATCATCAATCAACTGCAAATACATGTTCTATGCACCTGTAAAATCTGATGGACATTCTTTCAAGTTTTTATTTCAACACTGTGTCTGTCAGAATTACCCCCCACTATAAACTTATTATTAATGTTGGGAGAAGTTTTCCAAATGTCACCAAAATGAATTAGTATCACACTGAGCCCAAGACTTAAGAGAGTCACCATGTGCATTTATGTATTTTCCCTCCCGTATTACTGACACATTTATATCTTTTCCACGTCTGCTCTAGGTCTGGTGAAACTGCACAGTATGAGTCTCATTTATTTTGCTAGAACTGTGACACATACAGAGATTTAGTTGCATGAAGTTTGTTGAAAAATTGTTAGCAACAATGTCCACCTATGAGATGATCTAAATTAAAGTAAGAAAAAAGGTTTTTACTAATAGTGTGGCAAAGTGAGTTAAAATACTTATTGCACCACGCATAGATTCTAATGTGATGTTGGAACTTTGCTCTGTTTCATGTGTACATATGGGATGATGTGTGAGACAATAGAGGACTCATTTTTGTAGTGGATAAAGCTGTAAGAAGACAAAAAAAAATAAGGAAACCAAACCCAGATAAATTAAGATTGGAAATAAAATACTTAACACCATGATTGTTAGTCCTTAGAACAATTTGCTAAGTGCTTGTGATCCTGTGTCACTAGGATACATGCTTTAAAACATGTAAAACACAAAACAGAGCTAAGTAAGGGAAGACATGCAGTAGTTGTTCCATCAGAGAACTCTATGTCAAAATAGTGCTTTCCTAATTTGTACTCCTTTAATTGATATTCAGTTTACTACTTATGATCTCCAAGAGAGCTATAGCATACTACAGCAGCAACATGCTATTGCTTATTTAGTTACTAGTAAGGCTAACAAATTTCAAGGGGAAACAGACAATGGTGTTTCAAAGCAAAAAAAGGCTATTTTCCATTTACACCTCCACTTCAAATAGTATATATATGCATATGAACGATTTTCAAAACTATCCTCTTGAATTCTATCTGTTTACACCATAAATACAGGGAAGCACAAGAATTAATGATTAAAGACTTGAAAATATTCCTGAGAAACTATATATTTCAGTATATACATGTGTCTTCCAGAAGTAAAACCTGTACTTCCCAACCTCGTTGCATATACAACATAAAAAAAAAATACATTCTCTAAGTGCATCAATTAAGTATGCCTGATTTCCTGTAATCTAGCTAGATTTCTATTTATGTTTTCCCCTACATCACTAATTCAATAATCTACTCTGGCGCACTTTAGCCATCTACAATTTCTTTAGTCTTTACTTTGCAACCTGAAAGTCCTTTATTATGAAGAAAGCAGAATTCTGAAAAAAAAAAAGAATGGTGACTTAGAGCTCTATTGATTTTATTTAACTGCTTTATTAAAAAGTCAAAAGAAGTAATTCAAGGTCATAATATAAGAGAGTCAGACTTTACTGGAGCAAAGTTCTGCCTTCTAGAGACTTCAACGAGAGTTTGCCTGAAGAAAACCTCACTGTAGGTTTTATAATTTGTCCTGAAGTAAAGATTAGTTATTTACTATTAGTAAGGACACAGGCAATAAATGGACATAGACAATAAATGGATAAATTGCATAAAGATTAAAAAGTGAAAACAAGACTTTCACAAAGCAAGTTTTATGTCTTATGTGGTTTAGTAATTCTTTGCTGGATCCTGGAATTGTCTCACTTGGACGGGGTGTTAAATTTCCCTCTACAGCTGTGTGAATCCTGCAGGGTTCAGTTCACAAAATGAACCCCTGCAGCTTGATTCAGAAGGTTTGGAAAGGAGCCAATATTTCTTTGTTCACTTACAGATTCAAGCATTTGGTCATCTCTTGAATTCTTAGCACCTTTATGTTAAAACATTTATCCCTTTAATCATGAATGAATGAATGAATGAATGAATGAAGGCTGCCTAAGGACTCCTTCCATATGTGTACAAGGATTCACAGAGCTCCAGTCTTTGAGTCTCCTGAGGATCCCACTATAAGCAGGAGGGATAGTAGAGTTTTCCTGCTCTCATTTTACTCCAGGGAACTCAAAAAACCCAAAGAGCTTCCAGATCTAGAAAGTAAGGTGGCAAATGCTAAACAGACACTAAATCCAGCCATTCAAAAAAGAGCAGTAACAGGGAAATCACCAACTGGTAACTTGCATAATTTCACTCAAGGAGCAAGAATGAATTCTGTTCTGAGAATGCTAAGAATTAACAATTAAAGTCAAGTCCAGTAGATTCACAGAGTTACTCTTAAAAGAAAAAAAAAGTGTTATTTTATGAATGGAGATGTTTGGCTATAAAAAGAATATTGCAGGGAAGTCAGAGTGTAAATGGTGACAACCTTCATTTGAACAGACTCAGACTCCTTAAAGCACCAGATCTGAAATCAGCTGAATTTTGTATTTGATTCAATTAATTTGTGCATCTCTTCCATGGTTCCCACTTTATTTTTTTGCTCTGACCTACATCTTAATTGTTTTCCAGGCAGTAAAAACCTTGCAAAATATCTTCAGTCCATAAAGTTATCTTTTTTTTACTTGTCTTGGCCTGAAAGTATAGCCCTCTGTGGCTCTCAAAGACTGCATTAAACAGAAATTTACATCTTGCATTTGTGTCTCCTTTCAGCCTCTAGCAACATCAAATTAGACTGCAGTATTAGGTTACACTAGCAAATAATTTGTTCACCAACTCTACAGCTAAGCTATCATTTATATTAGTAGAGTTATGTATCATATTACTCACATGCTGTGCTACCTTCTAGCATTTCTACAAAACCGGCTGAGAAATTAATATAAGTGACTGAAACTCATCACCTTGCATTGAAGGGGCTGGTGTTAATCCAAGGGTGAATCATCTTAAATCCTCTCCCTGGTGTGGCTGAAATGCCTATATATTTGGTGGTGATTAGGCATTATATTGCAGAAGCAATTTCTGAGAAATCTTCTACATGTGAAAATCTCAGTGAGTTTGCGAAGAAAGTTGTGTACAGCTATGAATAGGAAAATTGAAGAAGAACCTGACTAGTAAAACCCCAGAATGTCGGTGGAAAGATTCTCCCCAATCTCCTTTTACTAGAGAAGAAGAAATAAGGGTTCCATAACTAAAAAAAATTTAATTCTATCAAAGGTATTAATTTCATGCATGGGTCATATATTAAATTTCAAAAGTAATTTTCTTCTTCAGTAGCTCCTTCAATCAGTAATCTTCAAACCAAATTATCATATTGTGATCTCTGGCAGTCTGTATTTGAAAACTACTCTGAACGTTTTGTAGAACATGGTAATAAAAACAAATCAAGACCTATGCCTGTAAAGCCAATTTTACACCTAATATTTGCTGTGAATCAAGGGAGAAAAAGGTCTGAATTTTACACTATTGAAGATCAGCTTCTCTAGACAGAAAATGGGAAGAAAATAAGGAGAAAAACCTTAGCCCTAAAGGCCCAGAACCCTGGGATCACCACTGAAAAAATTCACCATCTTCACTGTCAAACTGAAGTTTATTGAATCAATTCTTTTGCCTTATCTGTCTTCATTATCTCACACTTTTGTTTTGTGTGTTAGAACAATAATATCTTCTGTGTAGTCACACTGTAAAAATACTGATCATCAGATATCCTTTATGTCTGTGTGCCTGACTGACAATTATTATGGTTAATGTGCATCAAGGCAGCTCAAATGCTTTGAGGCACTGAGAACACTGATAACAGTACAGAGTAAGTGTTAATTTATGAGCTGTTCTCTCTGCTTAATATAAAAGGGGGAATGCTTTTAAACCAGTGTTCTACAAGCTGAAAATTAATCTCCTTGTATAAGATGTCAGAATGAGGTAATATACAGCCAAGGAAAGCATCATGTAAAAGCAGAATCAGTAGTTTGAAGGTCTGATAAAAATCTTTAAGCAGATACTTCATTGGAAGTAGTTTTCCTAATCACAAAGGAATGTTGTATTAAATCATCATATTTTGAGACAGTTTCTGGAAGCATATGTGTTGCAGATTTTCTACTAATTAGGGAGGCAGCAAGCCTCTATGAATAGGAAGGCACAAAAACCACATCTGGGAATGCATAAGTAGTCCTGTAGATGCTTCCATGAACCATGAATGCTGGCATGAAGCCAGCATTAGGATGGAGTTTAGGTGTTAGATCTAAAAATGATTCAGCACATGTGGCTACACAACCAGTATTTTTTAAAGATTGCATTTTATCAGCTACATGTAACAGTGTTGAAAATCTATAAATTTGGCCAGAATTACAGTTCTTTTGTCTCCTGATCATGGAAGATGAATTAAAAAAAAAAGAACAATTGCTATTCCTACTCTTATATAATAGCAGAAAAAGAAATAAAGGTGGTGGGTGAAAAAGAGGAATTATTTCTCTTAAAAGCACTTTTATATAGGAAATACATCTATGATTTTGCAGAAATGATATGTAGATGGCTGTATTATCATGTCACCAGAAAAAGAAACATTGTTTGGGACCATAACTGTCATAAATTATCCACGCCATAAATTATCTGGATTTCATCCAATTTGACCCTCTGTTAGACCCTGTTGAGTTTCACTGTATGTTTTAAAGAATGACTGCAAAAGTTTCAAACCACTGACACACTGTACTTTGCATTCAGTTATATACAGGCTTAGTCTCCAATTGCACATATTACAGCAAAAGCAGAGAACTTGCTGAGGATCTGTGCACGAAATAAGGTTGAGGACACAATTTGCCACTCTTTTCTACTGGCATAACCTGACCACAGTGTAGGCTAATTCAGATTGTTAACCCATGTGATCATGAGAATGGTTGTAGTGGGCCAGATTAAAACTCCATCTAGCCCAGTACCTGACAAAAGACAGGTTAAAAATATGGTGAGCAGAGTACCTCCACAGCAGACTTCACTAATTTACAGCTGAGGCATTCCCCACACCAGAGGTGGTTCATTCTGCATTTCATATTTTTAAGGATTTCTTTACAAAACTGAAAGTATGACTCCTTTATATGTCCCCTATAGGAATACTGCTTCATGGTGAGCCTTGCCACCATGCCCAGAACCTTGCCAAATTCTAGCATGTTTTTATAGGGGCAGAGGGGGACTGTAACCTCATATGGTCTTCAAAATACAGTAATACAACAGCTGTACAAAGAAACATATATTTTGTTGTTTTGTTCTATGTTCCCCTGCAAGTAATTATTACAATTGAATTGGTTTTCTTGTGACTGATACTAAACTAATGTTTTTGCAGGACTACTATTTCTATTAGTATCTTTTGCTAAAGGAATATAGTACAAATATTTTTACTTCTCTTTAGAAGTATTATAAGCTCAATATCTTACTAGTGAGTGATGAGATGTCTCAAACTCTCTTTTCACATGTAATGAATACCTCACCTTCTCTGCCCAATAATTGACAGTAACCTACACTGATTTTATCTAACATTCTTTCACGAAGCCATGAAATGGACTTTGTAATCTCCTTTTCCAGTTCTCTATATTTGGTCCTTGTTTTAATTTTTTTCTATAACAGTATCAGTGACATTACTCCTCCCTTCTTTTGAGAAGACTAACTGGTGATCTCCATTTACTGTGAAAACTGACCATGTGCTCTTATTTTATGTTTCATTTTCTTCAGCTACTTATCCAATACAAATATTTTTTCCTTATTTTCTGCCAGTTTATTCAGCAACCTTTGATGAGGACCTTCCTTGAAAGTCTCCTAAAAATCCAGCTGTATTACATTATTTGTACACACTTTTGACTCCTTCTGAAATCCCATCAGTTACTTGTTGGTCAGCTGAGGCACACTCTATAAATTGTTTAAGCAACTTGGCTAATTTTCAAGGAAGAGCATTGGAGGATCCACAGGTGCACGGCCATGTAGGTCTTCCATTCTGTACGGTGGAGAACCACAAGTAAACACAAGTAAAAGTATCTCAAAGCAGAATAACTCACCACAAAATACATTTTGGCCTAAACCTCAGTTCTACTTACTTTTATGGGTTGGCTTAGATGCTAATGCAGGGGATCTTATAACAGTCACTATTTACTCACAGTAAATGTAAATGGAGTCATTAAGTTCTTTTAAGTAATGAGGCAGGTGAAATAAAATCATTCCTCACCCTAGAGATCGGCACATAAAAAATAAATGTGGGCAGAGATGTTTGTGTGCATTTGCCCACCAATTAAAGAAACAGCAAGAAACCCAAGAAAAACTTAAGAAGTAAATAACAAAGTAGTGCTGAACACAAAAGGTTGTTTTGTGATTCTGGGATTTCAGATTTAGCAGTTTCTGCACCCACCGGTGTGGCTCTCCAAAGAGATGTACTAACACGAGGAGGAAAGGAGGACACAAAAGGCAATTTTTCTTCCTGCCAATTTTGTATTGGAAAAATGCCTGGAGAAGCTGAAGGAATGATACTGAGAAATAGCAAACATGATACTATACAGGGATTAGAGGGTGGACATGCAGAACTGGAGGGAAAAAAATCCCCAAAATGTCCAACCTCTGTACCTGGCACAACCCTAGAAAGGAATAGTAAAATGTGTTATATTTGTCCATATGCCACTAATTCTATAAAATAAAGAGTCAATGTGGATTTCAGAAAGGGAAGTTATATCTTACAAGACTATATTAACTCAAACATCACTAGTCAGCAAGTAAATAAGAGTGAATTGATTGACAAAGATGGGGTGCAGGAAGTCCATTTTTTGATTACCAGAAGCAAGGAAAAGATACTAGAAGAAACATTCCTAACCATTTACTCAAGATTGTTGTCAGAGGGAGCTCACTGGACATTTGCTCCGAGCCAGTGGATGCATTCCTATCTCCTATCAACCTTTTCTCACATAATTTATTGAAGCTGAACAGTTCTGAGACTCCCTACCCTCTACTAGATCTAGTTATGATTGGCAAAAGATTGAAACAGTTATAAAGGGGAGTGAACAAAAGGCAACAAGAAAGACACACAGCAGGAATACACGAGCCTTCTTTCTTCACATTTCTAAATGATTCCAGCAAAAGCTTCTCCTTAAGACTTGGCCACGGTTTATATCTTGAACTATTTAGAATGTAAAAGGACATTTTCCATTGTCTTCAAACATATTTGGATTTAATTATTAAGTCCCATTGAGACCACTTTTGTCTTTTAGCTATATGTTCTGTTTCCTGTGATACAGTAAAAATTAAAGATCCCAAACCTATGCAATTACAATGTTTCTATTGACACATCAATATTTATACTTCCCATTTAATTATGGAAGGGAAGATAATAATCTTAATTAGGGTCATCAAGTAGTTTGGCTCATACAATGTATTATCTTAGCTGATTTAATATAGATTTTTGCTGGTTTCACATGCTTTTTACAAGTGCTTATCTTACGAAAATCTGCAGTTAAATTAAAAAGCAAGGAATTGACCCTACCCTACATTCAAGTGCACTCTGATTTAATAGGGCAGAACTAGGATGTGTGCAAACACGGACTTTTACACATGCATACTGTGAAATTCAAAACTGTTGCCTCATTACATTAAGAAGTTAAGTTTCCAAGATGAATTGAACCAAAACTTTGAGAAAAAACTTGCCCATACTGAACTCTGCAGCTTGAACATATTTCCTAGCAAAAATGTTTTGTTGTTTTGAGTTGTAAAGGATGGTGCAGAAAATAAATAGGACCATCTGTAAATAATGGCATTAAGTGCCTGTTACAGATGAAAACAAACTCCTTCTAGCATCATGTGTACTTCAGTTACAGAGATCCATAACAACATTTAGATGGAAGTACAGTGTCTTGAAAGCAACTGGGTCTGAGTAAGAAGTCACAGGGAAAACCTCTGTGGCACAGGAAGTGTCCTTTCACTTTTCAGAATGTCATTCATCATGCTGGGGAAACAGCAGGAAAGTAACCTACTACTACTTAATAGGCTTCTGCATAGCAAGTTGCTTTGAAGCAGCAGCTGCCCACAGTAAATTTCGCTGACCCTTAGAGCCTTTCTCCAAGTTTTCCAACTGTTTTGTCTCCTGAGTTACAACTCAGTGTTAGGTCCAAGCCACCAGCACCTGACAAAACTTAGAAGCTCCAACAATGTGAGAATGTAATGCTTTCAGGGATGTTGTCTTTTCCATACAACACCAGCAGAGAGACCTGATGCCATTACATTTACTAATAGAGAAACTTTTCTCCCTCTGAAACAGAGGCTATTTTAGAGGATGGGATCACACAACATGCATGTGCACTATTGCAGAATGCAAGACAAATAAAATGTTAGATTGCTGGCACAGTAATTAGCACTCTGTCATGATGTCATGCTCTACATCTTTTTCATTAAACCTTAAACATGTAACAGTTTAAATCTGCTGTTTTCACCAAAGCAGTGAAAAATAAATATTAACATGCAATTATAGAGAATGGCAGCATAGAAAAACCTAACACAACAATTAATTAAGCCTTATATTAGTTATTTACTCAAGACCTGCTAATCAAATGAACTCCTGCATTTTTTGTTCCAATTCCTGTGAACTCAGTGCCAGCAAATTACTTGTTCTGCTTCACTTCCTCCTCAAACCTTTCCTTCTCACCAGAGTTTGTGAAACTGAAGACATTATACCCCTCTCCTTCAAACAAATCCTGTCATTGTCCCCTCCTGTCCTTGTTGACATCAGGTGTCACCTTTCTTCTTGTCTCTCCTTATCTGATTTCTTTGGAGCCTTCCTCTCATTTTTCCCAG
>QUSF01000004.1:18923795-18989461 GCA_003676055.1 Chloebia gouldiae | reverse complement strand
TATCCATCTGCTATGGGTTCCACACATGCCATAATACTCCTATATTTAAGAACATACCTTTCACAGTGCCACAGTCCATCCTTCTAGAATGAATAAACCACAACAAAATGAGAGATTAAAGATTTTTAAGAAGGTCCACTTCTCTTCTATAAATTTTACAAATCAGGATATTAGTCACTTTTCCCATTTTCTTGAACCTCTGAATTCTCATTAGCTTTTCAAATGGACTCGTTAGAGAATAAAAGTTTCATTTAGCTTCAACTGTGGTGAGTAATCTAGCCTGATATAAATTCTTGGCATGCTTATGTTAGTGTTGGAGCTACAGCTACACTGTTAATGTTCAAGGTTAGGTTGTGTTACACACCAAAAATAGAAACATGAAATATTATGGCAAGATTACCACTTGTCCTTTACACTTTCACATATTAAATGGAATGTAAATGCTCTCTTGGTTCCTCAGATGAATAAAACATGGTAGGGATCACATAATGGTAGAAAGAATATTCATTCCAAGTTTGTCTGTCCTCAAATGACAAGTTGGTGGGTCAGCAGAAGAATATTTACCTTTCTTAGAAATTTTCCTGAATTTTTAGAAAACTAATATAAAATTAGATTAAATTGCCACCAGTGTAGAGTAGACACAAACCTGACCAAAAAAGTCACAGTCAAGCTTTGAGCTATGGATACATGAATTTCCTTTCTCTTCAAAGAATCATAAAGAGAATAAGGAAGGAAAATAATTGAAGAATGGTCTCCAACTTCAATGGAGAATTGACTGGGAAAAGAGAGAATGTATGAACTCAGATTAGATGTCTTACTGGAATGAAACAATCCTAGTGTTGGAATAGAAAAGAGGTTACCTTTAAAAATCAATTTTGAAATCACATTCAAGGGGCGAAGTGCTATTGAGTAGTTCATGCTGTTGTTGGCAAGAGCAATTTGAGTAAAAAAATCAAATTCAATTTTAAATGACAATACTAAGAGACAGAATACCACTCAATCAAATCTCTGGCTCCTTCAGTTAAGACACTTCAAGAGAAATCATAAGCAGAAACTAGACAGACACTGGCAAGTAGAAACACATATATTATTCTCTGTTTTGTAACTTGGATTCCAATTTTAAAGTTGAAAATATTACCACCCATCTCTGTTATTTTTTTCCTTTATCTTTTTAAACATCTTTTATCTTTTAAAGTCTAGCATTCAGAGTGAAATGAGGTGAATCTGGCATATGGAGATTCTAGGGACATCCAAGCCCTCCAGTATGACTAAAATTCAGTGCAATATGGGAACCTCAGGAATTACAATTGTTGTTAATCAAGCTGCAAACAGCATTTGAGGACTGGTCTGAGAAGCAGATCTTGCTTTTAGCTGGCAGAAATTCCCTTTTGGTGAGGATCAACTAATAGCATAAGAGCCTACAATGCTTGGCTAACACAAATTTGTCACAGCAGCTCTAAAAGCTATCATAATATAAATAATAAACTATGTTATTATAAATCTTTGAGCCTCTGTGATATCTTTAGTTCCGTGCACTACTTTAGTTCTGATTTTCTGGCCGGAGTAATTTTAATTGACTCCTCTGATATAAGTCTGGAGTGGACTCACACAAATCCTCCTTCTTGTTCCAGGCATGACGGTGCAAACGAGGGAGGAATGCAAAGTTGTGAGTGAAATAATTTCTTCAGCAGCATATGCTAGATAAATATTTAAAAGTAAAAAAACAAAACTCCAGTGTAAGTGCAATTCCTCCTCTCACATCAGACATGCCATTAAGTGGATACAGTAACTACAATTTTTTTCTATGGTACCAATAGAAAAAAGCCATAGAAAGGCTCTCTGCAAAGGCTATTCCAGTACTGACAGATAGTAGCCAAATATTCCACAACCAGTTGCAAGACCTTTTTGTCCAATAAAAATGAAAAGTCCTGAGATATAAAAACTGTAAACTGAAGGTTGTAAACACATTTGAAA
The DNA here is from genome assembly GCA_003676055.1 of Chloebia gouldiae. Classification (NCBI taxonomy): domain Eukaryota; kingdom Metazoa; phylum Chordata; class Aves; order Passeriformes; family Passeridae; genus Chloebia; species Chloebia gouldiae. The sequence goes on along the minus strand of QUSF01000004.1, from coordinate 18,987,487 downwards.
TTGGTTTTTTAACTGATGGAGCCAATTAATTTTGCTAGCATGAGCCTATATTTGAAGGCATCAAATAAAAATAAACACAGCTAAATTAGCATATTTCTGAAGAGTTCTTCTGGAGCAATTTTTACATGGATAATGCAAGTTTCCTTTTTTGATACCTGCTGATTTCCCAACAGTTTTAGGATGTCGACAAAATGGCACAATTTTTTGATACCCAGACTTATTTTTAAATTTTGTTTATTACTTAGTTAAGAAAGGAAAAAGATATCTATTTCATGCCCGTATGTAAATTTTTTTCAATTAGGGAAATCAACCTAATATAAAATAAGGAAGTTAATGGCTTCTGGAGAATAGAAAGATACCAAAGCCATTTACAACTGTGTGCAGAAAATGTTTTTATTTTCTCATTTCTTGTTTTCAGTTATAATTTCAAGCTATATGTGATGTTTAATATAGAAAGCCAAGTTCCACTAAAGAAGACAGAACATTCAAGACCAATGGCTTGTGCATTTTATATCACCTGCATAAATCAATCCTTTCTTTTGCAGAAGGTTTAAAATTAATATTTGAAAACACACAACCTCTCCCTCACCTCCTTCACCCCGACGATTAGCCTCAACATTCAAAGGATACACAGCAATCAGCAATCAATTAAATAAATGGAAAAAAAATGAACAATATTGACATATGATATTTTATAAACCTATATATTAGAGATTTTAAAACATGGACATGAAATTTTTGTAAGATAATAATTTGCATGTACTGCTTCAGAAAATTAATGTTTAAACAGAAATAAAATGAAAATTATGGCAGTATAGTATAAATAAGGAGTTTGAAGGATCAGATACAATGAAAGAGTGAATTTAGGAGAGCTGAAAATAGGAGTCTGTGCAAATGCCCCACCGTTTTTGATACAGGAGTCACACTGGCCTCCATCTCAAGTGACCAAATGCAATTTAGCAATATAGAAACAAGATTAAATTATGCATACTCTCTTTTCCCTTAACAGTCTTAAAACTCTGAACTGAGAGAGTACTCAAGGGCTCCACCTTAATCTTCCAGGCTTTTTAAGGGAAGTGACATTCCTGAATTCCAGGTCAGGGTGACAGTAAACTCCTGAATTGTCCCCAGAGACTCCTGTATCTGTTACTATCCCCTTCTGGTTACAGTCCTAGCCTTATCACACAAAGTTTACTGCAGCTCCTCTTCACTTCTATATCATATTTTCACCTCTTGCATGCAAATTTAATTTCTCATATTATTACCTATTAAAAAGAGCAAGCTGGTCACTCGGTACAGTAAGATTTGACCACAAAGTACCTAAAGAAGCCATATAAATGTATCAGGATGACCAAACATGAAACTATGAGTTGGAAAGGGGGTTCATATAAAAACTCAAATAATAAAATGACCAAAAAGTGTCTAAAAATTTCCCTAAACATTTCAAATTTCATACATACTTAAGTGCATTGAATTGTCAGAATGTCAAAATTTACATAAAAAGGAAGAGCTCTATTTAGAAACTAGGAAACTGCCTTAAGAAATAATGCTTTCTTACAAAAAAGAGCAAAGATGTATAGAGCTCCCAACTCACTATATGCAGAGGTTGAACCACAGAGAAATAAAAGTTGAAGAATATGATGAATCTTTTATTTCCCCACCATTAGCATATGAATAAAGAGAATTGATAACAGTGATATGGCACTAATTATAAAGTTCTACAAGGAGAGGAGAGAAAAAACAACAAACATGATACTTAGTAGGAGTTAGGGTCACAAAAAGGAAAAAAAAGCTAAATACAAAGTTGCAGAGTAAACATCTGCAAGTAGTGCTGCTGTTGAGAGAAAAGGGAGAAGCTAATGCTCACGTAGGCCATTACCAAGTGGCCTGAAACTTAACACAATTGGCACAGGATTTTTCTTGCAAGATCAAAAGGAAGCAGCAATGCCATCTGCTGTTTGCTTTGAAAAATTGTTAGAGCAGATGTTCCCATGTGTAGACTCTCCATCCCTTCTCCTAAGAAACCACTTGAAAAATAACCATGAAATAACATGGGGAAAACATCTGCATGGAATACAGAAGACCACCAGTAGTGAAGCACAGGAAAGCCAAGAGAGGAGGAGAGAAAGCACTGGAGCAATTCAAGCACGTCTAAGACTAGGTCAGAGACAGGCACCCCGTTGTGTGGCATAACCTCCATATGTATACATATGTATAACCACTCACTGGTTGTCTTTTCCTTTCGTTACTCAGCAGGAGGAAGCCAGATTTCTCATCCATTGGACCAATGTCAGGCAAGGCACTCTGTGTGTATAATAAAGCCAAACAGCACAAAGAATGTGCTAGAGAACCTGTACAGAGAGGCACAGGAATTAGTCTTTCCTCTCCTATTCCACAGGCTTATATCCCACCTAGCACAATAAAAACACAGTAGTGTATTTCTCATTATGGGTGGAGAAATTACATGCTTTTCACATTTCCAAAACTGCTTTTATTTCAAAATGGTGACATCTTCATCCATTTATACTAAATCTTCTATGTATTCTGAGAAATCTTTCAACAAGTACAGTACAATCACCAATATGCTATGGTACCATCCAGGAGATAAACAGAAAGAAGACACAAGGTGCACTGAATGTCTTATGTGTATCCTAGGAGTCTTAAGAGGAGCACATTTATCAGTCCTATAGCATTGTTAGAGATGAATGCAAAATATATTACCAGCAATGAGACTAGCTTAATAATATAAATATAATATCAAAAGACATTCCAAATAGTTGAGAAATTGGACAGTTAGTTTGCCTGAATTTTAAAAAATGTTAGTGTCAGAACATTTACATAAGACTGATTGATTTGCACAGCACATGATTTTAGTAAAAAATTATACACTATGACAAAGTTCTGCAAAAGTCAAGAGAGTGGATGACAAGCATCATTTTTAAAAGTCTGATGAAACAAACTACATTAAAAAAATAAAATTTGATTTCAGTGGAGGCCCCAAGGACATAGTGCATTTCTCTTGACCTTATGACCTCACATTTTAGAAGCTTACTAAGGAAGTTAAGTCATATAGCACTGCATAGATATTGTATATACAAGTATATAACTTAGCATTTCAAGTTGCCCTTGAAATTGTGCTGTGTACTTTCTTTGCAGACAGAAGCCTGTAAAGAGAAGTGGGTTTTGTTAGAACAGCAGATTCTTCAACCTTCTTCTTGGTCTCATCTCATAATGTGCTTGCCAGTGCATATATGAATAGACCTATTTCTTTCCTGGAACTGTGGAGGACCAGAGTGGACATGAACATTTTCGACTTACCACCTGTTCACTATCATTTCAGGGAAAAGATAACAATTTGTTATCTTTGTTATTAGCACACTGCTGAGTCATGATCTGTACATAGTAATAATTTATTCCTGACTAACCTAGAATGAGAGAAGACTTTCTAAGACTGATGAACTGGTAGATTTCAGCTTCTGGAGTAGATAAGTGTTAGGGCATGGATAGAAATGCAGCTTGCACAGAGACATTTCCAGAAAGAATCCATAGAAGTTTACTGAAGATTTTCAGAGATAAGAACTCTTCCTGCTGCTGCATTTACTCTGCACCACTGATGGATCACTTAAGGTATTGCAATGACACAGTAGATAAATACTTGGTTAACAGGTAAACAAATTCCTGTATTTTTTATTTTGAAATTGCAGCCACCATGATAGCTTAATTTGACAATCCAAAAGGTCAGTAATTTAGCTATTCTTCTGCTTGAACAGGGGGAGGAAACTCTGGTCATCTCAGACTGAAGATCTACAAGCCTGTTTCAAGGCATGGTTATTGAGATGCCACAAAGAAGACTGGGTTGGTCCTCTCTCTTAGCAAAATTAGCAAAATTCTTCCCTTTCACCACCACACTGTATAAAATACCAAATATCAAAGGTATCACATATTACTCCAGGAAAGAGACAGATCCCAAAAAGACTGAAGGATCTGCATGATGAATGCTTCCATTCCCAACAGACTAAACTGAGAAAAAAATGCAGCGATATGAGAGATGCTGACACGTTTACCTATGTTTTAGATGGCTGCTCTCTGTGAGTTTATCAAACACCAGACACATATGTGAGCCAGTCCTTCCAATAACAATAGAAGACAGAACAACATAGGCACACATGGATCTGACCTACACTATAAAACAAAGGTGTATATATATATAGTGATTTATCATACACACATTTCTTCTTTCTGCCAATGACTTTTGGCTTCTTTTTCACTTCTTTCCTAGCTTGCTCTTTCGCTCTTTTCTTTCTATTTCTCCCCCCTTCTAATGACTCAAAAGAAAAATGAATCAGAATTACAGTAGGCCATGATAAACATTTGTGAGAAAGCAAGAATTTCCTATTCATATATTCAGAGCCTGGTCCTCTGATAACTCAAAATACAAGCTGCTTTCTTAATCTTATTTGAAGGTTGTGTTATCACTCATAGATCAGAAATTAGTGGATTGATTACAGGCAGCAAGACCCAGCAGTATACTTAGAAGGTAAGGATACTCAACAACAGCTTCTACTAATATCCTCTGAGACACCAAACACACACAAAAGTACTATATCTGCTATCTAAATCAATTCATTTCAGTGATTAAAAAGTATTGTATCAAATGTTGCCAATCCATGTTTTCTGCAACTAGAAATTTTACATGGGCAAAACCAAATCTTCAAATTATTTGCAAGTTTAATGCCTAAATGTTATATTTTACTAGGAAATTATGGGTAAGACAGAACCTAACAAATGCATACAATATTTTTTTTGTTTTCTGTAATTTTATTTAGACTTTCAGACAAGAAAAACATGCAGCATTATTTCTGTGAATAACCACAACTGAACAGTATTTTGTCTTGTATTACCAACTGGTTACATATACGTGTTCATTATACAATCTCTAAACAAAACTTTATGAAGATCATAACTGTTCTGGCACACTCATATAGCTGTGTCTTTTACTGTAATTTAAACATATAATGACTTTTCTAGATTTATATAATACTTTTACTTGTCAGGTTGAAGTTGTACCTGTAGTATATATTAGGTTTGGTTCAGGTGGGTATAAGAGATAAGAAAAATGATACTTTGTTCCAGAAGATATTCTTACTGAGAAAAGATCTCAAAATTACATTTTTTTCCCCACAGGATTAGAGCTGCATAAAACTACTGCCATTATCTTATCAATGACTGCCTCTGTCCTGCAGGACATCCTGCAGGAAAACTATCCCTCTCTGCAAAGGATTCTAGAAGTGACACATGTATGTCTTATCAGGAGGAGCAGAAAAACTGATTTCCAAATGTTTGCTGTCTGTGTGATAGTCCCTAAGTACAACCAAAATTGTTGCTGTTTCAAACTGCAGAGAAAGAAAGTAATAAATCAGTGTAACACTGCAAACTTCAATACTACTGATTTATGAAGTGAGATATTCATACTAAAAACCATCATTTGGCATGCACCTCATGTTTTTATAGCGTCAACATTATACTTTACATTTTTAATTCAAAACTTCAAGCAGGTCCAGGAATGACCATTTTCCAGGAAGGATCATCTTTTTCTTCCATTCACCCATTCACCTGGGGACCTACTGACACATAATGATAACTCACATGTTTTACAAGCTGGAAGCATCACTGAAAATAGAGCACAAGTTGATTCTGATTCAGAAAAGTTTTGTTGATATGCATGCTTTTTTAGGTAAAATATTCTGTCTCCACACCCCTATTTTCTGCAAGAAATACTGTTATATAGGCTCAGTTCTTCCCCTGAGTCATTAATCTTAGAGGCCTCAGATGGGAATCTCAAACTGTGAAGCAGCTGTCTATACTTAGAAGGAAATGTGAGCAGCCAGAATGAGCACTAGAGCTGTTGCCTCCTTGATGCAACATCGTGCAACAACACTTGTCAGATCTACAACACCAGAAATGCATATTTAGAGCCCCCTAAAGTGACTTAAACAGCTGCTAGATTTAGAGACTTTTTGACTCGTAAATATTCAATATGTTCAGTTTAAAGGCTGCTTCAAATGAAAATGTCCCAAATCGTAGAAATTCAAAAGAAAAAAAAATAGTGCTAATTCTATTCTTTCTTGTAATACTTTGGTATCTCAATCAGAAATCAGGATTTGTTTAACTTCTTTGAAAATACAGAAGAAACCAATAACAAATCAAAAAATGTTCTCCAGTTGTTTTTAAGAAGTCCTATTTTTTGGCATTTCTTTTTACCTTCAATAACTTATAAATCAAAAGAAAGAAAAGCAGCTGTTTTGAAGCTGTTTTATATCTTTATAGTAGCCCAACTTGCATGTACAATAAGAAGATATGTGAGGGTGTTGACTGATCTTATGATCTCAGACCCAGGCTGCACATTTCTATGCAATATTTTACCAGGAAATTCACCATACATTGGGCACTGAAATGCAGCATCATAAATTCACTCCCAATTAAATTGGCTACATATTGCCTGTTTTGTTCCTTATCCTTGGAGGCTGCCAAAGGAGGTAAAGAATACTGGACTATACCCAGGGCTTTAAATTCATGAGAATTTATGTTTGTGAAACAGCATGCTCCTTGGGCCTATAAGCAAGAGATAGACAAGGAAGCAGAATTAGAAGCCAACACACTGAGCAGTTGATGAATGTGTCTAGCTTTGTAAAGAGTCACATCTGGTATTATAAGGCTTTGTCTCTCCAAGTTTGGAAACTGAAAACATACAGCCTTAAGAATTTTGACTGCAAAAAACCCGAAAACTTTGACACACAAAACTTTTGAAAACACACTTCATACAGGAAACATTGCTGGCTTAGCAGCTGAGGCAGAGATTTAATGATAAATATGATGAAGTTTGGTAAGCAAGATACTGCCTTCTCTTGACACTTTCCAATAAACGACTGTCCTGGAAATTACTAAGGTGTTAGTTAGCTTTTCCCTATTTTCCTCTTGCTGTCTACTTCTGAAGATGCTTTGTAGTTGCCGCTGGTAGTAAGAAGCTTAGCAAAACAAGGATGGAAATGAGGATTTAAAAGAAGGAATCAGATGCCACTGGCTAATATTGACATAGAAGTTAAGAATCTAAAAAAAGAATGGTTTGAGAATAAATGTTTACTGATGTAGCAAAGCCAATTATCTTCAAATTATTATATTCAAGTCAATCAGCTACAAATTCACAGAGGCATTATTTCCTAATTTTACAATAAAAGGATGTAATGATTAGTTTTGTTATTTTAGGGACTGGGAGGACTCAAATCTAAGAGGTACTGCCCTGTTTATACAAAAAAGCTTTTGTGTTTTCTGAAACAAGTGACTCACCCACAGATATAGCTTTGCCATATGAAGTAGTATCAGAAGCCACTGAAAGCTGTCTTGTTTGTAGAAGACAGGAAAAGATAGTCTTCTAATGACCTCAGAAGAGGAAATGTAACCTTGCCTTGGAACAATGGCTGTATTCTTCCCTTTATTCTCTTCATACCTGTTTTATTAGTTTTGTTCCTACCTTAAACTGTCAGTCAAAGGAGATGAAAAAAAAAAGGAGAGAAATTTTGAAATGGTATGCATTTTCATGAAACACAGCATTTCCTTTCTAGCTCTCAAAAAAGGTGACAACAACTTTGGTCTAACATGCAATTTATATGGCAAAGTTTGAAGCACAAATATCTGCATAGAAAATTCCTGCTGAAACAAAGAAACTAAGAATTATTGCAGAGTAGAAAAAATGTATTCACTTGTCCAAATCTCTGAACATGAGCTTTATTTCTATGCACCAAAAAAATGCCATTAACAAAATATTTGGAATGCTATGAGAGTTTAGCTCTCAATTAGTCTTTTCTAAAAGTCCTAAATAAAATCCATAACGTTCAAAGTTTCACTTAGAAAAAGCTTTTACAGATGTATGCCTTCAAAATAGATTTTATGTAGGCAATTTACCTGGGGAGTCTTTCCATGTGAACAACAGTGTGCCTACTGAACACATTCAGAATACAAGTTTGCAGCCAGAACCACCAAACTCAAGACTGCTTCAAACAAGTCTGGTCCATATATAATAATAATTTTGTCTTCTTTATGAGTGTTAGGAAAGTTGAATTTCTCTACTACCATTGTATGGTTCTGCAGAATGCATAGAAGCCAGTGTTGAGGATGAACTCTGAATCAAGGATTACAAATGATGATGAATCTTTGACAATAAGAGCAGTTAAGTAGGCAAATAACTAATAAAGTGTAGCTCATGAGGAGGAAACTTCTATGTATGTATATTAGACTTTTAGGTATTTTTTGAGATTTACTGAATCAGCATAGTCCAATCAAAAGCTACTGAGAATTCCCCAACTATTCATCCCCTGTATTCACAGGGAATACTGGATGCATATAATCATAATGGACTCTGCATGTCTTTGCAGCATATCCAGTTTCACCTTCTGGCAATTTTCTCCATTCTTGTTTGGTACATAAATGGCCTCCTGAGTCACAAAAAACATTGTGTATTAGGAGTCTTACACTGATCTTGTCCGTGGCAGGGGGTTTGGAACAAGATGGCTTTTAAGATCCTTTTCAACCCAAACCATTCTATGACTTTATGATCTTGTTGCCCTTTGCAAAACACTGAACCTTATGAAACGGATATAGGCAAAAGACTTGGTTTAAACCTACCAAATTCACACCTACCATATCCAAAATTTTTCATCCAAGGCTAGACTCCCACTGCAATTTTAACCTTCTTTAGAACACTAAACTTCAATGTTACTGTCCTGCCCTATCCCCAAGATAGCATTCTTCAAAAGAAGTGGTGGCTGTAGCTGTCTGATGTCTTTAACATTTTGGAAATCAGCAGCTTGCTGCTCTGCAAAAGTGAGTTGATTAACAGTGTGACTCCCTTGATAAATGCTAGTTTTTCGCGGCCAAACTCAAACACAATAGTGTGCTTTTACAGCTGTCTTGTTTACAGTTTAGTATGTTTTTGTCAGATTTGTACAGTACTGACATAAAATGTAAGGTACACTGAGTCTCAGGTTCACTGTAGGCAGTTTACTGAGATGTAAATATCAATATTGATAGTTTTCAAATAATTTACAGATTGCATTTCAATCATTTTGACGGTCAGAATTGTTTCACAAAGTAGCTCAGACAAACACCAAAATGCATTAAATCAAGTTGATTGCAATATCACCCTTTTGTCAGTGGATGTATCACTTATCTCTTTATTTACCAGAGGCTTCTCCTTTTCACTAAGCACTATATTCCCAAACAATGCCTAAACAAAAAAAATCCTCCAAGAAAGCAGCATTCTGTTTACTGGAATATCTGCATATTTTAATTTTACTTAAGTCTACTTAGGCCCTACTATGATAATTTTCAGTATTTTTATTTTTTCCTAATAGTAATTTCCTTAATAGATAAGACCTTTCATTCAACATTTAACCAACAGGGAAAAGGATATATCCTCAACACAGCTTTTCAACAACCTGCATCAGAATGCCTTATAAATAATAAATGAAGGGATTATTAGAAAAGATCCTAAGAGAATGAAAAATTATTCCTTTTGCTTCTGAAAAATATTTTGCCCAAGGGTAGGTAGAAGGATTTTGAAAGTATGAGAAACTAAAGACAGGTTTCCTGAATCTCTGTCTTAGGACTTTAACTACAATGGGTACTGACTACAAAGTATCAGCATGACTGACAATAAGCCTTGATGATCCATCTAAATTTCTTTTTTAAAGTAAATAACTTTTAAAAATACATAAATAAAAATTACATTTTTAGAAGTAAGTAACACCTAACTGTATGACAAGAGAATGTAAATTGGCAATTTTTATATGAAAACCTGTTGCAATGAACCATTAAAAAAAGGGGAAAACTAGTTAGTCACAGTCCTAGACTCTAATGGATACAGTAAGTATCACCAGAAACAAATTATTAGCAACTTTAAGGACTAGGAAAATTTCCTGCAGTGTTTGACAGTAGGGTTAATCTAACCAGAATTTTCATTGTATTGCAAGCTTGATACTTGTGAGAGGGGGAAAAATTAAAATAAGAGAACAAACATCTTAACTACTTTCACAGAATAACAATTCAAGAGAAAAAAATATCAGGATTAATAAACTGATATTGCTTTCTATAATGTCTAATTTTCCTTCTGGCAGTATATGCAGCTTTCCAAGATTAAAAAAATTAATTTCCTAGCATGCCAGTTATAATATTTTTAAAACGTAAAACATATTGTGGTATCAAATGTAATGTTACAACCTGAAATAAATATGTTATACATAAATATTGAAAACACACACAAGTTCAGACAAAATCATTTAAATAAAATATTTTATCATATCAAATGCCCATATTTTTAAAATTAATTCAGAAAAGTGTTAGAATAATTTCTCTTTTTATTATTGAGTAGTTATCAAAATTAGCTGCTCCCACAAAACTTTTTTATTGCACCAAAACTGCATTTTCATCCTTTATAAAGAATCTGTTGCATTAAAAATATTTTAACCAGTCTGGAAAGAGATGAATTCATGTAATCTGCTGGAATGTGTTACAAAGCCTATTGAGGGTTTGAAACAATTAGTTCCTCTGGCTGGGAAGCCTTAGCTCTTCAATTAGTGCCTAAGAGTTGTGCAGTTTTGTTTTCACTCCTTGAATAACAACAGAATGATCAAGACGTTGGTCTATCACATAAATCCAAGAGCCCAAAAATGACAGTTATATACTGAAAGCACACTGGCATAAACCATAGAAAGGAAATGCATGCAAAGGCTGCCCCAAAAACTCTCCTGCATAGAGATTAGGTGGAACAGGGCCATTTCAAATCTTTGTGATTGCTTTCTCTAAAGGAGAAATATTAGATGTCTAAATCTAATCAACATGCAGCATGAGTAGTGTTAGCAGCCACGTATTCCCTCTTCATTCTGTAAATACTGAAGCATAGAAGAGAAGCCAGCTTAATGAAATGCTTCCACCTAAAACAAGTTACATTTACTGCTCCTCCTGCAGCTTGTCTGTGGAATAAATTAAATACCTTTAAGTCTGAAGTTTGTTCTTTAAACATACTTGCCCAAAGATACTGCTAAAAACTATCATAAGTCTTGGTCTCAACACCTGTCATCTGTGCAGCAGTCAAAGCTCCTGTATCAGTCTGATAGAGCTCAGGCTCTGCTGCCTTTACACTTCAGTTGATTTGGAAGTAACTTATTCCACCAGAGGCAAATTCCATTAGTGTAAGTTGGTCCTAAGACACAGTGTGTGCGAGGATGTGAGGACTGACATCAGCAGAGCAGACCACCTGTGTATTTTTTCCTTTGCCTGTTATTATTATACATACATGCTTGGTTTTTCATTTAGCTCTATAGTTTAATGTTTACTTGACCCTACAAGAACAAGTTATAGAATATTTGCCTATATGTGAACATTTGGCAAGGCATATTTTTCTAAATAAGACATTGTTCTATTCTCACGATTCATATAAAAGATCTCATACTATTGTGGACATTTAAGAGTTATCCAGGAAAATACCTAACTACACAAAAATGTCTGCTTTAATTTATTGATTCATTTTGGACCATCATGGGAAACTTAGGGCCTAAAAATATCTTACCCATAGGCTTTATGTTCTCATTTCATATGTACTGGAATGACTGACTGTACTAGAGGCCCTTGGTACCTGTTGCTGAAGTTTCTGTACTCAGTATTTTTCTTGGATTGGACTTGCAGCCAACTGGTTGTAATTGACCCTCTACTGGGACAAGTTAGGATAAGAACATATGCCTTTCCTTAAAAAGAAAGAGAGAGAAAAAAAAGAGAAGGAGAAAGGGAGAGAGAAAGAGAAATATCACCAGTATTTATTTTAAGTTGCCTTCATTTCCAGCTTTTCTGGCAGAATGTCAAGCTTCTGTCATAATGTAGAACTCCAGCTAAAGCAGCTCGTGGAAAAAAAAAAGACTACATGATCTACCTAACTAATACATAAAATTTAAGAATGGAGTAGAAGAGTTATTTCTGCCCTATAGAATAGACAGTCCACTTGGTATTGCCATGACTTCTGCATATGAAATATCAGGCTGGCATCTCTCTTTAGGGTAGTCATTAGTCAATTTGTCATACTTCATGCAAACATAAATTACTAAATTATAACTACATATGTGACAACCTCCAATAGTCCTTTACCTCAGGCCAACTATTTCTAGGCTAAACAAACTTGACACCAGGCTTCAGCAGCAATTGTAACAATTCCATGAGGAACTCAAGGGAATTACTGGCTGCACTATAAGAAAATATGCAAATTCTATCTAATTTTTAGTCTATGAAAAAGGAACTTTATTTTTAGTAAACTTTTGTATGCAGAAAAACACAAAAAAAAAAGCTAGTGTCTTTGCATAAATCTTTAATGGAACACATTAAGCTTTAGTGCATGTAAATGGAAACTATTACCATCTTATCTCCATTGATGAGCTCACACTCACACTATCTTCATTCTCATTTTTGGCATATAAAGCACCTCTGAAATTAACACTCCATTCCTAATGGAACTCAACATCCCCTTGTTCCTGTTCCAGTGCCCAAATACAAGTAAACCTACTGGAAATCATCCTTTTCTTCTTTAGACATATGTAAAAGTTTTCTGTTTTGAAAACTGCTACGCATAAATCCCTTCCTACTAAAGAAATATCAATACTTCATATTTTCATACCCAAAGTTAAACACTAAATTGCAAAACACTTGACTGATGAAGTCTAGTCTATTCTAAGACAGGTGAAATTCCTTAATTAGGCATTGAAATGCTCCAACCTTTATCAAAAAATATCCCAATGGGGAAAGCCCTACACAGCCATAGACTTCTGTGGTATCTCTAATAAATAAAAATATTTGGTGGAACTACTAGGCTTTGCCTTTAGAAGACAAATCAACAGTATCTCAGCATCTGCTAGTGCTACATTAGGACACTGATGCAATATTTAACAGATAATTTAACCTCTCCCAGTCCTATCCACAACTTCCAAAATAAAAACCATTCATTCCTGACTGACAGTTCAACCTGAACAGCAGCTTCGTCTGCAACAGAGATGTGTCCTTCTCCAAGTCACTGATTAGAGCATTAAAAGTAGCACAGTCCTTAGCATAGACAGCATTCATAACAGTTAAATATAAACTACTGAAACTATAGCAATGTCATGTAGAGATTCAGTAGATTATAATGAATTTATGAACAAAGAGCAGGCTAGCTGGATGGAAATAGATGTCCCTTCTTAGGTGGTAAATGGCTGTTGAGCAGCCACATGTCCCAAGAAGCAAAACAAGGAAAGACCTTTTCCACAAGGAAAAAGCAGTAGTTGTGTTCCATGAACACACTTTTCATCCTCCTGCAAACTGCTCACCTCATGTCTCTCAGTCCTCCCACTCCTCTCCGGCCCTAGCTGCATTTCTGGGCCCATAGGAGCAGTAATGGACTTACAAGCTATGTAATTGCTGTGGGTGATTTCATCAGCAGCAGCCGCACAGCCTCAGGCCAGGGGGAGGTAATATTAGACAACAACAGAGCATCTGTTCAGTTTTATTTTAACATACCAGCCAGTCATGGAAAAAACATTTTTCCTGATTGTTGGGATGAACACCAGGATGGCATTAACTTAGACAAAATGCCCATGAGCAACACTGCCACGCGTGACAGCAGGTATGGCTGGAGTCTGTGGAAGAATCCACAACAAAACTAGCTGCAGCTGTCTTGCAGTCCCAGCTCAGGTATTCACCCATTCACCATCAAAGGCAAATTGGCTTCTGACACACAAGTAGTTCTGCACAGAAATTCCTGAATAGTTCATGGGCACTCCTCCTTTACAGATGGAAAAAAAAATCAGATTTCATACTATTTTTTATGCTGTTGGCAGGTGAAGATAATCTGAAAAAATATTAAATTATGCAGAATGAGAAAAGTTTTTTGTATCTCTCTATGTTTCTTTCTCTAAAGCAGAAACTTAACCTCTCCTATGGATAAATTGTTGCAGTCAAAATGTTTATAAAAGACATATTATCAAAACTGGAATCATCAAGAAATTGTATCAGAAGACACTGTTTATGTACAAGTATAATTATGCCAGTCTTTTATTTCCCCCCCCCTCCTTTTTATTTCCCTCTTTTTATTTCCTCTGCATATATCCACTTAATTCCATCTCTTCGTGTGGGCAAAAGCTGACAGTTGCATGACAAGGAATGTTTCCCTTTATAAAAGCCTACTTCCTCTCTGTGTAGTTTTAGCCTCATTGAAATGTTTCCTATTAAGCTCAATCAAGGCAGCAATTATCTAATTACTCACTTATGCTTTTCCAGTCAAAAATTGTACAACCAAGCATATTAGAGGGCTGCATACATGTTTATTATTGTTTTTATATGTCCCTGTTTAGGTTTAAGAAGCAATAAAATATTTTTACAGTACTTTTGTACTGCCCCTAAGTATGTTTGCTACAATTTTATACTACAGCAGGTCACAAAACCACTTCCATGCCTCCTACCATTTCCACAGTAGGTAGATGGTAATTTCAGAATCAAGTTACAAATTCATTTCATACCAATGGGCTTTGCGTAAATAAGTTTGCAAAAAAGAAATGATCCAAGAGAGCTTTTAGGTCTTCTAAAATGCACCACACTTATGACAAAACTCAAGTGAAAATGGATTTTACAAGGCTTCTAAAAAACCCACATCTTCTATACCTAGCTGTTTTCTTTAGAAAGACCCTTGAAATCAAGAGTATCAATGATGCAGGTGGTTTATATTCCTCAGATGAGATATGCAAAGAACTTATTGCCATAAAGAACCATGGCAGCCAACCATCAATGACAAGGTTTTTTACTAAAGTACAGCAAAAATTACACTAGATAAATGTATACCATGCCATTCTCAGTTGGCTACCAAGTTCTTGCTCTATATGTAGATTGCTATAATTTTGTTAATTCTCTGAAAAATACTTATCAATAAATTATTTTTTAAGACTCGGAAATTTTATAATGCATGATGCTTTTTGTAGAATGCCTAAAGACCTTCTTCATCTTAAAGGCATGAAGAGATTTGCATTAAAATGTCTTCACACAACTTTAGACCATGCAATACTTAATGATTTGAATTCATTTTAGGGATCATCTTTTTGAAACTGACTTGTGACTTTGGACACCACAGTTTCTAGGCTCATAACTTAACACACCATATAGTAATAGCTACATTTTCAAAATGGTGCTGAGCAACCATCCATTGAAACCTAGACCTTTTTTCCTACCCCACTTTAAGAACTCAAAATCTATGACTCTTTTTCAGTGGCAAACTGCATAGTTTGGATAATGAAAGCTCCATTTGAAGCCTAGAATGTTCTTCCCAGATCCAAAGTAATCTTGTTTTCTAATTGAGCCTTCTCAGAGTGGTTCTTCCAACAAGGTTTTAGCTATAAGACACAGTACTTCCTTCTGCTGGTTGGTTTTCATACAGAAATCTCTATTCTGTGAGACAGATTATAGCAGAAACACAGCCACAGAAAAACTTCTTACCTATGTTTCAGAAATACCACAGCTTTAATTCTTCACATAAAGTTTTCTGCAATGCATGACAAGGATGACTGAAAGAGTCCCTTTGATTTCATGTGATCCATAAACAAAAGGCTAAGTCATTTTATAACATTACCAGTGTAAGAATAAAAGGACAGGGCATACCAGCTAAACACTTCCTGCTTCTGCTGAACAGTGCCTAGAAAGGCACAAGACCCACTCATAATCTCACCTTCTCATCAGTACTGGGGAGACACTGTTTTCATGTGTAAGATAACAGCAATGTTCTCTGTGGCAGGGAAACCTCAGCCTTCCTGCAGGGATTGTGTCTTGGGCTGCAGAACACAAGCCAGCTCAAGCCCGTTCATCTTTTCCTCCTTTTCAAGCCACAGATGGATTGTAGCTATCAAAGACAACTTGTTGCTTTTTAAAATTTACTTTATCAATAAAGACTGCTTGAAATTCATGGAAGTATTTAACCATTTTAAATAGGAAGAAGCAAAAAGTACCAACTATTTCATGAAGACAAAATTACTTATCGGTCAGGGTTAATGAAGAACTAATGTTGCCGAACACGATTCTAGAATTACAATTGCATTATCCCCTGTGCATGAGACATGCTACATGTACATGGTTTTAAAGCACACACAGAGTAAGTCTGGAAACACTTAGAAGTGACAGCCTGCACTGCTGTGTAGGAAACGTCTTTAATTTCTAGACCCAAGACATCTGTGACAAAAGTGGAACTAAATTGTGTTCATCACATGGCTGCCCTTTACTAACTTGAAGACTCTAATACTTCTTTTGTCATCAAGTTTTGAATGTACCCTGTTTTCTAGTTTTTAAAGTGAAGATGTTCGTTCTTAGGAGAAAGGATAATTTTACAGAAAAAAAAAAAGAAATTTCAGGCTTATGTTGTCATAGCTAGAATGTAAATGGATACTTACACAGTATTTCATAAATTAATTAAATGCACTGTTTTCCCACCACCTGACTGTGATGTTGTTTCATATACATTATCAACAAAAATACAGCTGCCTGGAGTTTCTGTAAGATATATGTACAGAGCACACACTCGCACCCCATATACATGAAGGTAATATCCATGTGAAAAATTGGAAAGATATATAATACTCATGACTACATCACCTGCCCACTAATCCAGCTCCCTGGGAGTTACTCTAACATTCCAAACTGCTGAGCAGCTTCAAACAGTTGCCACTGAAAGGAAAAATAATAAAAAATAAAAAAACAAGGAAAACAGCCCTAAACCACCAAACATGACAGTAAAATCCTACTTCTTTTCATTTTCTCTTACATCTCTACAAAATATTTCCCTAAATTAAACCATGAGCCACCTCCATCTGAACAAGATAAACAAAGCCAATTTTAACTGAATATTGAACTTCTCCATTTAGAGTGATACACCAAAATCCAGTCCTTTTCCTGATTGATTTTAACATTAGAATGATATTGACTAAAAAGATTTATTCTAATAACTACAGCTATGATGAACAGTTCCAATTTTATAAAGCACTGAAAGAGTCAGAATTCCCAACATCCCAATGCAATGATTGCTATATCCTTAAGAATAAGCATAAAGAAATAATCAAGCTGCACAGAGATTTTAACTCTAATTTAAAACCCTCCAACCCTACTATGGTATTACAATATAACTTTCAGGGCAAAACTGCTGTAATTACAGCAAAAATATGTTCCATGCAGTTCTTTATATTACAATGGAAAGACATTCTTAATATCTGTATCTTTATTAGGGTTTTTCAATTATAGAAAACTTCTTGTTGCCACCAATAATAATGCAGAGGGCATAGAACATGGTAAGATACAGAAAACTTCCTAGAGGATTTAGAATAATGATGCATAAAAATGTTTATTCACATAGAAGACTCTATGACATTACTGTAGTTCCCTGTGTAAATAAATAAGTCTGTAGAGCATGTAGACCTCAGATTTAATAAGCTGTGGTCCCTATATTAGATGTTCTCCATAAAAAAAGTTTTACAGTGGTGTTCACTATCTCATGTCTACACAATAATATCAAGTCCTCTAAACAGCTCATAGATGTAACACAGTGACAAGAAGAGTGGTGCTGAATTCAAGTTTTAACTGTAAAAAAGGTAGCTGTTCCAGCAGAGTTGTCAGCCAAGGATTCTGGTATGGAAGACTATTTTATGAATTGTTCATTATTCTGTCAATAAGCTATCTGGATGACTTAAAACATGTGCTACGTTTTTGAAATATAAATTAACCCAAATATTCTTGACTCTTGATTTGAGCCCAATACAGCTTCCACAATGCTAGGAATATTTTTTTCACTGCTAGGGTTGTCAAATACTGGAATAGGCTACCCAGATCAGCTGTGGAATCTTGGACTTTAGAGATCTGGCAACTCAATTGGATATGGCCTGAGCAGTCTTACCTGACTTTGACCTGCTTTAAGCTGGACCAGATCACCTCCTTACTACTCGAATAATACAGTCATGTAAGTGATAATTGTAATAGCAATACTATTAACAACAATCTGTTTCTGCAAGATGATGATATGTGGAGCTAAACAAAATAAAACATCTCCAAATTTCCTATGAATATGTGCACAAAGTAGAATGTTAAATATTTTGATTACACCTCTGTTTAGATTTCCCTGCTCTTATACAAAGAGATCTGCCATGACCACAAGCCAGATAATATTGAGATGGAAATTAATTCCCTCTCATCAAATAGTTAAAGTGATACATTTGAATTAGGATAAATTTTTAATTTAAAAAGTTTAATTCAATTGTAGTGATTACTTGGATATGCAGAACAAATCTGACGCCTTTTACAAAGATAAAGTTTTGAAAAATATAGAGGATTTAAAAATTGTGTGGACTAGGTTTTAAAACAAGTTAAGGTGTATACAAGCAATACAAATACAGAAAATGCAAATAAATGGAAATTACAGCTCTGTGTCCTATTAGGATTAAAATTACATAAATGCTAAATAAGTAATAAAATAATTTACTAAGATTTCTATTTTCATGACATAAGTTACTGCATAGAGAATTTTGACAGTTAATACCAAGAGCAGTAGGAGAACAAAGTATAAACCTTTCTATTTAACCTAAAAAAGTTCTTCATACTGCTGAGGATAGATGCAATGGAAATAAATGAAAGATTTATTAAAAATAGATACTAGTTATTAATTTTTCCTGAGGACAATAAAATTGAAACATAGAAACGTTAAGAGCAGAAAGGGAAAGGACTAGGAGAAATAAAATCCTTAAAATCTTTAAATCATTGCAAAGTCAATAAGGCCAATGGGGATTGAGAACATGATGAAAGTCCCAAATATACACATAAAATAAAAAGAATGGATAAAACATATGTAAAACATGAACATTTTTATATTAAAAAGATCAGTGCTTCAACTATTACAGCTCTGTCTGATTAGCAAACTGATATAAGAATAGTGAAGGCTGGAAAGTATGATCTGTACCATTTACCTCACTGATTCTCAATAAAAACATGATGTCAGAATCCTGATGGTAGGTGGTCTTTGAAGAGAATATGTTGATTTCACATAACACAGGCTCAATTTAAAGTGTATGTGGAAATAGACAACGCACATCCAGAGCACAAACCACATGATATTACCTTTGTACACAGATATGTAACAGTGCAAATTCCTCCAAATTAAAGGTTAAACTGCTCCCAGAGGATGAGCAGTCTAGCCAGCCCCACAGCAATGTAATCACGTTACAGAGCCCAGAGCAAGTTAGAAGCCACTGGGACAATTGCCTTTGGATTCCACTCTAGAACAAGACAGTGCTGCCAGTAGCTGATTTTCCACAAGTGAGAATCTGTGTTTAAAAACAGTTCTAATCCATTTTGCAGCAAGCACCACAGCCTAGGCACTAAGATGAAGCTGGAAACAGTCAAAGTCTAGCTGCCTTATTCACATGGAACTGTTTCCCATGTTCTCACTAATAAAAATTGTTAGCGTAGTATTCCTTTTGTCTCACAGAGGATATACTGTGTTATACCTCCTATTGTATTACTTATGAGACTGTAGCATTTGGAAACTTATATTTCTGATTGTTGTTGTTTTTCTTTTTTTAATTCTTTATCTCCCTTTGGAATTTTATATTAAATGATCATTAAATAGAGAAATTACTTGGCTCCCCCTCTTATATTAGTTTCACAACTCCAGCTTGCTCATGTTTGTTTGCCTTCTTGAATTCCTGGCAACATCACATCCCACTCCAAGCAGCACAGGTGAAGGATAAACCTCTATGGGTACAATTACTCTCTCGGACACAGCAGCAGGGGACTCATCTAGCATCGTGGAAAGCAGGAGATTAATCTCTTCCGGCTGGAGGGAATTCAAACTACACTGACTTTTTGTGCTTGTCAATAGCAAATACACAACAAAGAGCACTGCTGTATCCCACTCTCAGAAGACACATTCTCGATCTGGATCCTAATTGGATGAAGCACTCACTCTGCAACTTTAGAACACGCATCTCAACTGAAAAGTGGATCAAGAATCCCCCCCATTGTCCCAAAGTACTGACTTTCCCTTCAGATACACTTAATTTTTTCCATTGGCTGCTCCACTTTTTATACTTGTAAAATTGTAATTTTTAGCTACTGTCCTTCTTAAATTGAGGGCAGCAGGTAGGTGTCCTGGACATCCTCCTGTTCGGCTCTTTTTCTATCATCCCCTAATTTGATGCTGCAGACACCTAGAGCTGCCAGTCCCTGGTTCCAGCCACATGTGAGCCTAATGGCACGATTTGCTGACAGCTGTGCCTGAAGTCAGCAGGAGAGAAACAGTATTTTATAGTAAGAGTGCCATACAAAACAACCATAAGCAGCACATGGCTATTTTATTCTGTCTATTCCTGAATCTCTATTCCTGATGTAAGTGTATGTTGTACAGCTGTGTGTAAGTTCAACTTCTGGCAATCAATTAATTACAGAGGACTTCCAGTCTAACCCTGGCAAGCTCCTTCCAAAGAATCTAGAAATTCACTTCAAAAGAAACTGCCACAGAGCATTTTCTCTAGTGGCTTTTCATTCCGTTTGGCATAGCAGTCATCTTTTCTATCCAATTGTTTCTCAGCTAAAAGCACATCCTTTTCTCAACAGCCAGCTAATTCATTTAGTTGAGACATGCAGCCAATGTCACTCTTTCCAACTTGCTCAAAACTCAGTCTTATAACACCTTCTCTTCATGAGGAATCATTACTGGGGTTCACTATAAAGTCATATTTCCTTTAGATTTAGACTCAGCAAAAATATTTGTCTCCTAATGCAATAATTGCCAAAGCATATTAAAAAGGGATGTGAGAAAGTAAACATACATATGAAGTAATTGATGATGTGAAGCCTAATTAATTCATTTTTCAGTCCCTAAATACAGCATATCCTTGATATTAGACACTTCTATATAACTTCATCTAAATCTTCATCCAATAAAAATATAAATTTTTATTTATAATGCCCTTTCACAAAGGTACTAAGGATGGACCCAATGATGCCAGATGTTAAGACCTCTCAATTCCAGTTAATTTCAATGAGAGCTGAAAGTATCCTGAATGTCCACCCTAGTTGCTAGTTATGACTTCACAGGCACATTGGAATGCCTGAATCCTAGTAAAATTATGCAAAAACACACACACAGCAGTAAAGAAAAGCAAATAGGTCCACCCTGTTTTCAATTCACTGTTAAAAATGTCTGTGTTCCTGCTGTCTCCATGAGTATGATCCTTTTCTACCTGTTTTCCCTCTGCCTTATTCTGCTGCAGTGACCGAGGGGAAAAAAATACAGAAGCACAAGCTCATGCTAAAAAACTGAAATGTCTTCCCATGCTGTTCAAGCTTCACATTATTCCAGATGCCTGACTCTCTGCACAATGCTGTAAACTGTGATCTAAGTTTTGAGAATATTCTGGTACTACACAGTTACAGGTTTTTAGAGGATAAGGAAATAATATTTCCTGCTGATCCAATTTATCTGAAATGTAATCATTTTCTCACCCTCCCAGCAGGATTACAAAGACAGGCAGATTTGAATTCATACCAACATGAATTAGAAATCTAATATTAAAAGTAAAATAGCAGGATTTATAGTTTCTCACAAGCTGCACTTAATACATAGCAAATACAGGCTAAATACACAGTTTCCCAGAGATAAGTGAGGTTTTCACCTACATTTCCATGAAAAGGGGGAATACTGAAGCTTTCAGACTTTTTGCCTCTTCTACAGCTGGAAATAGTGATAGGAACTGTAAACTCAGTTTGGAGAAGGACAGACTGAGGGCATCTGCCTCAAATTATGTTGGTATGCTTGTGCTTAAATAAATGAATTTCAGTGCACTGCCAAGATTATGATTTCTAGTCTGTCTCAGTCTCTACCTCTATTTCTTTTGGCTCTAAGCAAGGCAGAACCAGAGACACTGTATGACTTTCCTAGAGAAATAAAAAGGGCACAGCCACAGAATCCAGTTATCTCAGTTCAACTAGTTAACATGCATCAGCTGAACCATGGTAACTGCCTTTGTACCCATGCTTAGCCCTAGGAAGACATTATTGTTTGATTTGCAGGCCAAACTATTGACAGAAGGCTAAACTGTAAAGCAGTAATAAAATGTTCTTAACATTGAGCTTTTGGAATCTGAGCTAGAATTAAAATTGAGGATTACTAAACTCCTCATTCTGTACAGTGGTTTTAAGAAACCCATGGAGCAGTACCAAGGAATATACCACACTTAAATTTGCTTCTCCCAAGAGTCTGATATGATACATCAAGAACTGAATGGGTACCCAGCAAAGTGCTTCAAAACTACTCTGTAGTAAACAGAAGTCAACTTACTGGTTTGGGTCCATCTTGCACAGATTTATTCCTGTGTTTATCTTTAAAAGAAAAAGAAGATTACTGGGGCCAGTGGGGCTACTTAACTGTGTAAGACACTCACTAGCCTACTTTCCTTGCACTGAGGAAGCCTTAAAACTATGTTCTTTATCACATGGGGTGGCATTTATCTCATCTACCACCTTAGGCATAAAGTCAAACAACTAGTCTAAGGAAACAATTTCCCACTAAACCAGGACAGAAAAAAGTTTCATAGGAGAACATTTGCCCTCACTTTAGATACCAATCTTAGGACAGTTTTGGACAAGATGCCTCTCACTGTGCACTTTAATACAGGAAGCTTAGATAACTAGCTTAGACTAGACACTGAATTTATGCATGGATAAAATTAAGGAAACCTCTAGAAACTCAAACCATGTGTGAAAACTTCAAAATGTAGAATTGGCCACTGAATGTAAAATTATATTAACCTCATCAAGAGAGCTGGATAAAGAGCAATAGAATTAAAGCAAACAGAACCACCAAAACCACTCATTGTTGATGTTTTGGTTTTATTTTCTATTTTTTAAAACTGAGTGCATTTGAAATCAGTACTTCATTAGCAAGAATCATACAAACATCTATACAAATTTACTGCATGTATATACTTTTTAAAAGATGTACTTTAAGTTCTTGTGATAACTACAAATGAATACAGTTCTGTTGCTCTAGAAACATTCTTCCCCAAAGAAATGAAAAGCAAAATAATTTTACACATAACATCTCTCTGGACTCTGCTCTCCCTGTGAGAAGCTTGGAAGGCAAGGAGAACCAATGATTGTTTTTCCACCATTTTTTTTTCTCATTCAACAAAACCAAACAATTCTTTAGTAACAATTCAAATACTGTGCACTAACTAGAAATATGACCTCCAAAATAAAAATCTAGAAAAGAGAAGAACTCTCTTTTAATCTGATGTTTTTGAAGTAAACATTTATCTGAGAAACTTCCTAGGAATTGAAGGATTGAAGAACCAATGTACAACAGCAAGAAAACTGACTTTTATGCAGAACATTTTCTAAATCAGAATATTTTCTTCCAGATTTGGAAGAAAAATTTTGACAGTAATGAATTTTTAGTTTTTCTCCTTACCTTTTCTCAATTACAACATCTGAAGCAAAGAAGCAATAGAGAAACACAAGGTATCCCCACAGCAATTATTATACTGAAACTAAAAAGGTGGTGGTGAGGATATATTTCAAAAGGTCTATATGCACTCTACCATTCTCAGTTCTATTAAAAAATTTCCTAGCAAATTTTAATGACAGCATAGCAGATTGGGCTTTCTCAAGCACACCTCACATGCACACCTCTCCATTTATTATTATCCTATGTGTATAGAATAGAAATGTGCATAAGGCAATCAAATATTTATTTGCTTGTGATGCTTTAAGAACATTTAGATGACAAAATATATCAAAACACATAGCATATTATCCAAAACTCACTGCATCAAGATAAAACAGAAATATCATTAAAAAGGTATTACTAGGATTTTAACTTAATTCTTCCACAAAGAGGTAGATCATTAGAATGAAGATAATTTTTCACGTCCTTGAATACTGAGCCTTATGCTCATAAGTTAAGAGCATCAGACAATGCCCTATTTTCACAGCCCAGTCAGCTTTGTCAAGCTCCTGACATGCTGAATAGCTGGACTTCCTCACAGTTCTCAGGTATTTACATTTTGAAAGAGATGTAAGTAATAACTTCTTTCTCAGAGTTACCACCTTAGGTGTGAGTAGTAACAAACTTGCACAAATTAAGACTCCTGCTGTAAAAGAAAAGAGGATAAATTAAAAACAAATGAAAGAACACTGTATTTTTAAAAAGTTAATGTTCACTAACTTTTCAAGTCAAGATTGAAGTACATTCTAAAAGAAAAATATTGCAAAAGCAAAGAGAAACAAATTAATTTACTTATACTGATAAAGACACTTCTACTCAAGCTTCCAGCCTTTCACTGATTTGCAGCATGGAGAATATCCAAAAAATGATAATTGCAGGACCTCCTTCCTTAAATTCACACTCAAGGGACCTCAGCAGTGAAGACAAAATCATCTGCCTTTTCTCAATAATTTGTATAATTCTGCTGTGTTTGTAGCCGAGTACTTACTACAGGCTAAGAATCCTTCTTCTTGATAAGGAGCAAGTGGATGCAGATTTGCTAGCTACACGTTTGGTCATAATTTGTGCTTTGTTTTATACTGTAGCCTTATTCCATTTCTCTGGATATCCTGATACTACAGTAACAGTATTTGAAATTACCATGAAAACAACACCTTAAGCATTTTATTTCATTATGTGTATGTATAGGTGAAGTACTGTTAAACAGTTAAAATTAAAACCACACTGGATATGCGAACTTCAGCAATAGACTTGAGCCTGCTGGGATGTGATGGGATAAATAAAGGAGCTGTAAATCTCTGCCTGTCTTTGGTTGGCATCCAACTGGAAATTAATGTCCCATCATTTTTCTTTAAAGCTGGGGTGTAACTCCAGAATCCTGGCCAACATTTCCTTTCTCAATAAAATAGGATCAACACACCTGGAGACATAAGAGAGCTACAACTGAACTTATGGCAGACACCACATTTGCCTACTCACAGCACCACCAATAATGCTGCCGATGAATGCTACTTTGTAAAAGACTCCTCAGTATTGAAAAATAGTATATAAAACCATTTTTAATATGCATGTATATAAAAATGGATTTTGAAACTAGGTAGTTTTGTTTTGGTGGGTCCCTTAACATATAAGCAGTAAAAATTACAGGGATGTTTTATTTTCCCAGTTCCTCATAGAAATGGATTGGGAAAGCTGTTTCCAATACTTTGCCAGTCTACATTTTAATAGGGAAAAATAACTGCTGATTATTATGAAACAATGAGCCACATTTCAAGTAATCCAGCCAATCAGTAGAAAGGATTTGAGGCCTTCTGGTTTATATTTGTGTGCAAACAGCTGTATTTCATTTTTTAGCCTCTTTGTTTTCCAAAGCTTTTTAACTTTTTGTCAGATAAAAATCCCTGTTGTCATGGTGGCCAAGACACCAGCAAAATTAGGGTGGAGGAAGGGTGAGAGTTATAGTGGAATGAAAAGCCCCCTGGCATGAAGTCTGTAAAAAAAAAAAAACACCTCCCAAAAATAAAATGAATGTGTAGAATAAGAACAGTTAATCTCTAGGTAAAATATTGACTCCAAAACACATTACTTGGAATTGTAAATACTGGCTATTGTTGTGATCTCAAATCACATTGATAGCTGCCTGCTAAAAAGTAGTATGAAAAAATGCTGTTACACAAACTTGACATCATAAAATTCCTAACTTCCTAATTTTGCTAACAACTTATAAATTCCTTGAGAAAGTGTTTGGATTTATTTTAATAAAGCAGTTTAGGAAGAAAGAACACTGGAAGAATTCCAGCTGCAGTACGTGCAGTTCTTAAAAATTAAAAATAAAAAAATAATTTCATGACTTTGTAGCAGTTTATTGGCTCTTTTGAGATTTACTTTAAAATTTAATAAGTTTTTTGCACTATAAAAACCTGAATAGAATTTCAGTAGGGTCAAAAAGTCTAAATCTAGCTGGCACTGCAAATTAAAATGAGCTTGGTATTCCCAGTTCAGACCTTCTGGGACAGAAGTTAATGTCACAGAACTACTGTATTAGGAGTAAAAATCTGTGCTCCATATTCCAAGTACACCATGCATTGGGTTTTCATGCTGTCTTGATCAAGCCTATATTTTAGTGTTATGGAAAACTTTGATTAGAAAAGTCCCAAAAATAATTAAAAGACTCAGCAGACAGCCTAAATATAGAATACATCATGTCAGGCAACGGTCAGAAGTCTGAGCAGAGAGGGGCAGAAGTCACAGGGCATGAATTCATCTGAGCTTTCAATATGTTCAAAAAACAGCCACTTCATAGACTGTGGACAACATCCAAAAGAAAACCCGGGTATTTAAATTCAGTAGACCAAATTCAAAGACTTGCTCAGAACTCTCTGACCTCCAGATACAGCCTTCTCATGGCAAACACAGAAAGCAGTTAAAGCAACCTTTTAAATCTTTTCTCCCTGATATGGCCCAAGCTGACCCTCAAATTCCATGGGATGTTTTGCTAGAAACTAATCAGAAATGCAAAACGTACTTAAATATTGTTTATATTCTATATAAAATTGATTTTTTTCCCTTTTAATAGTAAAATTTGGTCCATCTGTTGAGAAAACAAAATATTCTAAATATATACAGAAAGTAGAACTGCTTCATTCCACTAGCTATATCCTGTGGTAGATGCATTTTCATCAGTATGTTTGTCTTGCAGACAAAATGAATATCAGATGGTGGTTCTGAAAAAGGGCAGACCTAACATGAGGTGATTAGTTTCAAAAACAGATTTTTATTCTTGATAAATTATTACCAAATACAATCATCTGTTGATTGAGGATATAAAACAGATTGGTCATACCATAACCCACGGGTTAAATGAAAAACGGAAATAATAAGTTTATTTAACATAGTCTTGCATTAAGTTCCTGAGCAGTGCAAATCTAAGGCAAATAATTAGATTTCCAATTTAAAGATATACATTTGTTAAATCAGACATTTCTTGAGGTCATCGATGCCTTTATTCACTATTCTATCGACACTGTGTGCTATACATGCACACAGGCTTTTACAAATGGGCATAAATATATCATTTCAACTTGTAACCAATGATTCTGATTGTACCAACTTTGTACAAGACTTATGAAATGGAAATGCCATTAACATTTTATTTAATTAAATATGATAATCTATTACATTTGTATATTATTTGTGAAAAAAATATAAGAAAACTGCTTATCTACAAAAATAAATTCCAGTTGAGTAATACAGAGAAAACTAAAGTGTTTCTTACACCAGTAGAAGTCCTAGAAGCAAAGAATTTTGGCTTACTAAAAGCAACTCATAACAATACTTACGTAGTAGATATTATTGAAATCATGGCATAATTAAATATGAGCATTTGAGGATGAAATTATGCTCCTCCCAAACTATCTTCTTTTATTTAAAATCAATTATAGCTGCACTGTGTTTAACATGAAGATAAAAAAACAGTGACCCTAAGTTTTCCCAACATTAACTTACAGATAAGTAAAAATTCTGACATATTATCATATTTTCATTGGATTCTGTGTCAGGTAGTTATCTAGGAAATATTCCCCACATAAAAGTTCTCATGACAATGATACAGTTACAGTCATGAATATAAGCATTCCAAGTTTAGTAGTACAAACTTACAAAATGAATTCACAGAAATTTCCCATTCTTAGAGACAATACTGTGACAAGATTTTAAAAACAAAGCTACCTGCTGACTAGAAGTGTTTACCTTTACTATTACCTGGAATTCTCCCATCAACCATAAAACTTATTTTGTTCTTCTGTTAAAACTCCTAAAATATATACTAAGTCAATAAAAACCTATTAGTTTGCTTCTGTTTTAGTTATTGTGCAAAATTTTCACATGTAAGGAAAGCTTCACCCTCACTTTTTCTCCAGCTTTCAGTAGCAGGTTTATTCTTGCAACATTCAACATTCATACACATTTTTACCATACTGGAGAAAAAAACAGAGAATTTTGAATTCTTGATTAGACAGAACTATTTAAAGTGAAGAAACATCAACATCACTAACTTTATTTTAAAATAATTCGGAGATTTTTAAAGCTTTCATAAACAGGTATGTGGTTTTGGAGATTGCTTCTGAATAGGCTCAATTGAATTTTACACTTCCCGTAAAGCACTCAAAAGTACCCAAGCACATAAAGTTCCACTGATGTTTAAATTACAATTTTGGGTTTGTTTGGGTCTTTTTTTCCCCCAATAGCCTGTAATTCTGCAATAAGTATCAGAATTTTCCAAAATATGTTTATATATTTTAATTAGGTAATTATTGTATTTCAATTAGCAAATGAAACTCTTACCATTTAGATAACAATTTTGTTGCCCCTTTTTTTTTTAATTTGTGCTATTCAAATTGTGATAATGGTAACTTATTTTATTTGTTCAATGGTTTTGCATCTTCATTGCAGACTTTTTCCAGATGGGACTTAATGGGGATCCCTAAGAAGTTTATCATGGTTTTAGCCAGTGGAATCTAAATATTTCTTGCACTGCCTTTTGAGTATCTTTGTTCATTCCAAGTGCTATTACTCTGGATTTGATATAATTGACTCTTAAGCTGGAGACTCCTCTGAATACCATCATTTAGTTCATAAGGCATGAGGCACACTGAACTAAAGGGATCAGCAATCATCATTAGAACATCATTCATGTGAAGTTTAATTCTCCCCTCCTTATCAGACATCTGTATTTATTCTCCTGTTGTAACCTTCTCCACACCCCACTCCCGATTTTTTGCAGGGAAGAGGCTCTATGGCTCCTATCAAATGCACTGGGGATTGACTGGCTTGCAGTCTCTTTGGTGAAATGTACTTTTTTGTATTCTGCTGGAAGTGACATGCAGGAGAGCATCTACCTTTGATTATTATCACATTTGCCATCTTTGTATTATGAAGCAAATACAAAGATGGTAAGTAAAATTATACAAAGAAATTTATATCAGACAGGAAAGGCGGAATAAGCAGCATGAATGGGAAAACAAAAAAAAAAAAGCATCCAAAGTCTTTCTCTCTTTCTCTCCCCATAATCATTACAGCCAATAAACCAAGCTTCTACAATATCAATGACTGAAAATTCATGCCAATCAAGTAGAAGCTCAGGGTGTATTTCTCAGCATTTACTATACAAAAGAACAGAGTTCCTTCACTGAAGTGGAGTCATCATCTTAGTTCAGTACCTTTTCAGGGGACCTGCAAATTAATACATGGACTAATTTTGTCATTTTTCTGTATATTCTCTAACTATTTAATTATTTAGTGTATATTCCTGTATACTCTCTAACTGTTTAACTATTTAATGTACCAAGGAATTACCATGTTCACATGAGCATCATTAAGAAGTTTAAATAACGATACTCGGGTGTTTTCTATTCTTCATCTCCAATCCCCCTCAAAAGCTTCCTAAGTTTAGTTTTGAATATTGCCTTATCTTAGACAATAATTTTCACAAAATGTAAGTATCATTGCTGCAGAGACAAATTTAACCATGCTTAAGTTAGCAAATAAATCACTTGAACACAACATTACATAGCTCCAGAGGATCATAAAGCAGGTCTAGCATGCAGTTGTCACTAAGAAACAAAGACAAATTACATTTCCACTAACCAAATAACTTCCTATCAGTGGGTTCAGCTGTGACAACAGAAATGTTTGTCTTCTCTTTTTCTGCTCTAGGACTAAGAGCCAAAAGAATGCTCACTCACCACTGTGGATGGTCCCACAAAGAAGCTCACTCTCTGAGTTTTCCACATTGAATTTTTAGTTCCGTTTTTACTTAGTATGCTCCAGACAGCATTTGTTGCATCTTTCGCCTTAAGTAAGGTGAACAACTGGCAAAGTCTGCACCTGCCTCACATCTCATAAAGTGATACTATGCAGTGTATTCGCTAAGTATGTATAGGTTTTTCTGCCAGGGATGAAAGTATGCAAGAATATCACTCTATGATTCAGAAAGTACAAAAATAATGTGCAACTCTTTATTCCTGTAGGTAATGTCAGTGAAACTCTGAACAATTTTTTATTCTCTAGCATCAGCAGCGTTTGCTCACATCTATACGAGGAGATTTCTGTGAGTCTTTTAAGTATCTAACAAAAGGGTTTACAACTTTTAACAAAGAAATAATTACCAAAAGCACAGTCCATTTTCATGAAAACTTCCTCTTTAGCCCTCTAGGTTACAAAGTGTACTGGATTTTTGCCTTCCTGGCTCTAGGCAAAGACAGAAACTCTAAAACACAGGTATCAACTAAATAAAAACAGGACAAGATTTACTTGTTTGTTTGTTTTGGAGGTTGGTTGCACAATGAAAGACCCCATATGGGAAACTAAGAAAGAACCCTGAGATCCTGACTGAGACAACTGCAGAGTGATAAACTGCAGGCAGAAAGAATGGAAAGGGATTTCAGAGCACAAGATTTAAAAACTCATCAAATTTAGGCTTCCTCTTGGAATGCAGAAGTTAGCTGAAGGATATTAAATAGTCTAGGGCTTCAGGGGAGTGTAAGCATAACCACCAGAGGAAGATCACACTCTCTTTTCACTTAAGGTTCTTTTACAGATGTAAGGAAACAGTTAGGGACCTAGATCAAAATCAGAGCTATTTTCTGCAGTTCATCATGTAATTGAAAAAAGCAAAAACACTAAAACAATCTCCCAAACTTGCCTGATATGCAACTGTAAAAAGTAGTAGAAAGAATGGTGTCCCCACATCACACTATTCTGTTTCTGTGCAAAAAATGTTCCAGAGTGTTCTCTGGAAAAAAGTTCTCAGAGTTCTTCTCTTCCAGAGAAGAGCAGCTGCTCTTTTCACTAACCAGCTCAAGACTTCTTCTATTGAAAGCTATTTTATATTCAGAAGGATGACGGGTTTTTGGAGCCAATGGATCAATAGTCTATTTCCTTTGACTTAAGTGAAAAGGCCAAAGGTTTAAATGCATAAATAAAGATAAGAAATAGCCATTTACAGTAGCTTATCTTTATTCCTCTTTTGCTTGAACATCAATATGTAATTTTTGCTTTAGTTATGTTTGAGTGAACTGGTCTTCACAACAAATTAATATGAAGATGTCTTGGACAGCATTGTCAGGATATCCATAAATACAGAGCAACTTCAGTCAATATATCTTGTTTCTATCATTGATATATACATGGATTTATCACAATGGTGATATTGGGTGCCATAAAGTTTTAACTACAAACTTAATTTCTCTTTTGAGTATTCATTTGTAACTCATGAGTAACAGCATCAACAACATACAACAGGATGAAGACTTTGCACAAAAGTCTTTCTAAAGAATGAGCACTCTACAGAGATGCTTTTTGAGAAACTTAATCTCTCAGAAAGGATAGTTTCCAAGCTCTAGAGATCATTTACCTTCCTCAAAAGCAAAAAAGATAGCCCAGCAAATCCATTTATAATAGCAAGCCTTTCAGCCTTTCAATAGCTTTACAGGAAAAGCAGGGCACAACATATGCAATGGTAATGAGAAGTGAAACTGGATCACTCAGAGCCCATGCTAGTCAGTGTAATGGAAGTGAGCACATGCTTGGTGAAAGCCTGGCTCCAAGAGAGTCACTCTGTCGATCTCTCTCCTCTGAGATAGCTACCTGCCTGCCATTACCCATTCTGGACTTTTTAGTTCTGCTTTAAACTGTTTCTCCTCTTGCTGGGATAACAGGGCAGTGCTTTTTCTATCAAGTGAAAACTCAGAGACACTCGCTGACACTGAAGATGAAATGAACTGGCTGTTGTACAATCAGAACACATTCATGTTTCCTATAGACCTGACTTAGATTGATTGAAGTTATGATGCCTTGATAACCTTGAGCACCCAAATTACTATTTTCATGTGATGTGTAGGAGGTGAGATTAAAATTCTGCTTGCTAAGATCAGGATAATATGTAATTATTTATTGCAAACTGATCTAACAACAAAAAAGGCCATGCAAAAAACTATAGTATTTCTTTTTTTGTTCCACAGCTGATAAGCATTCAACACAAAAAGTGAAGCTTTTGTAGTCCCCTTTTTTTAGAGGTGGTGACTTGCAGGACAGTAAGGAACAAATACAAAATAGCTGAGTGTGCTCAATGAGGAACCTGAGCAATGAGGTATAGGACTATCTTTTCTAAATGGAAAATCATAAACAGAAATGGCAAGAAATGCTATTAGTGAAGTTTAAAAAGAAATAAACAATTTAGTACAAAGAAAAGTTTTAAACTGCTTCTAAATATATGAGATACATTTAACAATTTCCATTTCCCATGCCTGTTTTTTTGACTACCATGAACAAAAATATACTGCAGTAACAGAACTGATGTGGCAAATAAATACAATAGAAATT
This sequence comes from Chloebia gouldiae, assembly GCA_003676055.1. Classification (NCBI taxonomy): domain Eukaryota; kingdom Metazoa; phylum Chordata; class Aves; order Passeriformes; family Passeridae; genus Chloebia; species Chloebia gouldiae. Next base: position 18,955,014 of record QUSF01000004.1, on the reverse strand, counting down.
TCTTTATTTTACCAGCCCTTTCACTTTTATGTACAAATTCAGTCATTTTTCAAAATTTACAAATGTGTTCATCACATGTAACAGAAAAAAAAATCCAGAGAGCCAGCAATACTAGAATAACTATAAGGAAACTTCTGCAATACAGGAAAAAACCCCAACATTCTCCTTTTATTAAACTCTAATACCATTAAAATAACTTTTGACAATCAGCATATTATCACTGATGTTGCTGTTATAGTAGCCCTGTAAAAAACAATGACAGTGGTTGAAATAGAGATATGGTTAAGGCCAGTTGCATTCGTTGCTAGATAGGGGCCAGCATTAGGTTTCAAACTTCACAACAACAAAGCCTTGGAAATATATGAAACTTCAGGGTGAGATAGCAGAGATGTGATGACCTTGTAAAATATACAAAACCAGTGACAATTTGTGTAAAAAACAATTTGCCTGCCAAATATTCACAATTGTGTGATACACCATATTAGCTGACAAACCACCAAAGTGCAGGACAGTGACCTTACACAATACTTTTCCCCCTCTTTCCCCACAGAACAGAAAGGTCATCTGGAAATATGTCTGGGACTGAATTCTACCTGCACCCTTTAGTATTTGAAACCACTTGTCAAGAAAACTGGGATCTATGTAAAACACAACAGTAGCTCCCCCACATGTTGAGTGGCCATGACATTTAAACCATGCAATTTTACAGCAGGCAACAAACAAGATTGGGAATTTAGGGTTAAAATCTCTAGTGAAATTTTGTTTTATAAACTAATGAACGTTGACCAAGAGAGTAAATCAAATGGATCTCCTGACAAACTGAAAACAGCTGTTTGGCTGAGTGTGTCTCTGATTTAAGTTTGGTAATTATTGCCCTACTGTGGCTCAAGGTTATTCTGTATTAGTGAAATAGGATATCATAGGAAAAGCATCCAACTTCTTAATTTACTGTAGCATCAAAAATTCCACTGTATAAAAATAAGCCGGAAATGTAACTTTCTAAAACCTTACCTATAAACCTTCTAAATGCCCATTTATTCATTCTTCTCACACACAATTACACAAAATTTTATCAGAATAAACTAGAATATCTAATACCAAACAAATGATATGTCACCTTTAGTCACTCCAAATATGTTTTCACATAAATCCACTGAAAAACAACTTTATAAACTTGTAGTCAGTGATAAAACAACATGGCTTAATAGCCCACGCCCTGGACTTCTATGGTCTATATTAGCAGATAGAAAAATTGTTTACACTCTTGAAAGAAGAAACTTTCTTTTCAGGTTTCCTCATACCAATAGCAGCAGAAGATACAAAGCCACTAAATTTAATTTTTCAAAGGTTAAAAACTTCTTTAAGAAAGCACAGTAGACATTTGATTAATGAAAACGAAGTTCAGTCAGTTAGTGCTTGATCCCCTCTTAAATCCAGATTACAGTATGGTTTTATTAGTTGCTTTTATCTAGGATATTAGATGCCTTTATTACCTAAAAAACATTAATCAATTATCTATGTTAATAATGTCATTACTATGGTATTATTTATCTGCCTGTTGGACATCAAACAATGTACAAGTCCATGGAAGTATAAAAGTGAATCTCAAGCCAATTAAAATGTCTAAAAAATGAAGGGAAACCCTGTGTATTCTGTGAACTGCTTCAAAGAATGTCTGCTTTGGAAATTCAGCAATAAAATTGGCTGTCCCTCAGACACAGACTGCAATTTCTCAGTCAGTAGCAATTACTGTACATTGCTAGACTGACTCTTCAACTCTAAGAAAAAAAATATTTTAATAAACAATAACACTTTGAAAATTATTATAAATCCAAGTGCTCATTCTTTCTGAATATTTCTTTTAAGACAACTAGGAGTCTTAAAAGAAGATGATTCAGGTAATTTTAAGGATAGCTCCAAGTAAACACAACTCAGTTCAGTGTATTATTAGAGAAATAATTTCATTTAGAGAGTGAATTATCATAGATAAATTGCAAACAAGCACTTCAAGAATAACCTTACTTTACTCAGGACATACTCTTCTTTGGGTTTCCTATTTTCTCAGTTGAAATACACACAAGTTAAACTTTTGCCAAAAGAAAGCATGCATATAAATACTTTAAAATGTGAAAATTGTGAAAATTATTGAGCATATGCCACAGAAACAACCTTTTTAAAATACCATTGTGCTAATTCTTTTTTGTCAAAAAGATTGGACAAACTCAAGAAGGAATAGTAGTAAAGTGAGTGTTCCTTCATTTTAAAAAAGACTGGGCTCTATGCAAGTCTTTCTGCATACATAACACAAAACAGGCAGACTTGAATCTGAAATCCCTTCTGCATATTCTTTGCCAAGGAGCAATTTCCATACTGACATTGTTTAAATAATCATACAATAGAAGCCAAAAGAGGCAGTTTGGCTATGGGAAGGATCAAGACTTACACCCAGTCAAAGAACCCCCAGCAGCATTGCTGAAGAAACCAACTGGAAGCAAGTGAAGTCTCCATTGTTTTGAATTAAGGGTCCCATAAGAGAAGAATTGAAAGAGAAAGAAATGGAAGGATACAACAATTCCAATTTATCTGCTGATCTCAAGATCCTTTATACTTACGTCAGAGGTAACTTCACATGCTAACTACCAGCTGAAATACAGCGAGCTCTAACCTTGCCCCTTAGAGAAGGATGGGAAGAAAATCACCTAAAAACAAAGTCTATTAACTTAGGCAGCTACAGAGGTTTTCCCCACGCACTTTCAGGCACCCCTCAGAAGAATTTTTCTAACTCTTTCTCAGTCCAAACCCATCAAACTTGAGCAGTTTGGCTTTACTAGAAAATAAAGGGTAGGCCCAAAGAAATCTCTGGGCACCTACAAGTCTTTCTTCAGCACCAGCATTTGATGTAAATTTTCACATTACCTGCCATTTTATGTATCATCTTATGCTTAAACACACTCTGGATCCTTGAATGACAGTAAGTGCTGTCATAACTAAAGACAATTATCAATTACATATTAATACAGTTTCCCTCTGGCACTTCACTTCATATAAATGTATCACAAATATTCAATTAAAATGAGGATGCAGATAGAAGACGATCAAAATAGGTCACCTTGTCATTAAGCAGATTGAATCTAAGTGATAGAAATCTTTCACTGGCATTTAAATTCAATAATGCTGATTTAATTTAACATATTTATTTCCATGAAAATTATAAAACAATTATCAGAGGCTCACAAACTTCTAAAATATGACATGAGATAACTTGATGCACACATTTCCAAGGAGCACTGTTCAGGAGACAGCTAACCCTGAAGGCAAATCTTTAAGCTTAATGTTCCAAAAGCTCTTTCTGTGCCCATCAGCATCTGCCTTTCACAGCTAAATTAATTCCTGTTTCAGCCTCTTCAGGTTTCAAAACTTAAGCAGAGCAACAAACAAACCACACAAAGGGTTCAATCCAATTTACAAATCTACAATATACTTGATGCACGCAGACAAGTATCTTGTGATCCACAAGACAGGGATCTTGTGAAAACTTATCTGTGGATGTCTATTAAATGCCAGTAAAAAAGTAGGTATTTGTAGGGCTCAACCTCAGTCACTATTTTTTAATGGAAAGCCTGAGAAACCTGGTTCTCCTTTTTTTGTTGTTGTTGTTTTTTGTTTTTTGTTTTTTATAGTGGGAGACTTTAGAAATCTGGTTCACATCACAGGATTTAAATCTTTCCTCGATCCAGAACTGGTTCAATATCTTCTGCCTGACAGAAGTAGGTACAGGCTAGCTTCAGTTTGAGATTGCCTTGAAGCATCACTGTGCAGAAAGAAAAAAATGCACAGCATCAGAAATAGTCTATAAAGACAAAGCATGGCTTTATCATTTAAAATTTCAGGCTGACCTGAAAGCACAGTGCGCTGTGTTCTGGTAAGGAGGGCATGGATCCAGAGTGTTTCACTTCCTGAGAAGTAATCTAGCCAGTTTTGGATCTGATCTGCACATAGGAATACAGAGAAGTCTTCAGCATGATCATTCTACATTATAAGTAATATACAATACAAAATTCCACTATGTTAACTCAGTATCTTCCAAGGGAATATAGAGTTAAATATTCACTGAGACAGTTCTATAATGTAACCATAAGGACTGGTGTAATATCAAACAAACTACTGCTTCTGAAACATGACATAATCGACAATTTCTCTGCAATGGCTATCAATAGGATAGAGAATCCCATGCAGATTCCTCACTTACAGACAATGGCTAGATCCTTTATCTTTTAACTGTGGCTTACATGATTTATATAATAAGAACATCCCTACCAAACCCCAAAACATTTAAAAATGCTTAAGCTATTGTTTCTCCTCAAAAACATTTAATAAATAAAAATGTTAGTTCTTTAAAACCTGCATTACATATTTTTCCGTGAGAAAACTAATTCCTATTTCCCTATTTCATGTAGGAGTCACTACTTAGTTCCATAGAATGCCTCTGTTTCCTCTGTCTCTAAAATACTCAAATGCCTAACAGAGAAAACAAGTCAGAGATACAGGAACCATTATTTTAATCCCAACAACATTGAGTTGACATTTTGTTTTGTTCTGTTTGCATGGTGTTTTTCATTTCAAGATCAATGATGTTTTCCTCTTAATTAAATTATTCTTTCACATGCTAACACACAAAATTAAAGATGAGCTCATCCACCACCAAAATGCCCCTGCAGTCAGAATGCGATGTTTTACAATATGTACTCTGAAATTTCAAATGACAAATTCTTAAACAGCGACTACAATATATTCAGCAATATATGACTTCTATTGGTTAATATTTTGTATGCATTGCAAATTTCTTGCTTGTGCTATACTAAAGACAGACATGAAAAAATAGAGGACAATCTATAACAATGAACAGAATCAAATATTTGACTTCTCTGCTATTTTGTTATTCACACTGTGGAGCTCCCCTCTCTTCACAACATATCTGGAACCGTGTCCAGCACTACAATGTTTCCACAGCTTATTTGTGTAATATGATCCAGAGAAGAGGTGAACTCTTTAAAACTCCTCAGCACTCAGAGTCAGAAAGACTTGTTCTGAATCTCTAACATCTACAGAAAACAATTCAAAAAAGGTTATAATCTTGGGCTAATTTACTAAAAATCTTAACACTGCAGGCAGTATCTCAGTATGGTATCAGCAGTGACAGAATGCAAGTGTCCTTACACACACTGCAAGTCACTGCCCAGCTGTACAGCAGCTGGCTCCAACTAAGCTCAGAACAGGTCAAGGGTGATGTGAATCCTCAAAGTACTGCCAGGTTGTTGTATTTATCTTCGATGGCAAAGGAGTGCAAATGCCAAAAAAAGAAAACAAATGCTTTCCTTAACCTTGGATTTCCTAAATGATTTAATGTCTTTGTATCCTATGAGAAGCAATTCAAAATGTGACACTTATATCTGTAGACTGGCCACTGGATATTACAATGCATGTGATAGAGAGAGCTGAAGCCATTAACCAGGCTGATGTCATTAGCCTACCTTGACAAGGACTTGCTTGGAATTACCCTCAAAGACATCTGCTGACCCAGCAATCTCAATGGCTTCTCAAATAACATTCTACTGATAGCTATGTGACTTCTAATTTACAAAGCTAAAGGCTTGGGATTTTTTTTTTTTAAGTCAGCAAGGCTTCTTTCTGGTCTGAGAATAACTTTGGAGTTAGAGAAGAAAAAAACACCAAAAAATTACATTTCCTATTGCATGTGGTGGTCCTAAAAACTCACCAGCAACCACCTTCTTTCTGTGACCTCAGAAATTCTGCAGTCTTTGCTGCATAAGAAGCTTTAGCAGGGGACATGTGGGTTCTCATCCCATCTAGCCCACAGCCTCATATTTAGAGAATAGGCTGTGGCTTATCTGGATCTGAACCCTCTCAAACTGATGTCCAAAAGGCATTAGGCACACAACTAGTCCTTGTGACTTCATCTGGACTACTCATACCAGTTTCTCACCAGAAGCACAACATTTCCACTGTTTGTCTTTAAAAATAACATAAGCAGCAAAAAAATAGGTTGCCACCAGCATTTCCTCAGACACATGGATCCAGCTGATCTCTGGTAATGATTTTGTGCTTTGTATCCTGAATAACGAATCCTGGTTTTGTGTTACTCTACTTAGTAGTGGGGCTAGGCACCTACATTTATTATGGATGTAGGTGGTTTGATTTAATTGCAATGGAACATTTAAGCCTAGCTTACATATAAAACTGTTCACATTTCAGAAATTCCCCCATGGGTATTTAAAATCCTTGAATTTAAAGCTCAGAAAATCAAAATATTCTTAATGCCAGGTAAGCACAGTTATTACAGCTGATACAAAGTACCTTAGGGTTCTATGATGTTCTTCAAGCTCAAAAAAAAAAATCAGATCAATTTGTTTTATACTGTAGATGACTGTAAAAAATGCATACACCTATGAAAACAAGGATATGACACACATATATTCACAAACAGTTCAGGAAGTTCATGCTGTCCTGTTTTGGACTCAGTTCTATTCAAAACCACACACATATAATAAAGCACTCAGACTTTTTTTTAAATCAACATTTTTCACAAGATAAGTTTTTACAGTACCACTAAACTATTTCAACAGAGTCATTCACATTACTGTAGGCTGTAATGACACTGAATAATGCTCATGCAAATAGTCTCATTGAAATCAGGTAAGGGCAAGACTGACAAACAGTTGTTTCTAGATGAGAACTACTCATATACATAGTCCCAGAAAACTCAGCTGGACTAAGCAAGTCAACAATTTTGACAGTCTGGTTCTATATAAACAACTACCAACACACTAATTTAAGAGCAGCTCTACTCTTACCATGCCTTTTCCTATTTTAAGTTTGATGTGGTAATTGTTTATTCTTAAATCAACATCACAAGACTATGTATAGCTGAAGACGGATGTGAATCCCAGTTTAATTAATAAAAAAAAGTGAATGTGTTATTTTACCTTTTAGGCAAAAAGAGCTTATAACTGCTACTTCCTCTAGTGATTTTTCCTATTTCATTATTCCATTTAAAGTCCTGCAAAAGCAATTAGAAAATATTTTCCACATATTAATACTAGAATGTAATCCAATATAACCTTAATAGATATGGATTGTAACATATTGCTGTATTCTAAATAATGTTTTAAAACCTCTTGCTCTTTATATTTTAACATCTAGATTTTGAGGTCCAGTTACAAGTGTTTACTATAGAAAACTCGGTCAAGCTGGTGTTTGACCTTTGACAGGAAGCTGCCCTCACTCCAGCTAGTCCCAACAAACTAGGCCCAAGACAATAAGCTGCTTTATAGCTATTAGGTAGGCCAGTGTGTTTCTCCAGGAAGACCTCAAGCTGAAAAGCCAACACGCTTGACAACCACAGCCAAGGTACCAAGGGCCCAAGCACTAGACATTGGAAAACAAATGGAAAAGCACACATGGCTACATCTGGAATCCTAATGGGCCACCAATGGTTCCCAGCTAAAGGAAGAATTACCAGTGTTATTTTATCATCCCTTGTGTTAACTTAGCTGTTTATGTACAGCAATAAATGATTTTTTAAAAACATATTTGGGTCATTATGTCATATACCACCAGCAAGTACGATTGTTTTATTGTGCTTGGAGTCAAAATACACTGCTATACCCAGATGTGAGGGAAGTTCAAAACCTCTAGTCCTTCTGTATTCATTCCTGTTGGACAAATGGATTAAGTTTTTAAAAGGGAAACTGAGAATTTTTATGGCCTGTACTCCCATCTCACTAGTAAAATTCGCACTCATATTTTCCTATAGAAGTTTGCCTGGCCAATGATAACATTAAATATTACCTTAGTAAGTAACCCAAAATTGTAACCAACAGGAAATGCCACACATTTTATAGTCAAAACATCCCCATTCCCTTCTTCCAAAGTCACAAGATGTTATATAAAAGAAATAATTTCGATTATTTTTTTACCTGAGCCCCTATTGAAATTCAAGGCAAAGTAATCATTGTGCTGTGGAATGAAGCTAAAATGCATAAATATTTATTAACAGACTTAATAAAGGAGGACTCTGCAGTTATGGCCCTGAATTTATATGTGCAAAGCCAAGCTTTGCTAAAATCTACAATCAGAATATTGTGTTTCCATGTAATGAAACATGGGATTTGTGTAAAGACTCTTGCACAGTATTTCTAAGCCTAGCACTATGGCATTTAAACTTTGAGATCAAAGCAGAAAAAAAGTCAGATCCACCAGCATTCACAGTTTGAGAATGATAGCAACAACTTAGTAAGCATGGAGCAAAAAGTATATTATTTTTACAAGACATTATAACAATTTAATTGAAGGATTACACATATTTTGGCACTACTATTCTAAAACTTCCTGTATCCCAACAGTTTAAATCAAAATTTATCAGCAAAATATTTCTCAACTCTCTCTTCCACGAGACATTGACAGAATTTGCAAAGTGCAATTTAGGAAGTGACAATTGAATGCATTTTTGGTAATGTAACTCTAATTTCAGTCAAAATTAATAAAAAAATGAAAGAAATCGGGTTCTCTTCCCCTTCCATTCACATTCCCTTTCTTTCTACTTCATCCTTGCATTTTCACACCATTATTTTCCTTTTTTTTTTTTTTTGGGTGAGTGGGGTGGGCGCAGGGGAGATGTCCAGGCTGAGGAGTTGGGGGAATGGTAGCTCTCTGTTCAGAAAGCCATTTCTCACAGAAGAAACAGAAAGCTAGATAGAAATACACCAAAAATCTACAACTAAATCCACAATAGAATACGGTTTCCATGATCTACATTTTTTGGTACCATTTAACACCAAGGTGCAGCTGAACAGAGCTGTAGTTTCTTTAATCTCTCTAGGAAGGTTGCTAAGAGTGTGCACACACTTATCACACAGGTTAAGCTACAGCTGTGCCAAGCCTTTCACAGAGAGCACAGGGCAAACCCTGTGGGGAAGACTGCTGACAGGCAAATGACCCAAATTAGACAGATTACACTGTGATAAACACATGCATGTCCCAGACATGCAATGTTGCTGCTGCTGCTGATGCACTGAGTAACATTCTCAAATATGTTACTTTGAATCAAGATGGGTGAACTGGTCAATAATCTATGGATGACTTCATTAAATTAGCTGGGGAAAGATAGCTCAAAAGATTTTAGGGATTCTTTTATCAAATGACTGAAATTACTTCCACATACAATGACTAAAAAATAGCAAATAGGAAATATATTTGCAACAACATCAATACTAAACGTTGCTTCTTTTCAAAATAGTTTTGATGGCACTGTTTTTCTTTGAATATTACACTACTGGTAGCCCTTATTTGCCATGGAAACACAGATGCGAATTTGATACCCTATAATAGTGTTTTTAAAGCTGACAGCAGAGTGCAGAATGTGAATTTCCTTGCTTCTGCTGGTTAAAAGCACGATTAAGTAAACAGCTAAGTGTTTCCCCTGATTTCCAGGAACAGCAGAAATACATTAAGTCACGAGAAAAAAAATACATCCCAGCAACTGATCTTTAGAAAGTTGCTTCAGAAGTTTCTGTTCTGCTTCCAAAAGCTACACTAAATAGAAAAACAAAACACTTAAAAATTCCATTCTTGCACTGCTATAAAGTTCCACATCTCTGTACGATGTAGTGTGATGTTTTTATGTTTCACTTTGGGATGAGAGTATACTTGTGTATATGTGCCTATATTTTATATATATATAACATACCTAACAATTTAAAATTATTCAGAACACCTTTTCCTTGCTGCCTTTCCAGATGTTTTTTTACTTAATGAAAGAAACAGAGCATGGATTAGAGAACAGTTTCAGAGAAACACAGAACACATTGATAAATAATGAGAAGATAAATACATGTTTTCATAATCACAGAATGAAATATAAGATACCTTACATATGCCAATTATTCCCTCATGTTACCATTAGCAAAACTTGATCCTTGGCAAAAATAGATTTAAAAGATATTTAAATCCCATGTGATCTTATATCAGCAGAAGTGAAAGGAAAGCAAACCAAAAAGAGATGCTCATTTTGTGCTTCCTCTGTGTATTAGTTAATATTATTTTTTTCTCCTTTTTTTTCTCCAATCCCTCCCTCCATATTCTCTTCCTCTTATTTCTAAGGGAAGAGATATTAAATGATTTATTAATCATAGTGTTTGTCGCATTCACCTGTACAAGACTATTCATCTTAAGCAAAATTTTTTACATTGAAACAAGTTTTAAATAACACAGAAGGTTCATACAACTATATCACAATGAAAAAATTTGATTTACAAAATTCTTATTGATGAGTTTTGTTCTTCTCACAATAGTGTTTATATTTTCATATATGGAAACAAATTCTAAAATCGTAATTTAAATACCCCTTTCAAAAACTGGTATTTATTTCAAAAACTTTGTTGGTATTTATTGGTAGTGTCCATTATGAATTTTAGATGTATTTAGCAGCAATGGTGAATAATTTCTACAGTTTCTCACTGTACTCTCATAAATCAATTAGAACACATCAGTTTTGAATTTTATTGGGTCTGGAATTTTTTCACAATAACTGTATTTTATTGTGGAAAAAATGTGTTTTCCCTCTAGTGACTATTCAGCAAATATGTGTTGAGCATTTCTACCATTAATTAAAGTGGCTAATATTTGTTTACTTCTCTATGTCCTGGTATCTGCAACAATTTAAAAAAGAATGTACTCAGCTGGCAAGGGGCCTGTTTAACAGCTTTATATGGGACACCAAGGTATTTTGCTCATTTTGGGTGCATCAGAAAAATGGTGACCTCTTCAAAGGGTCTCTTTGAAGAAGTGGGGTCAACAGTTTTGAGAATGTAATTATTTAAAATGCACTCCCTATTAGACAACAATAAATACTGTAATCCAGCGCAGAAATACACTTTTAAAAGCAAAGAGATATTTGCAAATGGTTATGAAATACTTCCACATATGATCATATTTTCACAATAATGGTGACTATCAAACGTTATATTGGACATTAATTTTTATTGTTGAATAAGACAATGGAGCCAAGAATACAGCAGACTGTAAAGCACAGCCTGTTGCAGCTTATTTCCTGGCCAATCTTCATACCACAGATGTTGGGCAGCTATCCCAAACCATTCCACATATTTACTGGTGCTCTAATTTTTCCATATTAGAAGACTTGTGTTTAGCTGTTCTCCTCAGTAGCATTAACCAGGCAGTTAATAAAATCTGTTTTTAAATGCAGCTTCAAATATCAATCTGCTTTGTGAAGCCACTTGTTTCATGTTCCCCTTAAGACCACAATCTGCCATTAACAGAGACTAAATGGCCTGTGACTTAGGCAGAGAAAGTTGTTCAAAAGTCAACATCTTGTTTCAGAGGGTACTTTTGAAACAAAGGTCTAATGTCAAGTTTAAATACAGGTCTATAATTAACAATATAGAGCCATCAGAACTTAAATACAAGAATGGCCAATACACTGTCCTACTAAAATTAAATTTTAGTCTTTTACAGGCTGAATAGTCATAAACTGTTTAGGCAAAATTAATAATGAAGACCAATATAATTTCAACACAAAGTAACCATAGGCCAGACCATCCAGCAAAGGCATATGCAGCTAAAGACTTTTCAATTCCATAGCAGCCCAACACTATTTCTAGCTACATCAGCGGGCACATGGGCTAAATTTGCACATGTGAACTGAAATTCACTGCCTTCCAACAGAATTTTATAAATAAAACTATCCAGGTCTACAGTTGAATATCTTACTGAAGGCAAAAGTGTCCAAAATATGAAGGTTTGTAGAGTACTAAAATTTGCCAGGAGTACATCTGACTGTTGTCCAGAGTTTTTTTAACATAGACCACTGTATTTTTTAAAGGCAGAGAGTAATTCATTGGCTAGGAGAAAGGCAGGAAATTTTTCTTTGGCAGGTTGATTTCTTTTTTTTGTTTTGTTTTGTTTCTTCTTTTTTTTTTCAGTTTTAAATTAGCAGATGTTTGAAGCTGCTCCAAGGTTTGGAATGTGGAAGAAATCCCAATGGAGATAGATTAGTGGCAGAAAGCAGGTGAGGTGGTCAAAGGTGGAAGTAAATACAATTTATCAGATGAATCTGTAGTTTGTCATATTGGTATCACCACTGCACATGTGGCATATATAAAAGCTTTGGCAACTAAGAATGAACATTGTTCCCCTAGCCAGTGTAGTTAGAGAGAAAATGCATAGCAACGCAGAGATGTGGTACAAATAAACAGTCCAAGAAATCCTAGATTTTACAAAAAATCTACAGCATGTGTAGAAAGGATATGGCAGGAATGCTACTAAATAAAACCCCCAAAACCACAAACCACAAAGAAAACCCCAAATGAACAGACATACCCCTTACCCCTCACCCTCCCTGTCCCCCTTTATCCCCACACCCCCCCAAAAAAGGGTCCTCAATAACTGGCAAACCAAGCAAACCAAGCTAGGCAAATGTCAGCTTTCAGACTAAGCATGAGTCATAATATGACCCATTTGGCTGGTCAAATAATTCAGATATGAATATATGATGCCTTCTAGGTTCTCAGTTCTTACATCACAATTTTTTTAGGTAAAGCTTTCTACCACTTCTGATTGGAAAACACCATCCTACTCTACTGAATGATTTGTCATTATCTAGTTATATTCTCCTTTGTGATCCCAAATACTACAGCAAAGAAATATCTTCATGGAAAAAGTAATCTCATATCTTTAGTACAAAATACTGCATATATACTCAACAAACAATCAGAAATGTATACTTTTTCTTGTCTCACAAGATAACCAGAACAATTTCAATGGAATTACCTGTATCTTTAATATGCTGAATGTCCCCAGACAAAAAGCTGGAAAGCTGAATAAAATCAGGGGACCTGATGCTTGGTCATTAAATTATCTACCTGAAAACACTGGGTTTATTTGTGCATCAGTGTGATTTCACTGCAGCAACAAAACAAAACATACCTAACATTTCTATCTTTTATATGACAGGCATAGTTCTTTGATCATCTTTTCTATATCATATATAATTAGCGAAATATACATATATATATATATGTGTGTATATATGGTTTACAGTACATGTGTGTATATATGGTTTACAGTACCAGTTCCCTCACACAACTCATAGCCAAAATATGGACCCCCATATAAAATGGCTTGCTGGGAAATGGAACAAATTAAATTAAATTTATTAGAACCGTCCAAGAAGTGCTGAAGTCTGTCTCTTCCTCAAAAACCCTAATTAGTCTACAATTTTACAGCCTTAACACCATTTAACACCCACATAGAAATAAACCCATATGGTGCTCTTATAGTTGTGATGAAATGCTATGGCATCTATATGCCAAAGTAGTCAGGACTGGAAGTTTCCCTTCCATGGATGAAGAGCTTGTCAGCACCATGCAGCACACATATACATTTATGAGGATCCCTGGTAAAGAGGTGGGCCTCACAAAACTGTCCTCCCTCTCTTTCTAGCCCAATTCAGCAGAAGACACTGGTTGAAATCCAGCTAATATGAACAGCTGGGAAGTTCCAGAAGTGCATCCTCAACCAAGGGTTCTTTGTGTTTAGAATCAGCTATCCCCAGTTGCCAGAAGTGTCTCACATTTAATAACTGACTTCACCTGCTTTTACAGATTATTTTTTGTCACTTAAAATTTTAAGGGAGGAAAGCTGGAATTTAAACTTTTCTACTATGGTAAAACTAGGTTTTCTTCAGTAGCATCATAAACTGATTATGTTAATGCAAGATGTTCATAATAGTTTTGCTAGGCTGCATATAATGCTTAGTAAACAAGCAGGTGAAGAAAACAAATAAATAGACAAAAATATTGAAGGCAAGAGTTTTTTTCACACCACAAGCAGTGGTGGTAGCAGCTATTACCACCAGGGCCAGGATTTAAAGTAGATACCATCATTGACAGGGTGCTCCTGGCTCCATTTTAGGATGCAGCTGTACATTCATCAATTTGAAAAAAAACTAATTTCAAGAATAGTGATAAATTTAACTGTTGTGAGGAAATTGAAGTCTAGAGTTAAGTACACAAAACCACCAATATGCAGGCAGAAAGAAAAATGTATATATACAGGAGGCATTGAAATTGTTATTGTGTTGAAGAGTTTCCTATTTTGGGGACTGTGAGAGATTGAAATATTACCAGTTAATGCCTCAAACCATTTGCCATTTGCAAAAGCAGTGGGTGCTTTGCTGACAATGTGCAGGATAACAGCCCAGGCACAGAGGGGGTGAGCACCAGCGGATGGTAACCACAAATCAACATTTGTTTAGCAAAAAGCTGAGTCTTGAACCAATAAGAAGATCCTGTGAGGTAGGATAGTGCATTTTTGATAATATCAATGTCCTCCCTGACACAAGTGGCTCAGGTGTAAGCCTCCCTCCACAGAAGTACTGCACATTCACAAGTGGGCCTGAAGGTGTTCATAGCTTCTGAAGGGGCGTAACTGGCTCCACTGCTCAAGGCAGCTGTCATGGTTTAAAAGGTGTCATAAACCACCAAAGACCCCTGAAGCACTCTCAGACTCATTTCTGGGGCCTTCCACTAGAGGACTGCATACAATCCACTGTGTCACAACAATTCCACAGTGAGTTGCTTCAGACAAGGTAAAACTCACTCCCACAGGAGCCACCGGGCTGTTTGCACCTATCCAAAGCATATATTAATCCATTGAACTTTGTATTTTGTGGGCTTTGCTCACCTCTGATGGATCCAGACTGTGACCATCACCCAATGGACATCAAAATTACAACAGTTCCCTTTTGTAGCTGAATCCACGAGTGGAAATATCTTTCTACTCTTATCCATTTTCTTTCTCTTTCTCTCTTTCTTCTCCTAATTTCTTCTCAAAATATATTGCAAACCAGACTGAAAAATTTCAGTCAGTGCTTCTTTAGTAAGTTCCTTACTTTGAATAGGTTAAAACTTGTCAAGTTAGTTTGTCAAGTGCCTTATTATGTCTGGATGTTTTTCCAAAGTTTACCAAGTACCTTATTATACCTTAATGTTCTGAAGTTTGCAAGTAAAAGATTGTTATTGAACTTCCCAAGAATTTTGTTGTTTTTTCCAAGCACCACTCAGAGTGAAAAAAAAACAACCTTCCCCTAAACCAGCCAAGCAGACTGGGGCAAACCCAGGGACCATTCTATTGTGTACTAGTTTGAGGTATTTCTTTTTAACACAGATGACATATCTAGATGACAGTGTGCACTCCTGGGTTCTCTGTAATTTTTCATTCATGGCTCACGATTATGAATTTACCCTTTCTACTCAACAGTGGTGAGATCCCACATCAAATCCTGTGTTCAGTTTTGGGCTTCTCACTGCAAGAAGGACATCTGGAGCATGTCCAGAGAAGGGCAATGAAGCTGGTGAAGGGTCTGGAGCACAATTCTTATGAGGAATGGCTGAGGGAGCTGGTGTTGTTCACCTTGGAGAAAAGGAGGTTCAGAGGAGACCTTATCACTCCCTACAGCTACCTGAAAGGAGAGTGTACCTGGGGGTAGGGGGAGGGAGGATGGTCTCTTCTCCCAGGTAAAGGTTTAGGACAAGAAGAAATATCCTCAAGTTGCACCAAGGGAGGTTTAGATTAAATATTAGAATATTAGGAATTTTTTTTCACTGAAAGGGTGGACCAGGTTGCCCAGGAAAGTAGTTGTCACTACCCATGCAAGTGTTCAAAAAACATGCTCTCTTCAATTAACAAACAAAAAGCCCTGTTAACAGTCTAGCTGTGAATAATGTCAATTTCCTTCACTGATCACTGGAATATACCCAAATTCAATGACATTTGCCTTTTTTGAGAAAAAAAATAAGCCCCAAACTTCAAAACTCTTATTTTTGACACATCTTCCTCTTCACACATCCATGATTTGCTTGTCCTGTTGTCCATTAAGACTTGCATGCCTTAAAAATTTCCACTTTCCATCTTCCTTATAATACTCTTCTAGCAGCCTAAACAGAGTGTGTCAAAACAGCATACTGCCACTACAAAAAAACAAGACCCCTTTCTATCACATCAATAAACAGTTTGTAAACTTATGGCAAGACAAGACACATCAATATAATATTCAAGCTTAAAATATGTCCTGAAGAAATAGAGGAAACATTAGATGAAAAAATACAGAAAGCGGAGATGTTCTAAGCCAGGAGCAGTAATTCATCTTTGCCTGTTAAGAGTCAAAGAAAGAACATGGATAGTTACTATATATTCTTAATCAATTTACCCTATCATTTAGTGAGGACCTAATTTTTGGCATGAAAAATGCATCACAGTGTCTACATGCAGTTCATAGTTCTAGCAAGGCCCTTTGCATTACAAAAGTCATGACAGAGCCTTCTGTAAAGAGAACCTTTTCAGAGATGTACTTCAAGACAAGGGCTGAAAGTAATATGATAATAGAAGGCTAATGCTAGAACAGTCCAGAATGACAGGTAAATGCTTTCAGGGAAAGTGGTGAGCAGCAGGTCTAGTTGCAGAGAAAAATGAATGCATCCCATTGTTTTATGCTGTGGTCGGCTAAAGCACGTAGTGCAGTGTGGAAAAACATTGTGTCAAAAAGAAATTCTGTCCTCTATGAGCCTGTATGTTATATGTGACATCTTTGCTTATTACATCTTCTGTGCAAACATTAGTATATCTGATATAGATATGATACTGTAGACATCTACTATAGTGTAGATGAAACATTTTCTACTGTGCCCTGCTTCTGCAAGCAAAGAGTACAGAATCTGGGCTGATTACAGTGACTCCTCTACGTAAAGAAGCCTATCTCCTGAATACAGCAACAATGCTCTTAGCTCCAAATGCTTTAGCAACTTTATTAAAATGAACTATTGTGCAATAAGTATATAACTACACTACGTCCTGTAAAACCATTGATAACCATGGATTCACATTTCTTTTAGAGTAATAAAGGTGAGAAAGGGATTCTTTAACAACTGAGAAAAATATGTGGTTCACATGTAAATGAATTCTGAGCTTCTTTTCTAAAAACAAGGGTAAATAATGCAATGAACTAATTCATGCAAGAAGAGGCAAAGAATGCTAATAGAATTTATTCATTAAAAAATTACAAAACACTTTTAGAACTTTTCCACTTTCAAAAAATAATTTTAAATACGATGATGGAGATTTTCCTAGTAGTATGTGGTTTCCATAAATATTTTGAACACTCTTCTTTTCCTCTCAAACTTTTTTAATCATTGTGGTTATAAAGCCAAAATTTAGTTTCTCAGAAGGCTAAATTAAAACCTTTTGAAAGTTGGCATATGTGATATTAGCTGTGCTTCGTTCAAGTCCTCAGCCAGCTTGGGAACTTGTACTATTTTCATAATTCATCTACAGACTACATTAAAAAATACAAACAAACAACCCAAAAGTCATAACCCCACCTACCCTGCCGTCCCCCAAATTCCAAATCAAACCATTGCCACCAACAACCAAAAAAAAAAATCTACCAAAAAATCCCAACAAAACAAATTCAGGGTTCCTAGTGCCAAATAGGCTACAGACATAAGGAGAAGACAGAGTAAAGGAATTTACAATTCTACGAAATGAAAATTACTTCCCATGGTTTGCCCTACCTGAAATGTCAGTAAGGTTATTTTACCACAGAGGTCAACAGAAATAGAAATAGGTCAATAATGGAGTGCTGCTGCATTCAAGTTGGTGAATAGATGACTTCAGAGTATATAATTGAATTAACAAAAAATTCAAGGAAGTAAAATGCAATTTCCACACAGAACACAATTGCCCTAAGATGCAGATTTCAGACATATACAAGATCTAAGAATACTGATGGGACAATTACATAAATGGAAAGAAAAGAAAACATAAATTTTCCCTTTCTTGGTGTTCCCTGCACCGCATTCTCACTGATGCAGCAATACACAGCAAATACAAAAATTGCTCATGCATGGAGCAATATTGATAGCAGTCAATAGTCACTGATCTGTGAGCTGTTTAATAGAACCAGGACTACATAAACTCCAAACTGATTTAGGTCTGAGACAGCTTTGGTCCAGATAGAGCCTTAATCCAGACATGATGCACCACTTCAGACCTCTGTCTTATCTTTAGGCCAAGCTTTACTTCCACCGTTGTAGTCAACAAAATTTTCTTCCATTACTCCATTGAGCTGTTACTGTACATTGTTATGGCTTCATTTACCTGTTTTCTGTGATAAAAATGTAGTATTGCCCTCAAAACACAGAGGAATTTTAAGAAGTAGGTAATACATAGAGGAAACATTATTCAAAGTGTGGGTTCATGTAAGGAAGTTCCTCTGAACTAACACAGATGTCTGTGAACCACCTGAGCAGACTCACTTTGCAGTCAGAGAAACAAGCACTGTTTTGCACAATTTGACTTACCCTAAGAAAGGCTGCTAAAGCAGGTCAGATGACAGGTATGGTACCGAGCCATGATTACACCTAAGGACTCCTGAGGGCTGTTGAGAGAGTCCAGAAAACTAACACAAATATGGCCATCTAAAATAACCTGAGAGGTATTTGTTTGTGTGATTGCATATGCTATTTGCACCTGTATATATGATCTTGGAATTCCACATGGATGCTTCCTCCTCTGTCAGCTAGGAATGCAAAGGAATCAACATGCATGAAAATTTTGCAAAGGCTAAAACTGTTTCATTTCACTCAGTATATTCAAATTTCAGATCCAAAAATCTGTAAGGGAATATGATTACAGTTTCTGACACTGTAGTCTAATCGAGCAGATTAATAAACATGTTGAAGTCAATGTATTTCTCACATAATCAACCACTCAAAACCAGTACTTGTTGCAATTTGTGTACCTGCCTGCACACCACAAAACTTGCACTGGAGTTGTGAAAATGATCTAAAATTTCTTCTTCTTCCTCTTTCAGGCTCAGGAACTTAGAGCTGTAAAATGGAAATTCACTTGGTGTGAAGTGTGATAATATAGGGTGACATATATCAAGACTGCTTAATTCTTTTGTCATTCTCAACATCCAGTTTTCTCAGGACTCACTAACTGAGTGATAATATTGTCATGTCGGAATGTTTTTAAAATTAAGGCTGGCTACTAATTGCATGTAATTCAATTAAGTCTCCCTTTAATCCCCATGATGTTTTGATAGATGTATCCCCCAAACAAAAGATTGCTACTTGGAAACACTTTGTTTTATCTATGTGGCAAATCTTCCACAAGTCCGTTCTTCAATGGTCTCCTCTTAATAGAATTTCATAAAAGATTTAATGCACAATATCTTCAATGAGTGCCTTTACAATCACAAATATAGATTGATTTATTTGCTTAGTAAAGCCTATGAACATTTACTCTAAGTAAACAAGCCACACACCCAAAACAACAGTTTCACTGACTTAGTCAAGTGTTTTAGAACCATTTCTTGATTTAAAACTACTTCTTACATCAACAAAAGAAAATCATACTCTTTTGAAGAACTTGCAAAAGATTACTCTAATTTTTGCATTCTGTAAACAGGCAATATTTAATCTGTTTAAAATTAAACTCTGAAGATCAATCAGATAGGCTTTTGAAGGGCTCAGACACAGCAAGTAGTTTAGCGTTGTATTTGCAAGACAAACAGATAGTTGTTTAGCCACATAGATATCATTTAGCCCTTAACTTAAACAAGCACTGATAAAATTTTTTTTATGAAAAGATGCTATCAGCAAAACAAACACAGTATTTCGTATTACTTCAAAGCTTATTTATAATGTGTTTAGAAATATTCAGTGGAAACAGGAAAATAATGTCTTGATTTTCTAAACTTTACAACATCTGCTTTTACTTACTTGAAGCATTGTAAAGTTCTCCAGATTTCAATGGGTAGCTTTTCTTTTGTCTGCTCTCAAATTTGAAAATGTTCACATTATTTTTTTTACCCCACACAATTTTCTATTTTTCACTTAAGAAAATTCAGTCATATGAACATCTCTGCAGCCTTTTAACAGTGGCAGATAATAGTTAGAATAATTTAACATTTTGAATAAGCACATTAGAAACCTCTTAGAAATTACCCTTCCTCAGACGACTTGAATTCCTACATCTTTATAATTTCCCAATATACATATATAACTAACTCTTTTTAACCAGATATCATGTTGTTTATTTATACTACTGTCTCCCAGCCAGGAATAAACTGCAGAAAGCACTATTTGAAATACATGCAGTTCTTCTCATTAATTTCATTTGATTATGGAACTGACTAGTGACTAGAACCTGCGACAAGCAAAGGGCTTCTCCCCTGTGAATCCTTTCTCATAGACAGGAAAAGGGTTAATCTAGCCAATAAGATGTAACAAATGCATCTTAATCACTTCTGATGGCTTACCATGACCTGTTTGAAGATGCACTGTTATATATAGCTTTATTTATTCTCCTTCACTATGTGAAATTAAATCTGTTTGGGATTTAGAATGAAGTGATATCTAAAGCCTTTAAACATGTTATCATATACTATTTGATTAATATACAGCAACATTACAAATAACTTCCTCTACCTGCTGAGAGGTAGACAGCCTGCTCATGAGTTACTTTTTGGCTGCACCTAGCTTAATAAGCTGGGTGCCTAATGCAGAGCATTTTATGTGACTGTGTACCTTGGCCTCCTGATCACCAGGATCAGGCTGATCAGCTATTGTATGGTCTGGCTCTCATCTGGCTTCATAATCAGGTTTCCCTCTCATCAATCAACAGCACCTGGGGGACAGGAGAAAAGAGCTGGTGGAAATCTGGGTCTCAGCCCACTGTTGCCTCAGCCCACTTGGGTGCAGGGTGAGGCAGAAGGCTTAGTTAGTTGCTTGAGTTTTGCTGCAACATGAGGTCAGCCTTGGACATGCCCAGACCCTTGGTCTACTAGCCTAAACATAGCTTCTGTGTGCCTGATATGCAAAGCGAGTAAAGACAGAAAGATTTTCTGCAGAGTCCTTGGAAAAAAAAAAAAAAAAAGCAAAAGGATGTTTACTCTGACTGTAAACAGCTAAACACTATTGATGCTTCTTTTCTCATTCCATAATGATAGAGGGTCAGTTTGAATTATAATTTTCCTCTTAAATCCATTATTTTTCAAACCTACATCTGGAACAGCCATGAGTTTGCCAATGGCAGAATGGTACATGCAGAAATGTAGACTGTATCATATTTCCTTTCATTGGAGGAGGAATTAGACATCTCAGATCTGGCCATCTTGGGCTAAATTAATGTATACTAAGTGATTTCATGTCAAATTCAAATCTGCACCCCAAATTCTCTTTTTCATACAGTATTTAAAGATTTACTTATACTGGATTCATTTAATGTCAACCAAATCTATGACATATTTAAACACACTTGGGCACAAAATGTTTTCCAGTTTTGCTTTACAAGTATTTACTTAATTATTGACAAACACTAGTGATTTAGCAACATTTGTGCAAAGTTTTAGGCAGAATTTTCACATATTTATGTACCAATGGGTAAGTTTAATATTTTTTGTGCATGGGTTACCAGACTACCATGGCAGCAATTTACCTTAAGACAACAAATTTTAAAGGGAAAGTCCCTGACATGGGATCACAATGATTTGAGACCTAGACCCTCACAGAAATTTCCAGTCAGATCCTCAAGAAGCATTTTAGAGGGTTGTTGCCATTTGAGTACTGTTACCTTAAGTGACTGTCAGGGGAATCTCTGGCCTCTGTACATGAAGATATGGAAAAGGAAATTAAAAACTTAGATTGTCAGAAATGTTTTATGCTTTCTGTCCAAGATATCTGAACAAAACACACTAGAATCTAGAGTTTGGTGTATTACAGGCTACATAAGAAGATGAAGTCTGTTTTTCTGCATCCTCTAGGTATGATGTTTTAAGATCTTGTCCACCTATCCACGGACTTTGGTTCTCCAAGATGCGGTGCCACAGGGGATATTTATCTTCATGTAACTAAAAAAATGTCTTTTGCTATCTTTTTCAGGGCATCAAAATACTCAAAGAACTTCTTAAAGCAGAGAAAACAGCTCATGAACTGAAATAGTCATTTTAGGCATCTTCCACTTTCTATACCACAGGTGTTGCCAGGAACAGCAGTGATTCTCCAGGTTTAAGTGACAACACATGACATACTACTTAGCCAAGTCAGTACTGACACTTAAAAACTCACTCCCCTTTGCTAGTAATAATCAGCCTTCTTGTTCCTCAAGTAAACTAAGGTGTGGACTTTCACAGGCAGGCATAAAACTCAAAAGGCTTAAGGAATGGAGGTAACTTGGGGTTTCATGAACATAAATTATTGAGTTCTAAGCTTAAGTGAGACTAATGGGCACAGCTTGAAACTGTTAATACATGCTTCAGTGTATGAAGAGGCCTCCTTGTGCCATGCATTTCTGGAGTGGCATGGCACCTGCACCTGCCATTAAAGATTCCTGCATCACAGCCTCAGCTGCTCTCTGCCAAAAGCACAACTCCGTTTTTCGTCACCTGTCCACATGAATCACTCTCTGCATTGGTCCATGCAGGAAAGAGTGAGAAAGGTGGGAGCTGAAGCAAATGTTGCATCCAGCACAACAGTGTAGACAGAAGCAGAAGCTAAGACATGGTGGGTAAAGAGTAAGATGTAGAGCACAGTTTACCTCAGATTTGAAAAAAATTTTACTTCATTTAAGGGTGGAATGATCAGACAATATGTGGAATATACCTTTTAAAAACCCCATGATCTTTGTCATTGACCATGAAAAATGCTTTACACTAGAAACAAAACAGTTTTTCTATGGTATTGCCCTCCTAATACTTTCCTTCTCTCCCACCTGTATCCAATGTCCCATTTTAACTGGCTGTACATATGCTAAAAGATACAGAGCAGAAGAGCAGC
Organism: Chloebia gouldiae; assembly: GCA_003676055.1. NCBI lineage: Eukaryota > Metazoa > Chordata > Aves > Passeriformes > Passeridae > Chloebia > Chloebia gouldiae. The sequence continues at coordinate 18,932,080 of QUSF01000004.1, read as the reverse complement.
TTAACTAGCAAGAGAAAACAAAGTCCAACTTGCAGTCCTCTGCATTCCTTATTAGACAAGCCTCTGTAGTCAAATAAGCCATGTAAACGTATGTGGACAAACTACGTGTTCTCCATCATTTGTTTGTTCATTGTGTGTAAGAAAGAGAATGCCTGATCACTACTCACCAACTACTTGTGGATGGTTGAGTCTAAGAATTAATCACCTGATCATCCCTTCAGTGAAAACAAAATTCTCTGGATAAAAGTTGCAACAACTTTTTGATTTCATGTTACTCAAAGTCTTTGTTGGTAAAAATCAAAGCTCAGTTTTTACTCAGAACAAGCATGGAATAAGCAACTGATTATTTTCCATGCTTGCATTTGGTGTTTCTATAAACCTTGCTTCTCTTATGACAACAACAGAAACATTAATAATTCACACTCAGGTTTGTATTTGGGGCTTCTCTCAGGCTGAACTCAAAAGCTTAAATCACGAGTAAACGTTCTTCTACCAAATCTGTTGCTCCCTATTCCCTACCCCCTACTACACAAGGGTAGAAGACAGAATTAATTTTTAAAATTAAATAAACAAAATATTTGGTCACTTAGTTTCATTTTTGTCTGGCATTGATATCTTGTGGGTACTACATCAAGCCATGAAAAATAAATAAGAGAGTTGAACTTTTCAAACACTGCCAATGAACTTTTTTCCAGTTCAGTGAGGTTAATAGGCCTTTTAATTTACAAATTCATAAGAATAGGATTATATTTGGTTAATAGATTCTTTATTATACTCAAAGTCTTACTGCCAGAAATAGAAATTAGTTCCTCATGACATAAAAGGTCAAGATTAGTTGTAATTAACAGAAAAGTCCCAGACTTCAGACAGCTACAGCTAATTACAGCAACTGAATGTACAAGCCAAAGAGCTGTGAGTTTGCAAACCCCTGAACAAATGTTTGGACTTCAGCACATCAGATGGTCCAGAGAATCCATTCATGCAAGTTAAAAACATGCCCAAGTAATATACAGGACTGGGAACAAGTAAATCCATCATTTGATTTTGGGATAAATGCAAAGAAAGTTCAGATCCTTCACAAATATCTCGCACTGCAGAAAAGTTACTCTGTTGATTGTCTGCTTCAAACCTTCAGATCCAAACTATATGAAATTGCATTCAATATTAGTTTTATTCTACATTTACTACGCCTTGTAAGAAATTTGTTACACATGCATCAACTGAAAAGAGGAAAATAAGTCAGGAATTTGCAAAAAAATTTGCCTTTTCCTTTTTGGGTGGCAAGCACAAGATCTGCAATGCCTTATTGAAACATCAAGGCAGTAAACAATGAAAATGCAAAAAAAGTAGGAAGTTTTCCATCAAATTTTCTTGTTGCGATATGAACCCAGAAAAAGAATTTAACCTGCTGAACACTCCAATTATTTCCTCATGCTCAGAGAAGCATTACTTAGTGCAGCAAGATGTAGTTCTCCTTTGCACAGCTACTTGAAGAGAAAATGTTTTATTAAAGGAATGTTCAAAGTGACAGCGTCAGTATGCACAACTTCCACTTCTTTTGTATGCTCTTCTAAATATCAAATCAAAACACAGCAATGCGATTAAATACATTGGTAACCATAGTTTTATTATAACTGCCTTATAAATCACACTATAGCTAATTAATCTAATTAACAGTCCTATGTCTCAGATACATGACAGGAACAGACCAAATCAATCCAGCCTTGAAGAAACCACTAATATGTCTCAGACACCAGTCTTGGATTCGTTGAACATTCATTGAATATTGACCTGCTGTGAAAATATTACTATACCTGCTGCTTTTATGGGACTGGATTTTGCTTGCCTTTTTCCCCCTTAAAAAAAAAAATTAGGAACACAGAAGTCAATGCTATAAACCAAAGATATTTTGCTAGCAGCTTAGCATTTCAAAGACAAGCAATTAAGCTGAAACACTTATAAGTTTTAAGATTCACAGGTTGAAAATTTAGTATTTTTTGTCTGCTATGTATCTTTTTCATCTGTGCAAATTAAAACACTGGTACACAAATAAAACCACACTAAGTCCCTTGAAACTCAGGCTGAAAAGTATCACATTTTCAGAAGGTAAATAAAGAGAATGTTGAAGCAGAGCAGGGTTTCTAATGAGTTAATGTAAAAAAACCTCATGCAAAAGCAATCCGCATCAAAGCTAGCAGGCAATACCCTGACAGTCATCCATCAAACCAAAAGTCCCCTTAATAAATGCCAATTATAGGGCAAATATGCACAAACGCGGATAGAATAAGCCATGGGATCATTTCCTTCCAAGAAAATTAGTGACCAACAAAACACCCATGCAGCCTGCCCTACAGCAACACTCACTCCTGACCGGAATACTAACTACTATTATTATTTCACTCCTTTTTACTTTATTTTGTACTTTTGCTTGAATTCAGAGCCACACAGAATTTTGTTTGGGGTTATACAAATTCCTTCACAATTTGAATAGAAGTCTAACATAACTTTTTAAAAGCCATGACATGCCTATAATGTATACAGAGTCTCTGACTTCCGCCGTAAGCGAGCCTTTTTCCTAACTTAATCATACTCAAATTTCACCCCTTTTAAAGATCCTGATTCAAAAATGCTCACTCATTCTCCACAGTCCACAAATTTATACCATCTCTTCCTGTGGTATTATATGTGCATAAATTAAAAAAGAATGGTCTTGTATAAGGACTGAAAACAGAACATTCCAAGTCCCCATCCCCCAAATCTAACTTCAGCTTATCAGGGAAATGTTTGATACAAATACACATTCTTTAAAAAATACTGTTTTGTGTATGAATAGGATGTTTCGAATTTGAGCAGAATTACGTCACCCAAACCTAAAAACAATGAGTTGTACAGCATGCTGAAGTCAAACAATAATAAAAGCATCTCTGCTGTTACATTTGTACAGCCTCTGATTAATTTTATTCCCTTTTGCTAACACCTTCTGCATATCACACCTGACCAATATTTTACATTTATTGTATCTGATATACAGTAAACAGAAAAGTAGCATGTTTTGTCATATGGAGTGTCAGAGGTAATAGCTGAGAGTTAAGATAAAAGCATAATGCAGACAAGACAAAGAAGCTTTGAAATAAATATTTAATACTAGTTTGATGTCAGAGAGAATTATTTTTTCATCTGAAATTATTCACATTGCTATATTCATAGAAACAGACTAGAAAATGCAACATTAGTCCTAGTCTGATGTCTTATCTAATTGACCACTAAAGTGACATCTTCCATCACACAGACTAACCTATGCTATATTCATTTATTTCCATCTTACCTAAAATTATGATGAATGGTTTGAACTCTATTCAATTATTGAAAATGTGCAAAGAAACAGAAACAATGAAACTGGCAAAGTGCTCTGCATTCTTAGGAACAATTTAGGCTAATTAGCATCAACTTCTCCCCCATTCATCATACCCCTTTAGAAATATAAACAAACTGTCAGCTCTAACCTAACAAACAGATCACTGAGCTACTTAACACAAATTATTCTTACATGAAAAGCTCCTTCTCAGGCAATATTCTCCTCTAGGGCATCTGGGAAGTTGAGCTATTAAAATTGAAGACATATGTTTCAGTCAAATTTAACTCCCAGATTGTACTGATCGCTGTTGTGACAGTTTTCCATCAGCATGCTGCTGCTGGCAAAGTACTACATATTTTAAACAAAGCAATGCAACAATAGACTTCAATGATGCATGTTCATTTAGTATAATATCAATACCACCCAATTAGCACCCTACACCTAGAAATGGAGCTACTTAAAATTATTGCTTAGGTAGAACTTGAATCTCAGATTTCATTTGGGGTTTCTTTTAGAATTACATGTTCTGTATGTCCCTGTGAGCTTGCAGAAGGCAGCAGCTATGCCACTGTCAGCTATGACAATAGTTTAAATCAAGTTGCAAAGGTGATGCTCTGAAAAGGCCATAGAGAGGAGTGCTGCTGTCACTCCTGGGTTTTAACTCAAAACTCCTCCACAGATGCCACAAACAAAGGGACAGCTCTAAGGTAAAGGAAAACAGGAAGGTTTCCAGAGCTGAATATTTCCGGAACACATGCTACATTGGAAGTCAAAATGATAATGAAATATACTTCCTTTCCTTTCTCCAAAATGCTAAAGGAACTAAATTTGTCTGCAATTCCATACCTGACTAAAAGGCTTTTTTGCTAAAGCTAAGACTTTTTAATCAGTTTGCTAATACACTCATTATCTGGTGAAAGGAAGAAATAAACATTGGCCAGGACTTTCTTGTCTCACAGGCATTTGAGAGTTTGCACATATATAAGGATATGCCTTTTCCAGTAAGAACTTCAAAACTGAGGAATATTCTCCACTGTTTTTTTAAAACAAATGTAATTTGGAAATTCCAAGATATCAGAAATAATCAGAGTTGAGAAATTATTTCTTGAATTGTTTTTCTTTTCAATCTATAAGAAAATTTCTACTTATTGTATTGGTTCCCTTTAAACAGCAAAATATATAATAAGAATTTTATGGATTAAAGATTAAGAATTTCCCATCCTTTCTCCTTTGATTTTCTCTCTTTTCTCTGCTTTGCTATTTCATTCTGGCTCTAAATTTGTCTTGCAATAAACACGTGTGTATGTCATAGCTTGCCTCTTTTTTCACCCCTCTTTCTTCTGAGGAAGGTAAAGAAACCAAGCAGTATCAGCATGGTTGCCTATTCACACAAAAAGGTGTTGTCTGAATTTAATTGTTTCATCCTTAGGTGAGACGATGAAGGAGGATCATCTGACTTCCTGGTTTCCTCACTGCTGGTCACACATATATTTTCCCCTTGGATACAGAACTTCCAAGGCCTGGAGTATATAACATTGTTGGAGCCAAAAGGTCCCCAAACACCTCTATGGTGATGCAATTCTTACCAGCATCAGAGACATGCTTTCTGAGTGAAAACAGTGCATGTGTGTCTTCTTGCTTCTGAAGAAAAGGATCTTGCATTATAACATGAGAGCTACCGCAAAAAGCATTTTAAACACTAGTGCTGACCAGAAAGTCTGATCCTAGAAGTGTTATGGAAACAGATTGGTGAAACTTGAAAGTGAGCACCTAATCAATGGCTCTTGCCCATCTTCTCTGAAATGATCTCACATTTATGGGCTTTATTGATGCAGAGAAGTGGTGATGTAGTTCATACTTATTAAGAAAGAATGAAGAGAAGTTTTACAGAAGACAGACTAAAAATGTGTTTCAGTCATCATGATCACTAATTGATATTTCACAGTAAAAAGTAAGATTTTAACCAAGACAGAAATGCTCAAAGTCTGAAGTAAAGAGATACAAGTCAAAGCACAGAAACAATACTTAAACCCATGTTCGTAGATTAGACTGCTTGAAAGCTAGCTTCAGATAGAAGAAGAAACCTCCATTTCTTCACTCTGGAAGACAAAAAATGCCAGGGAAAAATCTGAAAGGTGACCTCACACAAACCAGGGGAAAATAAGGATTTGGGACAAGGGAAAATTCTGACAAGTCAAGAGAGATAGAGTACTGCTTCAGCAACTTCATTAGGAATAGGGTATTAAAAGGCTGCATTAAGGGGAATCATTCTTACTCATTTTTCAGCTAACCAACAAAAGAAGCAACTCAATCTCATCAAATATATCAACCCAAAGAAAATGTATATTCATGAAAACTGACCTCTAACTTAAAACACTGAAGTACAGTGTTTTAGGATTGTATTCAGTTCCTATGTCTTTCTAGTGTTGTTTGCAAAATCCACTTCAAGAAAACATGAATGACTCTAGTCTAGAAACAATGTCATGAAAATATATTCAAAAGGACAGAGCAGCACTGAACTCTTCTTGGGTATTAGAGCAGGAACTGCAGGTACATTACAGACACAGCAAGGAGAATGTCAAGTCAGTAGTTTTCCCAGCAGATTTTCATAGGTGGTACTGTTTTTGCTTTGCCTTTTTCTTTTTGTACAGGACAGTCTCAGAGGGTATACACCACCAGCTCTTTTTGCTACATTGTTGAAAGATCACATGGGATATGGATATGCTACCTAAATATGGAGCTGCATATTTTAGTTGGCTTATTTTTTCTCTTGGTTCAGCCATTAAAAAATATATTTTTCATATATGCATCTAAAGAGCATCTAACAACTACACAGATTTCATTTCAGTTTCAAATGTTCTCTCAACAGCAACAAATCTGTCCGAATTTTTAAGAAGCTGTATTCTGTGAACATGGCTACCTTAAGAACAAATAAAATAAATACTAATCTTCATCTATGGAAATAACTCCCAAGCTGGCATCAGACTTTCGCTGAGCTATGCTGAAGGCCAGAGAAAGCTGCCCACTATATTTTTACCATTATGTTATATAGATCAAATGTACAACATTCAAGAGTTAGTTTATTATTTACACTGAACTGCTCTCACATAGCTGTTATATAATTTTTTTTTTCATTTTCAAGTGTTTTCTGTTGCTTCAGAAATGTTTTCTTCCTGGTTGCAGTCTCTTTTTAAGGCATAGCGGCAAGTAATAGAAGCAGACAGGAAGTAGGGGTTGTTGCTCTCAAGAGGATGATTAAGCAAGTCAGCACAAATTCCCTGAAGTTCCCACAAACAGACTCTTATGTAACAACATATGTTTTCAAATATATTTTCTCTTAGCAGTGAAGATTTTTCATGGGAAAAATATAAGCTAGCTTTATAATAAACACTGTGGAGCATGAACTAACTATAAAGTAAAGAGCACTATAAATGAAGTAAATTATTAGATACTGAAAATCCCACAGCAACTGATTCTCATTTACATTTCTCAAAATTAACCTTGGTCAATAAAGTATCCAGGTCCTTGAGTCCCTTGCTTACACAAACAAAACATATTATGTGTTCCTTGGAACGTCACCTGTAATGCTCTGGGATGAGCCCAGATAATGGTTTTAATGCAAGTAGTCCAGACAACTTCAGTAGACTTTTTTCTGTGAAGAAAGCAGGATCCATCCTTTTCCTCTCACTTATGCACAGAGCAGAAATTCTTTAAACTAGATAAAACTTAAAAAAAAAAAAATCCTTTACATCTACCTTGCATTAGACCATCCCAGTATAAGTCTTTAGATTATTCAGTACAGCTGTGGACTGGTTAAAGGCATTCAGCATTGCATACTTTTTATTCTTTAAAAAATGCACACAGATTGAGATTTTTTTGTCCGATTTAATTTTAAAGAAAATTGATACATTTTATTAGAAGAATTTTAAGCTTATAGGAGTGGTTACTTACCTTCATGTGAGAAAAAGATTTGACTACCTAGAATTAGATATGAGGACAGACTACTACATAGTCTGATGTTTCTACCAATAAACAAAATTTTTGGCACACAAATAACCAGAAAGTTAACAAACAATACAGTAAAACAAATTAAGTTTTCAAGTTAATTAGGATTTCACTGCCCATTTACAAAGATTTGATGTTGCAAAGGTAGAAAAGCCAGGTCAACCAAAAATAGCAAGGTTAACTATGGTCTCTCAAAGCAGAACCAAAGCAGAACATCTTCCATGCTCTGAAAGTCTGCTACCAGTAAGTCTGATTCTTATGAACCATACCATGCATTTTAGTTTCACACTATGTGAACAAAAGCTTAACATTCAATACTAAACACATTGCTCAGATGTACAAAATCACAAACATCTTATCCTGCAATTCCTAAAATACATAAGTTAAATTTTTACATAAAAAGAACATCTAGTCACAAAAGGACTGAATGCTCTTAACATTTTATCTGACACTCCAGTCATATGTGGATTTTAAAGGTTTTTTTCACCTGTTGACACAAGACATGGTAGAGACAGATAACACAGGGGCATGCCCAAACAAAGTAGTTGTTTTCGCCTTTGCAAAACCTATATGGCTCCAATGGAGAAATTCATCTTATCTCACATTTCTCACAATGGCACTGAAGTGAAAAAATAGAGTTAAAACCCAATGATCTTCTCACACCCATGTGCTACATCTTCTCAATAGTCAAATATTTTGAATAAATATGTTTCAAGAATTGACTATTGCTGTTTAGCTGGAGTTTCCTTGTGTTGATGTACACCTACGCCTGCATGGTTAAGAGCTGGAATTCATTTTGTGTGGTACCTAGAAACTGAACTAAAAGTCATGTAACAGATCATTTTTCTGGTCAAACAGGATCATTCCTTCCATTCCATTCCATTCCATTCCATTCCATTCCATTCCATTCCATTCCATTCCATTC
>QUSF01000004.1:18897148-18923785 GCA_003676055.1 Chloebia gouldiae | reverse complement strand
TCCATTCCATTCCATTCCATTCCATTCCATTCCATTCCATTCCATTCTTTTTTAATGAGCTACTAAAGGACCCAGGTGCTAAAGACTTTTCACCACTTCCTTCTTTCACAGCTTGTTGATCTCACTGCTTGAAAGTGATACCAAAAGTAATTCTTCAAGTATCATGTTTCATTTTCAGCTCTTCTTCCTACACATAAATGTTATTTTTACTCCATAACCAATTATTATTCAGCACCAAACAATGCCTAAAACAGGCCTGATGAGGATTATCACAATAGATATTAAAAGGTACTAAAATTTATCAATTTCACTCTGAAAATTTGACCAAAATGAAAACCAGCAAATATTTGAGTCAGTAGAGCAGGAACCAACTATTGCTGTATCCCACTGTTCTGAGTATGATTTTGATCCCAGTTAAGTGACTTCAAGAAAGTTATACAGCGAAACTCTCAAGTGAGAAATTGAGTGAACAACATGCAATTTTGTTGATTTGAGCTACTCCTAATAATAAGAAGAGTCCACAAAGGCAAGAATTCTACCTCCAAAGCATGTATAAAAAAGTAAATGCATCCTAACAGCCTTAAAAGAAGAAAAAGTAAAAGAAAACTTTGAACTGGCCTAGGGAGGAAAACTGAGAAGACAATTGCTACTGATTTAAAAACAAAGCTTCAGCGATAAAAAAGACAAAAAAAAAATTCCCAGCCTTGGATGATAAGTCTAAAAGTATGCCAAAAGAAACTACTTGTTTCATTCAGTTGTGCACAATTTTGTTCTGCTTCCTTATTATAAATCTTTTCCAAGAAGGGTAAGTGCAAAGGGATCATAAAATAGATAATCTGATATTTTCCCCATCATCTCCTAGTATGACTTTAGTACAGCCCCTAATTCAGAATTCAGAATAAAAATTAAAATTAAAAAACCCCATTTTTTTCCCCCTCTTAATCCTAATGAGGAAATCCAGAGTTGAAAATCTATGCCTTTCAGGTCACATGAGCCTCTGAGGACAACAGATGGAAACACCTGTAGTTAACAGAAGCATGAGGAGAAACCTAAAAGCTGCCAGAGCAATCCTGCTCTTTGGTCAGGAACTGCAGACCTGCCAAAAACAGGGGTCAGGAACAGAGAACTGACAACTTGTGCAAATGCTTTCCAGGCTATGAGAATCCTGATTCTCAGGGCACTTGAGCTCCCTAGCTGGAGCTCAAAAGTGTTCTGTTAGAAAAGTGTTCTTTTTCCCCCTGCTAAATTTTGGAAAAGTCATGCATGCCAAAGTAGGCCTTAGGCCAGCTTCTGGACTAAAATCACTTGATTTTGCATATTTTAAAGAAAACCTGCAGCTCAATGGGAGCAGGGAAGATGGGCTCAGCCAGAGCCTATTTACAAATCCACCCCAGCTGACAAATGTTCTTTGGACAAAAGAAATTTCTGCTTTTGTGTTAAAGGGCTATCTAATGGGCATGGAAGTAAAGGAGAGCCTTCCTGCCAACTTCGCCTAAATGCTGCATCAAACCAAACTGTCAAATGATTCAATGGTTGTTCCTAAAATTTCAGACCTTATATTGGCACCAACGGCCTCTTGCAGTTTTGTGTATCCAAAGGGAGACTCTGAGTAAATCCACAGTTTTTTTCTAAGCCTGTAAGACCTTGGCATGCATGTGGTGGTTCATTTAAGGGGTAATTGAAGCAGTTTAGGTGGTGAATGCTGGCTTAAAAATTGGTTAATTTTCTTAGTTAATAATCACATAGCTACCTAGGAACCTTAGGTGCTTTTGGCACTAAGCATCAGTAAAAGGAAGATGCTGAAATTTGTGCTTTCAGGATAGGTTGACTGATGGATGAAGCAGTAGAGGGACTATAAGTAAATGTATCTTATTTTGTCTCAGACATCTTTCTCATTTAAATCCTGCCATATAAGCAGGGGACTTAAAGCCTAAAATAAGCCACTCAACAGTCTTGATATCCTTTATTTCCATATGATCCAATTAAGAAAACAGTTCCCAAAATCACTAGAATGCAAAATTACAGACCACTGGCAAAAAAAATGGACAAGTGCAGAGCTTCCAGTAAGCTGTCTACGCTACTTAAATTTCTAATAATATCAAGACCTGAGGCAGTTTAAGTGAAAAACAACACTCCTGAAGCCTTAACTCTGAAATGGAAGTAATTATTAGCCTAAAAATACTCAAATTGTCTGAGAAGAGCTGGGTCTTAATTTCTGCTCTTCTGTGGAGTATGTACCTCTCATCACCATGACTTAACATATTTTCTTCTGGAATTGTCACCTTGGCTAATTTAGTGGGCAGAGATCCAATTCGCAGTTCTTTTGGTTTACATTTTAGTCAAAGTGTAATTTTGAAAATGCCCATCAAAAGAAAAGGTGCAACGCACTTTACCATATGCTGCTTTACAGCCGATTTTAGTGACTACAGCAAGTCATTTGTTTCAGGATATGCATCTGAGAACAGAAGGAAGTACCTCTGAAATGCTGTATTTGACTCCGTTTGAGGTTACTGTTTTGTTTGAGCTTTTTTTTTTTTTCACTATTTGCAGAGGAATGGGCATTTATCCTGGTCTTAATATTGCTTTACTCACCTGATCACCTATGACACTTTCAAGGTCTGAAACTGCTGCTTTGAGACTAAATCTGTAAAGAAGATGCTAAGAAATGCTGCATGCTATTGCATTTACACTGAATTCTCTGCTTCATTTGTGCAATCCACACAGGGGTAGGTAGGATTTAAATCCTAGAGGTCTGTGGCCCTTAGACTCCATTTGTCTCAAGACAGTTTATATTTAGTATTTCAGCCAAACAGTTCTGTTGTTTTTGTTTTTTGGTTTTTTGGGGTTTTTTTAAAATGTATTTAAAACTATAACATCCAGGCAGGTAAGTGTTAAAAGCAAGGAGAAAACAATAGAAGGTTAAAGTATGCAATGCAATAAGAATGTTTAGCATGTCCTGACACTCCAACTCCCCCCCTCCACCATTCAGGCATCTAATTGTTTGCTTTTCCTCCTACATACAATAATGAAGTGAACTACAATCAAAGTGTGATGACAAATGGTCCCAGGGTTTGCATTCTTTGGAATATATTGGCATTTGTAAACCAAAGAAGAAAGATAGATGTAATCAACCACCCTCTTATAAGAGAAGGATCTGGAAGAGTATGTTGGCAAAATCTTCAAACCACATTAAGCCCTAATTTGAAAGCATGTTTGAAAGGAAGAAAGCAATGCCTCTAATACCAGTTTATTTGTATAACAACAACTAGAAACTGAACTTGCTAGACATATTTTGAAAGATGGAAATGATTAAAATGTATTAGTGATCTAAACAGGCTCTGTATTTTAAAAGAAAAGAACTTTAAACAATCAAGGTTACACATATCCACATTTTGTTGACTAATCATCACCTTTCCTTAATCTCCTAATATTTAGTACTTGTATTACATGGAAACATTACATCTCTGCTTACCGAAATTCACAAGAGTTGTCTGTACATACTTTTGCCTGTGAAAAAAGAATGACACAGTAACATAAGAAAAACCCTATCAGCTGCAGGATTGCAATTTTTATGCCTCCAGCATTAAGAAGGGTCCCGCATTGGACCCTTCTATTGAAGAAACCAAACACATAGTGGCCAGGTCACACCATAACATCAATGTAGTCACTAAATAGTCAGCTTATATCACAAGTAAATAGAAATGGACAAAGTACACTGGGAGGAGACATTATTCACGTCTTCCTCTTTTCCTTTCTAGACAAGACACTATTAAGGGACTTAGAATGGGAGAAGGCTTAGCATTTAAATGAATAATCAAATATTATTTTAAATAGTTGAAAATATTTCATATTTAAGCTACAATAAGACTTAAATTAGGGATCAACATAGCCTGTATTTTTTTGCAGTCATGTTCAAAATGCAGTGCTTCAAATTTCTGGACACTGACAACCCCTGCTTATAAACAAGATAAAGTCATTTCAAAACTCAGACATGAACTCCTAAAAACAGAGACATCATATACTCACTTTTGACCTGCTTCAGTCTTACCAGGCCATCACAGACACACTGAAACTTCAGAAAATATTGTCATAATTAATAACATGAATCTCCTTCTCCTTCTTTTGCATGCTTTGATGAGCATCAAAATTGTCATTTATAAGCATCATCATTCGGACATTAGCATACAATGAAACACACACTTCCTGCCCACAAGATACTATTTCTATCTTTCAGCATTCTTGCTGTTGCTCTTAGTCTTGATGATTTTATGTGCAGCAGAAACATAGCTATAGAGAAGATAAAGAATTGGAGATTTCCTGATTGATTTTCGATCTCTGTTTTATATGAGGCATGGTTCCCATTATTACCTGTGATTGGAAATTACTTTTAATTGCATATATAAATGTTTTAAGAGGTTGATTAATACTTTAAAAACCTAAACAAACAAAACAAACGGTGTAATCAGTGCATACCAATCACTACTTAGAGACTCCAGAAAAAAAAGAATCTATGTACCAGAATTTTCAAACAAGGTACAATAGAGGTAGTACTTTCCTAGTAGCAGAGTACTTGCATTTTAGGAACAAAATGGTGGTAATTACCCCATGAAAAAGTTTAATCATTCACTAAAGGTTAAATGGTAAAACACTGAAGAAAAAAATATAATAATCTTGCTAACTAAAAATCACCATTGATACAGCGAGTATCAAAGTGAAAGAGGGAATGTTTATGTCAGATACTAGGAAGAAATTCCTTTCGGTGAGAGTGGTGAGGCTCTGGAACAGGCTGTCCAAAGAAGTTGTGGCTGTCCCAGCACTGGAAGCATTCAAGACCCGTTTGAATGGGGGTCTCAGCAACCCAGTCTAGTGGAAGGGACTAACCCTAACCGAAACCCTTCCAACCAAAGCCTTTCTATGATTCTTCAACTTCAAACACACACAAGTAGTACCATCATACTATATCCTATAATAATTACATTGTAGTATTGATCTGGAGCCAGTTTTCAGGAAATCCCTGCTTCAGAGGAAGGAAAAATGAATTAATGAAATAGGATTTCAACAGGCAACAGAGAATATGGGCTACAAAATGTGACTGTCTGCTTTTAAATATCCATTTAAGGAAAAAATGTCGGATAGCTCTGCAGTTGTAAATACAATCTCAGCCATTAGAAAAAAATGAGATAGTATACACAGAACACAAATGTATCATACACTGGTCCTTCTTCCAACCCCGTTTCACATATTTTTGTGACAGCCATTCATACATCTTAAGTATCAAAGATGCGACTCAGGATAAAATATGTAAGTTCTGGCAGTAACATTTTGTATCTACTCAGGATTTAACAGGTTCTCAAATTTACTCATTTGCTACTGAATTCCACTAATAACTGTGAATCACTAGGACCTATATTAACAGATGCACATTCTTGTTCAGAGTTAAGAATAGAAGTGTAGAGAGAAATCATCCAAGTGTAAAAGTATTACTGGAGAGGGGAGGAAAACTTAAGGAGGAAAACTACAGGATTAAAAGTAAAAACATGTCAGAATAACAGAGGTATATCATCTGTTAGTAAAACATTTAAGAAGCATTTGCTTATATAGCTAAAATTATAATACAAAACCAAAAAGCCAAGCCGCAAGTAGTCAGTGGCAGTCAGACTTCAAACTGCAGCATGCAAGCAGATGCTGTGCAAGGTGATGGCATTGAGTGGGCACTGTGTCTGCAGGTGCAGGACCACCAAGGCCAGCATCTGGCTGCTTTCCAAGGCTAAAGTTCCAGGTTTTCACAGGTAGTGTTCTCATTCCATCAAGAACACATTTACACTGTACACAGGACTGGGGCTTTTTGAAGCCAGAAAATTTGTGCTCTGACACCGATAACATTAGTGACAATGTTTGAAAGTAATAGATTCAATGAGTGTTTATAATATTTTCATAATTACTATGAATGCCTGTGAACGCTAGACTATGGAGTTCACAGGCTTAAAAGCCAATTTTCTTCCATTTTAATCTAGAGCTAACTCAGGCAATATTCCATGAAAAAAAATAATTTAAGTTTAAATATTTTCTAAATCAAGTGTTATATAACAGAAATTTTCAACTAATACCATACTTTCCTGCAAGAGTTAGAGACTCATCTTTAATTCCTTCCAGTAGCTTCTTAATTTCAGTGTTTTTTATCATAACACATAATTATCTTCCTATTGAAAAGACTGTATACATTGCACACCCCCCTGCATGGTTAGGCTTCTGTTTGAATACATGATCTCAGCAAAAATATAACAGCCTGAGCATCCCAGTAAGAAATTTGCTTTTGTCTCTAAAAAAGCAGAGAAGCACAACACTGCCATCTCCACCTTAAATGCTGAAGTACAAGTATCACACACATAATTTAGCAAAAAGATTATAAAATATAACAAACAAGAGCACATGTAAAGGATGCTAAAACTATTGAAAGCAAATTAAGATAACTACTATCAGGCACAAAAATTAATTTTAATCAACCAATGTAGTATACCCAAAAACCATCAAAGTCAACAGTCCCAAATCCAAGAGGCGGCAGAGTAAGCAAGCTCTCAGCCTGTCCAGTGTCGCCCATCAAGTGACTGACATCTGAGAGAAGGCATATCTGAAAGTGTCTTATGCCTTGTTTTATCTGTCAGTGTTCTGGATGTGCTAGCTCTTCTAGTGATTGACTTACACACTGGGAAATAGATGACAACTGACTCAACTGCCATAGATGAAAGTTGCTGGGGTTCTCCGCCTCATATACATCAAAGAGGGTTATAATCAGAGCAAAGTACAATATGAAGCCTGATATACATTCCCCAGACTTTAACTCAGTTTAGTATATGTTCAGTGGCAAACCAGTATTACAAACAATTTATTAAGGTTTCTGACAAAAAAAATAGAAAAAAACCCAAAAAACAAGCAAAAAACCCACCCCCACCAAACCAAACCAAATCAAACCAAACCAAACAAAACAAACAAACAAAAAAAAACATTAAAAAGAAAAAAAAAGAGTAAAGCTTTCCTTCCCTCTTAATCCTCACACAAAGCTGAGCAAAGTCCTATTTCCTGCTGTGGATTATTTAAATACGCATCTTCCTTTAATGGTATTTGTTAAAGCTTCAGATTACCTGAGAAGCAGGTCCTACAAGGGAAAATATGGAAGGTGACAAACAGCTTCATTAGCTACCACAATAGATCAAGCAAATTAAATTGCTGATGTGTGTTTAGCTGTGGGTGAAGTTCAGAAGCGGAAGTGTTCCTGGCACCTACTGCAGCCTGATCAAACAGGTGAGCAATCACACAAGCCTGCTGCTACCAGAACCATTACCTACTCTGCTGCCACTGACTGGGAATACCTGCCAGCTCCTGCAGTTCAGGCAAATAAACTGACAGAAAATCGTCCTATCAAAAGCAATTCCATTTCTGCCACTTAAGCTCTTTGGATCAGTTCCCTAAAAGGTCAACATCATTTTAAAGAGTTTGCTGACACAATATGAACAGGCATAGATAAAATAGCACCACCTCTCTTCATAGGTCAATGAGGAACATTGCAACAGAAGAATATACTATCAACTTAAGTGCACCCAGAATCTGGGCACCAAATAGTGACACAAAAGCTACTGAGATGACAAGTATGAGATGAGAAAGCAACTAAGATGACAAGACAAGAAAAGTGTTCTTGTAGGTAGCTTTTGGCTAAGGAAGAAAACGGGGCTTGTGAACTTTATCCCCACCAATAATGCAAGTTAATTTTAAAAGCAAACAATAAATGGAAAATCTACAAAATATCAGACTGACAAGCACCCTATTTGGTGTTTTAATTTTGCAAAGTGCTGGTATACAAACAGATAATACACAAGACTAACCTAGCCAAGGCATGGTTTGGACAGGAAATTTCCAGAAAACAAGGAAGTTCAACATACAGAAAGTTCATGTTTAGTACATAGGGAACTTTCTTCAAGAAACAGTCTAAAAACCTTGGGACTTTATTGCTTTAGGCAGTAGAATGAGAAGAAGGAACTGAGTTAATATATTTATTGGCTACAAAAGGCATAGGAAAAACTCAGGGCCTTCAACTATTTACCTAGTTTGTAGATGTGAAAAAAAAAAAAAAGGAATACTGTAATTACATACACAAGGAGGTAATTTGGAGAAGATCGCTGATGACAAATATTCTCCCAATCATCAGGTTCAATACCATCAAGGTTCTGGCAAGGACACAGAGGAAAACAAAGCACACAATTGTATGGTCAGTGCATCCTGCCACTCAGATCCTGCTTGGCACAAATGTTTTAGAAAAATACCTCAGTCACCTGATGTTCTACATACAAAGCATGGCCATCAAAGTTCTAGAAAAAGCCAGATTTGCTGAACAGAAGCAGAGCAAAATAAACTTTACTTCCATTAAATAGAAACAGAAATTGAAGGATGTTAGGACTGTCAGACCACTGCAAGACTATACCTTCAAAAAAGAGAGAAAAACACCAAATATTTACTGGACACTAAACAATGGAAGGAAAATTATGGTCAATCCAAGTCCTGGAAGACAGACTTCAGCCTCTAACTGGAAGCCAGCTGGAGATGACCAACATATAGGGGATGCAAATCTCAATAGAAAACATGAGAAATTGAACAAGTCACAGGTATTATTGAAAGAATAACTTCTAAGGCAACCACTGACAATTCCCTTACATCACAGTTTGAAAGTCTGAACTAGAAAGTGAAGACAAAACAAGACAAGCAACGCTGTTAGTTAAATATAAATAGGCTCAGACAGAAGACTGCTTAGGTTTTAGCTCACTTCGTACAATAAAATCAGGAGAGGTGGAGTCCATGAACTTGATGTCAGTGGAGATTACCATTTGTACACCAACCAGAAATACACTATTTCCAGATCCTTTCATAAAAGGCCAGTGAAATCTGGTCCAAAACACAATGGTGTCAATGTGACTTTACACACCTAACTTGGATAAAAGAAGTTAAATACTAAAAAGATTTTTGTTTAGGTTTGAGGTTTTGTTTTAGGTTCTAGAAGTTCTAGAACAGGACAGGAAACATACATTGAGAACACTGCAGTCACAAAAGAAGTGATAGGAAAAGATGCCAGTGGTACATCAGAACAGCTCTCCTCCTTTCCTGCAGAAGTTTAAATTTGTTGGATGCAAAACTTGCATATAAGACTCGAGAGTTATGAGTTTTCCAGAATTGTGGAGGTCTTCTGTGCATCATACAGCAGTTATTACCAAACACATTACATCTGATCCAGCAGTACTTGACAACAGGCTGCACATTTTAGAAGTACAAATTCAGTTTGCTAGATTTTTCAGCTATAATCTCTACAGCCTGTAACAGAAATACTTTTCCCCCCACAGATATAGAGAATGTAAACTATAAGAAATATATAATTAATTAGCTATCACAAAAGCAATTTTCTCCAGAGATATTTCCTTTAAATGACTTCTTTTAAAGTTTTCCAACATTTTATCCAAATGTCCAAACACAAGTGGGCATATCAGTACAAGTCTTGTGCAAGATTTCATAGAAACAGAACCTAACAGTTTGTCTCAGATTTACAAGTAACTTTAAAAAATAGCATTTTTAGTAGAGTTTGAGTCAACAGCTTGAGTGAGATGGGATCTTTGGTAGCCAGCTGGATATCAGCATAAGCACTGCAATGCTTAGAAAGCTGCTGCCTGACTTCAACTGGACACTTCAGTAAGTTCAAACCCACAGCCAGGAAAACAATTTGGCAACAAGTCCATTCCTTTATATATACAGGGAGTTTAGTGAACATGTTCACATGCTGGACTTCACAGGATGTCTGATACAGATCTAGGACAGTTCAGAAGAGATTCAGGGAGTGAAAAACTTCCATTGATTTTAGTGGAATTGGGATACTGATCAATCTCATGGTTCAGGTACCTACAGTTCCCCTAGAAATGAGGTATAGAATATAAATTCCTCTGAAAGTATACACGAAAAGTTAATGCATTAGAGTCCAGAAAGTAAAACAGTTAAACCCATTATTTCACTTTTCAGAAGACTTAACTGACCACCAGAGACAATTCACATACCATTACACTTTCTCATGTTTGATCTGTACTATTTTACCATTTTGCAAAAAAATATTTTAAGATTCAAAGACCTAGGAAAAGAGCAAGAATGAACAAAACAATACCAAAAACAATCAAGAAAACCACCTCCCCACAATAAAAAACCAACAAAAAAACCCCACAAAACACCCCACCACCAAAAACTCAAACAAACTAACAAAATAACACAAAAACACCAAATGAAAAAAAAAAAACCCAAACTCTTGGAAGAGAGAACTCTTGGTTCCTTGGCTTCCTGAGCTAAGTCAAGGAAGCTCCAAATTCTTTCCCTGGACTCAAATCACCTGGGTCTGTTCTGAATTGTTCAGTGAGCAAGAGGCTCCCAGGTTTTGCTTATACAGAATGCAAGCAGTCCAAATCTTGCCCATAGTCAAAACTATTTATACTACAAACTTGAATATTGAAATGTTTGCAAACCAATTAGCAAACATATAAAGTATGTTTGATTTTTACAAACAGTTCAATCATCATACAAAATGTAATGCAGCGATTTATTTCTCTCTCTAAATTTAATCTCTTAACCAGAATAGAGTTTGCAGTCAAAACAAAGACAAAGCAAACTATCCCTAATTCCAGTTGCAGTAGATAAGGTTTCAGCTCTATTGTTGAAAAGGAATTTGTAGAACATTGCCTCTCTCTAAGTTTTTTAATTCTTCACAGATTTTTCAACTAAGGTTCTAGGTGCAATTATATATTAATTAGAATGTAGGCAACAAAGATTCAGATGTTAACAAGATTTACACTGAATGAAAAAGCCCAGTTTAGGACTGAGCTAATGATTGTGATACCATCTCTACTTGACAGCTGGTTTTCTCTCAAGGATGTTATCCTTATTCAGCACACAGAATGCAAACAACTAAGTCTGAGTAACAGAGCAGCATTTAGTCTTTAGGGTCTTTGCTGTTTCTACAAAGGACTACAGGAAAGGAAAAAAAATAATAATAAAAAGAGCACATTAAGGAAGTTAAAACAATCTCATCCTCCTTGCTCCCAGGGCTTTTTTCCCTGTTTCTCTACAAGTTACACACATAAAACTTTGATAGCATCCCAATAAAACTGTCTAAATCTCCTTGCAGGTGTCTGTCTTGAGGCACAAAGGGGACTAATCATTCCTGCAAACCTCAGCACACCAACTGAAGTCTTCGGGGAAAATACTCAAGTATCATAAGGTAATTCATGCATAATCAAGAAAAAAAAAAAGTCAAATTTTGTATGCGCAAGTGATAACGTATTACATGAAAAGATCATGAGTATTTAAACAGAAAGCAATTATTTTTTCCACTCACTGAAAAACATGCATTAAAAAAGGGAAAAGCCATTATGTAACAAAAGGTAAGATTACACTACACAAGTATAAAAGTTATTGCCCAAGTTACTTCAGCCCAGTTGCAAGTATTCACTCTGCAAGACTAAGAAAGTGACAAGTCCAATTAACAGTGTTATACATCAACTGATCTGTATTCTTTCAATACTTTTAAAGAACATTTCTGAACTTAAAAAATCAGTGTGTAGACAAATCTAACCACAACACTGTAAAACTGCTTTATCTGCAAATTTTTTATAATTTCATTCTATACTGCTCCTTATCTTCACACTAACAACTGGCAAGTGACATTTTCAGAAGATGTTTAAGGGCTATCTCTTCCAATTTTATGACCACTCTTTGCTTCTTGGGAGTCGTAAGGAGATAATTTTCCATTTATTTTCCAGATTTATAATCTATATCCCAAATCTTAATCCAGGAAGAACAACAAAAAAAAAAAATTTCTGCTTACAATAGATTCCATCACATAGGTACTACACATTCATTCATTAGGTTTTGATTAAATCCATGCTGTACAAAACAGTTACTGCCCATGATTAATGTACATTCATCTATTAGCAAAAAGACAGAATGAAAGCTCCTTTTTCAGGAAGTGGATGAGATCGCCTTTCATTCCCCTTGTGAAACATGATTTTTACACCACTCTTGACCCAACATCCACTCCTTCATGAAAGAGGCTCCAAATACTGCAATTTCCGTTTTTCCCAGAAGAGGGCTACTCTGGTTCTAACGCAGCAGACCTCAATGAGATTACAGAAAAACGCTGCATGTGATGCCTAAATTTAGCAAGGTCCACTCTGCATAAAATACTTTACCACTCTGCTGCCCACATCAGTCTTCCTAATCACAAATTACAGAGAATAATACAAATTTCTGTCCCACAGAAACGTTCTCAAGATCTGGCCAGAGGTTATTTTGCAGGCTGAGTGCTAAGCAACTGAATAGTGTATTTGTGCAACACTTGCATCAGCACACAAAGTGTCCTGCCAGTGACAAGAATGCATCACTTAGTACAATATTTCAGTTTTAGTTAAAATTGATAATTATGATGATGAAATATTGAGACTTTTCAAAATGTTGTTTACTATCACATATATAGTTGTATATAGTCATCTACATTATTGAGTGCATCTTGAGAAGCTTTTACTTGTTCAAAACCAGAAAGTAGTAAAAACATTTGTAACTGTTATGGCCTATAATGCAGTCTTCAACTGATGCTACATTTTAAGGCCTACCATAATCTTTACCAAGTTTTGAGGCAGCTATAAATGGCCGGGTAAATTTGGTTTTGAAATCAATGAACTTTTAAAGAAATCTGTTTCCTATTTAGCCCTGCAACAAGACACAAAATTTTCATTTGTAAACATGCTGTTTTATAATCAAACATTTTCTGCTTTTGACAGTTGCCTGAAATAAAATCTACTGAATCTAATAACTTACTTTAAAAATATGGCAGTACCTTTTCAACATAAATCTTTCAATACTTTCTGTACTGATCCACCATCCAACATATATGGAAAGATTTTAAGGAAAATTTAATCGAATGTCCAAATATAACTTTACTTTAAACATTAGGTCATCTAAACATCTGTGTCCAATATATCCCTAGGGATTTAAATCAAATGTCTGCTAAACATGTACAATCATTTTGAAAATAAATAACAGAACAAATTTAGTCTTGATTATGATTATCATGCTTTTTAAAAGGAAACATTTATTCTAATAAGAAAAGCCTGAACTAATTTAAACTTTATGGACATTAACTTAGAAGAGTTTCATACTCTAAATAAGACATTTCTTTCCATTTAGTCTAGTCTCTAATAACATTCATGAGTTTATATCTGCAGAAAGCCTATGTGTTTTCTTCCTCCATTTTGGAAATGCCTAATCAATAAGCTTTTTTTTCTCATCATATTAAAAGTGAAATTTTGCAGAAAGGAGAAAAGTTGGTTAAAATCAACAGAAAAGATTGATTTGTTTTCTTTTTCTCAACTGGGATGTTCATCATCATATTTGACAGTAAGGAACAATATGCCAGTCAAAGCATACAGCATACTGATACTTATTTTCTTCACTGCTTAGAAAAAAAAAACACAATAAAGACTGTTTTAAGCAAGGACTGTCTCATTACCCAGTCAGCATTACAGTTTTGCCTTGTAAAATTTTTACTAAGAGGTAGGTATAATTAATAAGTGGCAGCCATGTTCCCCCTGCTTAATGTGACAGCCCCAATCCCCTTCAGAATCCTCATCCAATTTAGGAGAGGAGAATTAAGCACTTGTCTGCAAACACAGTACTTTCTTAAAAGTCACATTGCTTTGGCTCTGCAATAACCAGAGACTTGGAGATGAAATAACTCCTCTTTTTGATGATGAACTGATCCCAGGATGAACTAGTATAGCAATCCAGAGCCAACAGAGGCTACCAAGAATATGATGACAGCAACACCTAAAACAGGCACTGGACGCAATGGTTTGAATGTGCTGCACGAACAAAGCAAGCACTCTTGCTTTACACACTGTTATGCAATTCTGACAGAATTAAGGTGTACACACAAGATTGTGCTGCCACTGGTCAGCATCAATAGAAAGACAATGTCTTGGAAAATAAATTCTTCTAAAAACCTATAAGCACCCTGACACTTTGTTTTCTACTTCTTGCCATGGGATTATGTTACGCACATGTGTACACCACCAGCATTGCAAACCTGCCTGTAGAGAACATGCATGTAACCAACCTAAAAACCCCCAGTGTATCATCACAAATCTCAAGCATTCATAACTTCATGGCTCAGATCCAAAACTTCATCTAAAGATTGGAAGCACCATTTTTATTTTATTGTTTAGTTCTTAAAATGTCTACAGTTCATTTCAAGATTTAATGCTAAAATACTGAGGACACATTTGGTTTTAAACTGAAATTATAATCAAACTTTCAAATTCAGAAATTAATCACATAGCTCCACAAGCTGGAAGAGACATCAAATACCATAGAATCCATAATGAAGAATTAAATTTTGTTTCTGTGTCTCTGATTATGGCAGTTAAAACCATTGTTTTCTTCACCATGCCCTTTATGTATTACCGAGTTCAGTATGTTATCTGGAGCCAGATGAGAAAACAAAGTTGAGGGATATTTACTGCACATTCAAAATATATACTAATTTTGAAAATCAACCCTCTAACTAAATATTAAAAAACAAGTGTTAGTAATAGAAAAACAAGTAAACTTTAACCCTGTTGCAAAGCCACTGAGAATTGGGTCTAAGATGAAGTGAAATAAATAGTGCAAAGAATTTTGCACTGAAAGGGCTGAAAGGGCTACTAAGACTTGCATTTGCTTTTGGGAGTGTTGCTCTTTGGGGGCACCAGCCACACATCTGCATACTTCAGTAAAATAAAAACAGTAAAAAGTCCAGGAAACTAGGATAACACGCTGAACTGGGAAATGATTCATTGACTAAAACCTAAAAGATGACCCATAAACTGTGTTTACTGACAAAAATTGATGGATTGAAAATGATCCAGAGGGAAAACAAAAGCAGCTGTTAACAGTCTAGTTCAATGATTGAAAAGCAGACCTAAAGGCCAATTACTCCTGCATTTCCTTCCCCACTGTATGGGTGGGACTTCTCAACAACATTCAGACTCTCACAGTTATTTTCTCATCAGAAAACCACCACTGTAGACAACTGAAACATTAATTATGTGTTTCAGATGTTGATGCAATGGTATCTAATTGTAATCATTCACCAGGATAAGACATGCTGCAGAAAAAAATGCCAGGCATTTATCCTGTAACTACTCTACTTTCAACACATCTAAAACAGTTGATCTGTAGTACAGATTTTCTGTATAGAAAATAAGACCTCAGCGAGTGAGAGTTTCATATTATAAAAACCAATATTAATTTACTTTACCCAACAACAGGACCAGTGTTGGTTTCCACAGGCAGCAAATATCAATTAATCTCCTCCAAGGGGAAAAAAATTGATTGTATGTTTTCAAGTCCAGTTGAAGAAGAGCCCCTTTAAGGCCTTTATAATCAAGACTGAGATTCTTGAAAATACTTAGAGGCATCCCTATTATCCATTCATTGCAATATTGATTTTCAAAACTACCAGGTTCTAGGAGTCACATCACTATCTGAAAAGGGTTTTTTTCCCCCTTGTCTTTAGCCTGTTTACCTCTTTTCATTCCTACCAACCCTAATCATAATACTTCAACCAGTCTGAAAAGGTCAATACAATCATTTTTCAGAGAGAATTTCAGTATCGTAACAGACAAGTTCCTCCAGTCTCGGGGGTATGATTTTGAGTGTCTCCCACCCTGCTAGCTTGAAATGGAAAAGTAGCAAGTATAAAAAAAGAATGTTTACATGTGTAAGGACATCCAAGGTAATGTCATAGAAACTAAGCTACAGTTAAAGGAAAATTTGTAATATCATCACTTAACAGGCAAAATGGCCAGATTTTATGCATAGAAATAACCAGAATCAGTTTTCATCTTCTCTTCTAGAACACTGCCACAGCAAACACATCTACTGTTATCAAAAATCATGCTCTGTTGCTATATGTCAGAATTATATTCTTACTGCATAATAAACATTGGTGTTACAACAATTTAACATGGATTTGAAGATGTACATCAGTCACTAAGCACAACTGATGAAACAATAAACAGTAATGAAAAATTGTTCTTTATGTCAATATAATCTTGGTTCACAGAAGCTGTAACAGCTTCAGAATTGCCTCTGCAGACAAAGCATTTTTTGCCTACAAATTTTAAAACAGGCATGTTCCAGTATTAATTATTTTGACTACCTACATGCTTTTACATGTATAACGCACTATTACACAATATTATTTAACTTTAAAATCCGACAAAGAAACTTTATAGCTTATTTTGAAGAAGTGCGTATGTTTAAGCTTTTATGCTTTGCTGTAGGTCTCATGCCTGCAAATACTTGAAGGAAGTTAACAGAGGCTTACAGCAGTTTGTATGTAACACAGCAGTCTTTGGTTATAGATTGGCATTGAGAGCTTGATGACATTTCTGCAATATGGCATAAATTGTATGCTAAAATTAAAATAATCAAGACTCACTGTGGAAATCAGCAGTTATTTGCATATTGATTATACTGGGACACGAATATAGCCCAAGATTTTTATTTATTTTATTTATATATAGTATCTTAGCATTACAAACATCTATTGACCTTTACCAGTGATACATCACCACTTACAATTCTTGTGCTTAATTCAATGACAGTCTAATTCAGTGCCATTGATTGTGATCATTATTTATCAGCATTTATTGATCATTATTTATTTGACATCCTTAAGCTTTTATTTCGCATATTATCACTCAAAATTACATATGTTTATCTTCTTATCTGCAACAGCTTCAACATACATTTTAATCACTCTGCCACTGGTAGGAGAAACCCCCCCCCCCCAAAAAAAAACAAACCAAAACACATTAGCATCTTATTGTAGTATTGTACTGCCATCTTGTGGGCAATAGATCGAATGAGCGCAAATAACTTCATTACTCTGTTTTCTGCAGGTGAGGTTGGTCGTTTTGAAAGGTTCCTATTTTTGTGGAGGGTACAAGAAGATAAAGGGTGAGTTTTTTGAGAAAAAAACTTGGTACTCTAACAACAATAGGAAATTGATAACCTTCTGAACACCCTCAGGCTTACCATATACACATGTGAAAGATAAGTGTCTTATTACACCCACAGAGGATTCTGTGCACAAAATGTTTTGCCCCATTAGCTAACATGCCAGACTATATAAAACTCAGCCAACTTATCATTTTTACCAATGTGTCCTATTTGGAACAAAGACACACTTGGAATTATGCCTGCAGGACTCTCAAACCAAGTGAGTACCAGAGCAAGTCTGAAATTTAAGCCCAAGTTTCAACAAGCAGTTTAGTATGAGCTGCATCTGAGTCCACCAACAAAAAATTCTTCTCAGAGTCCCAGCTTCTACATAAAGTACTGAGCATACTACAGGTGTCATAACATGTTAGAAATTATGAATATTCTTAGTTTGTTTTTGTCACTATCACATAAACATGTAAAATTTGCTTCACATCTTAATCCCCATATAAAAGCTATTACATAAAAGAAAAAAAATCACCAAACATAGCTTGAAACGCTTTTAAGACCTCCAAATGGCTGTTCATGAGTTTCTAGTCCACTGCAATGACTCAATCAAATGAGATCAGTTCACCCTAAACACTCTCTGGACATAGACAGAGTTGAGGTCAATGACCACGTGTCTAAGTGGAGGCCAGAGATGTGTGACATCCCTCAGGGCTCTCGCTTGGGACCAGTGCTCTTCAGTGTCTTCATCATGACAGCGACAGTGAGACCTCTGCACATGTGCAGATGAACTGAAGCTTAGTGGTGCAGTTGACACAACAGAGGGACATGACCCCTGGACAAATTTGATAAGGGGGCCTACAAATACCTTATGAAGTTCAAGAAATCCAAGTTCAAGGTGCTGCAGGTGGGTCAGGCAAGGAGAGACATGAGTAGATGCTGAGACAAAAAGTCATTAAGAACAGCCTTGCAGAGAAGGACTCAGTGATTCTTGTGGATGAAAAGCTGGACATGAACCAGCAATGTGCACTCACAATCCAGAAGGCCAACCTTATCCTGGGCTGCATCAAGAGCAGTAGGGGCCAGCCTAGGGAGATGATTCTGCACCTCTGCTCTTGTGAGACTTCACCTGCCGTGCTGCATCCAGATCTGGAGTCTTCAGCACAAGAATGACATGGACCTGTGGGGCAGGCACAGAGGAGGCCACAAAGATGATAGTGAGTGAAATATCTCTCCTATAAAGACAAGTTGAGAGAGCCAGAGGTGTTCAGCATGAAGAAGAGAAGGCTCCAGGGAGATCTTGCTGTGGCCTGCCAGTACCATAAAGGGACTTATTAACAGGAGGGAGAGGATCTTTTTATATGGACAGATAGTGACAAGACAAGAGGCAATGGCTTTAAACTGAAAGAGGGAAGTTTTTGATTAAATGTTATGAGGAAATTCTTTACTCAGAGGGTACTGAAGTGTTAGAAGAAGTTACTCAGAGAGGTTGTGAATGCCTCACTCCTGGAACTCCACCAAGGCCAGGTGGAACAGGGCCCTGAGCAACCTGATCTGGTGAGTGGCATCTCTCTCCATGGCAGGAAGATTGGAACTAAATGATATATAAGGTCATTTTCAATCCAAACCACTCTACAATTCCATGATTCTGCATTGCAATTTTCTTTGCTCCTTTTAAACTAAAGCTACATTGCAAGGGTATTGCTTCTTCAAATTACTTAACTGTCCGAAAATTTAGAGGAATTTTGCTAGCTGCCAGCTTTGGATATTTAGCAAAATGTATGAAAGCTCATGAGGATTTCATTAGTTTCCACTAAAACTAACCAATGTTTTCTGTGGCAACCCAATAACATTTAATTCAGTTAGAAGTATACAAAGCAAACAGTCCTGAATCTCTTTTAGATTCAGATATTCTTAGAATGATCTGCTGGTAGAACAGGGGAGACACAGAGACTGAAAAATGTTACAGAACTAAAGTTTGAAATGGTATAGTAGGTGGGAAAATACACTGAAAAATTTCCACTGGGAATGGCTAACAAGGTAACTTCAGCTGGTTCATCCCATGGCATTCTGCATACCCTGAGCTGCTGGTCACTGCTCTGGTTTGCAGCATGCAGCTATATTCTATCATGTTGAAAAATATCACATTGCATGGTTTTGAATTGCCTAGGAGACCAAAGCCAACAATTCAACTATACTGGATTCAAAATCAACATCAGTGTCTTGGAACTTCCCTGGGGGCTCTTATTTCCAGCAACCCACTGAAGTCAAACTGTCCCAAATACTGTATTCCATCCTTTCCAAGTCTTAACGTCCCAACTGTTTCTATGTCCTCCCAATTTCCATAAACATACTGGAGGAAGTTCAGGATATCTGATATTTCAGCTTACACACACTTAACCTTATTTTGGTCTTCTCTTACCCAAAGTTCTCCTCACATTGCCAACCAGGCAACTCCTGTCCATATCTCCAAGTCCAACACCAGGTTGGCATGCTATTAATTTCTCAGACGAGCAGAGCAAATGGCTTCATTGGTTGCTTCTAGTGCATTCCTTTGGAGTACTTTAATGTGTAGAATGTTTCCTTGAAATGATTACTTTTTGACTGCTTCCCATCCTTAGCTTTTTAATTTAAAGACTTTGCTAACATCTGAAATACCAAACCAAGGCAGTCAAAGACACCAAACATGTACTGTGGCCTCCGATAATATTTCAGCCTTAAGTGACTTCAGATAAAGGGAGACAAGAAGGTTTAAGCCCTTTAAGATTTTATGTTTTCAAGACAAGAATGCTACAATGTGTAGCTAAGTACTTAGCTAGTTGAAATGACCTCTGAGCATTAACTGATTATTTTAGTAACATGTGAATGCCCATTGCATGGCTTAAAAGGAAGAAAAAAGCGCCCAAGGAAACACGGAATACTCTTCCCAACTTTAACTCCCAGAAAACTGTCATAAAAATAAAAACAAGTGAGGGGAGTGGAATAATTAGACTATTTTCCTGATGTTTCAAGTGCTTCCTGTACATCTATTATGCTCCCTCTC
Organism: Chloebia gouldiae; assembly: GCA_003676055.1. Classification (NCBI taxonomy): domain Eukaryota; kingdom Metazoa; phylum Chordata; class Aves; order Passeriformes; family Passeridae; genus Chloebia; species Chloebia gouldiae. The sequence goes on along the minus strand of QUSF01000004.1, from coordinate 18,903,681 downwards.
CCATTCATAGGGACCAAGTAACCCAAAGTGTTTCACAGAGTATGCTGGCTTGTGTACCTTGTAATGATTTTTGTCTGCCTAATGCCTCTTGCAACCGGAAGACCAAGCACTGGTTTTAATACTGTATCTGCATTTGACAGTCTTAGTTTGACAAGTGGCTTTCCTGCTTATGGATCTGGTTCAAAGAAGTTGCTGCTATCCAGGTTAATCAACTTTTCTACTCCTGAAATAAACCATCTCTCAAGAGAAAAGGTTTGGACTTTCAAAGGAGCTTAAGAGAATTAGACTCCCAAATCTTATTAGGTTTCAATGCAGCTGAAAACCTAACTCTTAAAAAAAAAATTTAAAAATATTTTAAAAATTGGAGCTGAGAAGTACAGAGAGGGAGAAACCTTGCTGTTTCATGAAAATATGAAGAACAGGGGGAACAAATGATCAGCCTGAATTATCCTTATAAAGTAACTGTTTTATTTTAAAGCTCATTTTGTTCTGACTTTTCCATATTTATTTTACAGTAATTAATTTTGCAGTTCATGTTCATTTATTAAATGAAATTAGGCAAAGAGATACACTGAATTTTTAGCAGAAAAGTACTTAAAGATTGATTAAGCATTACAGATCTGAAAAAGCAATCTCTTTATCACTTAATAAATATATGAAATAAATTATTCAAAATTTTAACTTCAAAGTTTAAAATGTTTATAGGTTATTTGTACATGTATGGAAGAAAGAGAGGTTATCATACAACTAAATATAAATTACAATTTATTTACATTGGATGTGGTTTTAGCTAATTGTTTCCCTCTGTAGTTTTTTATTAAAAACCAAGAACACACCTATGTCAAACAGAAGCATCCTAAAATCTTCAGGATAACTATATGCAGCCACCTGCCTTCACTGTGCCATAGGTATCTATGCAATTGTTTATGACATTTGCACTTCATCATTCAAACTGACTCAACATCCTGTTGCAAGTATGTCTTGACAAACTAATCTGAGTGTCACATAACATACTTTGCACTACTGAGTTCCTCTCTATGAGGAAAGAAATAGCCATTGACTTTGTATTCAACACTATTGTTTTAATTTCTGCCTTTTCCATACAGGCAGGCAAAACAAGGACTTTTTAGATCTTTGTGTTTTAGAGAAACAATTTTTCTTGTGACTTGAACCCTGCATTGACTGAGCTTCTCAAATAACATTTTGAAGAATTGCTATAAATCCAAAGAAATCAGAGGCTCCCAAGTTGTTCTTTTCACAATGATCCTTAAGTTTAGAGTTGATTTTCCATTTTAGGTTTTGCTATAAATTCCAGACATGCCTTAGCTTACTAATTAACCACTAGAGAAAAGGAGCATGCCTGCAGTTCCCTGTACTAGAAGGGCCTGAACTCACTAACGAAGTGTCCCAATTACATTTCAATCAAAGTCCTTTTCCTCACTATTGTCATACACCCATGCAAGCAAACAAAACCAAGTATTTTGAATTATGCTATTAACCTTCACTGAGCAATCTGAAAGATGGGACAAACAATGCCAGCAGAAGTAACATAAGCCAAGACTGAGCAAGACTTTGTTCATATTTAAAATTTCATTCACTCTCAGGAAGCAGAGCTTTCCATCTCACATGAAGTTAGATTTCAAGCCACATGAAAGCAGACGCACCCCTTGCCACAGACAAAGGATGCATGAGATCTGTCATGCTTGACTCTTACAGTTCAGTTACAGCAGAGAGCTGGTCAAGTCTAACATTGGCCTCTGACAGCCAATGGTATGCTTATATATTTTCTCTTAAAACACTGAATACTTTCCTTTCTCCTTCTCCCAGCATGCCAGTATCTTCCATTTTATCAGTCCTGTAGACTAGGGGTCATGCTTGATTTCTTTTTTCCTTTCTCTTCCCCTATCTTTATTAAGTCCATGAACAAGTCCTGTCATCTTCCACAAAGCATCAAAAAATCCCTTTCTACTTGTTCTGCCATCTTAGGTTTATCTCTAATAATTTTCCACTCAATCCAGCAGAATTATTTCTTATCAGATTCTTTTACATCAGACATGCAGATACAAAATAACCTCTCTTTACTTATGCAGGCAATATTTCTGACCCGTCAATTACACCTATTGGATTGTGCCATTCACTCCCAACCACCTCAGTACTTTCCTACAATTGCTTTGCAGAGTCCAACTCATAGTATCTTTCTTAGAAACCATCTTAACTAAGACTAATTTATGTCTGTTTGGGGGTTGAAGGTTTTTTGGGGTGGTTTTTGGTTTTTGTTTTTTTTTTTGAGGGGTTTTGTTTTGTTGCAGTTTTTTGTTTGATTTGGTTTTTTGTGGGTTTGGGGGGGTTTGTTTGTTTGTTTGTTTTTGTTGGTTGGTTGGTTTTCTTTCTTTCTTAATAGCAGGCTGTGGTCACTCTAGGATGTCTGTGGCATTCACTTGAGGCCATGAAACAGAACAGAACACCTACAAAAGTCCTATGTCCTCCTGCAGAGACAGCCAAAAGCAATATAGAGTGGACAAAGTAATATTGGGAAACTAAGGTCAGGAAATAAACTCAATCCTTTTCTCCTTGCTTCCACCTTTTCTATGTTGTACCTACATTTGCCAAAGAAATTTAACCATTGGACTGAAGACCTCAAAACTCCAGCCTTTACCTTCTACTTTCTCTATAAATTAGCAGGAAAATACACCACTGATTTTTAAGCATCTGTTAAGCAAGTTTTCAAGTTTCAGCCATTTCCCTCTAATACATTTTAGAGCTCCCATTTGAAGCACATATATAAAAATCCCCTGGTAAAATTTTAATGTCATTCAGACTTAGATAATAAATCATTACTGGTTTATTTCAAAACCAATTAATAGAAATTTCTGCACAAATTTAAGGCTAGTGACACAGCTAAGGAACTTGCCCGCCTGACAGGAGATAAAGCAAAAGGTTGCCAGCATCTTTAACATTATGTCTCTGGACTAGATACAACAGGCCTCTCACATTATACTTTTTCTAGAAAGTGTTGCATGCAGATCAATAGTCTCCTTGAAAATTCTCTCACCCTAATACAAATGCCTAACAGATTACCAAATATTTTTCATTTATCTAAATCACAACTTTTTTACTCTTGCGTTAGGCAATCTCTTCTTCTACAAAGAGAACCTGTAGCAAAAACAGGCTCCTGCCAGAGGATGGTAACATAGTACATTAGATCAATTTGAATCACTAAGGCACAGGCCAACTGCTAAGGGCAGACAAATCTGTCATCTTGCAAAACATCTGGTGGCAAAACACCTCAGCATCCCTTCAGGTATGACAGGTTTTCTACAGTCTATGACAGAGTAAACCTTTCCATTCTCTCCTATAGAAAGATGGGGGTGGTACCAAGCAGAATCCAAAAAACCTTTAGAATTTCAAAGGCTGCAGAAAAGCTACATAAACAGTCATACAATACACTGGGACACCAGACTTCTCCACTTCTGCTATGACATCTCTTGCTGTCAAGGGAGAAGGCTAAAAACAAAGGGTATACAGAGTCACTAGCATGAAAATAAACTGCTCAAATGCGTGTTGGTGGCAGGAATGCATAGAAATGGATTTAGAGGTACAAGGGGAATTAGAGGGAATGGAAGACCAGCTCACATGTAGTGTCACGGCCACAAAGGTCTCAATCACTGGAGAATTTTTCTTGCGCACATTACACTGAAGCATTACATAAGACACAGCAACATTACCATGTAGCTCTTCTCTTTTATGTAAAACATAATATGACAAACAGCACTTAGACCTCAAAAGAGACATTAAGGAACACTTAAAAACACACTACATAATTGAAATATTAATAAGATTTACATATGCGGACTGAAAGAGCAGGATACTGTGTTAAAATCCCCTACACTGCAGGTTGACTTAAATGTTTCACTGGGATTCGGGTAAGAAACCGGAAGAAATTGACTAGCAATGCTTTCATCGCTAAACAGACGTGTACGATTTTGACATTTGTAGTTTGCAGTATAAACAGACTACAAATGAATGAGTAATGTCGACATTCCTAAAAATATTTCAATAACCCCATAGAAACGCATTTCCACTGTAGCCCTGCATTGGTTTCTCTGTAACTCAACGTCCAAGAGTGTCACGGGGAAGGCGTCCGAGCAGAGCAACTCCGTTTTCAGTCCCGTATCCAGGCGCTGGAGGCGGATCCCGCCGCGGACTCCCCCGAGCGCGGCTCCAGCCCTTCGGGCCGGCTGTGCTGCAGCCGTTGAAGGGGCCCGCCCGCCGCTCTTATCGCCCGAGGGGCTGCAGGGCGTGTGTGGCGCAGATACACCGCGGAGCCAGGGAGCGCCCCTTCACCCCCGCGCCCCACCGGCGGGCCGAGCACCGTTACAGAGCTTGCCCCGGGACCCCGGGCTTTGGTCGCCTCCGGGGCCCTCCCGCGCCGCCCGGCGGGGGAGGAGCCGCCGGTGAGCCGGTGCGCTCCCCGCCGCCCGAGCCGCGCGGAGAGGGGGAGGCGGCGCGGCCGCCTGCGCCTCAAGCTGGCGGAGCGCCGGCGGGGGACGGGCAGAGCCTTCCGCCCACGAGGAACGCGCACACTCACCCGCCGAGCCTCCGGCGACGACTTGGTGAGACGCCTCCTGCAGAAAGCCCCGGGGCTGCCGAGCCATCCTTACCCGCGCCGCGGCGGCGACGAGAGGGAGCTGGCGCCTGGAGAGCGGCTGCGAGCCGGGGCCGAGTCCGCGCTGGGCGGGTGGGGAAGAGCCTGAGGGGCCGCGGTTATCTGCGGGCGGGAGGGGGAGCCGCGAACGCCGGGGGCGGGGGCGCCGGGCTGCGGCCCCGCCGCGGCCTTTGGCAGCCGGCCCCGGGCAGAGGGCGGCCCCGAGCACGGGCTCGCAGCTGCGGGCCACCGCTTCTAGCCGGACAGCGGCAGCCTCCCTCTCGTGGGGCAGAGCCGGGACGGCCGGCGCTGCGCTCGCCCAGGCTGGGACACTGTCAGCGGGTCGGCGGGGGACGGCAGCCGGTCGCCTGCTGAGGCTCGGGCCGTACACTCCCGCTTCGGGGCTGGTGCTGTACAGCGCGCATCCTGCTCCCCCATCGCTGCCGGCACCCAGCTGACACCCCCACATCCTCTGCTCCTCAACTTCTAGGAAGGGTGGGGGGTGCCGCTGGGCTCACAGGCTGTCTTTTTGAAGACTACTATCCTTTTAAAACCTTTAGTCTAAAGGTTTGATGCTCAAAGGACGCGGGTATTTTGTCACTTGGAGAGTAACTATTACATGTATTACACGGACCTGTGGGCCCATCTAAGTAAACAAAACAGGGCACGGGCTGGAAGTGGTGGGACACAGCGCCATTGCCGACAGCCTCCAGCAGTGCTTTCGGCAAGGCCAATTTCTGCTTATCCAGAAGATGCCCGAGTACAACGTGGGGGACAGCATGGGCTCATCCCAGAGGTAGCACCATTCAAGAGCAAGACAGTTCATAGGGCTGTTCTGATACATTAGTTTGCTGAGTGTCTGCGAGGGTTTTGTGATAGCTTAGCCACAAATGTTGCTAACTGACTAGAGGTTCCAGCCTTGAAAGGAAATGTAGCTTTTTGTAACCTACAACAAAGCTCAGAGGTAAACAACTGGTTTATTGCTACTGAAAAGGACGGAACGTAGGAAATATACAGAGAAGTGTTAATAAAATGTTAAAAGACCAAGACCTTAATTGCAAAAAGGAATAATAGTATAGCATTCAGTTATATCACTTGAATGCATCAGCAAATAAACAATAACATGGATTTTTGATCTATATAGGAGCTGAGTGCAGATTGCTGTGGGAATACAGAATAACTCCCTTAAATTAATAAAACTTGATTGTGCTGACCTTTAAGTAATTAAAATCTCAACTTCAAAGTTTCATTAGCATTTGCCTTAGTTCCCTTGGTTTGGCTCTTTGATAATGCTGCTCAATAAATACTTCTGGATGATCAAGTCTCCAGTGTTCCCTATCATCAAAAAGCAGATGCTGAAGCATTACCACTTTTTTGTTCCAGAGATGTAGGTCTCCTTGTGCAATGTTCTCTTTGGTACAAATAGCAATTATAGTATTAAGGCAGACTTTGCTACAGTATTTCGACAGCAAAGAGAATTTGGAGTTCATCAATCAGAGTGCAGAAACTGGTCAGATAGATTTGTTTTCTGCATGTGTCCCTGCATCAAAGAGAATAAGTCAGAATGCATGTAAGTTACACAGATGTTCACACAGTAGCATAACACCTGCTCCTTTAAAAAAAAAACCAAACAACCTCTCCTATTGTTAGAAAACTATTAAGGTTGTTTCACGGTATTCAAACTCCAAATCTATGCCCCCTAATTCAATTCCCCAATTGGAAGTCTCTTTGGCATACCTCCCTTATTTTCCATCCACCCCTCCCTCCTCCCCCACAAAGGGCAACCTCCCCCCTATGCAGGTTTCCTAAAGCACTTCTAGGCTCAATCCTATTTCCATATGGCCTCTTCCTAAACCAGTACATGAGCACCACTCCATTCTTGTCCTCG
>QUSF01000004.1:18850614-18892148 GCA_003676055.1 Chloebia gouldiae | reverse complement strand
TAATTCCTGCTAATCAGAATTCCTGGTGATGATGTGAGGGTCTATTTCTTCTGAGGAAAAAGGCTATGGTTTCTCAGTGTGAAGAGTTTGGGAGAAAAACATTCAGTAAATGTACCCAAAGGACTGTTTTACCTGATACAGCACACCTTCTGATGTTTGATGTTTGTCCGTGGAAAAACTACAACTGGGTTTAGCTACAACTTCAGGGGGTTGAGGTGATTAGAACTGGGTTGCTGTTAGGAGTTTATTTGGCCCGAGTTTGGCAATTCAGTGTCCTGCAGCACTGTAGTTGCTTTTGAATATTCCAGCAAGTTCTAACTCCAGTTAGAACAGTCTTAAATTGCAGTGCTTTAGCTGTGGAAGAAAAATTGGTTAACCACAGCAATGTGCTTTCTGGCTCAGAAGATCTCTGGGCTGCAACTCTTGGAGGTTCTATGATCTATGGGTTTTAGGGAAGTTCAGTGATGTGCTTGCCTTGTTCTTGTACCTGTCCATGAGCATCTGTACTTGACCAGTTCTGCTCTGGAAATGTACAACTCTGGTTTAACTCAAAACCACTTGTTTTAGATTTTGTTTATTTAAATATGTTATGGGAGTAACTTATAAATCTTATAAATGTAAGGTTTAACAAGAGTTAAAACTGTCATGCCAGTTAAACATGCTGCTTATGTGGTTGTTCTGTTTTATTTTAGTGTTTAGTACCCAGAATGTTGTAACTCATGACAAGGTTCTTCAGCTGTGTGAGATAGAGCTATGTACTACACCAGTGAGGTGCCATCAATTTGATGGCTGTGAGCTCTTCTGTCCTGGCACTGGTAAAGGGATTAGCACTGATTTCAGGATCTTGAAAGTGATAAACTTGTCTTGCCTGTCCAGCTAAGAAGAAGTTACTGCAGTTCTGGTTGCAATATGAAAAGTGAAGAGAGGGACTGGGACATGAAATTATGTATAGGATGTAAGAAGATAGGGACAGTTGCTGCTACTTTCTGTAGGTATTTCAGGTTTTCTTGCAATGATACTGCAAGTTCCTTACAGCTTGTAATGGTGACTACTGTCCAATAGTAGTGGATAACAAATTAAATTTCAAAAATCTCTTCCCCAGTTTTCACATGATAGCTAATTATATTTTTGGCCTTTTTTCTCGTTTGCTTGCTTTGTTTCTGGATTTACTTATTTTCTCTTTTAGTTTACCTGTTTGGGATAAGGAAATGTTACTTTTCTTCACATCTTGTTATCTATCTCCCTTCTTGTTAGAAGTCATTCTAGATGCTGTTAAATTAGAAATGCATTATAATGGTGTTAAACTTTTCCCCTGACCTGTAAGAGGCAAAACAAGGTTTTATTTCATTCTTAGTATTTCTCTTTTAGCAAGACAAATCCAACACATTGTATTACTGGCAGAAATAGTATGATGCTGATGCCACATGACCCACATGTTGTTTTTTGAAGTCTGGGGGGGTTTTCGTTTTGGAGAGCACCTAGGTTAGTAAAAAAAGTAAAGGAGTTTTCAGATCTTGCTAGAAGCAGTAAGGGGAGAAGAGAAAATACATGTTCATTAGTTCTCTGTGGAAAGAATCAACAAATTATTCATTAGAATTTAAAGCAAGAAGATACACATGATCTGAGGGTGAAGGGAAAGAGCATCCTGCCTATAGATCACAGATTTGTGTAAAATTAGTTGCGAACCTGAGAAATATATCCTAATGGATCTTTATGCTACCTACTTTTTAGTCTGCCAAACATAGGGCAGAACAGATGCTGCGTGTTGATAGCAGTGAAATGCCATAGTGCAATGCTTTTAAGCTATGAATTGGTGATCTGACTTGTTGCTCACTTTAGTGCAGATCACCCAAATAAATGCAGAAGCTTCTCACTTTTACTCTGTTACCTTATGTGGGCAATTGATGTTTTGAAACTTACCTTTGAAACAAACAAACAACCCTTCTGGACTGATGACTACTGACAGATTTAACTACAAGCCAATGTTGCAACTGACAGATATTCCTTTAAGTATGACTGCTGCCTTTTTCCTTTTTCTTTGAAAGGAAGATGGTTTTGAAGAAGTAAGAAAACTGGAATATTGAACCTTTTTTTGGTAGAACAGCTACAGCTATGGAAAGAACCAGTGTGAAAGCTTAGTTGTTAAGGTGATTTTCTGCTGCTTTCAGCCACCAGTTTTTTTATTGACAGGATGCTTGGCATGCTCCCTGCTAGTTTTGTGAGGAAGCTCCCTTCTTGTTTCATAACAGCAGGCTTCTGTTTTCCATGATGATTCTTGGTGTGGACCTTTGCCCTTTAGGGACAGGTTAAAATGCAAACTGACAGTTTCTGTAGAGTGGTGGCCTTTGGTATACTAAAGAATATTATATATTATAATTTTGAAAATAGTTTATATATATATTGGTTTTATGTGGCAAGGTTCTTTAGCAGGGGAGCTACAGAGAGTCTTCTGTGAGAAGCTGCTAGAAGCTTCCCTCATGTCTGACAGAGCCAATGCCAGCCAGCTTCAAGATGGATCCACTGCTGGCCAAGGCCAACCCTGTGAGCAGCAGTGGCAGCACCTCTGGGATAACGGAGTGAAGAAAGGGGAGCGAACTGGGAATTCACTTGTGTCTGGAGAGGGGAGTTAGAATGCATGAGAGAAAAAACTCTGCAGACACCAAGGTCAGTGACGAAGGAGAGGGAGGAGGTGCTCCAGCCACCACAGAAGAGATTCCCCTGCAGCGTGTTGTGCCCACCATGGTGAGGCAGCTGTGCTCCTGCAGCCCAGAGAAGATGCCACACTGGAGCAGGTGTCTGTGCCCAAAGAGGCTGTGACCACATGGGAAACCTGTGCTCTACCATCCTGGCACGCTGATGATAGAGCAGGTTTGCTGGCGGCAGGGAGCCATGGGAGACCCACACTGGAGGAGCTTGTTCATGAAAGATTGAACCACGTGGAATGCTGGAGCAGTTTGCGAATAATTAGTCTGTGGGGAGCAATCATGTTGAAGTTTATGGAGGACTTTCTTCTGTGGGAGGAATTCCATGCTGAAGCAAGGGAAGAGTTCTCTCCCCGTGGAGGAAGGAGACAATGTGTAATGAACTGACTGTAAATCCTGTTTCTGTCCCTCTGCTCTGCAATGGGGAGGAGGTACTAAAATCTGGGAGTAAATTTAAGCCCAAGAAGAAGCAGGAGGAAGGTGTTTTAAGGTTTAGTTTTTCCCTGAGTCAAGTCTGTTTTGCCCATTATGCTAATTGGTGCGTGAGCCTTTTGTATTTTGAATTTCCCTGTACAGCTGAGGAGAGAGTGATAGAGCAGCTTTGGTGGGCACATGGATTCCAGTCAGAGTCAGCCTGCCACAACATGAGATATTGCTGGGATTGATCTCTGGTTTTCATAGTATTAATAAATCAAATAATATTTTTTTAAATGTTCACATGTAAGTTACAATTGTCTAAAATAAATTAAATTTCTTGAAACTTTTTGTATGACATGTGAAGCAGGCACTAAGTACAAGTAACAGACATGATCATGTAAATTGACTGCCAGTAAATTCCTATCATAATGTATGTGTTGCTTAAGGGTTTACTCTATTTTATTGAACATCTAAACATGAAAACAGCTTACTGTAATTACTGTGCCCCTTTACACTTGGCTGAGCCTTGCCAAAGGCATTTTAATATTTATTTCCTGCTTTTCAGAGAAATTAAATCTCAGTGGTTCAGTTAATTATTCTGAAAGTATTTTTTCTTTTGAAGCATAAATTTGTGGCATCTGTGGCCTTAGATCAACTTCATTTTAGCCACCAGAGTATTCTTCCCTTTTGTTTGTTTTTGTTTTGTTTACCTATGCTTTTCTCTAGTAGGTGTGTAGAAGGAATTTATTGTGTCAGATGGATGATGAGAGGCTGTTTGTACCTGTGTTGTGACTTGAGTGTGCTACATGAGCACCAGATGACTTGCAGGAATGCTCCTATGAGCTCTAGAGCAGGGAAGGGGTTGAAGGGCTGAGTAGGGTCCATGAGTGACTTTACAGGCTGGTTGCCATTATAGTTGCTGAAATATATTCTGAAAATTCACATTGAAAAAAGGCCTCTAATCCTGTTGTTGACTTCATGTGTAGTTAAAATTATCATCAATATGTTTGGTTTTTTTTTTTTAGCAGGGACTAAAATACATGAGACCAGTTCATAGCATCTGTTATGTAATAGAAAGAGTCAAGATAGTGGCTGTGGTATCATTTTGTTCAGTATCTCTTGACAGAGTAGCAAACCCAGGAACAGATCCAACTTCCCTTTAAGTGAATGACAAAACTCCCATTGATCACAAAAGCACAGGATTACACTGTGGGTTTGGAAGAAATAATTGGTAATTATTCAGCTCCTGGAGGGCATTAATTTTTGCACCATGAAATCCGTAATAAATTGAGTTAAGGAGTTCCACATAACATACTGGTAGACAAATGTTATCCTTTCTGTTCCTTTATGTAAATCTGTTGAAGACAGAATTTGATCTTTAAGTTATATGTTCCTTTAAATAGTCATATACTGACTAGCTATACACTAGTTTAAATGTTAAATGTGAAATAAATTAGGAAAATCTAATCTGGTGCAGTAATGTAGTATTAGGGCAAAGAAGGATTAAAATCCTTGGTTGTTGATTAGGTCTTTGTAGGGAGAGGGTTGCAGCTACCATCAGGATTTGTGGAATGACAGCAGAGTTGTGTCTGAATCAAAACTGTTCTGAAAATGCTGTATGATGCTCCAGTGTGAGAGAATTTAACATGGGATCAAAAACTGCTGCACTTGAAGCAAACAGACTGCATTTTTAATTTACGATAGTAATTTATTTAAGCCAATTTACAAGTTCACTTATACTTTAGCCTATAAATAAAAATGTCCAAATGGAAACAGAGTATTTAGTGCTGAAGAATTACTTCTTGGGTGGGCATGTGTATGAATTGCCCTTGGTGGGATCAGAATTTGAAAATGTTCTTGGTTGCTAATTTAACAAAAGAATGCTCCTAAGTTTAGATTGGCTTGGTGAAAAGGGCATAGGGCTTTTCAAGGCAAGGCAGTTGAGGTGTATGGAAATGAAAAGTATTATAATATTTCTTTTTTGTAGAATTCTTTCACAATTTAAAATACAATTTTTTGTTGTTTCAGTTTTTACTGCATAAAGCTAAATATGTTTAAAACCTTGTATTACATCTTTTTTTTTTAAGATGTTCTTGACTCTTGTTTTCTTTGGGGTTAATCAATTCTGCTTTAGCTTTCTTTCATTGTATTGTTTCTAAATGTATGTTTGACCCACTTTCCTTGTTAATTCTGATGTTTCAACAGGTAAGAAACTGGAACCATTCTTCTTGCTTGCATATTGTATTTGATAGGAAAGAAAATACCAGTTTGTATTATGTTTACTGTTTTTCTGTTGGTTTTTCCCTATTTATTACACATTTAACTTAATTTTAGGAATTGACTATCAAAAAGGTAAACCTAGTTGCCAAGAAAAATACTATCTCAGCTTGCAGCTGAGTACAGTTAAGAGATCTGAGAGCACTGACTGACAAGCTAAGACATTCCAGTGGTATCTTCAAAGCTACTTCCAGAAGTTATACAAAAATTAGTGTTTAATTAGTAATTTCAGGTTCTATAGGAATTTTAGGCATTAAGTAATTAGGGGGTAGGAATGTGTTAAATTGGCTATGTAAATTTTTACACAGAAGCATGAGAAACAAAGCAGTGTTGTTCATCATGTACTTCTGTAGTGTGCATCTTGTGTGTGCACAGGTGGTTTTTCCATTTGCTCTTATGGCAGAGTATTAGGATGTGGTTGTCCTTTTCTGAGATTTGACATAAGTGGTGTGTGATCAGTTTGCTGCTTGGTACCTTCCTTGTAATGAGGAAATTGGCGCTGTGGAACACCCACCGAAATTTTAAGATTTATTAAAATTTATGTAGCTTTTCTTGTAGAACTACAGAAATGTGTTCTTATTTTTATTTTCTTTCTTAGAAATATTACTAGATGAGTGGTACATGAACTATGATAAACATTCAGTTCCTTAGTGTAATTAAAGCAGGCCAATCAAATACTTAGATAGCAATTTAGGACTGTTTTCACAGGTGCTTGTTCACTTTTTTCCACTTTTTTTTTTTTTTTTTTTTTTTGCTTCTGCTAGTTGTCATGATACTAGGAGATTGTTGACTTTAACCAGATTAAAATGAAATAGAAATTAGCCTTGAAGTAGTTAAATATCTCCATTCCCATGATCTATATCTGAAGAAAAACAAACAGTATTTAATGCGTCTGTGTTCTTGGATCTGTTTGTAATGGTATTTATTTTCATTAAGCCACAGGAATCTTGAAGTTTAACTTTTCCCTTTGCACCTGACTGTGTCATGAAAAAGGATGTAGTTCCACACCTATATCCTTCTCAAGTGTAGCCTGCATTGATGTCATTGTTCCTTAAAGAGACATCAGCAAACCCATAGGTCTGCTCAGTTTTATTTTAATGTGCGTTTTCATTGAAATTTAAATTTAGCAAGTGGGAAAGCCACTTTCAAGCTTTAAAATCTGCTTTTCCTTCAAGATAAAATTTAAAACAAAGAAAAAAGGCATATTCTGTTCTTATTTTGTGGTGCTGTGTAAAGTTCATTGTAGGAGATTGTCTTTTCCATTAGTCTCTTCAATTGTCATTTAGGGGGAACAAGCTACATTGAAAAAATTGAGCCACAGGAGGAGCTATGTGAATATTCTGATGGCCTTGTTCACCAGTTCTCCTTGCCTTCTAGGATAATACATAGAGTCTCAATTTTACTGCTCTGTGCTCCATTCCTGCCTTCTTGCTGTGACTGCCTGTTGGTTCTTTTCAGGTGTTCCTGACTAAATTAGTCGCGTCTTTTCCTGTGTTCAGGTATTGTGTGAGGGATGTGGATATTTCAAGGATTCCCCTACACTCCTCAGCTGCCTTCAGCATGTTGAGTGTGAGGCAGGATGTTTTAAAGAAAGGAAATGCGGTGGAGTGGTGGAACTCACTATATATTTCCTGCACTGTCTCTTTGCACCAGGTTCTAAGTGCTGATCTTGCTAGAGATGCCTTGGAGAACAGAATTGGGCTGGCACCTACTGAGTGCTGCACAGAAGACATAGCCCTGCTTTTTCTTTCTCTTTATTCTGCACTTCTGCAGCCAGAGCTCAGCAACCTTGCCTGATGGGCACAGAGGGCCCTGGGAAGGAAAAGATACTGCTCTTTTTCACTCCAAGACATGAACTGAAGGCACAGTGGGTTTATTAAGGCAAAGTTCAAGGTTTAAATGGCTCAATTTGAGAAATACTCTGTGTGACAGCAATAGTAAAATTAATCTTTAAAGTTAGACATAGTATAGCTGCAGCACCCACAGTGCAGAAATACCCTTGAAAACGGACAGCAGTCGCCTTCTGAAAGTTTGTTTATGCATGTTTGGGGAGTTTCCTTTTTTAATGAAAAAGACTACCTGTAATGCTGTAATGCCTTAAATTGTGATCTAGTTTTCAGTAGTTTTGGAGAGTTATCTGTGTTTGCTTATTTGCTTCCATTAAGAAGGAACAATAAAGCTTCACATCTGAATTAGGTGTGTGTAGTCATATGCTTCATCTTTATAACAGTTTTTGAGACATATTTTACAAATATTAAAAGGATAACAAAAGATTTCATACATGTACAACAGTTTCAACCTAGCATGGGAGTGAATGTAGTTTGTTGATTGTTTTCTTCTGATATAGTAGTGTTTTCTGCTTAGTCTCAAATTATGTCTTCTGAATATCTCATTAGCAAACCGGGATGTGAAATAGCTGTGGATATTTTGATTTATTTCCCCCCGCCAGCTCCTCCCAGAGGTGTGTGGAGTCGCACACCGGTAGATGGAGCCCTGTGCCAGCAGCCAGCCTTGAGCAGGCTGGCGAGCGGACCTGCAGCCTCTGACCTGAGCGCCGGGCGGGAGCGCCTTCTTGAGCATGCATCTGCGATATGTTTTATTCATAGAAATGAACGTGGGTTTCAAATTAAATGCCTACTGTTAGCTGTGCAAGTCAAGGCAGCGACTGTGTGCTGAGATGCTTAGGGACAGCTTTGTGGCGTTCATGATGGGCAGGCGGTCGGGTGAAATACCCTGGTCTGTTCCAGAGTGCTGCAAGGACGAGAGCCGCTGTGGCTTGCCACGTTTTTTCTTAACTTCTGAGCCATCTGCATGTCCTTGGGCAAATCTTGGTTGAAACCATCGAAAACAGGACCTATAGAAAGCGCTTAAGAAACTTACAAAGCAGATTAAAATCCAAGTTTTGCGATTTAGTTTTGTATTTTTGTTTTTCATATATGCTAACTGCTGATCTTTTTAAAAACGTATCTTTGAGTATAGAAAATTGTTGAACGGAGAAGTTCAGAAATTCAAAATCAGCAGTAGCTAATCTTGCATATTGCCTCTTTTGCACTCTGTGTGTCCACACCCACAGCCTAGAGCTGTGTTACGTGGCTCAACTTAGTGATACAGTGGACTGGGTTTGTTGACATTCGTGTCGGCCACTTGTAGAACTGCAAAAAATGCCCACATTTTTTGCAACTTTATTTAGAAATCTGTTTACCCGATGCAGTTTTGTATATAGCCAAGTTACTCTAGCGTGAGAACAGCAAGATGCTAATTTTATTTCAAAATCTGAAATTCAGTTCTTAATTTTATAGGGAGAAAGGAGGAAAATTTTTGAGGGATAATAATAATACAAATTTTTCTTTTGGGGGATTTTACTGGGTTTGTTCCAATAAGTGTGCTTGAAATATCTGAGAGATAGGAGTATTCTGTGATTGTAACAGATACGCCATTTCTCTAACATATGCCCTGCATTTTTTATTTGAAATTCCAAATGTCTTAATGTTTACATTTCAAAACAATGGGAAGGGTGTGGGTCCCTGGTGTTTTTGCTCTGACTAATATTTCTGCACAGTAACACTGCTGTACTGTACCTTAAATCTCAAAAGAAAAATTAAGTCATTCTTAAAGCCTGACAATTTGTCTGATGACTGTATGAATACTGGGCTAAGTTGCAATCTGAAATAATCTTTGGAAATGTGTTTCTACCTGCTGTTCATTATGTGTGTTAAATTGGCATTCACATGTTAGGGAATGGACACAGAAGTGAGATTGTGAAAGCATTTTTCAAAAATAAATTATTCAGTTAGACTTCTGCTGGAATTGTATCAATTTGTGTGCTTTATTTGTTTTAATGATTAATAGTCACTTTTGCTTATGGTTTGCAAAAATTGTGGATTTTTTTTCACATGGTACATAGTTGGATGGGGCTTTGAGCATTCTGATCTAGCAGTAGGTTTTCCTAGCCATGGCAGGGGCTTGGAATAGGTGATCTTCAAGATCCCTTCCAACCCAAACTACGCTGTGGTAGCAAAGTATTACAGCACTCATTCAAACCCAATTATTTGTTGCACTCCAGAGAGGAAGCTCTAGACAGTATTCCAATTTGTTATTGTTTCAGTGCATTTAAAAAAAAATCAGACACAAATCACAGCTATAAACATCCCTGTACTTAGAAAGGGGAAAAAAAAAACAAACCAGTCATGTGTAGGGTTAACCCCAGCCAGCAGCTAAACACCAGCACAGCTGCTCACTTGCAGCTCTCCCCAGTAGGCTGAGGAGGAAAGCAAGGGGAACAGAAGCATACTCATGTTCCAAGACAGTGAAAGTTTAATAAGCAAAGGAAAAAGAAGAACAAACCCACCAAACAAAACTAAAACCAACAAAAATTTATGCTAACGGAGTCATTCACCACCTCTCACCTGCAGAGTACCGTGGTCCAGCCAGTCTTAGAGAGCTGCTGCTTTGGAAGAAAAACTATGTACCCCCTTTCTTTGCTTTACCCAGTTTCCATTGCTAAGCATGACATTTTATGCTGTGGAATATAATTTTGGCTGGTTTGGGTCAGCTCTGTCCCCTCACAATTTCTTGCCCATGCACTCTCTGGAGGGCCAGTTGGTGGGAAACAAAAGCATTGATGCTGTGGAAGCAGTGTATGTAATATTCAGAGTACTCGTATGTTATCAGCACTGTTTTAGCTATAACCCCAAAACACCAAAGTACCATGTGTGCTGTTACAAAGGAAGTTAATGGCATCCAAATCAGAGTCAGTACAACTAGTAACATATCTTTTCAATAGTAAAAATATTCTTTTCTAGAATGTGTTATGAAAAGCATTTTTAAAAATTGTAGCAGCATTGGTGGTAGCTTAAATTTGTAAGGCAGGATTTTCTAAATTTATATAAATACAATTTACTTAAGCAAGTCTCAATTAAAATTCTAGTAATAATTTAGAGGAAATTTTACTCCTCTACAGCAGTGAGTTCTCACATATGAATGAAGTTGCACTATATATTAGCCTTAGTGATGTCTTAAGCCACCATTGTTTTGTTCAAGAATGATCATGCCATTTTGTTCTGAGCCATCATGTTTTTGTGTTCTTTGACTTCTGATTTAGTTAGTACCAGAGGCAGTGATATTAGCACAAATAGGAAGCTGTAGCAGACTATAAGTATTTGACTTGAGTGTTTATGAAAATGAGCTTTCCCTGCCTCTCAAGGGCATGGTTATGAAGTTTAGTTCATGTTCTTGTTAAAAGGATGTTTTCTTTGCAAAGGAGTGAGTTGGTTTTGTTGTTTTTTTTTTTTTTTCAGAAGAATCTGACAGTAAAGCTTTCAGTGAAATACAGAGTAGAGCTGAAAAGACAAAATGTTCTGAAAATTACATTCCAATGAATGTTTGCCCTTAGAAGCAAAAGAAGGGCTTAATAATATTGTATGATGCATAAAATGAGTGGTAAAGTCAACAGAGTGGATATACTGGTCATTTAAAGGTGAGGGAAATAAGACAAGCCTTCATTAAACTTGGCCTTTAAATGTTTTTAAAAAACAAAATACAGAAACACCTAGTCTTGCACCTGCCAGTGCATGGAGAACATCATGAAAAGATGACTGATAACCAATGTTTTTCTGTGCTTGATGCATCAGTTGAATTTGGCAGTTGCTCTGAAGAAAGTGGAGACCACCTCTGTGCATTCAGCATTCCTTATGTATCAACACCTGAGTCCTTTGAGAGATTTTGTATACTGCCTGAAGCATTCGGCAGGGAAGTACAGCACATGTTGAATAGCAAGGGTTGTAGTGAGGACTGATGTTTTGACCCAGGGAAGATGATAGAAATGTAGAGCTAGCAATTGTGAAAAGCTTTGGGAAGTATCAAAGCTTCTAGGCTCTGGTTCTCTCTCAATCCAAAAGATCACAGGTGGTAACTGAAACAGATTAATTTGTAATTCGGATATAAGCATAGGTAATACATTTTTCTGCTGACTGTATAGAGTACCTCAAAGACCTACTGATAGTTGCCTCTAGCATGACATTTTATCCCTGTCACAGTGTTTTTTGTTAACAGGTTACATTATGTGGGGAAGGAGATTATGGTAACTGAGGCATGTAAAGGACTCCTGCCAAACACAGAACAAAACATTAGCTTGTGCAGAGGCTTGTGATCTTCTGTATTGATGAGCTGTAAAACTGTTTGGAAAACATCTCTTGGTCTTCTGAGGTCTGAGTGGTTTCTGTGTGCAAATGGGGGATAAAGGGAGATACAGCTGCAGTCTTATAAGCAAAATTATTTTGACTGAGGTCTTTGAATTTTCCTTATGACCTAAATTAGTGTCTTGGCATCCGGAGTGGGCAAAACTTTAATATTCTGAGTTTAGCTATTTATTTATTTATTTATAAGCTCACAAGCTGTAACGGCAAAGCATCTTTCAAAATCTTAACTCTGTTCTGTAAGTGAAATACATGTGATATTACACTTGCCATCTGGCTCATGCCTAGAAACAGTTTTTCCACTAGGCCAATTACCAGTAATTGTGGTGCTCCGGTATAGCAGTAAAGAGAACCAGCAAGGTAAATCAGTCTAATACTGACATTTATGAGCTAAACAAGCTATTCATTCTTAAAAATGTGTTACATTAAATTATAGTTGCAAACAAATTAATCAACTAATAGGGAAATTCACCTGATAGCTAATGTATTTTAAATTATATGCACTTCTGACACAGCCTTTTCTGAAGGTTGAATGACACTGGGGGTGGTTTCATTCTTACTCCCATTTGGAGATAGATTGCATTCCCCTTTGGAGCTGAGTTGTGCAGGCTTCCCTGCTCAACTTTGCAAATACAGTGTAGTTCAAACTGATGTTACTGCGCTTTATCCACCAATGAGCAGTTTTGCCCATTCCTTGTATCTAAGGTACAGATTCCAGATGGATGTCACAAAATCCTTTTTTCCATATTTTCTGTTTGTAGGACAGATTTGAGTCATTATCTCTAGGATAAGGAGATGGTAAAACACCTTAGTAATTCCTACAGGGACTATTTATGTAGGAGATTCTTGTTTCAGCCTAGATCTTGCCAAAGTTTTTTTTGCTTATATGGTTTTTAAAATAGCATAAATTACATTCAAGGATTTTAATCTTATTTTACATTGTTTATATGTGTGTCTATATATATAATTAAAGTAAGGTTTTAAATTTTTTTTAAATGTTAAAAAAATTTAAAATTAAAACTAAAGTGCTTTTTTTTAATATATCCCTAGCTATGTGTTGCAATACCATTTGACTGTAGGTTTTTCAATAATTTTTTTCTTGATTTTCAAAAGCTATGAAGGAATGAATGCCTGTATCTATTTTTGTATCAAATCCGTTTTGATAACAAATAAACAATTTGATATTTCTACATGTGAAAGTCTGTGTACAAATAGTGTTTAGATAAGCTGCTTTAATCTCTTATTGTGCATATTTTATAATTTTATAGTTAATTCAGGAATTTAGAGTAATTTTTTTATTGCATACGTTTGTGACTGGTTGTAAATTAATCACAGAAGTACAGTATCAGCATGAATTAATTATGCAAGTAAACCAAATGGCTATTTCGTTATTTTATTGAAATGCCAAGAGTTTGAGGAGCTCTTTTGTCTTAATAGATTAGCCAGAATTCATTGGGAAAAGTCTTAGTATGTTTAAGGTAATGGGAAAATCTTGCTTTCAGTACATCCTACAGAGATCCTGTTTAAAACAGATGACAGTCTGTCACGTTCAGTAGCACATCAGTCATCAGATTTATTTTAATTCCTTAAGCTGAACATTTCATTCAAGCTTGTAAATTGTCTTGTCAAGCTACCAAAAGCCTCATAGCTTTTCTGTCAAGCATAGAGTTGCACCAGCAGTTCACAAATAAATGCTAAGCTGCAAAAATACTGTTTATTTTCTTTAACCTTTTATTCAGTTAACTACACTGTTCTTTCGTGTTATTTTCTCCGCATGTGTTTATCACAAGGTATTCGAGGGACTGCCTCCTAAACATGCCTCATCCTGACCACAGCCACTTCAGACCAAGGACCACTCTTTTTGGGGCATGTTGTTTTTACTTGTAGCAGTCTAGACCACCGTGGTTATCGCATTCCTCTTGTGCTCACAAAGGCCCAGTGAGCAGCTTCATTGCTGCAGACGTGAAAGAATCCTGCTGCTGCTGCACTAACAGCTGTGGTTTGGCCAGTCTGGCTTTGTGCAATGCCTGTGGACTTCTTGCCCTGCGTGGAAAATGACACTTCTGCTGTCAGCTTATATAGTCATTACAGTCTTTGTATTTATTCATTACAGTCCTTCTAGGATTTTCTCTCATGCTGTATTGTGTATGTCTGTGTCTCTTTTTTTATTTTTCATTTCCTATCTAACTATCTCTAATTCTGAGCTTTTTGCTTTAAATGATGTCTTCTGTGTAAACTGTACCATTTGCTTATGAAGTCTCCTTAAGCATTACAAGGTGGTGAGAACCTGACTTGGGACATACTTTCTTTGAAGTCAACTGTGTATGTCTGAGGTAGTAAAACATTGAGGATGGTTAGTTGAACTTAATTAATTGAATTAAGAAAAGAAAGTAAACTATTAGATGGGTGCATTTGTATAAATCACATTTAAGGCAAAAAAATTACTTGTAAAGTATTGAAAGTCTCATGTCCTGATAAGACTAATCCCCATAATAAATTGCTAATGCTATAGCATTCAATATAAAGTTGTTACTGCTCTTTAATAGGAAGAAGACTTCCTTGGTTGTCTCTCTTAGATATTAAAAATTACGTCTAAGCTGTCTATTAATAATTTTCCAGACTCACCAATTTCAGAACTCTACTTTTTACTTCTAATTCTTCACTGTAACTTCTGATTTCTTCTAATATGTCTCTTTTCCTGTCATTTACGTGCAGTGCTAAATTTTCTCTCTTAATCTGGTGTTTTTCTTTGTTATAAAGCTCTGTTCTTTTTAATAATTTTTCTTGGTCTGTTAAATGGCCAGTGTGTTCTTTTAGCAGGCTTATTCCTTGAATGGATATTCTGAAAGACACATTGTACATGTCTAAAAAGGAACTGTGGGGTTGAAGCCCTAGATAAAACTAAAGCCTGAGTATATAAAAAAAAGATTGTTAAAATGTCAGGATAATGAAAAGTCAGAAAATAAATTATACCTATTATTAATTTTGAATTGTATTCAAACATAGAAATATGTATCATAGACAAAAGCTGATTACAGTGAGATAAAATTCAATTTTACACTGGAATAATTGTTTTATGTATTTTACATTTATTTATAAGATCAGATAAAGGCCTGGAATTCTTGATATAAATCACTGTATGGTCTTGATGAATGCCAAGGTCAGTAAAAGGAAACCCCTTCACTTGCAAAACATATTGATACTGCAGAAAATACAAAATGAATGAAATGAAACTGATAAGCACCATCTTTCCTAATACACATTCTTGCATTATTATGTTAGATCTTAGAGTAGTTTTGGTTTTGCAAAGGAGTGAATAGGTACCAATGCTCTCAGCATCCTCACATATATTATCTGTAGCCAAATTCGCATATCTTTGCTAAGTAGAGATTAATGCAAAACTTACTTGAGGTTTGTGAGTGAGAATGGGTCTGTTGTCACAGTAACACTGTGAAATTAGATTGGCCCTCTTCAAAGGGTCTTGCATATGGTGGAGATGTAGTTGATGGATCCAAATGCCGTGTAGATGATGGAGTCCATGATTTAATAATATATTTCTGTAGTAAGTTACTTTCTATCATGAAGACTTATTCTATCCAGAATCAAATCTATGGTATGTCTTCAAGAGAAGGAAATTTAACTATTTTTCAGACTGGAAAGGATAACAAAATGGATTCTAGGTTCTCACAGTAGTGACTCTGTGTTGGGTACCTCAGCTGAGCATCTGGGTCAGCTTGAACTAAAGAAGAAGACACCCTCTCAGTAACTCAGTTTCAAGTCGGAATTTGAAACATGTGGATAGTGAACTGCCATTCACCTTACCACACTCATTTAATAAATAAGCTGTAGTGTTCAGTAATGATTTTTTTCAGGTGTAGTGTATTGGAGCTTTTGAGTCCTAGAACAATAAAAAACAGAGTCCTTGATGTGGCATCCACTTCACAAAAAAAGTGTTACTAGACCTGACAAGTATTTCATCAAGCTGGACATTTTTCACAAGTGGTGGCTTCCAAAATATGTCTTCATCGGCTGACTTTATTTGGCAGCAAGGAATTCTGCACTTGTTGCTTTTTACAGAGTCCAGCTTTTTTGAGCTTCTGTCAAAGTACCAGTGTCACTGAGGTCAGGAATTTGCACTGCTACTGGAGTTAGATTATGTCAGAGAGTTGTGGCAGTGAGTAGTGACTTTATAGGATGAGGAACTGATGTCACTGAGCAGCTCTTCTAGGTAAGTGCTGGCATTACAAATGGTCTTTTGTTTTCTTCCAGAATTGTAAGTTTTTTATAATCTTGCAACTTATTCTGCTTCAATAAAGGAAGGGCCAGTGCTGCAGGATCAGAATCTGATCTTTGATTTCTCAGGTAGGATTCAGGGTGAATGACAAGTGTTTTAACAGCCATGGAATTCTAGTGTAGTGCTTGATAAACCTCTGCACAGGCAGTAGCTCAGCAGCTTTCATCTGCTGGGCTGGTGATGAGATTGCTGAGGTCTGCTTCCATGTAATCACGCTTTCTTTCCGTGCTGAAAATTGATTAGACTGCAGAAGTACAGATATAGAAAGAGCTGTACAGAAATACGGCTACCTGTGAGAATAGATTCACCTTCCTTTTTTGATACAATTGGATTTCTTTCAGGATAGTGAGGCCATTCCTGATTCAATGCCGTTGTGAAAGGGCAGTAATGGACCCTGTCCTCCTGTTGGTTCATGTATCCTGAAATATAAAAGAATGAAGCATCCATGAAGGATTCCTTTGTCATAAAGGTTATGGATTAGGGTGCCATGGGTGTTTCCAGAGACTGTTATTGTGGCATGTACAGTCAACCAGTTAAGGGTGTTTAAGTTAGTTTTCTGCACTACAGCAGCATAAATGGAGGGTGATCTAAATAAGCCTGTAAGCAATCTTAAACTTCTTGCTTTATGGATTCAGGATTTGATGGTAGCAAGAATAAACAGTTGTGGGGTGTAACACTTTGCACAATGTACTGAAGGTGACTGCTGTGCAGGTGTACAAGGTAACTCTAATTAAAACAGTTTCCCCTTGAAATGTAATTTTGTTCCTCCTCTTCACTATCCAGTGGTAGACTAATATTTGTCTCCGGAATGTTTTTCCAGGATCTGAAGTGGAATTACAGTATCTGAAGGTTACTAAATATTAGGCAAAAATTATAATTCTCTTCATAGTTTAAAAGTATCTTTCATATTTCAAAAACCCTCCTGGATGTACAATTCTTTTGGCAAATATTCACTGTCTTGCACTAGAGAAAATTTACTATAAATAACATAGGTTGCTTTCATAGTGAGATTCCCCTCCAGTTGTATCCAAATTTACCTTAAAAGTTAACAACTAAAAAAAAAATCAAACTAGGTGCTTTATTGAGAACACCTTTAGTGTAACATATGACACTTTCTTTCCAATAATACAGCCATTCAGGTCATTAGAGAGGTTGGGGAAATTAAAAATTATCTGTATATCTTCAGCTCTTAAAAATCCCACATGTAATAAAAACCAGTGATGGATTTTTTTAAACTGTAATCCTGTAGAATATAATTATGTGTGAAAGTGTCACTGTTTAGTAATACAGGAATTATACTGTAAATAAAAGAAAAAATTTGTTCCACATTCTATAGAAATTAATTCAAATTAATGTTAAACTTCAGTTATAAAGAAGTTCATTAAAATATCAGATGTTATAAAAAATATTTTGAAAAAAAACTTTAGCTCATCTGATTAAAGAAAGATGTGATCAGAGCATGAGTTTGATCATTATGTGGTCTCTGGACTTCTAAAATGTCTTGAGAAACAGCTTTTTAGGGAGGTGTCTATTAATGGATAGGTAGGTTTTTTCAATCTGTCTTGAAAGCATTGTGGAAAACCTTATAAATACTGAACTACCTTTTCCTTAGGTTTAGTTTATGTACAGTATCTTTGATAAAAAAAAACCAAAAATAATCTTACACCTCAGTAAAGTTCAATGTGGTGAGTAAATTAAATTGAATTCACTTAACTCTTCTCAGGCAAACAAGTAATTGTAAAAAGAGCAACCTTTTCACAACACCTCCTTTCTCAAACCAGACTGCTCAGCAGATGCACAGTCCAGCTGAAGAACTGAGACAGTGGAATACATTCTTTGGATAAGCAGAAATATGAATGGAATAACTGATTAGATATTGTGGCTTTGAAGTCTGGAAGAAATTTAAAGAAGTTGAAGACCACTGAAAGCAGTGTCAAAGGGTCATAACTTATACCAAAAAAATTACACCTTTCCTTTCTTTCTTTACATTTAAGTCTGGACATGTTAAGATTTGCCTTTGACAGTAAGGAGTTACGAAAGCAAAACACTAAAAAAAGTTGCTTTCATTTATAACGAGTTTCAAAAAATATATCAGAAGACTTTCCTCTTTCAGTTGGACTGTTAAATAGGAAGTTATATAGGAATTTTCTTAATGTTATGATTAGGCACAGATGCCCTAGTAGTACACATTCCTAACTTGGTCAGGTGTTCCTTCAGCATGGAAGGGGAGATAAAACTGTAGCCTGCAAGTCTTGCAACTTCACAATGTCCAGGAATATCTTCAGAATTATTTTGAGTGATTGAACTGCTGGCCAGATGTTCCATTTTTTAAAATCTTGTATTTTATCTACACTTCTATACCTATGAAGTCTTGATTTCTTTTTATCTTTTAGTGATGCCAAGCAGTGAAATACATAGTAACTGCAACATCTGACTAAGAAGCCTCAAAATATTCAGCACAATTATGTGCAAGAGAAAGTAGCCATCAAAATGAGCCTGGCTTTCAGAAGTACTAAGGAAGGCTTTTTCTTCCTTCCTCTAGTAAGTGGATTTAGAACTCCTTTGCTCCACCCAGGAATAACTGGTCTGGGGCCAATATTCAGCTGTTTCTTAACTCTAGTGTTTTGGCAATGAAAACATGAATGTACCTTGATGAATCAAGGAATAATTAATGCAAGGTATTGAAATATAAGATGAACTTTCAAGAAAGAATAAAATATCCATCTGCTTTCTTTTACCAAAGAAAAAAAACCAAAAAAACCCAACCCTAAGAGAATAATTTTGCTGAAAATTGCAAGATAATCCTAGGTCATGAATTTTTCTAGGATTTTTTTATCCATTTGTCTGTGTGGAAAGAATCTGATGTTAAGACTCAGGACCTCTTAGGAAGTTTTTCTCTCAGTTGTGTAACCCACAACTTATATGAAATTCTTTGTAGTTTATATTCTCAGAGGAATTCTTTCAGGCTTCTCCACTGTAAATTACTTTCATGTCTTTGGCTGAATAATGTGCTTACTAAGGGTTTAAAAGGAACTTTCTTCAAAACCCAGTGAACAAATTTGGGTCTTTTAAAAATCTTATTTGTCCAGCTTCTTCATTCAGTGTGTTGCATATCATTATAAATAATCAAAAGATTGAAGAATGAGAATGATCCATATATTCAAATACTAAACTAAAAAAAATTGGACTATTTCATTGGCTGAAAAGGAGCAGAAATGACAGTTTTCATTATGTGTATCCTGACATTTCTGCTTATGTTTAAAAATTAAAATCTCCACCTTGCTTTGGAAGACCTTTCGTAACTAAGTTTTCCATTGTTTGTAACTTTTAACATTTAAGGCAGATTTTTTTTTCACAGCAGGAATTTCCTGCCTACTGGGTGACGTTGACTTATTTTTCATATGTTTCGGCTAAGAGAAGGTTTTGGATATTTTCTGAACAAGAGGTAAAGGATAAATATGATGTTTTCCCTGACATTAAAAAAAATGCAGCAGTTTGATTGGTAGCCTCATATGCAATTATGTTTTGCATTTTTTTCTTAAAGTCTGGCAGAGAAATTTATCCAGTGTCAGAAATATCTGTTTTGTGACTGATAATCTAACTTAAGCTAATGCCTCTTTTTTTCTTTTGGTTTTTTTTTTTTTTTTGTCTTTTTATTGTTGTTTGCTTGGGGTTTTTTTTTTTGTGGTTTTCAACTGCCTGGCACTGATTCGCAGTCTATGGTGACTCCTTTTAATCTTGTACCTTTCATTGTTGGCCCAACATCAGGAAACTGGAGCAATTGCAATGGTGCTGAATGTTTGCAGGTTTAGCCTCTTCAGTCTTTAGCTTACATTTAAATTCTGGACATTGTCAACAGATTTATTTCACTGAGGCATCTCTGGTTCTCACTGAGTTTTGGCCCACCTCAGAATATCTTATTCTTCTCTGGGAGTCCAAGATCATTTCTGAATGTGTAGCTTGTTATTTTGAATTGTGCTGGTTTTCAGATTTCTTTGATATTGCAATAAATTTCAGGAAAGCATCTGGATTAATTTTCCAAAATCACTAACCTAGTAATCATACCTAAGCAAGCAACTGCACATAAGACATGCTATATATCATGCGTGTTAAGCATGTTGTAAAGCACACAGTCAATGCCTAAGTGCTGAAAATGCTCAGAAATGTTGTTGTTGGAGTGTAGTAAATGTAAAATCGTAGGATAATTTAGGTTGGAAAAGACATTTAAGATCATCAAGTCCAACCATTAATGCAGAACTGCCAAGACCACCGCTAGACCATATTTCCTAGTACCACATCTACACATCTTTTAAATACATCCAGGGATGGTAACTCCACCATTTCCCTGAGCAGCCTGTTCCAAATCTTGCCAAACCCTTTTGTGAGGAAATTTTCCCTAATATCCAATCTACGCCTCGTCTCATGTAACCTGAGACCATTTCCTCTTGACCTATTGCTTGTTATTTGGAAGAAGAGACAGACCCCTGCCTCACTACAGCTCCTTTCAGTTTGGAGAGAGCAGTAAGGTCTTCTCTCAGCTTCCTTTTCTCCAGGTGAAGCATCACAGCTCCCCCAGCAGTTCCTCATAAGACCTGTGCTCTAGACCCTTCCCCTGCTTCATTGCTCTTCTTTGGACATATCCTGAAGTGTGCCATTTCTCTGTAACTTCCACTTCTTGAGTGGAGTTGCTGTTCATAGCCAATAAAGGCACTATGTACTGGATCTAATTGCTAAATCTTAAAAAAAAGAAAATCTGAAGTTCAGGCAAGACTGTATGGTTTTTGAGTCAAAATGTGTGTGTTCACACCTGAGCAACACTCTGTGTTTCCATGCTTTTACTGCTGAGCAAGCATGGTTAAGGGAGTAATTACACTTGTAGTTGAAGGATAACTTTCTTTTCAGGTAGTTATCTAAGAAAAGATAGTTAATTTGCTTGTAAAGAACAAATAGGGCTAATGTGGAGTCAGTGTTACTTTATTTCTCTCAGCTTTTTAGCTTGTGAAATTTCAGGTGATGTGATTCCTTTCCACAGCTGAGGCATACACTATAGAATTGGGCCAGTTGCATCATTTGGGCAGAACCAGTGCACTGCATATGGTGCTTTATGACAGTGGTGGAGGGGCATCTGTGTTTTCGTGCTGTTTAAAACAGCCTGACAGATACATAACTGGTGGTCTGTATTTCCCTGCAGGAAACCAACAGGCCCCCCTCAGTCCCCATGTACAGGACTGAATCTTGAAAGGTTGGCACATTTCTGACAGGCCTCTGCATGTTCAGTCTTCATGGTAGTTTTTGGTCAGGCTCCAATATCCACACTGTTTGTTGCCTTTATGCTTTTTATTTTTACTGTCAGGAAAAATGGCGCTATTTGAAGGTACCTTGAGAAATGTGAGTTGGCTAGATGAATCAAGTTTCTCTGCTTCTCTGCTGCTTTTCTTCACTGAGTCCCTGTTCAGTCTTACTTCTTTCTGTGAAGGCAGCCAAACAATTGGAATGTTTTTGGCAGAAGACCTAATTTCTGCTTAATGCTATTACTTGTACTAGTGGTTTTTGAATTTGGCACTGAGTTACTACCTCACATTTTCATGTGCTTATAATGTTTTGTGATTTTATTTTCACTTTTAAGGTAGAATCTGGGCTAGCAACTTAGTTCTGTGATAAAAGAAATTATGATTTGGGGATTTGGGAATTTCAGTATACTGAATATACTGTACAATTAATTTTGCAAACATAAGCACTTTAGACTCGTGTTTCTTGAATAATTTCCATAGTTAATTTTGGAGCTCTTTAGTCACAGTGACATTTTTACAAGTTTGGGGAAAGGATAGATTTTGTGGGGCTTGAGGCCAGAACTTTCAGAAAAGACAGGTAAAATAACTTTATCAGTGGTCCATTTTTGGTTTAGTGAAGGGTGATGTGCAAACCAATATTTGAAATTTAGCCTAATGCCAACTCATCCAGTCATGTAATAAACTGAAGAGAATTGTTGCTCAAGACCAGTAAGGCTCAAAATGCTGTGCACATGCTGCTGTTGTGCTGTTTCCTCCCTGTTGGCATTTAGCCTGTCTGCCACATGGGTGGTCTTTGTGTCTTACTGCTGTTTGTTTGTTGGTTGGTCAGGGGCTCTACTGATCTACCCTGTAAAGCAAAAAGCAACCTAGTATTTATTCTCTTACAGGAATTCTAGTTCTGGTGGGTTTATTTTGTTGCAGTCTTTAGAATAACAAAACAGGTAGGCAGGAATTGCATATCATCCAGTTCAGAATGGGGCAATCTCCAAAGTTAGATTTGGTTGATATATCCAGATGAGTTTTGCCCATATCCAGCTACAGATATTTTGTAACCTTTCTAAGCAACTAGTTCCAGTGACCTTACTCACTGTGAAAAATTTGCTCTTACCCACAATGCTGAATTTTCTGTGTTATAGCTTGTCTCTCTCAGAAGGATCTGTCTTTTCTGTATTTGTTCACAAGGCAGCTAAAACCCAATAAAATCCCTATTTAGCCTTTTCTTCTTAAAACCAACTAAACAAACTCTTGCAAACTCCTCATAACTCATGTCCTGCAGACCCTAATCATCTTGAATCACCTACTGGATTAGCTCAGGCTATCCATGAGCAGGTCAAACCGGATACAGCACTTCACATGAGCCAAATAGGGGGGTTTAATGACTTCCCTTTGTCTGCTGACTATGATCCTGTCAACAGAATGTACTACACAGGTAGCCCTTACCACTATGTAGTGCTGATTCTACTAAAATATTATTTTGGCTCCACATAAGACAACAGCTAGTTTAAAATGCACATATTTGTTCCTATCTCTAAAGGCTATGGAAATTACAATCTGGTTGTAAAATGTTTAGAAATGGAGATCTGTCTGTCTATGACAATATATCATGTGATACATAATACTGAGTTTTAAGGCCAGTAAAGAGTTTACAACAAAACTGAAGGATGGGTAAATGATTTGGCTGTTCACACCTGATGAAAGTATGTCATAGTTTCATTATGAGATTGAAAAGAGTGTTAGAGTGTTACAGAAGAAAGCTGCTTCACAGAATGCACAGCAAGATGAGAAAATCTGTGAAAAAAAGGGAGACAGTCTTTGACAAGATTCTCTACAGTTTTCTTTGCATTTCAAAGAGGTGGTGAGCAGGAGGGAAAGTAAAAGGCATGTATTGTCAAAGAGACGACAAAACTAAGGAAAAAGAAAAGAGTTGGAAGACAAAAGACAGCTAAAAACTGGGGAACAAGACAACAGAACAGGCTGAAGATTTTTTAGTAAATAAAATGCAAATGAAGATTGTTAATGTAAAAATGAGAATATATCAGAGGGCAGAAGAGATAGGGGGCTATTGGTGAGCCAATATGCACATAAACATTTCCTGATACACAGGGAGAGAATTGACCCTTGAAGACACTTAATTCAAATTAGGGAGAAGAAATAAAGAGGGAAGTACCTGTCCTTTATCCAACTAAGTTAATTTAGGAATAGATGAAACCTATTATAAACCAGTTGGTTTTATGCATTTTTATGCCTCCTCTTGTGCCTTTGTCAAAAGCATGACAAAGACAATAAGTGCTCTTTGGCTTACAGTATGCCATCATTAAAAGCACCAGATGCAATTTTTGTAGTGACAATATGAAGAAACTTCTGCAGCAACAGAGGAAAATTATCTGCCCCCTGTTTCTTCATGTCTTTTTTTATTTATATAGGTTAGTTGAAACCAACTGCATATGTCTTATCTCCTTTTGGGTCAAGAATCAGTAGGGAAGCAAAGCCAGGGATAACAGCTTCACTCTGCCCTCTGGGAAAATTTTTTTATCAAGTTTCCAGATAATGAAGTTACTTTTATTAACCAAAATCTTGAAGTCTTTTTAGCGATGTGAGATTTTATAAATTTGAAATAATACTCATGCTACATTCATCCATTTTTAAGGTTAATCCATTTGTCTATATTTTATATTCTTTTTAAAAGAAAGAGAATATTTTGCATGTACGACTTGTATTTAAAAGCATATATAAGTAATAGAATACAATACAATAAAATAAGTATCTCCTCTGTAATCAAAGTATGTTTTATTTCACAGCTTTCAAGCATCTAACAGATGAGTATTATTACACTTGTAAAAAATACTTTAATTGGCTATCTCCATTATCCTTTGACTAGTGTTTTTATAACTGTCCAAAACTAGTTTTAACTTATTTTGAGTTGCCTTAGATTTCTGATACGCCATAAAGTTTCCTAAGATAGGGAGGAAATGTGACTCTTTTTAGAGGAGTGTGTCATTTAATCAAGACTTGACATCCACCTGGGCTAAGAAAAATGACTGTTTGTTCCCTGGGGAAAATGCTTTGAGAAGGTTACTGGTTTTTATGTAGAGTACCCTCCTAAGTTAGTTTTTTTTTAGTTCAGTGTGCCCAGAGGCAAAACGTCTCAGGATATTTTAGAAGATTCTGCCAATCTAATTAATCTTATGTGAATAATGCTAAAATTCATTATCTTCATAAACTATATGGTATTTCATCCCTGCACTGTCAATGGCAACTGTTAACTGCATCTCTAAGGGAGACAAAAACAGACTCAGTGCTGTTCCAAGGAGTAGTGGAAATTGGTCTATTGTCCCACCAGAGGTGAGGCAGGTGGGATAGCCCTCTGTGTGGAAAAACTCTTCCAGAACTGGAGATTTTTTTGTGAAGAATGGGTGAATTTGATCACGAGCAGCAAACATTTGCGCCCTGTCACAGCAGCTAAGGCCATGATTCAGTGGCTGACTTCAAATTCTCTCAAGGCAAGACCAAGGAATGGGGGTTTGCAGTCACTGGGTCTCCATACAGAGTGGTCCCAGCAGTCTTTCTGTTCCTGAGGAGGGAACTCGGTAGCTGACCTCCAGCTCAGAAGATGGACTTCCCAGTCCTGCCCAGGGAGAGAATGCACTGGCGTTGGGTTGCCTTGGGGTGCTCCTTTGTACGGAGTCTGTTATTCTGCAGACACTCAAGAGGTTGGCGTTTTGCCTCGGAGAGAGGAAATACTGCTACAGCTGTAATAAAAGACATTTGGAACTGCACTGTATGCTGTTTTTCATCTATATGTTACTTTTATATACCTCTTGTTTTTATTTAATTCCTCTGAAGTGCTTGTGTTGATGAATAATTAGAACCAGGATTGGTATGCTATCCTTTTAAATAAGCTGTTATTTTGTTTAGATTTTTTTTCTCCTAAAATTCATTCATATTCTAAGGTACTGAGCGGCAAAGTATTTTAATGTTTTTTTTTCCAGAATATTTTCCTGAATGGATGAGGAAACAGTCATTCCAGTTAGCACTATATTAAAAAGTGAAGGCACTGCAGTGAGCTTAATTTTCCATTTTTGTCTGTCATAGATGTAAATAATTCTAATATATAAGCTTGGAAAGAAGTTGACAGTTTGAAACTGGGACTGCATGAGTCTTCTAGGATAATATTATTATTTCCTGTGTGTTTCAATTTGATATTCTTAAGAAAAAGGTTGGTTTTCCAAAAGTATTAACAGCAATAGTTAATGCTGTTTTTCACTGGGCTCCTGTGGTAAACAAGAATGTTCATGTATTTCATGTGTATGCTTATGTAATTAAGCATCCACTAATTTCTTTCTCTTTGGAGAATAGTTCTCCAAATCAACACTCCATGTATGAAGATTTAAGATTATATCATCTGTTTGTTTAAGGTAAGCATTAGGACAGGTATTATTATTTTATAATAGATTCTTAATCCTTTGTCTGTGAAGTGTTGATGTTTTCATTAGAGTTAAAATATGTTGCATGTGTACAGAAAGCCTGAAATCTCAATATGTGGTTCTATCAATTCTAATTATTTGAATCATTAGAACAGCTAATTTTTTGCTTAAAGGTACACCAATGTACCATTGAATCTGTTTTTTAAGGTTTTTTCCAGTTTAATGTCTGAATCCAAATTCATAAAGAGTTGGAAAAATGAGATGTCTGAGCTATAGGATTCACGGGGATTTTATATGAAGCCTATTTAATCAGGATAACACTGTTATTAATATTCATAAAGTCAGCTGGAACACAAATGACAGACTATGGAGCCTAAAAATTTTTACTTGTGAATTTATTAAAACCAGCTTAAAAAATTAATGGAATTTAAGTAAAGTTGACGAAAATGAAAATCTTATGTTAGCAGAAAAAATCTATATTAGAACCTTGTCTAAGACCATCTTGCATTGATATCTTTGACAGATTTCATTGGTACTTAAAGAAGAAAGATGCATGAATGGTCATTTAAAAGGATTTAAACACATTGGCACATTAATTTTTACATGAATAATAAGTAGTTTCCAAAAGCAATTAACTTACAGTGTACAAGATTTGAATAGAAAAATAGGACTGTGACATCAAAGGGCAAAGCAAATGTGCAGTACATTTTAAACTTTTAATAATATGACTTCTTAAAATAATTTTTTTCTTTTCCACAGTAAGTAAAGTAATACCAAAGGTATTTGTGTACAGCTTGGGTTTGTTTTGAAATGCACCAAAATCTGGAAAAAATAAATATTTTTATGCCAAAGTGTTGTTGGTAAAGAACAGTTTTAAGGCTTTTACATTGTTCAAGTGCTTCTGTATCAGCTTTCCTACAGTTTCTCTGTGTGGAAAATGGATACGTAGTGTGTGATTTTTCTCCCATGCTGCTATATGCAGCATTTGAAAGCATTTCTTATTTCTGTAGATGGCAAAACAGTTAGGTCTTAGATGTCTTTCATTACTATACTCAACTATTAATTTTATGTGACTGTTGCATTTGATATTCAACCGATAGGGACATTTTCTTTTTTATTTTCATGGTGTCCTAGTAGTTCTACACTAGCACAAGGTGGATAAATAAATAGTGAATAAGGATATTTGATTTAAAATCACCTCTAGAATTTGGGTTATGGTTTCATTTTGTATTTTCATTTTTTTATTGGTCTGCCAGCACACTTTATTTTAATCCCCAGCTTTAATTTCCTCTCATTATTACACAGATTGATTATTAGCAGATTGTCTTCAAATGAAAGTAAGCATTTATAATAATTGTATTCAATTTTTCTGATTATTCCTCGTGTGAAAACCTTAATGGCCACTTCTGATCATTTTTGAAATGCTGACTTTTAACACTCACTGAATAAAGACGGTTCAATAAGTTTTGGTTCTAAAAATACTTTATGTTCAAGGTACCTTCTGTAAAGGTAAAGCTTGAAGGACAAGGAAGTGTTGTGCACAAGTCAGCTACCTATTGCAGCGTTTTTGTTCAGAGCAACCAGTTTAAATACTTAGAGTCTGGAATATTTTGTCGTTCTGTATCCTAACGTTTTTTTTTAATTAGTTAATTGGCACACCCTAGGGAGCCCTAAAAATCTTCCCGTTTTATTTTGATCAGTGGATGTCCTTAATCTGATATCAACTATTTTTTTTTTAATTTTCTCTATGTTTAAACCAGAAAATTCCTATTAATCAACAGAACCTGTTTCACCTATGAAGGCAAAGTCTGTAAAATGAGCCTCTTGACTTCAGTCATAAATTTTTCCTGTGCCATAGTCTATTATTTCCGGGAGAGGGCAGCATTTTCCTATATCAGGTACAGAAAAGCACATGCCCTGCTTAGACTGTCAATGTTTCTTGTAATTACTCCCAGTATATTTGTTGCTTGCTTATGAATTAACTTGCATTTATGGAACTAAATCATTCCAATCATTTAATTACACCTGAGGAGCTGAACTATAATTGCTTGCTTCCAGCTAGGATCTGATATGGCTTGAGCAGTATTAATTTGGTGTTTACTTTTCTGAGTGCTAAAAGCATTAAAATGATTGTGCAATGGGATTACATTTTACTAATTGCTGGCATTCATTAGCTGGGTAAATGGCGAGGAAGAATGACTGTATATTGTGGAGGGATAAAATTATGGTTTTAAATAGTATATTACTAGACACATTAAGGCCCTAAGACATGTTTTAAAATACTCCAGAGG
The DNA here is from genome assembly GCA_003676055.1 of Chloebia gouldiae. Lineage (NCBI taxonomy): Eukaryota > Metazoa > Chordata > Aves > Passeriformes > Passeridae > Chloebia > Chloebia gouldiae. The sequence goes on along the minus strand of QUSF01000004.1, from coordinate 18,864,258 downwards.
TTATTAAATACCATATTTTCTTCATGTCTTGCTATATGAATATCTTATTAAAATACTGCAATTATTATGAACCTTTTTGTGCAATATGTAGGGAAATGGCTTCATTGACAGAAACCTATTTCTTGATATTAATAACCCTCTATATTTTCAGCTAATCCAAAAGTAAATGAGGAACTTAGGAAAAGACTGCCAACTTCAAATCAACACAGTTACACAGAATTGAAGAAGAAGCGTACAGCTTCATTTGAGGGATTCTTTTAAGGGACTCAGTGTTCTGTGATATGAGGTGAACTTTTTATTTTTTGTTAAGACCTAAGCACACATGCATTTTTTTTATCATGCAGATTTATAGTCAACAACAAATATGAGATAAATACGTATTTCTTGAGTGTTTGGTGTATGTGTTAGTGTTGAATCTTAAGTGTTTGTACAATTAATTTTTTTTTGCAATTTTAAATATAAAAATGAAATAATCTGCTTTTTTAGTGTTGTATGCTGAAATAATTTCTCCTGCTGCTTTATTATTTAGAATATGTGTCTTGGTATAATTTGGTTGAATTGTAAAATATGTACTTAATTTTTTAATTTAATCTCTTACAGTTTTCAGCACAATGACAACTGTCTGAGTGTTTTCATAATCTAGTCACTGTATCTTCAAAGCACATGTATCTTTTTAATAAAGATAAAAAATGTAAAACAAAATGTTAGGAGGAAAAACATACAAAATAAGCACAATGCGTAGTTAAAGATAAAAATTTTCCTATGCACAATATTTTTTTAAAAGGTGCTTGACTAAGTAATACAATTTGTGGTAAGCTTACTATGTTACCAAGATTACAAACTTATTTAGATGTCCTTGCGATACAGAGTATAATTGGATTTTTTACACATAAGAGAGTATATATTTTAACATCCAAAATGAAGCCTGGTAGACGTAACATTTTACTGTAAGTCCTGTTGAGGGTTTCTTGAAGATCTTTGATTATATGAAGTATTGCAACTATGTAATTAACTGAAGCAATATGCATGCAAGTATTGGGATGTCATAATTTAACTGTTCAGAAAGAACTTCAAATTCAGAGTTGGAGTGGTCATAGATCACTTTACCTGTATTTTATCTAGGAAATTAAAGGAAGAGAAAGAATGCTGTAAAGTGAAGCACATGCCACTATCTGTAATAGTGAGCAGTCTTGTTGTCTGTAGCTGGACTGCTTGGTGTGATTTGAGCTGTGCTCAGTAATGTGTACTTCCAAGACCAGACTCTAGAAGGAAAAACCAAACTAATAAATATTTCAACAAAGACATCACATGCAACAGAAAGCTGAACAAAACAATTATAAAAATCAGATGAGTGAAGAAAAATATTTTGCTGAAAAATATAATTTTTCACTGACTGTTAAAGTATGCAGACTTCATTGTGATGCTATAAATATTTAAAATACTTTGTTTTGTAAATTTTCTGTCAAATGAAGGCAAAGTATAGGTGTATTATATTGTTTCAAGTTTATTTATCTGGAGTTTGTTTTGTTTTAGCTCTGAAACCTTCAAGCAAAAACTGGACTCAGTGCCAGATCAAACAAGTTCAGAGGAACAGATGGAGAACTGGTCAAAAGGTAGGGACTTTAAAGATATTAATAAGGAACCTTAGGTGTTATACCAGTGCTAGGCAGTGACTGGAGTGTGTTTGTTCTTGCTGATATATGACTGACTTTGGAAGAAAAGAAAGAAAAAAAAAAACACAACCACATGCTGCCCCTTAAAAGAACTTGGAGTCACAGGAGAGCAGCTATGTGAATATAAAGCTTCACCTTTATTTTATGGATTATTTGAAAATGTTTCTGTATAACTTCCAGAAGACTTGTTTGAATTCTTAGTATGTACATTGCACTTTACTTTCCAACCTTTTTTTTTTTTTTTGTTAGCAATAAAATCTGAAAATCTGTCCTAAAGTAATTTTCATGGCTATTCACATCTGGCTTGGGTATGATTAAGCCATCTACTAATATTAATGAATTTCTCATTAGTAGTTCAAGTGAATTTAGACAGTAAAGTAAGGCTTGGAGATATAGGTGACCTTGGTTAACTTAGAGCTTCCCCAGCTGATGGAGTTTTCATCTTCATCAGGATGCAAGTACCTTTTCTATTTTTAGTTGGCTGACGAGACATAATTGTTCTCAGATACATTCTTCTATGTTTCATGGAAGAAACCTAGGGGTTAAGAAAGCCCCACTGAATTTGAGTGACTGACTGACTGACTTTGTAGAAGAGAATTTTCAGAAGTAGTTTGTGATTAGATTGTGACATGTAGAAGAAAGAAAGGAAAAAACATAAAAAGACACCCTGACTTTAGGGTGGGTTTTTGCTAGTAAGTGAATATGTGTAGGTTAAAAAACCCTAAATGGAATAGGTGTGTCAACATCAAAATTTCCCTCTATATCAGAGCCTCATAGCTTCTTGCACACTTCCTTTTTTTGAGTTTTATACTATATATTCTCTCAATCATTTATTGATAATAAATGTCAAGTTTCTCCTAGAGAATTTGCTTAGAAGAGAGAAAAAAATACTGCGTGTTGTAGATAATGCTTTTCTTTCATATGTAAAGGAATTTCTGCCTATATAATTCTGTAAAATAAACTACTTATAAACAACTTTTAATGTATGGAATTTTGAGATGTTACTGAGTGAAGTTCAAAAGTTTTTGAATCATATACTCTGTAAACAAAAATAGTCATGGTGGTGTAAGTTAATGGAGAATTGTATTCTGACAATTTAAACGTGTAATGGCTTAATCAGGTTTAGTATTTTTAGACCTTTAGGGGTCAGCATACCCTAAGAATGGTTCAAAAGGTTAAGTTTTCCAAAGTAGGCGGATTAAACTGATTCTCTGTGAAATATTTTCTGTCTAATTGCAAGAAACTACGCTCTGCTACTGCTCAGAGATATTTTGAAAACTGAGTAGTTACTGAGTTTCAGTTACTCAATAGTTTACTGAGTTACTGTATTATTTTTCAGATGCATTAAGTCAATATTTTGTGCTGTTTAGACAGCTGTTTCTTTCAAGCTAACACTTTGTGTATCCAATAGAAATTGTTATATAAACAAAAGTAAAATTTATACACCTTTCTTTAGCATAATCATTAATAAGTCATGTAATTATTTGTTGCTTCTGGGAAAGTTAGAAAAAGGGATTATGGGTAAATCCCTCATACTGGTGTGGATGAGATTTTCTTTCTCAAAATTTAATTTGGGTATTAACAGCTAAATTACATTCACTTATTATAAAGATAATAGGTCAGTTTCAGCAACATAATGTTCAATATGTGTGCTTAGTAGATACTCTAGTGCATTTTCTCATTGTATTACTTAAGCACAGCAACTTCTCATTTTCTGTGTAAATGTGTGTGTTGAGGAGTACTATTTTGTGTCCTGCTTGCTTTGTCATCTTCATTTATTTGCTTTGTACAGTTGGTACTGCACTCTATTTAGATTTTCCTTTCTTGTAACTTTGAAGTTTAAAAGCTGAGTTTAGAATAGCACTGTAATGATTTATTCACATTTTTAATAGCATACTGAAATATTGGAGATTACATTATTTGTCAACAAATAAGGATGGTAAAGCAAATATGAGATTAAATTTATCTGACTAGATGAAAATTCAGTCAAGCAATGAGAATTTAAAAAAAAATAAAAAAATACAGATACAGAGAGGTGTTAGGTTTATGGCAGTTATGTGGGATAATGTGTAACCTGTTAATCAATGTTATAAAATAAAATACTTGAAAGGAAGGTAGTGTTTAAGAGGAGTGTATCTGAAGTGTTTGATAGGTGAGATTTTCTTTTTAACTTTACGAGTTGTTTGGAGTATAGTATGCCTGTATGGATTGAAGAATTTGTCACTGTTCTGTTCTATTAGGAAGAATAAAAGAACAGTTTGTGTGCAAGGCTTGTTATTTTGTGTTTGTATCTAGTTTAAATGTACTCTTTCTCTTGTTTTTAATAGAAGGTTAATGCTTTTTTTCATTTCCCTCTAAGGATACTTGAGAGAATGTATCAGGAACATTGGCAGCAGACCAGTAAGGCCTGTACCACTTAGAAATGAAAAATATTCAGGATCCAAGGTAGACAGCCTAGAATAGTATTAAATTATGAAAATAAACTTGTATTGGCAAATAGGTGCATATCTTTGCATTGCAGTGATGGTGGGTGTGGGAAGCACATTGCATTGTGGTAGAGTTGTTACTTCAGTAGGGTTTCCATGCATGATGAGAACTATGAAAATATTAATACTGTGAAAACACAAGAGGGAACCTGAAACTGGGAGGTTTTTCTTCTTATATGTATGTTTAGGACTTGATATGGCAGTTCTCCAGAAGTGTTACTGGGATTGGAAAGTGGCGAGTGTGAAAATGCTGGAGTGAAATTTGTCTTATTTGACTCATGTACCATATTTAATTAGGTGCAGCTATAATTCTGTATTATATAGTCTTTAACTATTGTAATGTTTTGGTTATGTCATATTTATGAGCATCCATGCTTTAAGGACATGACAGATATTAGGAGAAATTTTAGAATTTTAAGTACCATGTTTGGTCTGTTTTGACAACAAAATTAGTTTTGCTGACTCCAGAAGTAAAATCATTGTATAATTTTTATTTGTAAATTCCTAAGACAAGTTAATAGATTGATGTTTTTAATGGCAAAGTTGTTTGCTTTCTTAAAAGGTAGTTATTATGTTTTTCAAGCATAGAAATAAATATTTATATATTGCTAAACCATTACTTGAAGCATATATTGAAATGTAACTCAGTGAACCAATTTCACTTCTCAGAATTTGATGGCAACTTTAGTTATGATGCATATAGGCACTTTCCAAATATCTTCAAAAGAATGCTTGCAGCTTTTTTTTTTAAGTAAATATACTTCAAAATTGCATGTCTGGAAACTAGTTCAGAGGAGACTAGCTTTAAAAAGCTATGATAATGTAGATTAGAACAGAACTGCAGAATCAGCTTGTGCAGGAAAATTTGCAATAGATGTCTTTTATCTGGTGGTGAGCTTTCTAGGGTGTTTTACATTCATGGTAATTGAGAAAATGTCACATGCAAAGTTTAAGTAAAATGAGTCATCTTTTTGTGTAACTTTGATTACCTTATTAGAAGTAGAAAACTCTTCTAGTTTTGTAATGATTTTAATGTACTTTTTTGTAGATTTGTTTTTTCAATATTAATTACAAGGACTTTTTTGTCTGGAATTTCTATTGTGTGAGTTTGACACACACAAAGATGAATGGGTAAAGAAGCCTTGAGAGTAATATGGTGTTGTAAATGCTCTAGTTGGGTAAAAATGCAGCTAATTGTAAAGGTGCTGCTGCCCATTTCACCAGAATGTACCCAATGCAGCTGTAAACACTCTAAAGCAAATCAAAAGCCCCTCTTTCAAGGCTGTAACAGAAGCAAAAGTAAGCATACTTGTCATAGTGAAGTCTCTTTCTTCTTTTACATGCCTCAACAGGAGATACTGTGAGCCTGTTCTCCCTCTCCTACCATTTTTTAGCAACAAAGTGCTGTTTACTTGGAAAAGAAAGAAGGCCTGAATATTGCAAGGGTGGTTTGTATGCAGAAAAATCTACATGATATGCAGAGGCAGTGTCCTCTGCAGCCATGTGGCTCAGCTGATCAGTGTCTTCCATGTGTGCTGTGCTTTCAGCATCAAACTCACTGCGTGCTATCAGATCCCCTTGCAAAGTGCAAGTGTGGTTGCAGGTTTCTCTGAATGATGTGAAAAGCTGAAAAGAGGCTGAGAGGATGAACTTTCATGAGTAAAACCTAGGAAAGTCCCTAGTAACTGTAGAGCAGCACTAAGTGTAGAAGATAACCTCTTCCATGGAAGAAGGAATAGTGTGCTGTAACTTAGAAGATAAGAATGCACTAATGATAACTGAAAAATCATCCAATACTGCTTATTCTTTCCTGTAAATATAATCATCCCTTCATGTATACAAATTCTTATCTATTCTTTTTCCATTCCATTTCATTCCTTGTCCATTCTGAGTGGTAGAAATACAGCACATTTTTAGCCAGACTGCATGCAGAACGACTCCTCATCAGAAGCACAACTAGATATCCAGTACTTGCCTTACTCACTGCAGGGTTGTGAATATGATTCTGTTGAACCCTTTATGGTACACTCCAAATGTGTAGGGCCTTATCTGCCCTGAGGGCTGCAAGCATTAAGGATGGGGAAAATGTACACCTTGAAGTATTGCACTTCGAATCTTAAATGTGTGAAGTATGAGTGCAGCTAACTTCAGAATGTCTTGAAATGTGCTTCAGAGAGAACAGCACTTACTACCACAGTAATTTTTAAGTAGTGCTTCAGAAGGAGCTTTAGAAGACTTGCACAAGTGCAAGAGGAATTTGGTTATTTTCTTCCTCAGAAACCTTCATTACTTCTATTTTTATAACAAGTAGAATGAGGCTTAAGTTCAGAGCAAAAATGTTTAAAAATTATTATGAAAAGGTTCTTTACTTCTAAAGCTGTAGTTCCCTGGGATTTTATTTAGAACTCTTAATTCAGCAAAGCTTTAATTGTTTGTGTGTGGTAGGGGAGGTTGAGTACATTTGGATAAGAGAATTTTCACTATAATTAATGGGCACGGGGAAACATGACCCTGCCTAGATAAAAGGGAGTTCTGGATCATTAAGATTTAGATAATGGAAGGGGGTTATATGTGAAAAGCAATTGTCTGATATGACAATAGCAAAAGACAAATGGAGTGGGAGGGTTTACTTTGTTTTTAGTTGGTTTAGAAAACATAAACACAGCATGCTTAGTAAAACTCCAGCAGACACTATGTTTGGAAATTATGTAATGACTCCATATAGGCTGTAATGATATCCTGAAACCCTGTATTTAAACTAACCTGAATTACAATGAGAGATAAACAGAATATTTACCCATCCCTTATGAGCTGCTGCTGATATGTAAATTTATTCTTCTACTTTGCACAAATATACTTTTGAGCTACTGCTTAAACACTTCAAGGTCCTTAGCCAAACAGTTTTAATGATGCCTCCAGTATTATGAAAGTGTGACATTTGATGAATGCCTTGTATAGTTGTGATATCAGGGAAAGTGTAAACAAAAAACGCACATCAAGTCATCGTGCAACACCTAGATAATTTATAATTTTACTGTTTATATCCATCTTGACATTTTTTATCTGCCAAAGGCAGGTTTCATTTGGAATCTTAATCTGAGATTTATTTGGTGGATCTGGAAATCATAGCTAGAGTTCCCACAGGAAATGGTCCATCTACCAACAGATTAAATGGCAGTCCTGCAGTTGTTAAGGGAGCTCTGCATTTAACACACATGCATACTCATTCAGTCAGCACTGTGGAGAAAAATTAAAGTAGTAACCCAGGTTTAGGAACAATGTAGCTAAAAAGTCCCATATTTGCTGAATGACAAAGGGTTATATAGCAGCATTTCATTTTATTATTCGTGCTTGAATTTCTTGTTTGCTTTGTTGAGTCTGCTGACGAATACTAATAAATGCCTGCAACAATCCAGACGAGAGATGCCTGGCAACAAAGCTATGCGGTGGACCTCCCTGATCTTCTCCAGTTCACAACCTGACCTTTTGAAAAATTGGCTGGGCTAAGCTGCAGAATTTGGGTGTAATGGTTATTGTTAACTCCAGCTTTAGGCTTTATTAATTTGTGTGATCAAGACTTACCTATACTTCAAAGTTTCTGAAGACCAAACACAATCATCCATCCATTAGAACTAACATTGTGTTTCAGTGAATCCCACTTACTATCTGCCTAGAGATTCTGCTGTTTTGATGCATTCGGAATATAAAAATGCTTTTTCAACTGTGAGACCAGTCCAATGAAAATCTGGTGTCTTCTCAGAGACTAATATTTTAAAATAACAATATGTTAATGAATTGCAAATGGAGAGTGGAATGCCAAAGGAAATGTCTGATATTTACACATTAATAAATGCATCACGATTAACTGCAGTGAATACCAATATAATGATTTGCCACGTATTTTAAAGACTGAGTAGCATTTTTCTATTTTAAATATTCAACAGTTTGTACACAATTGCTGTTTAGCTGCAGAAGAGGAGGACAAAAGACTTAGTGAGAGAGTCAGGCAAAGGAATATCATTACTAAAATAATCAGAATCCTTGGAGAATTGTAAAAAATTCCCTTTGCCAGAATAACTCCCAACTGTTCTTAATCTTTTTCTCAATTTATTTCTTTATGAAGGGTGTTGCCAGGGTTCCACACAAGTACAGGTGAATACAGAAGCATTCAAAATAACACAGATGTCCCTCAACTTATGTTACTAAAATAGAATTCACTATTCTCTTTAAGGAATAAAAAAAACCCCAAACCATTAAACTTCTGAGTTTTGTCCATATTTTAGCAGACAAAATATTTTCAAGCCTCTTCTTTTTTTGTGTATTTCTGTGTTATGAGATATAGAGCATAATATAGCTTTGGTTATTCTTGTTGCATTTGCAGATTACTTTCTCAAAAAAGTTGCAATAAGATTATGTTGTTCTCATTGTTCAGCTTTTTGAACAACTTAAATGCTTAGCTGCAGTCAGAGATCAAGTATTTGAATTGCATTATTGTGTTCACCTGACTGACTTCTAAAGCAGCTTTAATTGTTTGGAATTTCTTTGCATTAGAATGATACTTAATATAATTTTAAAAAGGTAATTTCCTTTATTCTGCCTAATATTAAAATTACAGGAAGTTTATTTATATTGTACATTACACATCTGTCTTCCAGTATACAAATACTATAACCTAATCTGTCATGTGAATTTAAATTATCATCATAAAAATGTGTTAAAATATACTATTTTAGTTATTTACAATTAATACTAATTTTTTAGTGTGTAAATGTTATAGCCATTCATAAGTAAAAGTGATTTTTTTTCTTTAAGTACAGTAGATGTTAGTTTCTAAAACATCTCTGACAGAAAATAGTAGAATTTGACACCTCAGCAGGATTAAAAAGCAGGGAGGGACATCAGTGAGGTAGCACAGGCTCCAAGATGTAGTGTGGATCCAGAGCCTTTGACTTCTGCTGTTTTTCCTTCTGTGTGGTGTCATGGTTTATGAATGGTATTCTCCAGTTCAGCACTCCCACTAAAACCTCATGCAGCTCCCCCCACACCCCTCCAACTGGAGCCACAAAAGGTAAAGATCACAGGTTCAGGGAAAAGCAAATCACTGGGAGCAGCAATGAGATAAGAAAATTAACAGTAACAGCAAAATACTAATGACAGAGGATATAGGAAAAGAAACAATTCAGGAAAAAAAAACACCCCCCCCCCCCCCCCCCCCCCCCCCCCCCCCCCAATAATGGTCAGTACTGGATAGCTCCCTCCAACATATTTTTTGGAACAGAAGGCACCTTGTCTTCCCAGAAAAGAGTCCTCATGAGGTGAGGTGGTATAGGATAATGTCTGTGTCCTGGCAGACACTTCTATCCCTGAGTAAGGATAGAAGAGGAGCACTGAATACACATCCCAAATTACCTTCACTGTCCTTGATGTTATCATCTCATAAAGTGATATCCCACAGTACAGCAACAAAGCAATCCTAATCCCTCTCCCTGCTCTGGAAAAGATCATCATGATGAGCATATATGGGAATATATACATGGTTTTATACATATATACCCACCCATTTGAACAGCCCAAGCAACATCGTGACCACTGGCTCTGGACCTCATACAACAAATAGTTCAAATTTGTTTCTAACTCGCTCTGGGCAGATCTGTTGAATCTCAATCCTTCATGCCTCACACTGGGCTCCAGTTATGGCTGTCTTGGTTTAGGAATGGTATTCTCCAATTAATTCTTCCATTAAAACCATGTGCCACTCCCTCTCCGCCCTCCAATTTGAGGCAGGAAAAGCAAAGATCGTGTGTTGAGAGAAGAGCAATTTACTGGGTACAGCAATGAGATAAGAAACTGAACAGTAACAGGAACAATACTAATGATAGAGGGAATAAGAAAAGAAATTATTCACGTAGAAACCACACCCCCAGTCCCCCAACCACCCCTTCCCTCATAACAGGCAATATCGGACAGCTCCCTCTGCCACATTTTCATACCCAAAAGTAACTCCTTCTCCCTGGAAGAGTCCCTTTCCCCTGCACCGGGCAATGATGTGAGTTGGTATAGAGTAACTTCTGTGTGCTGGCCATGTGCCCTCCTGTCTGCTGCAAAAATAAAGCCTGTCCTGGCAGGAACCAGGACACATAGCTTGCTCAGTGACCTTAATGCAGTTACTTCATCACTCTCTGCCTTCGTCTCAATGGCTTTAAAATGACTATCACAGCACTTAGGCATCTCTTAAAAAATATCTGTGAGAGTTTCCATAAAAATGTTCTTTCCAAGACTTATTTCAATGCACATCTGTCTTGTGTATCTTAAAGTGAGAGGAGATATCCTATCTCAGAGCTAAATCTAGAATCTTTATGAGTAAGAGTTACTTAAATGTAAGTTGACAGTTGCCATTCTTTTGAGCTGAGCCATGATGCTCTCCACAGAGCCCATGGTCATGTATTGTTGGGGCACCGAATATACAATGCATCTGTGTTGTGATTTCCTCCTTGCTACTGCCAAAGGTTTGGCAGGTAATACATGGTAATCTGGCTGGGCAAAGCACAGAGAAATTAAAGGAATTAGCTTTGTATTACAAATCTACTCTGAGCTCAGTCTTTGCTTGTTATCAGGTTCCTATGACTGCCATTCTGCCATGCTACAGAAGGGATTTTGTGAGATCTTAGAGTCCTACTGAATAGTCTTGAATACTAAGTAACTTGAAGCTTACTCAGTTTTCTTTAAACATTAGAAAAAGTGCATCATGAAGGGACAGCCATTTGCTCTTAGTTGCAGATTACTTGGTCTCAGTATACTACACTGCACTGAAGGCGCCTAAATAATTGCTAACATAAGTAAATTTGTAGTAAGTCCAAAGACAATAAAGCTTCACTTTTTCATGTTGTTTGTTTTGGAGAAAGTGTATATTATAGACTTTTTGTTTTTGTACTGACTTTTTATAATTGTTTTCCTGAAACAGGAATTACTTTCTTGAAAATTACGTACAGCACCTTTTCTTGGCATTAACTATGAAAAATTTTTTGTAGGTCATGGGAAAGATAAAACAGTGAGGAAATGAGTCAAAAGTAATGAACACCTTTGACATATGCATGTAAATCATGTATATTGCATCTGTGTTAGCTCAAATATGAATGAAAAAGAAAAATACAGGTATTCTGAAAATACGTAAGACCTGAACTAACTCTTAGCATTAATGCTGGACAATAGGATCAGATTTCTTCCACTAGGCTCATTTTCTTTCTTTGCATATTTGTGCCTATAAAAACCTTGAATTTCAGTTCCTAGTCATTTTCAGGATTTATGCCTTTTAATCATTCAGTAAGGGGCAAACTGTTGAACAGTCAGTCTTTCACAGTCATTCTGTTTGGTAGAAGTTCCACTAGTTAAGTAGCTGAATGTATGAATGTTTGTCTTTTGACAAAATGGTTGACTCATCATTTTTCAGCTCAAAAAGGAATATTCAGCCATAGTACTAATTTCATTTGCATAACTTGAAAAGTTAGTGGCCATCAGGTTAAGTTTTTAGTCTTATTCTTTTAGGAAAAACATTCGATAATTTGAAAGCGAATAATAAAGAATAGCACTTAGTCAAGTGGAAATGAAGCTGCAGTTCTAAAGTAATGCTTTTACATGCATAGCTATTGCAGCAAGTTTTGTAGATATGTGATTTGTAGTGGGGCAAGATCAAGTTCTTTTAAACCATAGGAAGTGTGTCCTATTATTCCAGTGGAAACAAGTTAGTTTTATATAGGGCCAGGGTGGTTCCTTGTATAGATAGTTTTGTTGGTTAGTGAATATTCTCTCTTGTTTGAAATTCAAAATGTTTGATATTATACAAACAAAGCCCCCAGAGACATTGAAGTAGTGATTGCAGCCCAGAGAGCCAACAGCATCCTGGCTGCATCAAAATAAGTCTGGTCAGCAACTTGAGGAAAATTATTGCACCTTTCCACTCTGCCCCTGTGAGAACCCATGTGAAGTAGTGCATCCAGTCTGGGAGCCCCAGCACAAAAGAAGTGTGGGCCTGTTGCAAGAAATCCAGACTTGGCCAGGAGGATGTTCAGAAGGCTGGAGAACAAAGCTTGCAAGGCTGAGAGAGCTGGGGTTTTTCAGCCTTGAGAAGAGAGGGCTCTGGGAAGACCTCACTGAGACCTTCTAGTATTTGAAGGAGACATAAAAAAAGGTGGAGAGCAACTTTTTACACAGGCAGATAGTGATAGGAGAAGGGGGAGCAGTGTCAAATTAGGAGAGATTTAGGTAAGATATTTGGAGACATTCTTTACTCACAGAGTGGCAAGGCATTGAAACAGGTTGTCTAGAGAATTTGAGAATGCCCTGTCCTAGGAAGATTTTAAGGCCAGGCTGCATGGGGTCGTGGGCAACATGATCTCATGGGTGGCCTCCCTGCTTACAGCAGTGAAGTTGCAACTAGATGATCTTTAGGGTTTTTTCCAACCCAAAACATTCTATTGATTCCATGATTAACAGGAGGAATTCTGGAGGATTTTATTAATTGAGGTTGAATACCTCAAATGCAACACAATGTTTTGTTCTACATTTTTTCAAATGTATTTAATCTGACAGTGTCACAGTGTCATAGCTACTGAATTTTCAGTCATTTTTGCTCCTGCTCCCAGGGTATATATGGCTCATTCTCTTCCTTTGTGCTTTTGCTTTTTCCTATCATAATAGGATCCTTACTGCCATTCCGCTGGGGTGCGTTCATGCAGATTCATGCAGTCTTTTGCAGACAGATGAGAACATATCATGTCTGTGCCACAGACCAGCTTAAAACAAGTACTAGTAAGCTATACATAGCAAGCTGTAAGTACTATTACACTTGAAGCTGCTTTGGTGCGCCTGGAGCTTCTAGTGTCCTCATCTGCAACCAGATCTATAGACTGTGTTCGTATTCCATTGGTTTTTGTTTGTTTTCCCTTACTCTTATTCTGGAGAGATTCCCTGCAAACCTCTGAGGTGATCAGTGCATTTTAGTAGGATGCTGGAAGACTGTAGACAGGGGGAAGGGGGTGTCCACCCAGCTTCTGCTGCATGATGGGACTGCTGAATATTCCAAGTGTATAACAAGGGATGCTATTGCCTCTTTAGTCTTCTAGTTGAATCTGCACCTTCTGTGCACTTACCACTGTAGGTGTGGAATTCTCTAATGCTGTACTTTCCCTGATCTCGGTGCTTATCATCCACTTCTCAGAAGAAGCTGTGAGGAATAGTGGGTGCTTGCACAGTATGATGTGTTTAATGGTTTTACTTGACTTTTTAACCACTCCCAGCTTAACAACACTGGATTCTGTTCTGCCTTTACTGTTTCAAACCATGACAGCATTATCTTCCCCTTACGTCCCTCACAATCAATTCCCAGATTTAATTCTAGTGTCTTCATATTCCTTCTTCTTAACATTTGCTTTTCTTTCCCGCAATGTGAACAAGCTATTCATTCAAGATAAATACATACAGAAGATCAG
>QUSF01000004.1:18720219-18850604 GCA_003676055.1 Chloebia gouldiae | reverse complement strand
TATTAATCTGGGCTACTGAACTTGTACTGTTTTATATGGAAAAAATGTTGTTTAGTATATTCAAGAACCAGAATCAGCAGTGGTGGTACCACTTAATGAAATCTACATCATTTTTTCCAAAGCTTGCAAGTCTGTTTTACCCTTTCTCTGTTGTTCCCTGTGCAGCCTGATTATTGCAAATGCTACTTACTCCCCAGTGTGTCTCTGCAGCATTGGTAATTAGTGCACAATACGATTTGCAGGAGGCATGAGGAAAAAAGCACTAAAGTGCATTGATTAAAATTGCCACTCGGTTTAGCAAGAAGACAAGCTACCATGTACCAAAGCCTAAATTATTTGAAGTGGGGGTCATGGGCTATATAAAGAATAAAGTGGTTTTAAAAATGAAATTAATCCTATGTCCATTGATCTGACAGTGCTCAAAATGTCTTCCCCAAAGCATTCTACTGACAAATTTCACATGTTGATTAAAAAACCCATTACAGATTTATTAAATGAGTAAAATCCTCTCACCTTAATGCCCTTGGGCAGAGTGCTTTCAGTTTTGGGTGGAAGAGGCTAACATGATCTTCTCTCTTACAAAGCCAGTGGAGAAAAAACACCTAATATTTACAAGAATGCCACTTACCACCTTCCTGTGATACTACTTAGTCTTACCCGTATGCTTGAGGGAATTGAATCTAGATGAAAAGGTGTCCTGCAAATAAATGTTGTCTAAAGAAGCAGCATTAGCATTACTAAATGCCAATACAGTTCAAGTACTATTGTAAATTCTCTTTTTTCTTTAGCTTCAGTCATTTACAGTTAAAAACACGTGCCCAAGAATTTAGCAGAAGTGCAACTGCTAATGCAGATATTTACCTCATCGTGAAGTCATGTTCACTTTTGGTTTTAAAAATAAAAATCTGCCTGCTGAACTGACCTGTCATCTAGACACCTTTGCTTCTTGTTTAGAGCTCATATTCAGAATGTTATAGATGGTCATCTGACCCTCTTACTCCCTGCTGCTCTTCCATGTAGGCATTAGTGATACTGTTGGGGTGACCTGGGAAGTGTTGCCTGTGACGGTATGGCTCTGGGCATGGTGATCAAGGGTGTGGGAACCCAGGTGGTGTTTGCCTTGACCCTTCTCCTAAGAGGGAGGGGCATAGAGGAGGGTTAAGTGAAGTAGATGAGGCCTTCTTCAGAGAACTGGAAGAACCCTCATGTTCAAAGGTCCAGGTTTTCATGGGGTACTACAGTGATGTCAGTGATTTTCTGGAAGGACAACAGAGGGCTCAGGTGATCTGGAAGTTGCTGGGGACAACATCTTGTTACAAATGATTGAGGTGCCAGCAAGGTGATTTCCAGTGGTCTCTGCCAACTTCAGTGACCCTTCTGTGGTCTCTTCTTAAGTCCTGGAATGAAAGGAGCAAGTTAACAAATTAACAAAACAGGAACTGTGAAGAAGGAAAACTTGCTCTCATGCTGAGGGAATAGAAGCAGCCTAAAATATCATCTAAACTTTTTAGCCCTGTGAAGTGAGATTTTTCTTCTCCAACTTTCATAGGGCCAAAGTAGAGTACCATGGTCCTAAACAAGGAACAAAGATTCCTGGCAATACCATCACTGGTTATTTCAACATTGTGCTTGAATTCTTCCTCAGAATGTGACACACTTCACTTGAGGCACTTCACATATATATATATCTTATAAAATAAGTGGATGCCCTAAAGAGGAGGAGGAGGAGGAGGAAAAGTTGTCATGGCAAGTGAAGCATTGCACCTCCCCTGCAGCATAATTTGCAACTGCATTTACATGGACACTACATCTGAAACAGGAGAAGTGAACATGATATTTCATAGGAAGTTCTTTATAACATAAATCAAATGAGAAACACAACTCCCTATAAAATGCTTTGCAAGTGTGGAAATTCAGACTAGATTAGTTCAGATAGTGCTTACTGGAAATGATTCAAAATTTTGCCCTTATGTATTGTCACTCCCAGATTGAGTCAGGTTCTTAGAGTATATCTGGTGATTTTTTTAACATATGTTTATTTAGAGATCCTTGCTCCTTGCTGTAAAGAGGAGTAAAAGATCAAATCCAGTTTTTAGATGTAGCAGCACTTCAGAGGAAATCTGCTCAAAAACCTGCAGGATTTCAAGCCAGTGGAAAAAGCGTGCACTTGTTCCAAGAATCCGGGTGGCTGTGACCTTGTGTTCAATTTCTGCTTTAGCTGTGAAATGATATGAGGAACATATTTCAGTCACAGTGCTGAAAGTAGTATTATAGTTATCAAAAAATATTTTATGGTAATGGCCCCCACATGATAAGAAACAAAGATGCTGATACTCTGTTGACTGTTGTTTTTCTAGTGTAAAGATCAGTGGTTGCACTTTAAAGAAATGGTTAGAGTGGATTCAAGTAAGTTTGTGCTGAAGTGGATGCAGAGAATACAGATGAGCATACGGTCCTGTAACTTTCCTGGAGGTGGTAATGCATAACTTCACATAGGAAATTGTTGAACTGACTACAGCCAATTCCCAAGTCACCACCCGGGGCCCTTGGGCTGTTTCCCGAGCTCTTGGTTGTGTCTTTCCTTGTTTAAGGAAAGAGGAATCTATTGCAACACACTTGTGAGACAGTTTTCAGTATTTTTTATGTGAAAACTGCACTTATAACTGTGTTCACCTGCAGGATGGCAACTTGATACTGATTGATTTGTATTTTTGGTCTATTTCTACTTGATTTCAATTGTATAGACAGTTTCTTACTATTTTTGATGAGGATGTTATAAGGTGGATCAAATAATGTATGCCCTATATTTTATCCGAAACGTTTGGAAACACTAACTTTATTAAATAAGCAAAAGCTCCAGTGTTTGTTCTCTACTAATCTAAATGAAAGAATGAGAAATATATGCACCTTTTTTCCATTTCCAGTGGTTTTAGGCTGCTTCCTTCTCATTTTTAATATAATTCTATAATTAAAACATACTTGTTCTTACTTTATGAAAGAGCATTCTTTGTATGTGGATCTTTCTTTCATTTAAATGCCTTGATATCAGAAATATGTCCTAAAAATATCTAGTAGCCAAGCTAAGAGAACTAGCTATCACACTCAACACTTTAATCAGATAATTTTTCCCTTTGGCACAATTTCTGCTTTGCATTCTTCAAGTTCTTTAGTTGTATGAGCCTCACACTCTCCAGGAATGAATAATGGTGCTTTAAATTTATTGTTGCTAATTACAGCTTGATGGTACTCCTCTTATAGCCAAAACGGATTTGACAGAAACCTTACTATAAGTAAGAGTCTA
This sequence comes from Chloebia gouldiae, assembly GCA_003676055.1. NCBI lineage: Eukaryota > Metazoa > Chordata > Aves > Passeriformes > Passeridae > Chloebia > Chloebia gouldiae. The sequence goes on along the minus strand of QUSF01000004.1, from coordinate 18,847,303 downwards.
GTTAAAACCTGAAAATTTCCCTTTCTATAGCAGAAATTCATCATATCTTACCATAGTAGAGCTGAATTTTGTAAGAGATAAGTAAATAATTTCTATAGTAAGCATTATTTTAAGAAGTCATTTAAGGGGGAGGAGGGATTAGGAAATGATGATTAATTTTTTATGTTTCCATGAGAAAAATCCAGTAAATGGGTTGTAATTACTATGTCCATCCATGCTGTAGGTAACAGGTCTCATTCCTTAGTGAAGGGACAAAGAAATTGTGAATCTGAAACTAAATCACTTGTTCCTTTCTAGTACTGTATTCTATTCTTATAACAAGCCGTTTTCAAATGAAAAATCTCAAGTTTGTGCTTCATTCTCCAAATGAGAAAATGTGTTTGTTTCTCTTCCTAATTAGAAACACACATCTTGAATCAGAAAAAAGAAGACTTCTGTGCTGAACTACAGTTTTATAAGAATTCTCAAAAACCCAAAAAATTTTTTATCCAGGCAGAAACTGAAGCACTAAAACATTCAGATTTGCGAGTAACCAGTCAAAGAGGAGGAGTCCTAATTGACTGTAATTCTGGTTCTGAAGAATCAAGGTAAACCCAAGAAATATCCCTCTGTATATTTTTTCTAGATTCAAATTATTGACAATATACACATGGTTTTTTGAGTAAATACAGGGAAATTTGCTTCCCACAAGACAATCAATAAGTCAGCTTGTTACTTAGACTCACCTTATCTTCCCTTCTTCCCTTGTGGAATGTAGGATTTCACCTCTGTATTCTCCAGCACTCATAGAAAATATGATCATTGCAATGATTTATATCACACATTGTGGGTATTGCAATAATTGTGGTCTCTACAGAGAATTTTAAAAATGCATGCTGAACATAATAAAAACAGATCTTGAAAACCTAGTGGTATCTGTGGCTTTACACAACAAGCACCTGAAATGTGATGAGTGAGTAGGAAGCAGGAATAAAGCAGGGTGAAGTCCAGATGAAGTTGGAAGAGTGAAGATGAGAAGCTGTAATACCTTGTAGTAGTCTGTGACAGGAATCTGAGGACTGGCTAATATGGTTGAAAAGTTTAATATAGACTCTGGAGACTTTATTGTGTCATTAATTTTGGTCATTTTTTGTCACTGAGTGTTTTTACTGAGCAGTGGCCCTCTATAGCAGTCTTAAGAAATATAAACACTCGTTCTATATGTGTCACAATGTACAAAGGTTTAAGTAGCTGGCCAGTTACACCTTTGAGTAGCAAACTGGTTAGGGAACATGCTACCAGTTTTGAGTGACTTAGGCAATCTGAATACCAATTTTTAACTGAGAGTGTCAGAGTTGTTTTTGAAAATGGGACCAAGGCTGCAAAACCCTATTACATACTTTTGAAAAATACACTAATTCCTCACCTGTCTAGCAGAATCGACACCCAGTTTTGCTCTCTTCATTATGATCTAATAGTGACTGTTTGAGCCAATCCCAATCCTTAACACTTTTTCATTTTCCTTTTTGCCTTTTTGCATTAGCCACTGAGATTTGCTGTAAGGGCAATGCATCCTGCACTTAAATGCCAAGTATAATCCAGAGTGCTTAGGTACAGCCCAGCACAGAGTCACCCAAATATTGTTCATTTTAGCTTTCACCAGTGCCACTCCTACTGACAACCAGGCTTGTCTGGACACTAAGATTAACCTCCCACAGCAGTGATCATGTTGAACCATCTCAGCTCCAAGTATGTTATATATAGGATCCTAATGCTATATGCCAAAACCCGTCTTTGCCCAAATTGATTGCAATTAGAATATATGTTAACATTTCTTGATCTAGAAAAACCCAGGAAATGTTAAGTCAGTGTTGATTTGTGTTTTAGGTGGTGGTCCTGGTTACTGTCAATGTGATTTGTCATTTTTAGTTTTAAGGAGAAGGGAAAAGAAAATAAATACAGTGGAAGCAGGTAAAAAAAGGGTGGCTGAGTACAGACAGCTGTCTGCCTAAGAGAATGACTCTTTGGAGCAATAGATCTTTATCTATTGCTTTATCTTTCTAGGATGATCTTTATCTTTCTAGGATGTGAATTACATATAAAGTAATGTCTACACTGCAAGCAAGAGTTCAGAAGGTATAGCTTTTCTGTGGCTACTTCTTATTAGTTATTAGCTAGGAAGTGTATAACCAGAAAATGCTTAAGGAAAACAAATGTTAAAAATATTTGCTAATTCACTTTCTAATCATTCATTTACTGATTTTGCTGCCATGTTACAAGTGAGATCTGAGTGATCTGTAAGTAACAATGGATACCCAAGAAGTTCTGTGGAAGTCTTACTTCAAGACAGAATTTTTCTGGCCATTGAATCTTCTCTTATTTTAAGTTGTCTATGGCTAGTAAGTTATTTTAAAACTCCAGGTGGCATGTAGTATGGAATTCTTGTTGTCAATTATAATATTTAGAATCATACCATAATTTTACAGATTTCTTCAATATTAATTCTTAGATCTTTTTTTACAGGTATTTCTCATATAACTTCCTGTGGAATTATCCTATTAAACAAATTTGGTTTGCTTAAACCTGAGCATCACTTTGATCCCCAAATATTTTATTACATTTTTTCTCTCTGTCAAGCAATGGTTTTAGTATTTGCTTTCCTTAAGCATTTGCTGTTTATAAGCTTCATAGCCCATTTATATTCATCTGGTTTTTTGCCTTAGTACTGTCAGATATTTATTTACTATTCCAGATTTACAGAATCTTTTCAGAAGTACAGCTTTAAGAAATGGTAGAAGATCATCCATTTTTTCTGACTGTTTAATACATTTGCGGTGGTTGACAAGTTTATTAACAAGTTTTGATAATTTCAGAGGGGTGGAACAACAACTGGTCTTTAAATTATTTTTCTTTTTTTTTCCTTCCGAAATACAGCAGTATGGAAAGAAAGGATAACAGGACACTCCCTGAATTTATATCCTCATGGAATGATGCTGAAGATTTAGGTGGAAGAACAGAAACTGCATTCCTTTTAAAAGAATTGGACACTCTGAGGGCCAAAAATAAAAAGGTACAATTGAGATATTCAAGATACCAATATTTGCTTTTTTATAATTGCCTTGCAAAACATACATTTTGAACTGTGCCTGATTTAGTTTTCTTATTTGTTTTAGTTCACCAATCACTAGCTTCCTGTCATTTTGGATTCTTAGTATCTGCTTAACAACTATTTCTCTGGAATTAAAAAAAACACTCCAACCTACTCTCTGACTTTTTTGATCAATGACGTAGATTCTTGCACCCTGGATGAAAACCAATGAAGACCAAAGACTAGACCAGGACTCATGAGTAGAATCCAATTAATGTGCCCTGATAATTCAGCTTCATTGAAGGGGAGAAAATTCCATCTTCCTTGAACACTGCATTGCTTCTAGTGTTAGCTGTGGTTGCATGTGCCTAAACAACCTAAAAGTCTCTAGTCTTTCCATGAAGTGTCATTGCATATTCAAGCTCAGATATTTGTCCAATTTAATGAATACAGATTTAATGAATACTCTTTAAAAGAAAGGCCTTGATGCGTGAAAGAATACCAATCTTCTATCTGATGAAGAACATGAAAAAGTATGCATTTACACCAGTCTTTTCAGACTGTGATGTCTGCATCTTGGTAGGAAACAGGCAATTCATGTAACCACCTACATTATATTCCATGCAATTCTGAACTTCCTTAGCAAGAAGGACTGAAGCTGGTGATACCTGAGGAAGAGAATCCCCAAAAAAACCAGTGGAATATTCATTGCTACTTGTCTTACAGAGCAAGATAGCCCAGATGTTAAAAAATATATTCTGAACATTTATTCATTAAGCAAATAAATATAATACATTGAACTTCTGTTTTAATGCTTAGTGTCTGTATTTTGGGGGTGAGAAATCGTCGTTTACAATTTTATTGTGGTTGAATTACTTATTGACAGTTTCAGCCAGATAAGAATCTTACTGTACATTTGTTTAATTCAGCTTCAAGATAAGCTGGCAGAAAAGGACAAGGAGCTGAAGACAATGAAACTGGACTTAGAATTGCAAGACAGAGCTACAGAAGCTAAGATTGCAGAAAGGATTGCAGGTACAGTAGGCAAGCGTTTAACAGATGGCTGTATGGCTCATACAGTACCCGTGGTTGCTATATGACGTGGCCTAGTGAATGTTAGCTTTATTTGCTAAAGGAGGGAAGATTTGACTTTTTTTTATGTGTGGCTGTTTAGAGTTGCTTAGAAAATAGATGGCTTTAACATCCTGGTACTGGTATTAGTAGGAGCTTTACCTGTATTCATACTGATTTGGGCATTAAATGCATTGTTAACACCATGTCAATCCAATCACAAAAAGGTTGTTTGTTTTGTTGGAAGGTCCTGAACAAACAAGGGGAAATAATGATTACCAGTGCCTCTACCTTTCAACCAGCAGTTCAAATACCACTTATTGTTTTAGCTGGTTCAGAGCAGCTACCCCCTCTCCGTGTTTGGAGATAGTCTCACATTCACCTCAACCAGGGACCTGCGCTGTTCTTGAAAAATCTGCTCTTTTGGTAGTTAAAATGAATTTTTGTCAGATGATGGCATATATCCAGTGAATGAAGTTTATATGAATTCTCAGATGGAAAGGTTTTTAAGTTTATAGCTGAAAGTGAACGTGTGCTTATATTTGTTGTTAATTGTTCTTTGGATAGACATACAAGCATGGAGACAGTTTGTATTCTATGCTTGTGGAAGCAGCTAATGTAATGAAGCTGGGCATTCTTATTATTGAAATGTGGCTGTGTATACAGTGTACCCAGTAGATGAAAAATACTCTCAGGATTTCATGAAGATGTTTAAAAACATTAATGGGAGTGCTTTTATAAATTCATTGTATTGTTTGTTAAGAAAGAAAGTGTAAGGTTGGTAAAATTGTTTCCTCATAGATCACACACACTTCATAGAGTATTAATAGTCCTAATAGTTGTCCCTAAAATATTTATATTAAAGGGAGGAGTAACTGTCTTCAGGAGCAGATGATAAACTCTCTAACTGAAAAACAGATGGCTGGCATTACATTTAACAACAAACTCCTCAGAATATGGTATAGTGTGAATATTATAGATGGAAAAGAGAGTTCCTAGATTTTCTGTTGTAGGGGAAGGGAAAGTCAAATCTAATCAACATCTTAGGAAAAAAATTAAATACAGGCAGAATTTTTATTCTTATTTAATTTCATATAACTGCTTGTGTTATTTTCAGAAGAAAGAAAAATCTGCACTATGTGTCATTGTAATATCCACCAGCCAAAAGCTAATGCAGGTTGTTTGGCTTGAATATGAAGTTTTGTGCTTGTTCCTGGATATTTGCCCAGTGGTTTACCTCTGTACTTGATTCTCTTTGATATAGGTGTTCATTGCTCATTAAAACCTGGAAAGAAAGGTGTGTCAAAAACACAGACAGTTTTGTTTTTATGGATACAGTTGAAATACTTGTTAGGAAATTGTTGTTTTCCTACACTATTGCTTAAACTTTCTGTTGATGTCCTAAGTATATTTTTCTCTTCAAAACAGAATGGCATGAATATGGATATAATAATTTAACGTGCTTATTCTGTTTTAAAAGGAAGAACCTCAAATGCTAAAGAGAGCTTCATAATATAATAACAATGACCTTTAAAAAAATAACCTTTTTTTCTCCTTTTATGAGTACAGGAAGTATAAAATCCTTTAAATGCTGAAGAGAGAGGGCAAGAGGCTCCTTACTACTTAAACTGTTTGCCAAAAGGAAGCATCGTTAATATTTCACAGGTTTTTTTTGCTTCCTGTCTTACAGTTCTAAGAATGTTACCAAATTTGGATAAATGGTTTAAAATCTGGAATTATGTGAGCCAAACTGGATTTGTAGAAGCCTGTGTGTGTCTTTCTCATAAAAGCCTTGGGGAGAGTTCTAATGGACAAGCAGAACCTAATAAAGAACAGACGGTGTGTTCAAGGAAAAACTTATCCCCCTGCATTAAGTTCTTTGAGGAAGAGAGTACACATGCTGCTGTGATTTCAGGTTACTAGTTAATGTTTAATTACTGCAGTGTGTGACACATGGTATAGTGAAGCTTGTAAATATGGGTGTTTGCATTTTTATTATTACTTAGTACTGACTTTATGATAAGTAAGTGACTCCACAAAATTATATTGTAAAGAACATAAGAAAGGAACACCATAAAAGTGTTATCTACTTTGAGGAATATTAGAATTCTGTTTTAAAAGGTAACCCTCTAATTGATAGGTTTTACCTAAACAAGCCCCATGGAAAGAATTGCAAAGTGAAGACAAAGGGCATAAGCTACAACAGTCTACAGAAACAAATAATCCAAAAATTGTCAGTTTATGGTTTTTACATTGTTCAAAGGAAAATTTGAAGAATAAAAGGGTGATCTTGTGAAATGCTTCATGAGAAAAGAAGAAAAAGTAGAATTAAAACAGAAGATATACATGATGGAAGAAAAGTATAATACAGTGTGAAGTAAATAACTTATTTTCAGAATGTTTTTATTTTGAAATTTTGCTAGCTAGCCTTGAAAATTTATTTTAAAATTTCCCTGAATCCCTATCTCTATGTCAGCTAGTTATGGCAAAAGAAAATTAGAGAATTTAAGATTTTGATTTCAGACTTTTAGGCATTAGAGATTATTGTTTGTGGTGGACATAGCTACCGGAGACTCCTGCAGTTTATTCATTATTCTTCTGCTGGATTTTGTGTCATTCTGACCCAATGTCAGAAGGCACTGTTAGTTTCACTCCCTGTCATGAAGAAGAACAGAGGTGGAGGCAACATCAGGAAAACCCAGGGTAAAAACACATGGTAAAAGAACAGACACCAGGATAGTGTAAGCAAAAAAGGGGACAGCACGTAGGAAGTGGGTCTGCAGAATAGCCAGATCTGAAATTTGGGTGTGCAGAACTTTCATATGTTGAACCGAAAGGGAGTGGGTGCCACCTGTGGGACTGGAAAGGGGAAGGAGCATGCATATTCCCAGGACAGACAGGAAAATCAAGATGGAGGCATTGCAAAGGAGTAAGTTTTCAAAACAAATAGCTGAGAGAACAGGTCTCACTTTGGGTGGATGTAGTAAGCAACTTCATTTTTTCCTAACAGAAGAATTAAGTAGGGGTTATATATATGAACTTATAGAGGAAGGAGGTGGTTGAGTGTAAGGGAGAGTTGTAGAGCGTAGTGGTAACTTCTTTAGACTGGAAAAAATATCTAAGCCATGTTTCACAGTGCCATTCTGCAGCAAGATATCCCATAGCTGGCATCAGAACTGGACGTCTTGGAATATTTTTTTTTGCTATCAGAGTATATATTGAGCCTAAGAATAATTCTGAACAAAAATATAATAAAAATATTTGTCATTATATCTTTCTGTAGCAACAGCTATTCCATGAGTTGGGTTTTTTTAATAACAGTATCTTAATCAAAATGTTTCCAAAATTTAATACTTTCTTAAATAACATCAGCTCAGCAGGACTGAGTGCAGCCCTGTTAGGGGTTTCACACCATTTTTAATGCTTGAAAACTGTATTAGCATTCTGTAGATGCTCTCTGAAAGACCAAGGTAATGATAGGAAATAAAGTGTGGAAAAAGAGGAAAGCAGTACTTCTAACATGGTGGTGTATATCATACAACTTTCAGTCTCTTGGAAACTAAAGCAATATACCTACAATAAGGTCCTGTTTTCGGGTCTGTTTTTATGAAAATGTTGTGAATATAAACTTGTAGTATTTTGGAATTCTTGAATGTGGTGTGGAAATATTAATGAACATTATTTGAAGTTTTCTAAATTAACTTGAAAAATAATTACTGAATATGCATGCATATGCAATAGATTTAATAGCAAAAGTAAAAACAAATATCCAAGTGGCTGTTAGTTTAGAGTTAATTTGATTTAATATCCATTAGGTGAGAGGAAATAAGTAATCTTGCCAGTAATAAACTTCGGGTGGCAATAACTTTCAGCACAGAAGTAAAGTATTTTCCATTTCTTCAAAGCTCACTTTAGAGTCCCTTTTTAGATGTTATTTTTCTTTCCTGCATGTCATCCATTAAAGATTAGCTGTGGAAGGTTGGAGCATGGAGAGATTATGAATGACAGAACAACTCCTGCAGAATAATAATCAGTTTTTGGTATTTAATGCTGTTTGACTTTTGCAGACACATTTCTTATTAACCTTTGGTACAAACAGAAATCCAGGTTCCTGATATCTCATGGAGAAGATGAATTCAAGATCCTCTTCCAATTAAACTGAAATGAGGCCAATATTGGGCTTTAGCCAAAAGAACTCAGCAGTTCCCAACTCTCATGTTTATAAACCTAAATATGAATGATATTTTTCAGTTTAAGAATATAATGCATATACTTCCCTAAACCAATTTTCTGTGCATAATTTATTTATATATTTAGTCTATATAACTCTTAGGGGATTTGTCCTATTAAATGCTTCATTATGAATACTATTTCCTGAGTATCTTCCCAAAATATTTCCTGATAAATAACACAATTTTGAAAATAGCTGCAGAATTTGAATCTTCTGTATGGGAAGGTAGACAATCCATCTAAAGAACAGAAAATAACCCCAAGGTGGGAGCGTTGTGACTGAAAAATTCTTGGTTTAAATTTTAACAGCTTAATTTGAAACAATGTGATTTTATTTTCAGATTGTCAGAATTGCTGATTTTCAAAAAGTTGCATACAGCTCTTTGAAGTACAATATATGATGAGTTGGCATAGATTAAAATGCCAATTACTAAGGTATTTATCAGTGGAGTTTGTATGTAAAAAGCAAGCTAGTTTCTTCTGCATTTTTTATGAGTAGTCTTCCACACAATTACTAGATGAGCATAAAGAATTGGGTTTTATTCAGGAATAAAAAGGTCTGCCAGTGATCTATTTCTTGGGACATTACAAAACTTTCCTTTAACATGACAAATTATAACTTGCAAACTTTAATGCAATGTTTATATTTTCCCCCTAAAAGTAAATATTCAGGTATCAGCAATTATCCACTGAAGAAAAAAGTATAACAGCATTATGGTTTGAATTTTGAAGTCAGCTGTGTTTAGTGTGTTAGAGGCAGAGGCTTAAGTATTGTACAGGGATTGGCTTTCACAAGAACTGCCTTGGGGTCTGTATATAATACTCTCTCCTATTCTTTTCCACTTTATTTTTTTTAATTGAATTGTGATCTGAGTACATAAAGAAAACACTATGCAGAGCTGCCACTAAGCAACTTTAGCCTTTTATTAAGAACTCTCTTTTTATAGCATTGAAAATGTAGGAGCAGATGAATGCTATGCACTAAATACATACAACAAACACAAAGCAATAAAGAAGTCAGTGTGTTCTATCAGTGTTTGTTCAGATTGCTTTATCTATAAAGTCACATTTAGGTGTAAATTGCTTTTAGTCTATAACTCCTGGTACAGACTGGTGAAAACTCTTAAGTGTTTTTCCTATGATCTTCTTATCACTATTTTACTTTTATTTTTTCAGTTGTACGTCATAACTGAAAGTCAATTAATGGTAGATTTCAAAAAAGAGCTGGGAACTTAAGTTGTCTGTTTCATAATAGAACATGTCAGCACTATTTTTAAGTTGACAGTGAGCCCTGGAGCTCCTGATAGTTTGCCATTCCCCTGAATAAGAACTCTGTAAGTGCTTTAGAATTGGAACATTTCTAGGGATTATCTGCATTTTGTAACATGTATAAGCAGAGACCAATTAATGACACATTTTAAAGGTTTTCATGGCAATGCAGGATTTTTTTTCTAAATTTGGCTATGATAAGATTGACTTATTTAGGAGTTGTGAGCGCAGTCATTAAATTTAGTAGAAGGAAATCTCAGAGGATTTTGATTTCTAATTTGAGTAGATGATAAATACATACATGTTTGTATTTCTGTAAGGAGAACAAACATATATCCATAGGGTTAAATAAAATTTATTATATCTGTAAAACTTACTTATATTGAAAACCATTTATGGTATTGTTATAGTATTTACTGTATCTTCTGAAATACAGTAGTGCTGTGTATAGTGCTCTCATATCACTATGAGAAGATGTGGCCTGTATTTAATTTTAATGAGTAATGTGAAGTGATTTCTGCTGCCATAAATGCTTTTAGTCCCAACATTTTTGTCTTTTGCCTCTCTTACTCAGTTTATTTTATTTACACGGATGACCTCTAGGAAATAAGCAAACAGACTTTTATCCTGGGACTCGTGCTTTCCTTGCTTCCCCAAAGTTTCATGTTTGGAAAATCATGAAACACTGTTTAAACTAGAATGATTTCCAGCACACCTTCTCAGTACTGCTGTTTTAAAGGTGGTTTAAAAAATATAGGAGATAAGTTTGCCAAAAGAATCAGGTTCAACTAAGAAAATATGTACACTGCTTTGACTCAGTAAACTCATACTTGGTATGGTTCATCTTCTTCATATTTACTTTTGCCCATATTAGAAAACAATTAGCTTACTAAACAAATTTGAGTATTTGGGATAAAAAAATCTACTTTGAGTCTCTCTCATTTGACTAAGAATTACATGATATTTGATAAGCTTGTTTAAAAATGGACATATCCAAATATTATTGTAAACACCCATTGATTTGTTTTACCTGCAATATAAGTATTTTACTTAGTTGGCTTACATAGTAGCTAATAATATTTGTTAATGTAATTTAACTGCTGTGAACCTTTACTGAACAAATATTGAAATTTATACAAGTCAAAGAAAGAGAATCTCTAATGACTTTTGTAAAAGCTTCTATTTAATAGTTAAGGAGAAAAGTTTAGATGACATACCAGATGCAATTAACAGTAGATTTTACATTTAATAAAAAGAAAGAAGCATATGTATTTGCTTTATTCATTCCATCATAATTTGCATTAGAGCTGTGGGTGTTTAATGAGCAAATTCCAGCTAAAATGCTATATTGATTTTCTAAGTGAACTTTGTAATAGCTATCTACCTTACAAAAGCTCTCTGTTTACAATTGTTTTCTTTACTAAAAACTAAAAATGTTTTAGAATTGATGAGTTTAGCATAATGATTCTTTTAAAATAAAGAGCTCTTTTAGAGTATACAGTGGTTTTAGTTACAAGGAGAAAGATGTTATTAAATTATTTAAAAAAATAAAGTTTATACAACTAAACAGTAGTGCTGTACTTTCATATACTACAATATTTGCAAGCATGGGAAAATAATCCTTTTTTCTTAATTCAGTTCTCTGGGATTTAAATATTTTAACTCTTAAATGCCATTATTTATATATATATATGAATTAGTAAATTACACAGTTCATTTTAGCTTAATACTAGACTACTCATACTTCATTTCTGTATGTCATTTTCTTATTTGAAATATGAATTCTGTACAAATTTGTGTTTCTTCTTGGTCAGGCTTCAGGACGGAAAGGGTAGGGGTTGTTGGTATGCCACTAGAAGTTCTCCAAGGAAAATTTTGTAATGTTGACCAGGGCAATTGGTGAAAAAGTAGATGGACCTGTTTTTTCTTTGGATCAGGCGCCAAGTCAGTGTGGCAGTATGGAGTTAGTGTTTTGCTGGATATGTCATATCTTGAATGGAATTTAGAAGCATGACTGGTGTTACTCTCAATCAGTTTTCACCTCACATTTTGAACAAGCATAGAGATGATCTGGATAACTTTTACTATTTCTAATATGAAGGGATTTCATGTCACTCTTTCATAGAATCTAACTGGACAGCTTATACATCACTCATTTTCCTAGATGTTTTTCTTTGCAAAATGCTTTTCTTTGTTTCTGCATTGAGACCTAAATGTGTATGCATTTCACTTATTTCAAGCATGCTGTGGTGCTTACTGTCCTGAATTTCTGCTTGTGACTCATCCATAGCTCAGTGTGAGTGGAGAATGTTCAGACTACCTGCAATCATGTGCTTGTCATAACATTCCCCACAGGAGGAAATAATGAATTTATAAAATACTAAATAGGGGTTAGAAATGTATACCCATTGGGTAACAAAAACATCAAACCTAAATTCAGCTTCAGCTGATGAAGCAATCAGGTGACTTAGTCTTCTGTAGACCATTAAAATGAGCTAGATGAGGTCTTTAAGTATTTTTTAAATAAGTAATTTCTTTTGGAACTGTCAGTATTGCTATGTTGTATTCAAATGCCATATCTAAGTATCTTCTTTTTTATTAAACTTAGATTACTATGCAAGCATCTTACATGGTTTTCTACAGTTTTCCTACCCTATTCTATTTTAGTATTAAACAATTGACTTGCAATATTACTTCTAAGAAACAGAACCAAAAGCCAGATACTTGTAACTGATATAGAATGACTATAAATATTTTTTAATGCAGATCTGGTCAGTGGGGTATTTACACCAATGCTTTACTTTAGTGGAAGGATAAGAAAAGAACAAGAAAGAGTTGCTCAATTAAAGTTACTTTTCATAGCTGATAGTTAAAAGACAGTGTTTTGTAATAGACTTTTGGAAGGGGGAAGGGTTCACTGTTCGAAGGCAATTAGCATCTGAGCTGCCTTCAGGGGTGGTCAGATAAGCAGGATACTTAAATAACTTGAAAAATATCTTTTTTTCTGAATGCTTTCATACTGTTACATGTACATTACTTTGGTTTAATGACAAAGAAGAAAAAATATGGTTTTTAAAAGCCTTTATAGTCATTATTACCACTGGCCATATTTATGCAGAGAGGGACTTAGATATGCCAAAAGATAGTTGCTCTAGGTGTACATGTGCGTTCAAGATCCATTGCAAGAGTCAACGAATTTTGAGATTTCATGCTGAGGTGAGGATGTTCACAGAAGTGGTGCACTTGAACAGGCCAGAAAGAAGTTAGCTAAACTGGAAAATAATTAACCTCAGAATAGTAATAGATGCCAAATCTTCAGTTATTTAGGCAACTTTCAATTCATTGCAGCAGTTGTTTTCAAGGTGAAAATTGCATAGTGTTTCGACTTGCAGCTTTATGGAAAGGGTTCCCTGTGAAGTGTCTCTGTTATGATGCTAGATAAACTGATATAATTTACTGGAGAAACCATAGCAAAAATATATATTTAGGTACTGATAGGTAATAATTACCATTACAAAATCAGACTGTTTGTGTATTCCAGATCCAGTCAGGACGTAGCAGTTGCACTGTAGTTCACTCCGGCACTCATTGCTCTGGCACTAGTTTCCCTGCCATCACACATCTCAGCAATCGAAGTGGAAGTCTGATGAGCTGAAATGCACAGCCTAGGTTACCTCTTACGTTTTTATCTTTTCTTTGCTGAGCCACCTACCTTTGCAGATATCAGATGCCTTCTCTGCAAGTGCTGCAAACCTATTGCTGGCTACCAGCCAGTGCAAATGCAGTGTTACAGCTGCCTAACTGCTGTCTTAGTTTTTCCATCCCACATCAAGGAAAGTTTTCTTGTTGCAAACAGGGGAAATATATCTCCAAGTAGATCTTCTTTCAAATATATTTTCACTATTCTTCTGGATTAAAGAGAATTTAATCAGTGTTTGTTAATTTTTGCATACATTTCAAAATCTGTGCTTCTGATGCTGAATTTCTTTTGATGTTGTTGGGGCACAATTTCTTACATCTCTGACCTTATGACTAGGCTTGTAGGTCCTCTGCAGACCTTTTCTGAGGAGAGGGAAATAAATAAATAACATTTAGCCTTTCATAAATAACATTTCATAAATAACATTTAGCCTTTCCCTTTATGATTTTGCATAATGTGCTTTTAGCCTGCAACCTTTTGCTAGGCCTGCAAAAAATGCTTCATTACTCCTCAGTGACAGTCTTCTCCCCAGCTTGAGGACAAGAAGATTCTTTTTTTTATTGGCACTGATAAAATGTATTTTGTGCCAGCAATATAGCTGCTACAAGAACGTGCTGCTGTGTTTCTGTTTCATTCTGTGAAGAACAATGTAATGTTTCATTATATGTTGCACTATGAAGTTTTTTGTGCAATAATGTACAGAGGTAAAGTAAAAGTAAAATAACCAATAAAGGCAAAAAAGTTGATGTCAATTTAGGTAAGAATGGAGGGACAAAAGCTCTAAGCTTTTAGTAAAAGGGAGGAAGTAAAGAGTGAGGAAGCCTTTCTTTGAGATTGTAATGACTTAAGCAGTGGTTGAGAGAGGAGCAGATAGTTCTGAAGGGAGTAAGGAATCCCAGAAGCAGTGCCTTAATAGAAAAAGTTCTTGAGAAATAAATATAAAAATTTGAAAAACACTATAGTGTGGTGTTAGGAGACTGTGGCTATACCCCAGTTTGACAGACTAGAAGGGACAAGGAGGATGGAAAATTCAGGCACTTTCAGATCTCAATTAAGTTTTTTGAGGTTCCAGTGAGAGAGAATATAGTCTTGGAGTGACAGCAGTCTTACAGCATCCTGAAAGTCCCTAGACATTTTGAATGCATGGTTTTATGATGACTGTGAGGAGAGATTTGCAGTATTGCAGAGGGAAATGATGAAAGTATGAATAAAGATTTTAGTGGATGCAGGGTGGAGGTAAGGATTCTGGCAGTGTGCCAGAAATGGTGTTAGACATATTGACAGGGGAGAGACAGGGAAAAATGTAAGCAGAGGATGAGGAATGACTTGAAGGTGTTAGTTTGCTCCTAAGGATAGACAGTAAATCTTAGTTTATTGGTACCTAATGCTCCAAGGTCCATGTATGCTGTAACAGATAATATAACAGTATATTACACAATAAAGTAAAGGCTTGGCAGAGAAGGAGAGATGCCAGCTGTGCCACTCTTGTGATACCAGAGACAGACTATAAAAATATTAGAATTTTTAATATCACTGTGCCACCCTGATAGGAAGCAGTCTGATGGTAGTAGTTTTAATGTATGATGACTTTTAACTCTGTGTCCTAGAAGAAACTTGCTAGTGTCTTATATGATTCTGAGCTTTAAGAATTACTTTTCCATTAAGCAAGTATTCAGAATGCCCAGCAAATCGCTTTCTTTCCCTGTTAAATTTTATAGGAGTGAATTTGAAAACACATCGCTTTATTTAATACCTTAAAGTATTGACTGTAAAAATTAACAGCAATTTAGTGTTGTGTCTAAGAGGCAATATAGACCTTATGCAGAATAATCCAAGGTCATTACAGAAGTGTTGATTTTAGGAGGGGGTGGCAAAGGCCAACATAAGTGCATCTAATAGTACTTTTCCCTGTCAAACTTGTTTGTTGAACACACTTTTGCAGCTCTGGTGGAAGAAGTTTATTCTGCTCAACGGGAACGTGATGAAGCTGTCATGGCAAGGCTTAGGTTAGCCAATGAAGAGAGAGATGAAGCATTTCTGCGAGTCCAGCGTTTGGAAGAGTCTCTCAAAGAGTAAGTCTACGTGTCCTACACCATGTAAAAAGGCTGTTGTGTCAGTCTGTGACAGTCATAAGCTGCTCAACGGTGGTTATAGGAAAACCTGGCACATTATTATCTGTGCAATAAATTAGACTAGGGCTAGTCTTACTGTGTTATTGGTTAATTTGTTAGCTGTTTTATAAAACCGTATTTTTCTGTGGAGACTGAGAGAAGGTGAATAATTTTGATCACAAAAATTAAAAATATAATCAAAATCTTCAGTATTGATTTATTGAGGGAGAAATAAGATGAATGTGACATTTTATAAGGATCTTTTGACACAGAGTAGCAGAATGCCAGTCAAGAGTTGCAACATATAGAAAATCAATCAAGCCTTTAAGCCCACTAGACATTTTCTTCAGCAAAATTTCTACTAATTATATGGGTGACACAGTAAAAATATATGGTTTTTATCCCCCTATCTTTAGTGTAGGAGCAGTCTGTAAGGTAATAACGGTACAATTAATAGTTCATAGATTTTTATGCATGACATCCTAACACAACAGAAATAGGCAATCTTATGTTAAACAGAACTAGATCAGGAGAAAATTATCAAGAGTGGTTTCTTTCTCCCTTGGGATATATGCATCTTTGAAGCTACAGTTTGCTTCTCCATGGACAAGGGAATCTTTGTCCATCTGATTTGGGATATCTTGGTGATCATCTTTGTTAGTCCCCAAAAGGGTAGTCCCACAAAGACTAGAATGGCTGAGAAATTTCTCTTACTTTTCTACCAGGAGAAATGAAAAGAAACAAGCTTTTAATGGCAGGAGACTGAATAGGTGCAGTTGTGTAGTTACCTAAATGAGAGGCAATTATGTTTTAATTAATTAATTCTACTAAGAACAGTCCTCTTTCGAGCAGAAAATCAATCATCTTCTTTTGGGTATTTTTTATAGTTGGACCAGAGAATATTACCTAAATTATTTTCAGTAATCTGCACACAGTTTGCCTACCATTACTCTGTAGAATTTACAAGTTAATAGAGTAATCTTGTATGTTCCAAGAGTAGGATTTTGTATGGCTTCAAACATCACATGATCCTGTATATAAATAGTTAGCATAAACTCAAGATCTTTGGTCTTAATGCACTCAAGTAATGCAGAAAATTAATTATTCTTGTCAACAAACCTGGTCAATGACTTGGGTTTCTGGCATATTACTGCTTTTCCTGCAGTGGAATCCATAGACACATGGGTGGCAGTCCTTGACACACATGATTTCACTCAGAACACCTTCACTTGTTTTCCCTCCAAGCTCTTCTGTCTGCTTCACTCATGTGCTTGAAAACTGACTTAGTTCTTAGCAAAAGTATGAGAAAGGAAAAGAAACTCCACTTCTCAAAGAACATGCACAGTACCTTCCTCAAAAGCATGTCATTGCAGAAGGCGCTGGAAACACTGGTAATGCCAAGGTAGTACTTGTTCCCAGGAGAGCCAGTAGCTCTCTTGACTGATAGTTTGAAGCCAAGCTATTATATTTTATTGCTATCATTTAGAGAACAGCAGTTGTACTAGCTGTCATCCACTTGGGTGTTCTTTCCCATGCTTTCAGAGAGGTCTGATACCCTGATACCGTTCACTGTCTCAGAATTGGTTTAGGAGATTTCCCTGTAGAGAACATCAGCTTTCTTTTCTAGCTACCACCCTTGGTAGTTTCTTCCTTTCTTACAGTAGTTGTTCAAAAGGTCAAGTTCCCTGTCTCAGATGTGGAGCACATAGAGGTCTGTGGTTTTTATAAAGAACTTTGGCTACTTGTGCCACACTTATCAAGTTTTAGAGCACAGGTCACTCTTTCCATCTGCTTTGGACTTACTCCAATGAGAGAACTTTACTAGAGTGCAATATTGAACAGCCTGCAACCTTTATTAAATGCTTTAATGCTTTCTTTAAATTAGCAACTGAAGCAGTTCTAATTTCATTGTTTAACTGTAACAACCAAAATTCTTTCAGCCCTGTTGGCCCTAGGGGTAATGTTATCAGAAATGTGTTTAGAACTGGGGGAGGAGGAATCCTTGGTTATTGTTGTTTAAAATCATGAGGTTTTTATTCATTGTCTATGCACAGCACAGTAGACTTAACAGGGCAAATACGCAGCTCTGGATGCTACTTTTTAAAAAATATTGTCAGCTAAGGAGGTGTTTGTATACCTACAAACAGATCCCTTGTAGCAGTAATATGCTGAAAGTATGCTTATAGCAGAAGTTAATGTTCTTTTTTCCACTCCCATTTCTCCCTAAGGTATCTTGCTTATCCAAGCCTGTTGGTTGGCTGGGTGATTTTGTTGACCCCACACTTTTAGCAGTGTAGGAGTTCTCTGGAGAAGCTGGGTCAGTCCTGCCAATTTACTTTGACAAATACTGTTCTTTTCATTGTGAATACAAACGAGCTGGAGATCCATTTTTAAGTCCCACATGAAGTGGTACTTAGAACAAGGCAAAAACATATAGCAGAATCTAAAACAGGATCTTAAAGCAGGACCTAAACCAAGGATCCAGATCTGAGAATTTATTATAATAATATATTAATTAATACTGTTATGTTTGTTATTTTATTATTTGTGTTACTTTAGGAATACAAGTTAACAAAAGTTAGCTTTTATTTTTTTTAGTTCTGGTGCTAACTGAATATGTTGGAATAGTTACTGCTTCTGAATGCCATATAAATATAACAGCTGTTGTACACTGATAGTATATTCTGAAATATTTCTTTTTAATTTAAAAATTTCTATACTGGTTGATTTACTATGCCTTATGTACTGTTATCTGCAAAAACGAATGGAAATTGTGGTAGTGTGCTGTCAAGTGTTCTGTAATGTGTTTTAGCTAAAATCATGTCTTTGGAAGAGTACCTGTCACAGCACTGCTGATGTGTTGCTGTGTAGAAGATGTTTAATAGTACTGTATATGTCTTAAAATATCATAGGCTACTTTTAGTAGAAGTCACCATTAAGTAAGTAGTAGTGGAGTGGTAAGGTAACTTTAATATGCTCATTTTTCCAGAAGAGAGATCTCTGTCCATTTAACTAACCTTAGGTAAAATAAAATGTGTACTATCCCATTTATTAGATTTTTGTGCTATCACTTACTACTTTTACACAGCCAGTGTTCAGTGCTGTATGACTAAATTCCTCGTATCATCTTTGTATTTGACAGGTCAATATATGTTCTGTTGAAATAGAAAGGGAGGAAAGTGCTGGCAGGTTTGTTCCAGAATTAAATAAGGGCCTTGCAGAGAATTGGCTTAGCTTCCTATTTTATGCAAGATATAAAATAAAAATATTTTTAAAGTTACTTCAACTGGTTTGGGATTTTTCCCTCATTTTGAAAGAAAGAGGTGGAAAAATAATTACTTAAAAATGAAAAAAACCCTATGAACAAAAGTCGTGTTCTGTTTCATTTGGGGTGCAGTAAAAACAAAACAAAACAAAACAAAAAAAAACCCCAGCATGTAAAAGTTGTAAGCCCAGAAATAAATAAAATAAAAGCATCAGTCATTTCTATCACTGGGGAACTTTTTTCATCTAAGCACATATGAACAATTGATCCTTGTAGTCATATATAGCAGTAAACATTAATAACTTAACAGTCTGAAGTCAGTGCTGAAGATACGGAGCATTATTGAAAGATGGAGTCGAGCAGGTGGCACTTTAATATGTTCAGTGTCATGGTTGACTCTAAAGACTAGTAGAATGAAATTACTTGAGGTTCTAAAGATTTAAAAAGCGAACTCATTTTGCTGCACTAAGGAAATGCTACTGATCAGGCTTTCTGTGTCCCTTTTTTCTAGGCTAGAAAATATTAACCCTGAAGAAAATGACATGGTAAGCCATTCTCTGAGGAGATTTCTTGATGTCAGTCTTATATCTTAGAGGCTTAAGTTCAATTGAGTGGGTTTCAAGAACTAAGATGTGGGAAAAAGAAGAATTGACACACTAATAATGTACATCTTTGCCGCAATATGAAAATTCAATAACTTCACTCAGTCAATTTACAATTCACATGTGCCTATTAATTAAAACCCTATATTAAATAAAATATATTAAAACTTCATGTCTGACTAACATATAATGCTGTTGGTAGACATTACAGGAATTACTGAACAGAATAAACAATGCAGACTCAGGGATAGATATACTGAAGAATGGAGCTATAATTCTGAACCGAATACACAGGACCAAAGAACGTAAAAAGAAAATAATAGCTGAGGAAATGAATGCAGTAATAGAACAACGGGATGCTGCTTTATCTCAAGTAAGTCTCTACAAGTATATAATCACTCAGTAAAAAATTTCTTTTTTTCTTTCTTTTTTTCTTGGGACTGGTTTACTTTCAGGGAAGAAACTTATTTTGTTTACTTTTCTCTCTTGAAAATTTCAAAGGAGAGCCCTTGTAGTAAATGTCTGATTACTAATCAAGTTTTTCTTCATGGTAGTAGTGGCCATTAAAATGGCATCTCTGTGTTTTCTGAGAAAAGTTATGTTTGTATTTTTTGCACTTCATTACTATCTGTCTTCTTTTTAAAACACAATTGTTTTCAATGAGTTGACCAATCTAAAAAGCTATTAAGGGCTTAGTTTTGCAGTATGCTGTATTGGTGAAATGCATTGGGTGACAAGTAACTGGGACAGAAGGATTTTATAAAAGGTTATGAGTAGCAAAAATATACATTAAAGGAAGGTAACAGTACCACATGCAACAATGCAAGCAGTTCCTCCCTTTGTTGCTTTACATTCAGGAGATAAAAATCAGCATGTGGTCCTTGACTCTCAAAGTCTTACGTGACTTGAAAGAATCTGGGTTCTTTTTTCTGCTCAGATCACTCATTGCCTGCAATTTCCTATTTTGAGAGAACAGTAATTGTCTTCATTCTCTTTACCATAAAGAGAGTTTCCTTGCTCTTCTCATCTCATGGAAGAATTTTTCTGTTGTTTCTTTGGTTTGAGTTTACATTTTTTTACCCACCATTTTTAAACAGAATTTTAACTCAATAGGAATAAGTTGTAGGGAGGAACAGTCCGATTAGGTAATATAGCTCCTGAGAAAAGATCTTAGACTGGATGAAGCTTCTTATGCCAGGCAACAAATTTCATCTGACTCTTCCAATACTGAAAATTTTGATTTTTAATGTAAGTAACCAAAGTTGGCCCACTAATTGTATCTAATTTCTGCTAGATTTAAAGTCAGGTTTGTGATCTTTAATGATATCAATAATGTTAATTGAATTTATATTCTATTGAGAAATCCTCTAATAAAACTGCCCCCTCTACAAACCCTCTACAAAAAGTGTTTTCCACACTTTTTTCAGTAATTTTTTGCATTCTTTCCTACTTTAACCTTGAAACCCCCATCTGCCTGTTGTGTCTGTCAAGTATGTATTGCAAAAAAATATGAATGTATTATCTTAATGTATTATTATTACTTTCTCAGTCTATTTTTTTGCTTTTATAAAAATATTGCTGGGATGTTTCCCGGCACAGCTACTGGGAAGCATCCTACAGCCCTTCCAAAAGTTTATGTTCTTTCTTCTTGCACAGGGCATTCGAAAAGTGAGCATCTTGTAACAGAAAAGCTTTCAGCAAAAGGGAAAGATTTCTTGATATTTTTGTTTTAATTATTTCAGTTTTTAATTCTTTGTTGAAGTGCATACTTGGACCATAAAACTTCTGTGAATGTCAAAAGAATTTCATTGTTGGGCATTTTAATTCACGTTTTAATTCAATTGATTTTAAGCTGCCTGTTTAAGGACTAATATTTTCCAAGTAAACAACTTGAAAATAAAGATAATAATTTTGGATATTAATAGCTCAAGTGTCACCACTGGCAAAGCCTTCTTTAGGTATATCAGCAAAAAGCACAAGTAATGTTAACTAGATACTGCAGCTGAAAAAATAAATTAGTAGAGTAAAAATCCTCATGAAATGAAGATATAAATATTTGATATTAAGCTGTAGTATTATGGTATCAGTAGCCATTTATACCACCATTGTTTTAAATTAATTGTTATTAATAAAACTATTCGTCGTGTGTTTTCAAATTTGTGATGCTTTTACAGCTGTTACTGTTGAATCTAGAAAATAGGCCCTTGGAATTGAAGCTACCTTTTCAACCTGTGTTTCTCACTTGATGATTCCTTGGGAATTCGTACCATACTTGAATTATTAGTAGTCTTTTGTTAACATTGCAATAGCAGTAGTTATTACAGTGCTAACAGCAAGAACAATAGGAGAGGGATTCTACATTAGACCACAAAGGGACTAGATATAATTCAGGGGATGTATATGCTTAGCATAACAAATGAAAATTATTGGAAGTTAGATCTGGGGTTGCCTCAGGCATTCATAAGAATGCAAGTTAAAATCTTTTTGTAGAAGTGACATCAAATATGAAGGGGGGAATTGAGAGCAGGTTGAGAAGAAGCAAAAATAGAGTAAACCATTAGCATGCTGTGGCTGTCCTCTGGAAAATGCATTAGTAAAGTTCAGGGGTCACTGGGCAATGTAGGTTGAATGTTTCGTGACACATGGTGTTGCTTTGTTCCTGGTTGCTGTTGTGTAGTGCTGGAGACAGCACTCAACTTCATTTGAATGACCACTATATCTGGTTCCATATGATACCTACAAAATAACAAGAGTTTGGACTGACTGTGTTTAGTGAGGCTGCATTTATTACTTTTCACTGTGATTTTCTTCACAATAGCCTGGCATTTGGCAATTGAGCACAGTGAATGTAAGTAGTGTCTAGCTTTTGGGGATTAACTCACAGGATTTTTGATTTTTCTGAGTAAGCAACAATAATATGAAAACCTTCATAGCTCACATTGCTTTGATTTCAAGTGAGGAATAGAGTATATTTCTAAAGAATGAACATTCTATAAACTATGCATTTCCTATGACCAGTAAATAGAAATTACTTTCAGCTAGTCTTTTAAATTCAGTTTCATCATGTTTTTTTTTTGGTAGCTATACTACTGAGGTGCATTATTTGGACTGCAGTTGCAGCATACTCAATGATTAGCTAGTTGTGATTCTTCTGTTTGGATTTTATTTGAACAATTCTTTTATTCTTCAAAGAATGAAGAGCACTCTCCATGTCTTGGAAAGGCCATAAAAATGTTTTTTCTAGCTGTAACATCCAAGAACCTCTGTGTATGATTTGAGATTTCCAGCGTGAGCATTGCTTCTTACTAGGAAGCAGATTGAGGCACTTCTATCTGTATTGAGCTGTGCGAGTGTATGTAATCTCAGATCTTTCACTAGATTGCTGAGCAAATATGCAAACTACTTTTTGTATGTGTGAAAACAAATGACATGGTATAAACTCAAATATTTGATACTACTTTTAGTATGTATTTTCAAGTGAATAATAAACAAACAACTAAAGCATGGCTAAACATTGACATCCACCTTCTCCTGTATCAACCCCCTTAAAAAAACAAACTCAACAGTTTGGTTGTATTTGCTAAGATATGTTTGTTAGTGAACAGATATTGTGTGATACTGAGGATCTTCAGTGTGTTTTATGACTGATCCTCTGAAAGAAATAAAACATCATTTTCATGTCTGTAACATTCAGTTTTGTCTTAACCCATTCAGTGAAAAAAGTATTTATTCAATTGATCATAGTACAGTTTTTAACTTTCTTGAGAAATCTCTCTTGCTTGAGTAATCCAGTTTGTGACAGACACTTAGTAGAGATTCCATATGGCATAGTCACATTGTGTGATCCTCATAAAATAATCTAAAGAAGTGGTTTCCAGCAGGAGGCAATGCAGTACAATGTCTCAGCCACCTATTAGCCACATCACACCTTGTGGACAGGAATGTTAATATCATTACAGGGTTGGCAGCTGAAGACTTGAGTAAGTCATTACAATTACTTTTCTTCTGGTTTAGACAAGAAAGGGGACCTTTTAATTGGTAAAGCTTGAAGGAAGTGATTTTTTTAAAGCTCATTAAGAGATTAGGAGATTGTGTGTTTGATATGTTTCCAGTTCTAATTAATTCTGTAATGTGGGAGTTTTTTAATTAGTAACAGTTCTATATAGAGTTTTAAATATTAAAGATACATATAATTTGCTGTTAAGGAATAGCAGTGGTTTCATGGCTGGCAAAGTATCATCTGTAGTACACTGATCTTGAAGCAATAGCATAACTGGCAAGCAAACCTGGTTTTACAGCTTTGAGTAGTTTGACCACATCCTGCTGTGCAGGAACATGCTTATGACTGTTCATGTAAAAAATTGGCAGTCACCCAGTTGCTCATCTGAAGCAAGTTAAAGAATCCTTCTCCATTTTGAGGCGCTGTTTGGCAGCAGGCAGCACTTTATCATCATTGAAAACAATGACGAGATGCACTATGCTTGACTTCCCATCATTATCAGTTTCGACTAATGACTAATCACTGATAAATGTCTTACAGCAAGTCAGCTTCTTGGTAACTTTTATTTTTGTGGTTTTGTTCTGCTAAAGCAATTTTCCTCCTTTTACTCCAAGTAGTGTAAATGAAAGTAGTGTTGCCCGTGATTTACAGAGCATTAAGGCATTCTCAGCACAGAAGTGAACAGGTCTTACTGAGGTAGTAAACCCAAGACCTATATGAAATGTAAAAACAAGAAATATATATGAAACAAAATTTACAGATCTCGGACCCTTAATTGGGGAATACTCAGGTGGCAAGTTACAACGCCTCACGACTCTTGGGACAGAGGTGATCCCTTTGCAATCTAAACCACAGTGTGGGATGTTATTTTTTGTACTTTTAATTAGAAGTCTACTTTTATACTCTGTGTTTTGGTACCCTTTGGCACTTGTTGATTAAGAATGCTAATCAAGTTCTTGGCAGGCAGGAGTATATCTGACAGTATCCTCCTACCTACTCTCTCAAGGTGCTTACCCTACTTTTCCATTTGCCACTGATATTTGGGAACAGTAAGAGAAGAGATAGGATGCTGTATTCACAGTTGTTTATGAAGTGGGCATCTGCTGTTGGGTACTGATGATTTTGGTCATGAACTTATTTCAAGAGGAAAGTGGAAGTAAAGGGAATGTTTATTGTACTTTGAGGATCCAAGAGCCATGCTTGTTCGCTAATGACTGGTTTCCTTTGGGAAGGCGACAGGCAAGTTGATGTTGTTCTCATTTGCATCTCTTTCTCTGAGAGGTAGCTGATAAATGGGCATGGGGAAATTCCTTGCCAGCAGGATGGTTTAATAGAGAGAGGACACCTGTCTGCAAGATACCCCTTTTTGTCCTGTGAATTTAGTCTGAGTCCTGAGACAAAGCAAAGGGGATATGGAGTAAGATATAGAGTAGATTAAAAAAGAAAAATAATTTGAGATTTATCATTAGCAATTGCACAGTGACTGCAGGGAGTAAAGAAAGAGGGGTTGGTTAAATAATTGTCAGTGTGATTGGGATTCACATGAGTGGCCTCAGGTAAAGCTCACAGATGTCTCTTCTTTGGAGGCAATGCTGAGTAAAAGGGATCCTGAAGGGAGATCACAAAAAGCCAAATTATATGAGCAGTAGTTGTGATTAGTAATATTAGTCTGATTGCATTTCACTGCAACAGTGCTTTAAAATGTCACATTTCATTTCCTCTGTACCTAAATAAAGGTAATCCATTGTAAGTTTGACTAAAAATTAATGTTTTAGGAAGTCCATGTTATACTGAACATGGTTAAATCCATATTTTCTTTGCTTCTTCTCAGAATAAACCAAGTGAATCTCCACAAGTGCCAAACTGATCCAGTGATTGCTGTATTTGGAATGTATTGTGAACAATGCTGAAGAGCATCAGGAATCTTTTGCATCACATGAAAGGGCAGTTTCTTCACTACTTGACTACTTAGTTTTCTAAAAACAAACCCAGTTTGAAAACATATAATAATTCTTTACTTTCCAAGATGATTAGGTGTGCTCTGACTCTCTACCTTGGATATATTTGTGCTGGCTTTAGCATGAATATTTTCCAGTAGAAAATGCCGTTAAATATTTGGCTACATTTAGGAGATCACTAAGTATTTTTTGCCTCTGAAGTAGGAAATTTAGTCCACTGGAGACTTAACTAGAGAAGAAACTGGACAAACTTTGTTTCTTACGTGGGTTTTCTGATTTGTGTAGAATGTCACCCCCAAAAATAACACCTGTTTAATCTTTTGCCATAGTGCTCTGTTTAATTTGATCAGGGTATGTAATTCACAGTTTTCAAAGCATTAAGAAATCTGAGTGGTGACATGGTAGGAGAAGTTTTAGGGACACTACAAATCTGTGTTTGTAGTGTCAGTTTGTCTCTCACGCTGATGTCACAGAAGTTGTGATTTCTCTGCAGGCATGTATCTGTTAATAGAGCATTAAACTCTTTGGCTTCACTGGAGTTGAAATTTCATTAGTGAAAGCAAGGTTTTGCAGTTTATTCTTTGGTTTAGACTTCAGTGAATCTTTGGTTGCATGAGGTCTTGCATTTTTTGAGTTAATACTTGCAGCTTGAAGTGCAGGTCAGATGGTAAGTCATTAGTGGAGGGAGAGGAGAATCTGAAGGAAATTACCCTGAGGAGCTGTTATACTGAACTTTTGTATTTAGTCCATGAATGCTAAGTGTGAGTAAATATGTAAATGTTAATGAAGTGTTTCCTTGAAGAGAGGGATTATGGTTTTTCTTTTTGAGCTTTAGAAGCAAAATTTTAATTGATGCTGCATTTCTTCTTTTTGCTGCCGTAAGGTTTTGACTGAATGATGCCTGGAGACACATCATTGTTTGCATTGTTAAATCACCTGTTGTTCCTCTGCAAACAGTGTGTTGTGCAGAATTCAGAAAATACATGTCTGCATAGTATTTGAGGGCATGATCAAGCTTGATATCTTTAATTGTAAACTTTAATGAATTTCCAGTTGAACATTCATCCCCTCTTCAGTACCTAGAAACTCCTCACCTCTTTGAAAATGGCAGTAAATTTGCATGCAAGCTTGTTCCATTAATTGCTATTTGACACATCTATCATGGGCTAAGCTTTATATTCACACAGCTTAGACTTTCAAGCCAATTTCTGGAATTAATTTAAATATTTAATGTCAAAACCCTAGGACGAAAGAGAGGAAAAATGTTTTGTATGCTTATTGATCACCTGTTTCAGTAGCAGCAACCCACAGAGGAATTTCCAATGTGATAAGAGAAGAATTCAAACAATTTTCCTTCTGAAGAGTATCACTGTGAATGCAAGAAGGTTTATAGGTACCAAAACTCTGCATCCAATAAGGTCTGTAGGTACCAAAACTCTTGTACGTGTACCTTAAGTAAGTTTTCCATGATGCTTAATATTTCACAGTTTCAAGTTAGGTACTGAGTGTTGAATCTGATTTGGCTTTGGTTACTTGTTGGAGAAAAGGTTGGATTTTATTAAAAATTGAAAAAAAAAACCCACCCAAAACTGTGTGCTTTGTATGAAAAGCTGGTTTCCTTAGCCAACTTTCTAAGGAAACTTTATGCAAAATTACTTTGTTATTTTGGGTACGCAAATGAATTTACATAATAATTCTTTCGATAATCAAAAAAGATTTTTGTGTTTCATTTTATCATTAATCTGGAGTCTAAAAAGGTTAATATGCCTGGCCTACAAGTTCACTTGCTTCTCCTACCTTGACCCTTTTTTAGTGTTCATAAGTTGCAATTTTTGTTTTATTATGCCTGTATTATCAAGCAGTGTGAATTAGCAAGGGGTGGATCTGGAGTATGAAGTAGTTCTCAACATCTTACATCCATATTAACCCCTTTCCAGAATGGGGAGGGGGGCATTTCTTTTGGTTTGGTTTGGTTTGGTTTGGGGTGTTTTGTTTGTCTGTTTTTTTTTTGTCAGATTAGCTGTAGTCAAGTCCTATTAACTGAATACCATTTGTGTCAGAAAGCACTAGGTGAATTCCTGGTCTGAGGCATCTTTGAGTTTGCTTAAGTCAAAAAAAGAATTCAGTCTGTTTTCTCCAATAGCACTCCATGGTGCAGAACAAAGCATAAGTAGAGAAAGTGCAGAGTGTAAATTTTGTATTATATGAAATTAAGAGTAAAAATCAGATAATTTTAAGAAAGAAAATGAGATTTATTAAAATAAATAGGGAAGTAAAAACTATCAATGTTCTTGGAGAAAGTATTCTAGTATGTTTGTATTCAGAATTTCCTTTGAAAATTATTAGACTACTTTATATGCAGACTTTTCTGGTGCCAGTTTTTGTCCTGTCATCAAGATGTAATTGAACTTGGTTCTATCAAGGAGAAATAGGTCTCAAACTAGTAGTATTAATTGAAAATAAAGTGGTACACAGAAAGAAAAGTTTGGATTTAATTGTTCAGTGGAGATATATTC
Source organism: Chloebia gouldiae (assembly GCA_003676055.1). Classification (NCBI taxonomy): domain Eukaryota; kingdom Metazoa; phylum Chordata; class Aves; order Passeriformes; family Passeridae; genus Chloebia; species Chloebia gouldiae. Next base: position 18,819,514 of record QUSF01000004.1, on the reverse strand, counting down.
AAAGAATAGCAGGCAAACTATATTGCTGATAGTGGCACTTCTACAAAATCAGTAATTGACGAAGAGTGTTGTAGGACATGTAGCTAAGAAGAATGAATAGAGCTACTTTTTGTTGACTTAATTTATTTTTATTTCCAGAGTCCCTGAGGTGAAATATTGACCTCTCTTACAGAATTAGAATACCCTCCACAGTCATCCTTATGATTCAGCATATGTGCTAAGCTGTAAAGAGAGGAGATGAATAAGGCAGCTGAGGTCTAGCAGTAACAGAGGATATAAGGAAAAATTACTATGATGATGACAAGCTGATTATTCATTTTCAACAGAACTGTAAATTATTGTGACTGAAATCTGGGACTTAAAAATGTGTTTATTAGCCATTTCTTTCTTTTCTTTTGTCCTTTGTCCGGACAAATGGACAGAATGTACTACAAGGTACACCTGCAATGCCATGATACAGTATCAGAATAAAAATAAATTTGGGACTTAAAAATGTTTTTTCTAGTTCAATTTTTTTCTAGGTTTTAAACTATTTTTAAATGATCAGGTAACAATTACCAAAATGGCAGTATTCTCCCTTGGTTTGGTCTGAATATCATGACCTTTTTTTTGTTTGTGAAGTTGTTAATCAATTTTTCCAAGTCCTTCAGCTTGATGAAATTATTTTATATATTCTGGTTTAAAGTGTGTAGTGATTCTGACAAAAAAAAAAGGAACAAGAAAATCTATCAATATTCTCTTTATGAAAGAGAGATTTCACAGTAGCATTAACTTATCTTTGTCTGGTTCACCAAGTATGCCTACATTTGTTTGTTGTATGGCTTTACTATTTCGTGCTTCAGATTGTGAGTATCTAGGATTTAGCCTCTTTTCCATGTTCTGTTTATTCACTGTTAATTATTTTTCAAGCTGAGTTGCTTGAGAACAAGAAAAATTTAGCTTCCATTACCCTCTATTGCAAATGAAGGACAGACTTTCCTATTGCATGTAGTCTGCATGTGATTGTATGATGCTCTTGTAAGGGAACTTTTTAATGCTTTCTGATGTTAATGCTTTGTTGTAATGTTTTTGATTTATAGTTAAATATGAAGCACAAAATATCATTTTAGTTTATAATTTACTTTTTTATTGAAAATGCTTTAAATTACACAATTCAAATACATAAAAATACTTAAAGGTCCTTAAGAAGCTGTGACTATGTAAAACATGTGGCTATAAGAAAAGAAAAATTATTGCAGATGAAGAACAGTATTAAATCATACAAGTATGACAACTTTTTGCAGTTCTGGAGTTGTTATCAGAAATACAGAATGCAAGTGTCTAACTACAGAGTATTTAATTGGTCTAAAATACTGATGCAGTAATGCTTATGATTGTGCATGTCATATTGTTAATAACAGCATTGATAACTATCTTTTGAGAGAGCAATTTTAACAGTACCTATTATTTATTAATTACTAGCTATAAATATGTAAATATAACTATATATATATATATAACTATATATATATATGTGTGTATATATAAATATAACCAAACTTATGCATCAGTTATTGGTCATCTTTCAGTTAGGCTTTTGCTTATTTCTTAATTAGCTATAACACCTTTCTCTGCTATCTGCAGAAGTATTATCAAAGATTAGAGCAACCCCAAAAAACAGTGTAAAGCACTCTGTCAAAAGAATGGCAATGCTCCTCATTATCTCTTGAGATTACTTTTCATAATAGTTAAGATTTTAACTTTTTCCTGACAGTGATCTGTTGTCTTGCATTCAGTATGGGAGTGAACACTAGGCCTCTCTGTGAGTTTAATTCTTTCATCTTTAAGACAAATTTCTTAATCTTTTATTTCTTAGTCTACAAGCATTCTTTCAGCCTCATTGCTTGGGCTTCTGTTCACAATCAAATTGTTAGGACTTAAACTGAATCTTAGTGTGAAAAACAAGTCTTGAAAGACTCACTGTGAAAAGGGGAGCATCCAGTGCCAGCTTTCAAGAAGAAACACCAAAATTATTCTTAATATCTTATGCTAAATTGTTCTATCAGCTGGCCTTCTACTGTGGGGCCAGCCAACAGCCGCGTCTCTCCTTACATGTTCTCCTTATGTCTCCTTAGGTATGGTGTCTCCTATGGTATCTAGACTCTTCTCAGCAGTAGTTATGCATTTTACCTGATTGGTTCATTTTGGCAGGCAGGCCTATCACTTTGCTTTCAAATATTTTTATAACATTCTTCTGTCTTGATGTTTTTCTTAATTTTTTCTCCTCTCAAGGTGTCCTATCCCCTATACATAAAGAATGGAATTGCCAAAATGAGAGCAGTGTAATTGCACAGGTCAAAGGCAGCTGATTTTAGGTTAAAGCATTTCTGCTTTTCCGTAGCATATCTGAAAGCTTAACGTGACTGTTATGCAAAGCTGCAGGATCAGCCCACTTGAGAAGGTGCATCTATTTGGATATCTAGTTACATCGATCTCTGTAAAACACCTTAATGAAATTAAAGCTAAATTTTGTTACAATTATAGTCTGTTCAGATTTAACTGCTATTTAATATTTTCAAAGTCTTATTCATGTACCAAAATTATACAGGCATTTCTCTGTGTTACCAAAGCTGAGAAATACATAATTTCTAAATGTGTGGTTTTGTTTTAGTTTTGCAGAACTTTGGTTTACTTTCTTGAATCTTTCTTTGTGGGATGCCTTTGTATTCTATGTATGATTTATTTAAAGTTCATGCAAAGCTGATTAATTTCTTGATTTTTTAAAAATTATTTTCATTCCACTTTTGCATATAAACAAACTGTAAAAGCTATTTAGAATACAATTTGTGTACTTTCTGTTACTTTCTCCATATTGATTAGACAGAATAGGTTTTCACAGTAACATTTGAAGATTTGTAATTAGTTGCTTCATTTTCACCCTTATACTTAGTTAAACACTGCCATTAATATTGCTTTCACATAGTTATGTCCTTCAGTATTCAAGTTTCCTAAAAATCTATGGAAAAAGAGCAAATACTATGGATTGGGATGATTTGTTTGAAAAATGCCTGTTGTCCCTGACTTACCTGCAGAAGTTTGTGTTTTCACCTACCTAGTTGTTTTAGGTTGTAATAATCTCTAGTTTAAAGTAGATTTTATTAGATGTTAAACAAGTTTTGTGTGGACATATTAGACACCAGAAATTATTCAAGAACTGCTACTTAAGCAACTGATGACTCAGTTGAGAAATTTATCAGGACAGACAGTATGTACTACAAGGTACACCTGCAATACCATGCTTACAAGATCAGACTAAAAGGATTTTAAAACTCTGCCATGTATACAGTGATCCATGATACTGTTTTCTTGAAAAATGTGATGATATTTAAAGATGGACCAGAAGTATTCCTGTCCTTTTGTGCAGTAAATGCCAACTTAATGTTTCAGCAATAGCCTTGTTTGCATATGGATTTTACAAAAATCCATTGAAGATTATTTGAAAACCAGCTCATTAGAATGACAGATTGCTTACCAAATTTTGTTTTCTTGTCAACTAATATTGGTTACATTCAATTAAACAAGGTTGTACTTTCTAAAAGCATAATCTCACTGTGCAGCTGAGTGCCTTGCCTATATCTGCAAATCAGATTCCTAATTTCTAGATCTAGTTGGAAAATTAGGCTGTGAATGTTTCTAAAATTTCTCCTTTTCCTACAGCTTTCACATTTTCACTACCTCTGTTCTACTATATACATTGAGTACCAGCACTGCAGATTATTAAGTGAGGGTGAGGGAAAGGCTTTAAACAAAAGCAATTGTCAGCTTTCTGTCATGGTGTGTTGTCAGATGTTTGACAAGCTGTCTCTTGGCCACAGGCCATTTGGTTGTAATGGAGCTGACTACTCTTCCGAGGAACCAGCAAAACATGTGGCCACGTGAAGCAATAGCTCCATGTCATTCGGTCACATCAATAAAGCAAAGGTTTGGGGTGTAGTAATCCCAGTTCTGACATGATCTTGTTGGTTGATTAAGATTCTTAAACTCTCTCTGCTAATTTGTCATCCCACAAAACAAGAAACTACTGTTTACTGATTTGATTTGAGTGTTGGAAAACGTCATTAGTCGGTGTTTACAAAAAGTTACAACATAATTATTTATGAGTATAATTAAAGAAGAATCATACAATAAAGAGTACATGTATGGTAAAAAAAGTGAAGTAAAAATGTAAATAAAAAATGAAGTGGTGAAGTGAACCTTATTCAGGCCAAGACAAGAACTGAGAATTAGAGTGCACATTTTTTGTACATTCTGCCATGCAAAAGAAGGGAAGAAAGATGCTGAATTTGAAGGAGGGAGAAGCTGAAGAACATGGAGAGGGGAAACTTACACTTCTTCCTTTCAGCAATGAAGGAGAAGTAAGTTGCTTTTTTTAAAGCTATTTTAAAATATGGTTTATGGCTTTCTGAAATTTGTGTTCCATCCATTAGTAACACATAATCTTTGACCAAAGCTCCTTGCAAATGAGTATGTGGAAGAACATTGATTTGGAAAATGCATGCTAAGATCATAAATAAAATAAGAATAATATTTTAATATTCAGATGCTTTGACTTGCTTCTTGGTGGCCTTTCTTGCAGTACTACTTAGTACCTTACTATGGTAGAAATTATTTCAGGTAGGCAGCAGGGTATTTAGGTCCTGGTTTTTGTGTAAGTGGTATATTAATGCATGTTCTGCTTAAATGGCAGATTTATTCCAAAACCTCTGGGGTGTTGTGCATTTTTATTCTTTAAATGTTTTTAAAGTTTTTGACTTAATTACCCTGAATTATTTTCTATGCAGAAGTTTGTGCTCTGAAATCTTCTCTTGTATCAGTATGCTGGGCTTGCTAATGTCCACTGAAAGTAAAATTTTAGACTGATCCTAGTCTAACTGTACTTGCAGACCTTTATTCAGTGATATATAATTTAGCTAATCAAGATTTACTTTTTTATTTTTTGACATTATTTTTGAAAGATAATCTTGACTCTTGAGTGCTCTTTTGCTTTTGTGATAAAATTTTAATTAGTGTTTTCCATTTGCTGAATTATTTGGGAGTATTGGTAGTTTCCTTTCCTTTTAAATATAACAGTGAGATATGAATTATAATGTCATTGTACTGTGACAATGTCTAGTCTTTCCAAAACTCTGCAGTGGGGCGTGAGCAGGTGTACTACTTGTGTACTACTCATCTGCTTACATGCTTAGTTTATACATTATTTATTAGACTTATAGGCATGAAATTAAAAAATTGAATTAATAATGTGACTTCGATGTAAAGCAGAAGTTGCTTATTTATATATGACAGGCAATTAGGAAAAAAACACTCTTAGTTGAATGCATTTTTGCTTGCTTTCAGACCCAGTACAGCCTCATGAATAAATGTTTGACTCCTGGTTACTAGGTTTGTGTTTTGATTAGAAACACAGAGGTGGAGTAAGTTTGTTAACTTATATGCGGTGGACACGAAAATGTGAAGGTGACCCAGTTATGTGACTTCAGCAGCTCCTGCTGCTGTTTCCTCCTGCAGATCAGGTGTCTGTCAGCAGCCCCTGTTAGCACAGGTGTGGTCATCCAGTGCACAGCCAGCACAGGAACTGTGCTTGAATGACCCGTGACTCACATCCAGCTCAAGAACGTCGCCTCTTCCTTTCTGTGTTTCTTGCACACTTTTATAATGAGTTTCATTGATTGTGAAAGTATTTGTGTGCTGAACTCACTGAAAAGTAGATCAGGGTTGTTTTGATCTTTGAAATATCATCATTGCAATGGTGCTAAGAAAGAAGTAAGAATGTGTAGAGAATGCAGTTGGGTGGGTATCAGTGCTACTCAGTGCTGTGGAATCGGTGCACGTGTAAGGATGGTTCACATGAAGGGTGTAAACAGTTAAACTTCATGGTCTAAATTTTCTGAATTTCTTACTGTACACTTACAGTTCCTTTAACTATTGAAATGAAATAAATGAAAACTTGTTTTGCTGCATTTGAAGTGTTCAGAAATAGACAGGGAGAGGAATGGTAGGAGGAAACCTAGTCATGCCTACAGCATATTATCTGCCTTAATGCTGCAGGCTGCAGCTGGCTTATAGTGACAAAGAAAACAAAAATGTTTTATTTGTATTTTCATGCATTTCTTTTTGTAGCTTTTTGAAGCAAGACACCATTGCATTGCTATGAAAAAAAGGCAGCATTTACATCCAAGTGTTTCTCTTACTAATAGAATATAACTTTTTAAAGACGCATGTGTTTCTGAGGCCTAAACTCTACAAAAACACTTTTCTTTTGTGAAATTCCAGTAGTTCTAAGCTGCTGGGCATTGTATAAATAATCATTCAAATGCATTTGTTGATGATTTGCTAAAACTTTGAAGTGAAGTCATTTTTCTCAGAAATTAGAAAACCTTAATACAAAATTATAATTTAATGGCAAATTTTTCTAGTGATTACTATGTAGAAACTAATTTCTTTCTTTCTCTCTTTTTAAATTATTACTTTAGAAAAAAAAAGGATAAATTCTATTTATATAAGTGCTTCCAAACATCTGCAGTTCAAAGTACATAATTCACAGTGACACCAAAGGTTGGTTTGTGTTTTGACTGGATGACTTTGGTATTATTTTTGTCTGCAAAGGAAAGAGTGTAAAGCATCCAAGTGGTGCAAGATGTTTGCCTCTCCAGAAATTGTGATGAATTTGGGACAAGGGGCAGACTGTTAAAAAAAAAAAAATATTGAGGGGAGGGGGAAGAAGGGTAGTCAGAGTGAGAACACTTGTGTTCCATTTGGCATATTTGAGCTGGGAGCCAGTCTGAAATACAGATCATTATAAATAAAGTAAGAAAAGGTGAACAAAACAATCAACAAAGAGAAGAATCAGTTGAATTCTTTTTGTTTGTTTCACATGCTTATTTGTTGTACTTAGGTTTCCACAGGTGAAGACTTAAAAATATAACGGGCAAAAACGTAGCTTTGTTTCTGCATCTTTTTCATGTTTGGTGTCTGGAATAATTATTTGTACTTCAGTTTTTCACTGCAATGAATATGTGTTAACTAATTTCAAAGCATAGATGCATTTTATCACTTCAGGAAGTATTGTGCTGTGTAGTAGTAGGATCTCAGTACCTCATAAACTTATCTTTATACATTTTCCATCAATGTATGGTGTGTCACTTACCTTGCTCATGAACATTTTACTTAAAATGCATAAAGGAAAAAAATGCATGTGGGGAAATAGTTCTGCCATTTAGATGGACTCTGACTTTCCCAGAATTTGGAGAACATAAGCCATTTTCCCAAGTTATTCAGTAGGAACTAGGTTATTTTTGTTTCACACTGCTTCAGTAATTGAGAATTGAGGTTCAGCAAGGTCTCAGTGCATAAAAGTCCATAGAATGTGGCAGAGTACTCAGTGTTTGAAATTAAGGCACTGATGTGCAATCAAGTCCTTCTGCACTGGCTGACCCAGGTGAGTGACTCAGCACTCACTTTTGATTTTTGTGTGACTTGAATAAAATTTTGTTACCTTAAATTTAATGACAGAATTAAGCTATTTTCGGGAGACTGTGGTTATGGTTTTTTTTAAACTATGGAGGCCTCATGCGACTGAATAGGGTGATCAGATTGGACCAAAGATCGCCTGCCTCACCTACCTGACCTCACTCAGGTCAGCACAGGAGCAAGCATGTTACAATACCTCCGTCTAGGCACTGTTTCAGCAAGCTCCTCAAGTGTACTCTTGTGTGTTTATGCCAGTGCTGATTTTCAAGTTTGTAAACACTGCAAGTTTTGACTTTAAATGAACAAATGTATTCTAATGAAATACTATCTTTTCTATGTCCTAATTGAATAAGACAATCAAATAATACTCAGAATTGAGGAAAGAACTTAGTGCAGAATTTTGCCTCATATTAGTACATTTACTTCATTAGACTTTGACCCCCATACCTTTAATAACAGAGACAAATCAATTCCTTTCTTTTTTCCCTAGCATATAAATAGCATAATGTGTTGACTTTTTTTTTTCCCTAGCATATTGCCATAAGTTCAGGAGAGGTTAGTTTGGATTCCTTTTAATGAAAGGCAATGAAAAATATAATATGCCATACAGTAATATTAAAAGCAAATATAGATGTAATGGGGTTAAACAGCCACCAGGACTGCATTTGCAGTAAGGAAGTGTTATGGTTTTCTGTTATATTCCATTCTAGCTGTTGCTTCCTGAGCCAGGTAGTGTCACAGTATCCTTATCTGGGCAAAACTATGCTGAAAATGAGAAAGTCATCTGACATTACCATCCCAGTTCAATGAGATGAGAGTGACGGACCCTGGTGTAGCAAAATTTGAAAATTTTGAAAGCACATGAACAGACTGATTGACGTAAGATGTGCAGAGTTAAACAGGCTTCTGCATGAAACCTCTGGGGATAGGTATCTTCATACACACCACACAGGGACCAAATAGGTGGGGACAGAGGTCGCTCTGCTCAATGTTAATGCTTTGCTGTATTCCATCTTTGTCCCTACTAACATTATTTCTCCAATGGCTTGCAAGTTTTTCTTTACTTTTGTGTAATGTTTGAACCTTTTACTTTGAGAACATCTCACTGAAGGATCATGTTAAATAATGATCAAAAAATAACTCATCAATCTGTGTAGCTGTGCAGGCACTGTAACACTATGTTAATGTGTTACAGGTACAAGTTGAAGAAGAAAATGCTGAAAAGCTGACAGCATGTTAAAGATGATTTGTTTATACAAGTGCTAAAGTTATGTTTGATATGTTAATGCAACCTCATTTTCTAGTAAAGGCCAAACACTATTAAGTGGTTATTTGCATTGATTTTTCTATCTTCTGAAATACTTGATTCAAGGTAAACCATCTTTATTCCTTTTGTGTAACTGGAGCTGGGGCTGTCTTTTAACAGTCACTTTCTGGGTGGGCCTCATGAACTTTACTCAGTGATATTCTTCTGGTCCATCTCTTGACCTCTCTATCAGTGTCCCTTTTAGCAGATGCTCCTTTTTCAATGTCTGGATTTTCCCTTTGGTGTTCCAACACTCCTACCTGGGGAGTCATTGAAAGGGGTCAGCACCCACTGCAGCTTGAACTGGTGCCTCTCACAAACATCCACATTCTGCTGAATGATGTTACCTGATGCTCATTAAAAAAGACTCAACAGTAGCCTAATAATTTACATTTTAAGATGGGAAGGAAGGATATGTTTACTTGCTATCTGTCCTTGCTTTCCTGGCTGAATCTTTCTGTTATCCTTTTGGTATGTTACGTGCTTTGCTTTTCATTTTGTGTCTTAGCTGCTTGTGATATATCCTATGCTGAGTGCAGAGGTATTTGTTTCAAAAGACTGCAGGTATTTAGAAGAGTTGCTTGGTGGAAATACAGTTAAAGAGAAGATTGAGTCCCTGTTGCTGGGAATGGGTGATGTTGTACTGACAACTGTACAGCTGGGTTATGGTTGCTCAAGGAACACTCTGAGTAGGTTTAATGAAGTTCATTGTCTGTCAAGTACATTAACACCTGATTCAGGCTAGCTGGGGTAGGAGATTTTTTGGGGGAAATGCCTTCAGAGAGAACAGATTTGAAACAGGGTTTGAAACAAGAGAGGAAACCTTTGTCAGGATTGATTTTGGGGGTGGGTTTTTTTGTACCTTCTATATTGCCTCTCTGGCTACAGAACTGTGAGTGCACACAGTACACCACGCAGGAAGTTAATTCGTAGTAAGTTGTTTGTGTGATACCTTTATAAAATTGTATTACTGATTCTGAGGCTTTAGTAGCCTTTATTTGACAAGGTCATCAGTGTTCTGATCAAGACATTTTCCATGTGGGCATGTGTCCAGACTGCTGTCATATTCCTTGATGCACTCAAAGTATCTGAGGTAGAGAAGCTGTTTTCTCAATTAACAGACCGTGTTTTGTTACATGTTGAACTGATGGGAATTTGCATTTAGGGGCACAATTAAACCTCAGATCCAATGCTTAGGTAACCTGTGTTGCACAAAATATATTGTCTATTTGAAGTTTTCCCAAGTGTGAATTTTTGCAAGCTTGAGATAACAGAATTTAGACATAGTATCTCAAATTAAACACTTCCTTTAGCTTTCAGCTTTCTTAAAAGGATACATCCAACATTTCCTTTTTGTCAGTACCGAGTTGGATGATGTCTTCTCTTCTCTGTGCTCCGAAAAGTATTTTTATATATGTTTTTAGAAGGAAATTCAGTTCTTACTTACAGCTGTTGGCATTTTAGAGGCCTGGAGTGAACCAATAAAAACACATGTTCTTTTAAAGAACATCTATTTTTACTGGACCTTGCTAACAACTAATGACACAGAATTCAAAAATGTTGGCTCAAATGAATAGAAGGGGTGCATTGTTTTAAATTCTATTTAAAAAGCTTTTCTTTACAGCAAGGTTACACTAAAATTTCACATACTTCTTCTCTTGTGAAAAGGAGTGCTTACCTTTAGAATGCTGGTTTAATATTTGCAGAGTAGCTCAGGTATCCAAGATGTAAAGTATAAAAATTTTAAGACATACACAGTGTTGCTGTTTAAGACTATTATTATAATGCTTTCACAAAGAGGGTAATGGAAGATTTTACTTTCTAGACAGCCAAGAATAAATCTGAATATCTTCTGTAAATGTATTGTTTCCAACATAGTAAAACACTCAGGTGCAAAGGTCAAATTAGATCACCATTTCTTTCAGTGACGTCCCAAATTGAATTCAAGCAGTATACTAGTTGAAAATGCCCCAGGGGTTATTTCAGATATCAACACTCTCAGTAGAAATGAAATGAAAGTACAGAATGTTCCCAAGTTTGATGTAAATGCAAATAATATCAAGGTTGACTTGATAGGGAGGTTTATCCATTTTATGTTACCTGTGTTGCATCTTTACTGTACTTTATTTGTTCTGTGTTTTGCAAGATCCTTGAGTCCTGCTCTTTATTTCAGTGTCCTGTCTTCACAGGAGTGGAGTGGAGAGCAGAATTAAGATGCACCCATGCTCTCAGTAGTACAATCTGCTCTATACACCAAGATCTTTTCTCATGTATTCATGTAGCTAGGTTTTGCTGTTTTGCTCTTATCATATTTTCACATGCCTTTTGGAATCAAGAGAATAACATGATTATAAATTCAGGTTTTGAAGGTAAATTGAGATTTTAGTCTTTTAAATAATATTTACTCTGTGCAAACTTGTGTTATTGTCAAATTGTGGATTCCAAAACAGTGTTTTGAAGAAGAATGTTGGCAAAGCAGAAAAGTGAGTGTCCTGGTGATCATACATGATGTAATGTATAGTGACTGCAGTGGTAGATTGATTTTTTTTTAATGGCGTTTAGATCACATAAGCCAAGCAAAAAAATGTTGCTAGAGAAAAAAAAAACATAATCTGTTTTTAGTTATTTACTAGTTTTGGTGCACCTTCATGTCGGCAAACAAATAGTTTTCATTCTGGACGTGGAAAAAGAGTTACATCTGGGATTCTGTGATTTGTGATTTTGTGGCGGGGAGGGTGTGAGTGTGGGTGTGTGATAAACACAGATGTTAAATATCTCAAGTATGTGAAAATGCTTACAATCAAATGTATCTTAATTTTTTTTTGTATTTCCCTATCTGTGGGAAAAATGTATTTTTTTCTTGCAATAAAAATGAAACTGTTCATTAAGAAAGTTTACACCACACGCTGAGAGAATGTACTAGGGCAGAAAAATTTTCTGCCTTTAAAATAGGTTATCCTATTAGAAATAAGCTCAGATTTCTAACAGAAGTAATGAAGTATAACAGATATGTGAATGGAATTTTTAATAGTACTTTTGGGCTTCTACAAATGTTTAAAATTTATTCAAATAGAGGATTGGATCATTCTGGTTTATATACTATACTGGATACCTGATGAGCAGTATATTTTTAGGCCTTATTTTCTGTTTAAGAATTGTATGTCTTGGCATGTCTTTAAATTTCTGTCTCAAGATCATGTAGCATTTGTTATTTTACTTAGGCCTCATTCGTAATTTGTTCAGTTCTGAAGCTTTCTGTCTCACAGTTTTTCTTTTTTTTTTAGAGTTTACATGAGGCAAGCTTCATTGTCCCATATACTTATGGGACAGTATAAGATATTAACATAATAACATCTACATATAAGAATTTCTCAGGAATAGGGTGCATATATATGATAGGAAGCTCAGTTCTGTGTTGTCCATAGTCACTACATAGTCATAGACATTTCCAGGCATTTTGAGACAGCAATGCTTACATGGACATTATATCACAATTGTTATTCTTTTTATTTGCTAATGTTTTCAGAAAGTGTGTATTAAAATATTTTTTATCAAATAATTGTCTTTTGTTCCTACAGTCTAGTAGCTGTGGGCTTTGGTGATCATATGCAAACTACTGGCTTGTAATATGTTCTAAAATGCTTCTCCTGGTACTCTGCTTTTCCCTAGTTCTAACAGTTGTTCCCATCTATCTTCTTGGTAGTTTTTTTTCGCTTTGCTTTTTTTTTTTTTTTTTTTTTTGTGGAACAGGTTTTTTTTGTAAGGCAAAGAACTGTCTGCAGACAACTAATTGCTCTTTCAAACCACAGACCTGGGCAAGACCTTTTATAGTTAATGTAACAAAGAGCAAAATATAATTTGGTTTTAACTTGCAGATTTTTAATCATTAAAATAAATGCTTAGCAGACAGCAGTAAGTCTACATGTATAGGTACACAGTAGCAAGTGCTAATTTTCTCATTTTTTGTCATTAAGTTAAATATTTAAAGAAAACAATCTTGGAGAATTAGAGTAACCTCTTAGTATGAAAAATGCAAGTCTAAACATTTCATCTATATTTTCTAATAAAAGGCTGGATCCTTGATTTGGGAGGAGGGTCTTTCATTTGCTTGCATTTCAAAATGCATGAATTCTTTCCTTTTTTATCTGCTTAATACATAAAAGCCAAAATCTAGCCATATATTGGCATAACTATGAGCCAACATTCAACCGAACATTCTGATAAATATCTTATCTGATACATAGTGGTTTTGGCATACTTTTGGACCAGGAAGAAACTGAATAATGATCCACATTTTAAAAACATAGCTTTAGTACTGTCTGGGATTGTAACTTGCTTTTGTCTGATGCTTTCACTGCTGCAGAAATGGTGATGGGCTTATTTACGGTAAGTCTTTTGGCTTGTTGAAAAAAAATATGCCCACACTCCTCTACTTAATGGGATTCTTTCCTCGTTGCAGTGCAAACGGCTGGAGCAGGAGCTTCATCATCTGAAAGAGCAGAACCAGACTTCAGCAAACAACACGAGACATATGACTGCTGAAAACAATCAAGAACGTGCTCTGAAGGTAAATCTCCATTTCTTCTTGCAGGCAAATTAAGGTTGTAAGCCCCTGGTGCCAGCTTTCTGGGCTGCATATATCAGTTGTGTACATTTCGGCAGAAGTGAGCTATGGTGTTTGCCAACAACTGCTTCTTTAAACACAGATACAGCACCCTTCTGCTATGGTTTTATTTTATTTTGTGTTCGAAAGCCACAAGAAAAAAAATAGCATGTCCTCCAAATTATTGGGCTGCTAATTAACACTAAATTCTTGAGATCTGTCCTTGCAATATTACATTGTACAAGGTGAAGAAAACTGGAATTATTTGCCTCATGGTACCTTTGCAAAACTAATATTTTAAAGCATGGCTGTTTGATCTGCTCCCAGCAGTGTGTGCTATATTAATAACATTGTTGACCGATACTACTAGTGACCGCATAGTTGATACTACTATTTGCAAAAGAGTAGCTACTTGGAATTGGGAGGAGGAATAATAAGTCTTGTCAATAAGAATAAAAATGAGCAGAGAGGCAGGAGAGGGTCAGAGAAAGGACAGTGTAAAGTGACAGGTTATTGCTGCTTTGAGAAAGGGAAATTGTAATGTCAGTGGAATTGATAGCTACATACCCTGCAATCTCACCGCTAGCCAGGATAAGAGACTATGCCAGGTAGGATGTTCAGGCATTGTGCACACCTCTTCAGCCACTTTATTCTTAAAAATCGCTTTTATTGGTAGTGGAGATACAATACAAATACAGAAGTTATTCTGTTTATACTGTGTTGTCATTTTAAAACTGATTTAGACGGTAAGATCCAAAGGTATCTCACTTATAGATAGATTTTCGTCTTCCTCCTTTTTTCTATTTTTTTTTTAATTTGGGAAACATCATTATACATACAACAACTTGTCCAAAGCTGGGTATAAGAATAAAAGTAAATCCTTGTGTAGTTTGACATTTCTCAATAAGAAAAACAATAAATATAATAATAATAAATTGAGAGAGGCTGTGTGCTGCAGAAACGCTGTATATTCCGTGGATTTATAATTACCTTCAAAATCTGTGGTGAATATTACAAAATTAGATGTGTAATACTGAAAGCAGATGAATAGAAATGGAGATCATAAACATTTAGGGGCTGTTTCTGACTGCAGTAACAGCATTATTTTAAATCTGGTGTCACTAAAAGTTAGTGCTTGCCAAGCATACTTCTTATTGAACATAGTATTGTTTTTAATTAATTGCATGCTGACTTGTTTTTCCTGTGTCATTGAAAATATTGTGCAGAGAGCCTTTATGCTAGAAAAAAGTTTTATTTAAGCTATGCTTTTTGCATTTAATATTGTCTGACATAACACTTACAGAATAATTATATTTTCAGAGCAAGAAGTGATTTGATAGTTCAGAACGTTACTAGGATTTCATTCTAAGCCTGATATTGCTCTCCCAGCACCTAATCTTTAAAGAATTTCATTTCTGATTGTCACAGGAATTTTTTTATTTTTCAAAGTTAAAGGTTAATTGATCATAGTCTCTTAGAGATGAGAGTCTGGGGAAGAAAAAAGACTGCCTTTCAATTTTTTATAAGTTGAACTTTTTTAATATTGTAGCTCCATAGAGTTTGTCTCAGTTTATATTACTGTTACCTACAGTGGGGACAGGTCGTCTGGAATATTTTTGAAAAGGCCAGGTTGTATTCTTGACCTCGAAAACTTTTAAATGCCCCAATGAAATATTGTCAATGGTAGTTAGCTTTGATATGCAGCACGTGAGCACGCATCCTGACCTCATGTAAATGAAAAGTGTATCACCCACTTCAGTGTGGTGAAAACAGCCTGGAAAACTGATATCCAGTAAGGATGGAAGTCATGTCAGTGACTCACTTCGCAGTGGGTTTGGTCAGGGCTCTGGGGCTGGCTGCAGGTGGCTGTGACGCTCCTGCTGCTGTCAGCAGCACAGGTCCCACAGCAGGAAATAACCAGCCAGAGCCCTGTGACAGGTCACACACCTCCCCTGTGAAACCCTCATGTTCTTGGCTGTCACCTCCTGCCTCTTGTATGCACTCAGTAGCTCTTGCAAGGCTGCACACAGAGCACAGATACAGACCCAAGCATCACATCCTGTCCCCTCTCCACTGCAGAGCACCTTCCGGACATTTGTCCATTTTCAGAGAAATAGGACATGTCATTTTTCTCTCTGGTCCAGGGTAAATATCAACTCAGCTTTTGTCACCATAATCCAAGGAATTACTTTATTTTAACCACCTCCATATGCAAATTGGGGAACTGTGCTATGTATTATTAACCTGTCCAGCAGAAGGAATCCAGGTATTTCTTCTGAGTCTGTCCAGGACAGTTTGTATCAAGGAATTTTTTTTTTTTTTTTAAAAGCCTGTAAATTTTCCTATTCTTTTACACTTAATTAGCATTGAGGAAATCTGTTGATTCAGTTTGGCAAAAGATGTATCTATCCTCTGAATGAGGAGTTTGATCTGCTTTAGATTTTCTTAAGGGAGTAACAGAAGTGTAAACGTCAGTTGTGGTGAAGGGATATTTGCAATCTTAACTGGATAAAAATAAAGTAATCAAGATCAGATGGATTAGGGATGGTGTGAAAGTTTGTGATAAAAGATGGGACCCTGAAATACACGTAACAACAAAACCCAATGGCTATTATTTCTTTTTTACGTTTTAAAATCATTTCACAGTAGTGAGTTGCTTGGAAGGAAAAAAGTGTAAGACTAGTCCACAAGAAACCAATTTCATTCCACTCTATTAGGCAAAATAATCTGCAAGTTTTCAAATTACAGGGCTATGCCACCCTTCCAGACAGTAGCCATCCATAGTCAGGAGTGAGCCACAGAGGCAGGGAGACACGTTATGACTGTGGGAGATGTGTGGTGGCAGTAATTTGGCTAGGTTCAGGATCTGGAAATCACAAGGATGATATAAGCACTCTTTTGCAGATTTTTGTTTTACACATTTAGATTCCATGTCACACCTGAGGATAATGTGACAAATAAAACATATGACACAGAAGGCATGCAGTGCACATTGTAACATGCTATTTCATCTTACTGTGCCATATAACATCTGCACATCTTGGCAAGATACCTCTTCTTAACTAACCTCTGCATACATACTAGTAGTATGTGATTTAAAATTTCCATATTTAATGTATGCATTGCATAGAAAATTTCTTACAGTATTGTGGGCCACTCAGCCCCACAATGCCAAACTGGCACCCCTAATTTTTAGTAATATTCTTATTGGTAATAGGGGATTGTATTAATTGACTGAAAAGGCCGATTTCAAATCTTCCCTCCAGGCAATGCCCACAGCTGCACAGAGGTCATGCAGAGAAGCATGTGGGCCTCTATTTCCATAGTTAAAGTAAAATAATCCTCTTCTTTATGAAACCATTTTTTAAAATCTCTTATTATATTTCACATTGAATTATAACTAAATCTTTTAGGGATAATTGCTTCCTAAGGGTCTATACATTTGCGCTCTTAGTACATTTTCATAAAATAAGATCTGAGAGTGCTTTGCAGTTCTAATGTGTCAAGGTCTATATGTGAGATTATTCATTTTTTTTCTTGGCCTTCATAATTAACATTTGGTCTCTACTGATTCTGATAAATGTATTCCCATAATACACAGAAACAACTGATTCAATTAAACATAGAAAAGTGGAAGAATTGCTGCTTTTTTTATTATTTTTCAAATATTCAATCATTTTACTCGTTAGCTTTGTAGTGTGTCATTTTCAAATTCAGAGTTTTCATTAATACATTTTTTCTAAAAAAAATAAAAATTTTACCAGTGCACATGTCCTTTTTACTGAATTGAAGAAGAACAGGAAATAATTCTTGTGAAACTAATAATTTGATGTGAAATTTCATGAAAAATATTTAACTGGACTTGACTGAAATAGAGGAATTTTTTTTTTCTCCACAGGCCTTCTCTATTTTGTAATTTCTAATTAGATAGTATGTTCTGTTCAAAGCAGCTATTAATCTACTTTAAAGATCAGAAAGACATGCTAGTTTTATTTTCAAGACAATCTTTTGAATAGAAGCGGATTATTTCATGGTGATATACAAGTCAGGTGACCTTTATTGACTAACTGAGGTTACTCCATCCGATTATGGTGTCATTAGGACTTGCAAGGGTTATTAATCTCTTCAGAGCTGTTGAGATGTTTGTTACATCTTTTGTTATGATTGGCTTTTTTTTTTTAAAGTCTAACTTTCTTTTTAGTTGTGATTTTTTGTAGATTTATCCTACATGCTTTCGTGGATTTAGTAAGAATATAATAGAGTTAGAGGCAAGAAAGTGACCTGAAGGGGCCATCAGAAGTTTGTCTACAGTAGTGTCATAAAGCAACTGTGCCTGATGTCATTTGCTTTCTGCTGCCATGTAAGAATCAGGCCAAGGGCAGGAAATCTCAATGCACAGCAGTTTGGTAGTTGTTCCAGCAATGATGCCTGCGAAGAAGCCACTTTAGAACACTTAATTTAAGTATTCCTTGATGCCTTTTATAAATCTTACTAAGTTCTTTTTGATTCCCAGAATTTCCCAGATTCTTAGAGTAGATACCATTTTTTCCATACCTACTTGGCAACATCAACCACAGAAACAAGTTCAGCTGAATGGTCAACCTGTCATCCATCAAGGGCATCATAACAAGAGATTCTGATGTTATAAGAGCTTAAAAAATTTTCAAAAGCTTTAACATGAAGTATAAAATGTTTGCAACTGTTGAAAAGCACATACTATTCATGTTATTGAGGCCTACAATATTAACTATGGAAAAAAAAGTCCTTCTTTCAGAGGATGTGGCGTTTATTTGCAAACACTAAGTAATTCTAACTCTTTTTAGGTTTGGTGCTTCAGAGCTGAAGTTTCATAAGTTTAATAAGTTTAGAGCTGGTTTATGGCTATAAAGCCCCTGATTTCAACAGAGACACATGCTTTTGAAGTATAATCCAGGGAAACTTGTCTGAATCAGTGATGGGAACCCGAGAGATTTCAATCTCTTGTATTCAAATTCCAGTGTAGCATATAATTTTTACATTTTAATAGTTATTAATTCCATTTTTTCATAATAATTTTACATGGGGCAGCAGAGATGACATTAATTCATTGGACAGCTGGAATGTGAGTTTGGAATGTGTCAAGGCTCAGCCACATCCAGGGCACCTCTCTGCCACCTTCAGCTATTGCGACTTGCGCTGTAGTTACTGCAGTGCTGTGCAGTGACTGATGGAAAACAGCTGCTGCTTTGCCTGTATGTTGCAGCTAACAGATGAATGGCTGTGTTGTTCACTGGTGAGATGTGTGTTACACCTTTCTTCAGCTCCTAGCTGCAAACTAGACACTGCAAAGAGTTTAAAACTTGCTATTGACCCAGTTGTTGGTATGGTGTTACTGTTTGGTACATATTGCTTTTTATTTACAATGGTTGTTTTTCAGTTTGGTTTTTTTTTCAATGAAGCACCTCAGCAATATTCATATGTTGGGCAGTTCCCCTTTTCTCATACATTTTGTTATGAATTCCTCTGGCCAATGTACATTGTTCCCTCTGTATCTAACAAAATAGCAACCTGTGAAAGCTCAGCTCAAGAGCTCGCTCTGTGGAATTAACCCAAAAGCAATCATGCTTTTCATCCTGGATGTCATGTGCTGCTATCTAGAAAAAAGGACTGCTGTCACATTTGCATATGACTGTATAGAATAGAATAGAATGCCAGCTTCATGTTGGAAAAGGAAGGTGTGAAGTAGATAGCAGATCTGTCTCTCAGTAAGAGGAGATACACTGTGCCCTTGGATTTACTTATGGTCTGTATCTGCTTTTCTGAAACTAAAGGAACATTTCAGGACCAATGGGAATAGTTAATAGCCTTCTTGGAGGTTATCTCCAGCAAATAATATATTGTTACAGCTAATCCTGAAAGGTTCTTCACGCTATTCTTCCCATAACTTACATAGTGATAAAATACTACAGGATTTGTCAAAGTAAGCAGCAATTTCTAACTTTCTGCAAGAGCTGTTTCAGTAGTTTGGTTTCTTCTCCTAAGAATGGTTCTTCTTACTCAGCTTTCAGAAGAATTGTTCAGGTTGTAGAAAGCCATAATAAATTCCTTTCTCTCATCAATACCTACCCTAACACAGGATGTGCCCTCAGTTTAATGCCTGGGCAACATGAGAGAAAATTTCGCTACCCTGTCAATAAAACTTGTTATAAAGCACATGAGATCACTATGAGTGGATGTTTAATGAAGTTTTAATGCTTGACTTGCTTTTAATTGCATAGCAGAGGTGAAAATAAAAGACTAGTAGAACTTGGAGCATGCTGCTGACAACCTGGATGTGAATGAGAATGCACAAACATTTTTCTTCCATTGCCGCCTTCTAGACACTTTATCAGACAAGGTAGACACAGTTGCAATCTTAATTGCACTGAAGAGAGCCTTTGCTTTTGCTGCACCCAGAAACACTTAATCACAAGGTCTTAAAGTATGTCACTGAGGTTAGACACAAGTCTGTTCCAGTCTTATCCATGCTAGAAGAATGATTAGTCACTTTATGACTTGGTGTTATTTAATAACACCATACATCTGAGAGGATATCAGTGTGAGCTGTTGTGTTGTGCCATAAATGAATGCTAAAATGAGTCCACAGAAACTCCTGCAGAAGTCATCCTGTCCATGGTCCCCTTGCATAATAATTTTCTGTGTTCATTTATCTTTAAGTTACAGTGTCTCCAAAAGCTATTGCTACAGACTCTGACAGTTAGCCCACCAAGTTAACTGTATTTCTGGAGAGGGAGAAAATAACTCATATAATCCTACAGTGACCAACGTTCCCCCTCAAGCCCAGTGGAAAAAATGTGAGCACTTGTTGATTGGTCTTTAAAGTAGTCATTTGAAGTTTCCTTGGACCCAATTCTATTGAGCCAAATTTCATCATTCAGGGCTGGAGATCCTCAAGGGATGCTCAAAGGGTTTCTCCCTTATCTGCTGTCATATATTTTAGGAGTGCAACAGTTTGTTTATGTGTATCCCTTATAGGCAGGAAGTGATTAATTTAGTGTATGCATTTGACCATGAATCAGAAATCTGATCTGCTAGTATCACAATCAGTGACCAGTTTTATTAATTGAGGTTTTTTTATCCATCAAGCCTAGCTGGTAGGCTTTATTTAGTTATGTAGGTTTTGACAGAACGTTGTTCACAAATGCAATAACATTCTTAGTCTCTTCACATCTGGTAGCTAATTTTTTAGCACTGATAGACATTTGTATTCATTGACCAAAAATATCTTGTGTAGGAAGTTTAAAGTTAGAATAATTACTTAAATGTGCCATAAGCAAATAATACAAGATTTTCCCCTGATGGAAAACATGAGAATAAAATTATGAGATGTTTGCTCTTCACTAGGAGTGATGCTGCCCAGAAACACAGGCTTCCAGAGTTCAATAAATCTGGTTTATATGAAATGACTGCCTGGGAGTTGAAAAGAAATTATGTTTGGTAACATTAGTACTTGCATGATTTTCAGCTTTTCAGAAGAGCAGGTTTTCAGATTTTCAGCATCATTTTCTTATGACATTAAGTGGTTGTGTGGATAGATGGCAGGGACATTTGTACAGCTCTTTGTTCACTAAATCATTGCTGCAGGCCAGAATTTTGAAAGCATTCAAACCTTGGGTTGTTTTCAAATAGAAGGATACAAATAGACATACCCAAGTTCATGTCATGCTTCCTTGGTTGCCCTGGCTGTGCCACCTTGCTGTAGCTTTGAGGCTGTCCTTTCACTGACCACACCATCTGGTGTGTCACACAGCCCTGTGTGTGCAGTGTTCTCTGAACAGCAGCTACTCAGGACTTCTTGGACTCTGTTCAAATAAAAGAAGACTGAACACTGGTCCTTCTTATGTACTATGATCTCAAGTCTTTCTGAACTGTTTCAAAGCAAAGTAATATATGGATAGGAGTGAACAATAGTTGTCCATCTGAAGAGTTGAATCTGTATAATTAATAATGCTTGTCTAGAGCACTGTACCTCTTCAGCATCCTTCATATTGCTGTAAACAGTTGCCCAGGAATGGCACTGAATGCATCTTGGTAGGTTGAACAAGCAATGTCTTGGCTCAAAGGGGTTGTTCACTTTGCCCAAGGAGTGTAAGTCTTTCTTCTCTCCTGTTAATAGATGCTGAACATCTCTTAACCACAGCAGGTATGTTTACTGAACTTTGATTAAGTTCTAAGCATTAAGGAATTCATCACTCATTCACACTTGTATCACACTTGTTTGATACCAGCTTTCATGTGTTCCACTAACAATTCTGTGCAGGTCTCTTGCTTTTTATTTGACACCAGATTACTCTTGACAATCTCAAACATCAACTGTTTGTATATATCACATACAGCCCTCTTTCTCATTGTTGACGATGTGGTCATTCAAACCTTTTGGTCGAGTCTTCTATTTTTTGGCTTTCATTTCCCAGGTGGAAGTTGTTTTCCTGTAATGTCAGTCAGCGTCAGTGCTTCTGATTACCAGAAAAAATTAATGCAGCAGGTTCTTGGAATGCAATATTGCGGTGTCAGGTGACCAAATCTGGACTATCATTCTCACAATCATTTAGGCTGCTTTCACTTCATCATTTCTGGTATGCAAAGAATCATCTCTTTCATGGCAATAGCTTTCTATGACCATGTCAACAAGAACCTCTTATCCATGTTTTTTATTTAACAATTGTGCATATTAACTTAGCATTTTAGAAATACTTAGTGCTTTCACACACCTGTTTTTCCTTATAGTGGAACAGATCCCATTTTGTATGATTGATACATTTGACTTTCTTGTAACTTTTTCCTTACTGAGTTACACTGCCACTGGTCTTATAGTTTGAAGGGTGATACATTTCAAGATTCTGCAGCATTTTTAGGATTTTGTCTAAACTCTATTAAAGGACTTCAAAACTGGAACAGTTTATGGGCCTGGGTCAGATCTCAGATATATATATTTTAGAAGTATGTATTCCAAAGATATATATATTTAAAGAGTAGATACAGAAAGAAGTATATTCTGAGGTTGTTGAAGATGAAACAGACTATACAGGCATCCCGTAGCCAATTATGAAGCTGTCTGCTACCTGCTCTTTTACTCCTTATCTCCACAGAGGTGACAGCCATGCCTTAAACCTGTGATAAAAGAATGGTGTGTTCTAAAATACACTGAAATTCATCAGTATCTTGTAAATTAGAATCACAGAGTCTGATGCATAAGCAAAACATACTGTAGAAACCACAGTCATGTTAGGAAAGCTGCTTGTATGTGTTCACAAATGTGTAGATGTGTTCCTTAGCGTCATGGTTTAGTGATGGACTTAGCAGTGCTGAGTTAATTGTTGCACTTGACCATAGATACCTCCTCCAACCTTTACAATTCTATGATGGTTCTGTGATTATAGGAAAAGATGAGTTTTGATAAAATCAGTAACTCTAACTGTAGTTAAAATCCTTGTCACCATCTCCAGTGATTTGTCACACCAATCCTGGGTTCATTTTTCCCTTCCTTCTGCCCAATGGAATGTCAACAGTAGTGCCACTATGAACCTTTCTAAATTCTAAGGAGGTGTCATATTGTTGCACTTCAAACAGTTATAAAAAAAAAATTACTTTCCTACTAGTATGGGCCTTCATTTCAGGATGATATGGCTCAGGAATTAAGGCCATATGTTCATCTAATTCTAAAGCAATCATGAAGCCTAATGTATCAGACTTACTATAAGTAGGATGCCTTCCTTCATTTGCCATTTTCAGGTACTATAAAACACATGTCCAAACTAAATTTAGAGATCCTGAATCTGAACTTACTTTTTACATGAAAAGATAACTGCTTTCTACTGTGTTTAAAGGTGGCCT
This sequence comes from Chloebia gouldiae, assembly GCA_003676055.1. Classification (NCBI taxonomy): domain Eukaryota; kingdom Metazoa; phylum Chordata; class Aves; order Passeriformes; family Passeridae; genus Chloebia; species Chloebia gouldiae. Next base: position 18,796,223 of record QUSF01000004.1, on the reverse strand, counting down.
TAGCATCACTTTCTGTTAACGTTATGCCTAATGTTATGCACAGTTTTCAAAATACCTATCAGCAAATAAAATTTTAAAGTGCCAAAAATATTCAGTCAAGTATTTTTCATTATTTAAGGTATCAAATTATATTAAATTATGCTGGAGATGAGATATCAAATTTCATTAATGAAGAGGAGGAGTATCATGGTTATGTATTATTATATTTTATTTCATTAATGTTTTTCTTTCTCCATATAAGTTCTGTCATCCATGCATGCAGAAAGAAATGTGGTAAATCTTAATTTTCAATGTTTTTTTTTCCGTGTCATACCATACACTCTTCATTTTTTATGCTGCACAGGAAAATGATCCTGTTTTGTTTGAACAGCAACTGTAAACAAAATCTTGAGCCTGGATGCATGATGACATGCGAGTTATTTGTCCTTCAATAAAACATATAAAAGGTAGTAACCTAAGCGCTTGTGCAAAAGACAAGCTACAGGGTCATTAAATACCAAAGGTCTTGCTCTGACCCATCCATGACCTCCTTATCTGAAACACCTCTCAGAATTGATGGAATCTACTTTAGATCTTGGGTACAGGAAACCAAGAATTGGATAAAGGATCAATATAAACATTTCAGAATTTTTGGTATTTTTTGGTATCTACTAAAAAGGAATATTTGGCCTTTATATATTTAAGTGTATGCAAATATGTTTTCAGAATTGGAGGACCTTTTCCTAGCATTTTGTATACAAGAAATCATATGAAGTGTGCTTCAGAGTATAAGGGGGACAGATGCTGAAGGAAGACACTGAAACATTAGGTCTTGGTATGGCCTTAAAGCTGCAAACTGCCCTTGATTCAGAAGCCTCAAGGTCTAACATGTTTGCTGTTATTTATATTTTTACTGCAATCTGGATGTCTCCCCTGTTCCCAGGCAAGGAACTTCAGATTTTAAAATGAGATTAATTCAAAAGTGTTTATGTCTGAAAAGTGCAGCCTGGTGCTTAGCCATCACTTACTCAGAGGAGTTAGGAATCATTTTGTCTATCATGTTTAATTCCCATCTATTAATATGGTCTGGTGCGAAGGCACATTTTTGATGTTAGTGCACTTGTGCTCCTAGATTACTGAGAGGCTTTTAAAAACCCCTTTTGCCCATAAATAAGAGGAAAGTTCTGATCTGACTTCCATGCAGAGGTGTAATGGAAAAGTGAACTTTGCTGTTCACACATTCAGGTTGCCAAGAGGAAGAGATGTACTCCTGTGCAGCAGGTGTTCAGTTCTACCCGAGCAAAATGCAGCTCATCAGGAAAATTCTTGAGGACCAGAAGTAAAGGATGGATGAAGATTTATTTTGAACTTTTTTTCCTTCTGTGAAAATGGGCTTAATGAAGTAAAATCTTTCTCATCTGTCTTCCAGTAGATCTCCACAGCTTTCCTCATGAGATTTTGGAATGTTATCTGGACTTGGGCTTTTCTCTAGGAGTCAGCTTTAGCAGAATGGGCTGTATGTTATGGGTCAAGTATTAAATCTGATGATTACCTAATTCTGGGTTTCCAGACCTTAACCTTAAAAAGTCCTATGCAGACACCCCGATGTAGTACCTATTCAGGATTAACACAAGCACAGATAGAAGTGGACATATGCTTTGACATGATTTTTTATTACTTCAAGACTTGCAATGTGTAAAGTTCATATCAGCAGAAGTATATCAATGTATTAGGATTTCAACTCAGCATATATTAGGTTTATCTTAATATTTAGAAACACTGCATGACTAGCTCTGTCATGTAGCTGAATCAAAATGGTTAATTACCATTGCAGAAAAAAGGAATTGTTCACTGCAAAACCTCAAAGAAGGTCTGATTTTTTTTGTGCCTCCAAAATTTAGTCATCTGTGTTGTTACTTCCAAAATGCAGCCTCTCTTAGTGGTAAGGTAAATATATCTTACAAAGAAAAAGGAAAGGAGGGGTAAAATGAGCAAAGAGCTGTCTTTAAACTTTGGGTAGAAAGCTGATTAGCCAATGCAATTGTGTAATAGTAAGTAAGTGTATATCACATTGCTTGAACATGGTATTAATGTGTATTAGTGATTGTATTAAGCTGCTGAGCAGCCAAATTTGCAATTTAAAATTAAACACTAAGACCAAAATGTCATTTTTAGTTAGATTCAATATGTAAAGAAATCTTCAGGGGCTTCATTTTCTGAACTGTGTTGATTGATACTGGATTTTTCATCTCCAGAATTGATTCTCGACTGAAGAACAGATGCCATCTTTCACAGTTTTACTAGGTGTATTTAGATTCCATACAGTTTCACAAATTCCCAATTTCCTTGTGGATCACAGTCAAGATGATTATTTCAATGCTAATTTGTTTATTAAAGAAATATCTGCTATACTGGAAGGGTTATTAAGCTGGTCATCATGGTATGACTAGCACATAGAGTTCATTGTTTACAAATACTTTGACCACACATTCTGAAAATTGAGAGGTATTGTTTTTTAAAAATGAATACCATTTCAACTATTTTTTATATTAGAAGTAGCATTTGGACCAGGTTTCCAAACACTGAAGCTGATCTTGTATATAGCTGAATATAAGCCAGATTCTGTGCACACACACATGTCACACTGACTGCTGGAGTGTAGTTCTACTGACAGTAATAGTTATTGTTACAGCATCTAAATTTTGAGAAGAAAATGAAGCCTTTCTTTCTTCTTTCCCATGCTTGAAGGTCGTGAATTCCTCATGTACTTAATGGGACTATGTCCCAAATCTCTGAAGCCTTAAGCTGTTATACACTCATATGGACTAGTAAGAAATAGAGAGCAAGAGGAAATTTTGTTAAAATTTCTTTTCGTAAACTAGCTGTCTTACATGATACAACAAGATCTGGTGAGAGTACCTTGATGCTTTGCTAGTTCTTTCACAAGAGCTGAGGCCAGGAGACATTTTAACAGGACAAAATCCTTGATGTAAACATTAAAAGAATCTATTATCCTTTCTCAGGATAATAGATAAACATATCCCTTCAAAACCTTTCCCTACAAAAGCTCATTAAGATCATCTTTACCTTAACTATGTTTCTTAATGAATTCTTTGGATCTATAATCCTTCACCCCATCTTCTGAAAAGATAAAACTATTTAGCACAGGTTTCTAGTTTTAAAATGGAACTCTGTTTGCTCCACTCTTCAGTGGTGCTTACTCTCAGCAAATTATTTGAATACATTACTTGTTGTCAGCTAGATGCATTTCAAAGACCTGAAGATTTCAAACCTTTTCCTTGCACATAATCTGGAGGAGAGACTTATTATAACAAGCATCTTTTTTTAATTCTATCTTTTTTAAAGATTTTAACCATTTAAGAGTATAACATAAAATTAACTTGTTTCAGTTGGTTATCTGTTCTTGTTTTTTACAATTGAGCAGCAATTGTTGGAGGACAGTAGCGGAATGACTGAGAAGTGAGTGACTGAAACCTGGGAAGTGCTGTTGATAACTCCTTCCCTTTGTAATTGCTATGTAACAATAACAACCAAAATACTTGTTTTCCAAACTAGATAAAATAAAATCTGTTTATCTAGCCTGTTAAATCTGGGTGCCAGCTTTCAAGCAGATGACGTTTAAGCTCTGTAGATGCTAAATCCTGAAACATTTGGTCTATAAACAAAAAGCTGACATCAAATACAACATCACTGCTACACATAGTAATGGTGTATGTATGCTACATTCACACAAAGTAGGGAGATGATTGCTTTTTTGTATGTTGCTTAGGGTTTTTTTCTTATGTTAGAGTATTAAAACAGATATTAAATTTTATCATTAATGCAATGCGTGGTCTCTCTTCAAATCCCCTTAATTACAGATTGACTCCAAGGATTACACAGCATGGATTTTAATTTTAACTGAAACAAAAAGAAAAGCTGCTTAAAAATTATTCTTGCTTAGTGACTTGTTGGACCACAAAACAATTTTAACATCTTTTGACAAGTGTTATCAAATTTTAAATATTAGAGCTGAGTTCACCTTCAAACTCCAGTTGTATCACGTCTACTTCCCAAATAAAATGTTTTATTAACTTTGTCCTCACAAAGGAATGTCTGCTTCACATATTTTTGTTTTTTTCAGTTATTTTTTAGGAGAAAAAGACTCACAGTCTTGCTGAGATATGTTTATGTTTAAAGAAAGTGACATCAGACATCATATTTCTTTTCTTTGGTAATTAGAGAAAAATTACCAGGCAGAGTTGATGTAGCAGCAACAAATTTATTTTGCGCTCTTACATTGTTTCCTTTGTGACCCCTGTCTTTAGAACTTAAAGCTCTGAAAGCTTCATTCCATCCTGAAGCATAGAATAGCAGGTCTGAGTCCAGAAACAACATTTTTATAAGTTGGGGCCTAATCCAGTAAACCTCACACAGGAAGGTACCTATTATTCCTCTGAGTAAAATCAGATCATCGTGAATCAGTTTTTTATCAGTTTCTCGTGAGGTTTCTTTCCCCCATTTCTTAAAGGACAAAATCAGCTTCCCAGTCTGTTTCGTTAAGTAGAACTCACTTGTCACAGTTACAGCTTACTAGTATTTTTTGTAGTTTATATTTCCTCCTGGTTCTTTAAGACACACACAAAAAAAAAAAGAAGTTGCTCTCCAGGGCTGCATCAAATAACTGCCCGAAGCTAAGTGTACACAACTTCTTGTGAAGTAGATATAGATGAAAACACTATCAAAATGGGGATACAAGTTTCTTGCTTTAAAAATCAGCTTGTTTTGTGACAGTGTAATAACTTTGAATACAAAAGTCTGGAGGAATGAGAAATTAACTTTTGGCCAGGGGGTCACCATAGTGCTGAGGGATAAATCTGTCATTGTTGTTTAATGGTAGTTAGTTAGTGGTTTGATAAAGTTCCCCCAACTCAGTTTGTTTGCTTAAAACATATTTCTGAGACTTCACAGATCTGCAGGTAAACAACACCCTTATTGCTGCATCTTTTTACGAGGTGAAATTTTTGCACTTAAAAAGGGTTATTTCAACAAACTTTTTTCTCCCTTTTTGGCTGTCTCTGTATTGTTGCTATGAGAATGTTCAATGGTTTTCTCCATTATTGTACTAGTGCACTTTTTCTTTTAATGGATCACATTAAATTATGTTGCTTTGCCAAGCATAAATCCCTCCTGTTTTAGGAGGAAGGTATTTCTAAAGCAAGCCAATGAACAAGATAATTTATACACAATATTGTTTGGTTTAATTTATCTATTGTGTATAATAGTCTCAATGCTATATGATTTTCATGTCATGTGTGTTTAATGCAGACACCAGAATTAGCAAAAAAAAATGAAGCTAAATAGTGTAGTTTAATAAGTGTGTTTGTGTGTGTGATTTCTTCTAAGTATTTGTTAGATAATGCACAGCACTGTGAGTGATCCTGGCAGCTGGCAGATGTTTTATGCTTTATATTTGCTATGGTTGAGTTTTCTTGACCAAGCTTTAAATGTATGATTGCTTAGATTTAATAAAAAAGTACACAAATTCATAATGTTGCTCAAAAATCAGTTAAAATGGTTTAAAGGAAATAATGATAACTGATTTTTAGTACAAAGTTCAATTTTGCATGGCACATTTTGAGGCCTGTTTAATAAGATTGTGAACTCTTTTGAATGCCTGGTGAAGTTAAGAGGGGATGAGGCAAGCTGTTCAGACAGATCCTTTAATAAATAACACCATCTCTTTACCACAGTGGACAAAATCTGGAAAAAAGAAAAATCTCACTTGCGTCCTAACATAAATAAATGTATGCGTGAGCGCTGTCTGTCTTATGAAGTCGTTTGTGTTTGTTTAAGTTGGAGCACAGAACACACAGTAAGTCTGGTGTCTGGTTTTTGAAACCGGGGTGTGTGTAAGCGTCTACGTCAAAAAGAAAATCATTCTGGAATCTGAAGGCTGAGGCTGGAAAGAAAAATCATCCTTTACAATAAGTAAGACCTGATTTTGGCGTATGTTAACTTTTCAGCAATGCTACTCGTTTGCAATACATTTGCCGTTGGTATAGCTCTGAGGGTTGTGCTGCTTTAAGTATAAGATTTCAGGATTTTTACTGAAGCTGGATTTTGATATTTAGATTATGAACCAGTTCTGCATTTTGGGGCAAGGAGTGTTGCTAAGGTTGTTAGTTTCATCCCAAGTATAACCATCTCTGTGTTGGTTAACGGTTTTTCAGAATTAAATTGCAACTGTCAGTATTTGCTTCATTTTTGTTAATATATTGCTTTTTTCTCCTCACACTCCCCAACTGCATAAGTGAGTAGGGGCTGCATAATTTCTGGGGACTTGTTCTGCTTTTGCTTTCCATACTTTTTCTCTAGCTAGTCAGTACTTCATGGCAGTTAACAGGATATGCTTTTTTCTGGAACAGCTAATTTACAAGCAAGTACTTTTTCAGTTTTGTATCTATTCTTGCACAATAATCAAAAAACCCAATGTTTATTCTTTTGGTTTGGGGGATTTATGGCACTCTTTTGTTGTTGTTAAGTTTTTTATTTATTCTTTTATCCGCTGAATTAAATCTTGCTTCGTTATTGCAAAATCCCCTCACTGTCTTTTTAGTTGAACCTCAATCATGAAAACAAGGAATCTGAATTACATTTGAGGAAGAAAATGTTCAACTTAAAACATAGTGCTTGCAGGTAAATCAGTGGACACTGAAAATAAACTAATTAGAAATAGAATGGCTCTTTATTTTATGTGACTGATTTGGAGTTGGCTATATGTGAAAAGGAATGAAAAAATGATCTCTTTGCTTGACACTTGCCAAACAACGCTATAAGCTCCAAGTTATTTTGAGGTGGTGAAAGGTGAAACATTTGACATGTTCTTTTTGGATAATGCTTTAAAAAAGAGAGGGCGGGAAAGAGGCGTTGCCACATCAGAGTTAAGGGTGTTTGTGGTTGTCCATGACAGCGCTCCAGTTTTAAAACACCTGTGTTTACTTTCCAGCTTTTCTCAATCGGCCTGAAAGTGGCCTAGGAATGGCACAGACAGACCTGCAGTGTGTCTGTGTTGCCTTTGCAACACACACACACACACAAAAGAAAGGAAAAAAAAGACAGAGATAAATCTCTTGTTATGCAGCTAATCATTAACAGCATTTTTGTGCCTAGCTGAAAGCATTTTGAACTTTTCTAGATTTTTGTGGTCTATCAGATAGTGCCTGTATTTTTTCCTAATCTATTAAGCTACATTTTTATCTTTGCTATCTTATTTTCTAGCAAGAGTAAAATAAGCTTAATGTTGGTTTGTGATAAACAGTAATACTGGTAAATAAAAATAAAAATCAGTATTTTTGTTGCAAAGTGATATTTCATTCCAATATTTGGAAATATGTTTATCAGTACTCTACTTTAAAAGCAAACAATGAAAAAATAATAAAAAACTATGCACAGCTCTCCCTTTGCTACCCTCCCTGAAAAAAAAGAAGGTTGTCTTACATTTTTTTCCTATATAGAGTTTTGCTTCATAAAATCCTAGTGTTTGATGTGTATTAACCTTCTGCAATGTTAATTTATGACATAGACAAACTAAGATATCACCTTATTTCACTGCTTACTTGAAATTTGAAAATCATTTGTGGGTCAGTATTTAACATATTCATCTGATGAGAAGCATATTTTATATTACTGCTCCAAATTTATTGATTATTACCTTTTAAAATTGTTTGTTTTTTACAAACTTCCTTTTTTTTTTAAGAAACCCTCATTCACTTTTTCTAGCATTTTTAAATTGATGCATCTTTCTTCTGCCTTCTACTTCAGACAATATGTATTTCATTCTTGTTTATAAAAATACATCTGTTTCATAATTACATTTGTTTTTCTTTGTGGATCACTCCATATATGTCAGGTTTTGTTTCCTGAAAGTGGGGAAAAAAGCGAAAGGACATCCAAGAAAATATAGTGCTGCTACAGGAGCAAAGGTGATTTCTCCCTTAGACTGATTTCTTTTTCGAATTGTGAGTTTAATAGATTCAAAGTCAGTGTGTGGGGATCAGCAATATGAAGCCCCTTGACCAAGATGTATAGCCTAACTAGAGCACAGTTCATTTAATACTGGTTGGTCTAACACGATGACTCGACAAAACAAACTGGGAATGTGCCAAATCCTCTTCAGATCAGGAACCTCTAATAATCTGAGAAATTATACCAGACTGAACTCTTTTGGCAATACACAGCAGGGCACCCACCTTGCCATGGCTTTCCCAAGGGGCAGGAGCAGCAGTGTGGGTGCCTGCTCTGACGAAGCTGGCTGCTGCAAAACACAAGCACACATTCAACTGGCAGCACAGGAAGGTGTTCAAAAATAAGGGTGTTAACATTCCCTCTTTTCAGTGATCCTACAAGCAGATCTGGAAGATATTCACCTGAATCTGCTCTGAACACAGAGAAGAGCTTGTGAGGTAAATCCTCACCTGAGTATCTGCACAGCTGTATCACCAACACCCTCAGAAGAGTAGCATTCTTTCATATGAGTAAAGGATGTAGGCCAATACCTTGGCTAAGAAATGGAGGGCATAGGAGATATAAAGAGTTCACAGAATTTAATCCAGACTGCCTCAAAGGTAATTAAATTATATTCCTAAAAGATAAGAAAGTTGTCACATTTACTAAATTACCAAGTGTAGCTGTGTGTGGATGTGTTTTAAAATCAAGCTGGATAATGTCAATATGTGAAAGGGGAAGCGAAAGCTTTCTGCATATAACTTTTCCTGAAGGCAAAACTGCAATATTGATAAGAAGGAGACAAATATGGAGAGAGTGTTCAAAATATGTCTAAGTGGTTCAGATACCTACCTCTCAAGTCTTTCAATGATTTTTAGGTATCTAACCTACTTAGGGTTGTTGAAATCCCATTAAGTACCTATCTTAATCTGCTTCAGGACCTCTATAAATCTAATGGTCTCTCTGCTTTTTTACATGTCTTAGAATTACTCCTTACTCCTTCTAAAGGCTGATGGTTAAATAAAAGCAAAATTAAAGACAGCCATTTTCTGGCAGCTAAAATTTGAATGTTCTTTAAAAATGGAACTGCCATTAGGAAATACATTTATTCAGTATATCCTTGTGACCATCTAGTTTTAGTATTACAGTACCAGTGAAATGCCACATTCATTACAAGTGTAAGATAAAATCAGGCAACTATCCAAGAAAAGTCATAATTATGTGAGCTGTAGACCAATTGTACTGCAAGGAATTTATACACAAATGGGTACACTTGTTTATATGGTTGCTCAGACCAGCCATAGATGACCTGTCTCTGTTTAGCAGGGTTAGGGTTATAAACACATACCTAGCATGTCTCCTGGGAATACTTTCATACAGATGGTTGTGTGGTCATTTGTAGTGAGTCTGCAAACAGAGTTTTGGGATCCCTCCTAAATTTGCCAGACTTTGCACATGTTCTGTTGCTCTACTGTAAGAGCATCAGTATTGAGAGAAATCTTCTATCTTAAGACAATACATCCAAAAAGGGGAAAATGCAGAAGTTACAGTCTCTTCATCCTTGTGTTCTTTCATCCTATTCAAGAGTGTATTTGATACCACAGATCTTGTATATCTTGCTACCACTGAAATATCATTGATCTCCCACTTCTATTTTGTCAAGGCCTGTGTGCTGGCAAGATTGCTTGTACCATCTTGCGTTTAGTCACTTTACACCTTTCTGATCCAGGGATAAGGAAACATCTTAAAGGGAGGATGTACTTTCATCAGCTTCAGTATCACATCTTACCATGTTTTCTGGGTACATCACATCCTCAGAGGAGTAATGTCTGTTCCTACATGGACTTCATGGTGTTGTCTCACCTAGTCTTAATCAATGTGCAGTTGGAGGGAAGCCAGACAGTTTATTTGGCTTGTTTTAAAAATATGTCAATATGTGAGATTTGCAACTCAGTTCTTATTTATAAACATCACCTAGTAGATTTGGTTTCTCTGTTCAGCGCTTGATTTTGGGAAGTTGCTTTCTTAACCACCTGACACATCAGCTGCTACTACAGTTCAGGAATTTGCCACCTGCAAAGTCTTTACTGATATGTATACTTAATTTATAGAAACTATGAGTCTTCCACTCACTGTAAAAACTCAAAAATTGATCTGCCTTTTTCACTTTTCAATCAGAGAATGAACATGAATGAATGACAAGAATTAACATGAATGAGAAGAGATGGAGATGTTCATGTATGCTCATTAGGCCTGTGTTTGCAGTAATTGTATATCTAATCCATGGGAAACAACTGTTTAAAAATGTCCTGGTTTGTAAATATGAGGCTCATCTTCATCTTCTTGATGACCTTTCACTGTTCTTTTCTTTTTCTGTGTACCAATGTGACTGGAAGCCTTCTGTGGTCTTTAGATCTCAGTCTTCTGGAGAGAAATTATTTCTCGAGAGAACAGTGCATGAGACGTGCTTTAATTTTAATGTACTTTTAATGGGGAAAAATAAAGAGAATTTTTTTTTTAATATTGAGGAAACAGGGAGTTTAGCCACATTTCCCTAAGAAAAGTAGGGATATATGATTATGCAGTCCTTTTATTTTCACCTTCTGATTTTTAGCTACTTTCAACAAAATCTGACAAAAGAATAATGATTGGACCCAGAAGGGGGTTTCTCTTTTCTACTCAGTTGCCAGTTTTTGTGGAGCTTCTGATGTGCCACTCAAGGGGAAGTTCAGGCAAACTTTGTCAGTAGGCATTACTGTTTGGTAGAAGGCAGCAGTGCAACAGGTTATCTCTACTGTCCAAATGATGGACCAAAAAATTTACATAGAGTGAGCTGGAGGTATTGCAGTAGAAAGCTGTAAAGTGTACAGGTAGAATCCATTAATTTTATGTAAACACTGGAAGGAATATGAGGTTGGAAGAGAGAGAGGATGGTACAGAATAACTTACTTGATTTTTACAGTGTTTTTAGAGAGATCCTTTTGCCCATGGAATTAGAAAATTTTAATGTCATTATAAGCTTGTTGGTTGGTAAGTTGGTTGGTTTTGTTTTTCTTGTTCTATATAGGAAAATACTGCTTCCAGTAGCAGAACTGCAAATTCCAAATCTATCAAGGCTAGTACAGCCATGAAAAGCTTCAATCATTTCTTTCCATAACTCTTTTTATGCTACATTTAAAGTGATGACATTACACCTTGAAGGAGTTTTTTAACTTATCAAATTAAAGTCTGTACCTTTCATTAGTTTCTAATGACACGAACACTAACTGATCCCTGGCAGTTTTGGGGGAGTAATGAAGATTAAAAGAGGTGGCACTTGAATTAATCTGATGTTGAAAAGATACTGGCACCAAAGCCACCTTTAAAAGTTTTAGGCCCATTCACTTTTGTGGTCAAACATTCATTCAGTGGCATTTCTGACTTTGAAAAAAAAAATTTTAAAAATAATTTAGAAGATGTTAACAAAGTCAGAGAAGTGGTTATTCAAATCTTAGAATAATATCACTTATTTGTCTTTAGAAAAATATCTCATTTAATATGGGGATACATGTTGTTTAAGATACACATTGTTTAAGTAAATAGTTCTAAACAGGTTCATAAAAGCAAAATATAAAAATCACAGAAATTCTGTCACACAGAAGAAAATGGGATATGAATAAATATTTATCTTTATTTTTATTCTTGCATTATGTTCTGCACTTTCCATCTTTTGACCTACCTCTGAGAAGTACATTGAACTGCATTCTTCTCTTCCGTGTTTCCATACAAATTATTCCTTCTGTCTTCTCACTTTTTATACCATGCCTTCAACATCTATTCCCCATTCTCAAAATTGTTTTCCTTTGTCTTTCTTCATTTCCTAACTTTCCTTTTTTTAGTCTGGGTGTTTGTTTCTTCCTCATCTGTCTCAGCCACTTCACTAAGATACCAACACCCTGACCATCCCCAAAGACCTTTGTCCCTAAGAACTGTACCTAGATACTGCTATTTTCCTGTGTGTTGGCTTTAGTTGTTCTGTGAAGCAGAAAGATTACCTCAAGTCTCCACTAATCAAATGGAAAATGGATGACATGAGCAAAATGTGAAAAACTCATTGGTATCCTCTGGAGAAATATTGCATTCAAAGTTGACAAATTGCAGGGGATTTAAGGAGTGCATGATAGGGCAAGCAAATGGCCTTGCTTTCAGCAAAGTTAGTCATCAGAACATTTTCCTTCCTTTCAGGGAGGTACGTTATTTAGACAATAATTATGAGTATTGTGTATTTGCGCAATTGTACAGTGTTATTTGGTATATGTGCAAAATGCTGCCCTGAGGTAGCCAGTTAATCAAGAGTTAACCTCAGTTCTGGCATTTCTGAAGCAAGCATCTTCATTTACTCCCCTTTCCCCTGAAACAGTATGTTAACATTTTTCATTACAGGATCATGTGTGCTTTATTTCACAGCATTCCTGTTCGTCACAGTATCCAGAGAACAGTCAATCAATATATTTTTTTATCTTCTTTGTTCATTATGTGTGCCAATCCCTTGTTTACTGGATACTGTTCAAACCTTTCCCTGAAAACAGAATTTTGACCTACCACCATGGGGATTTTCTCTAGTATTCAATGTTACAGAAACCAAAAGCTTAATAAAGAGTGATTTAATGTATTATTACAGAAGTGTTTTCTTCGTGCTGTGTGAGGAAATCAAGGCATGAAAAATCCAGAGTCAAAAGTACCCACAAATTTTGCATGCCTGTTTAAGATGTATAAGACTTACATTTTAGAATATTTATCATTTGTAAATTCCTAACACTTAAAGCCAAGACCAAAAGATATTTTTATGTCACTTTGTTGGCCTTCTGAATATCATAGGCCATTGATTTCACCAGTTGTCACTGTATTGAGCCTAGGAATTTACAGGGGTTTAAAACCTGCTTTCCAGAGAGATATCTAGGTCTGGTGTAAAAATTTAAAGAGGTTGAGAGACCACCATTTCCCACTGATCATTTGTTCCAGTAATTCAAGTTGCCCTTACTCAACCTGATTAAAAATTCCTTTACATACTGTATTTTCTGTCCATTTATCAAGGGACAATGAGAATCAGTAGCAACATAAAACTATTCCATTCCTGATACTAGTTCAAAATTAGCACATGTCCTCTGGGGTTTTTATAATCTGAACAGAATAAGTTCCTTCACTGCATGCCTTTTATCTAATGCTTGCATTACTGGTATGGCTCTTTTTTCACATCTCTAGGGTTTTATCATCCTTTTGTTTTCAAATTTGGACACAAATGCATTTTTATGTCTTTGTTTCTCAGTGTCATACGTAAAGTCAAGTCACCTTAATTGCTTCATTGTGATACAATTTTATTGTGTATACCAAAAAAAGATGCTTTTTCACAGTTTTTCCACAGCATTATACTGTAATATTGTATTGAAGTCTCATATCTTTATCAGAGTCAGCATTTTCAGAATATAGTCGCTCTTACTTTTAAGTGTAGCTTGTGTTCACTGTTCTCAGACTAAGAGTTTTGCATTTGATTTTATTAAAATGCCCTTGATTTGAATACCCCACCAAGTGACCCAAGACATTGTTTCATCATCATTATTTACTTATTGTATGTTCATGAACATTTCCAGCTGTGTCTAGCTGTTTCCAGATTATTGGGGGATATGTTGAATGAGAGAATGCTAGTACTGACACCTGTGCAGCCTTGCTAGTATTCTAGAAGTATTCAATGACAGTTGCCTCTTGGAACATGGGGGGTTTGTGGGGTTTTTAACTTTCAGTGCACTCAGAACCCACTTAAGAAATTTTTCTTGATAGTTGTTTTTTGGGGTTTTTTAATCCGTTTATTACATCTGACAAGTGAAAGCCTAAAACATCACTATACAATATCCTCTTATAATCTCATCCAAGAAGGAGATCAGATTTGTGTCGCAATACCTATGCTACCAAAAATATCTTGACTGGGAGTAATTATAGTCTTTCATTAAAATGTGTGTTAATTGAATCCAGTGTTTTCACTCATATGGCCCAGCTTTAATCCTGCTAGTCTTTTTTTTTTTCCTATTGACACACTATTAGTGCTCTTCTAGTGTGGGAATGTCCTAGTAGTTTAACACTGCAACACCTAAAGTGAAAATTGTCTGAATCTGTAAATGTAGAACTTATCCATCCTTAGATTCTAATAAACTGTAAGTTCTTATTCATTCTATGTCAGCTGTAACTATACCATCCTGATTTTTCCGAAGACAGGCAACATATATACTGAACACGTCTGTTTTTTGGGGTTGTTTTTTTATCATAACATTATTTACTTTCTACATGAAAAAGAAGCTGTACTTTTACTTGGTTGTGGGATCACTTTTTTTATAGCCACTCCTAAAGGACTCCCCAGTTTTCTATGGTATTCTGCTATATTTTTTTCTCACAAGTACTTAGAATACTTGTTTAAGTATTTTTGTGTACGTAAAGATTCTGGTTGCTTTTTCTGATGTGAAATTCAATCAGTTCATTATCACTTATCTCCAAGTAGATGTCAATATCCATTTCAGTGACTGATATTTCTAGTTTTATAATAAGAGTGTTTACCTCATGCTCATAAATGATATATGGTTTTTGAAGTGCATAGTATTAGTTTATAATTGTCCACTAAGGACTCACAGAGTATGTATCCTAAACTTGGCCTATAGCATAATTCTTTTCCTTTCCAAAGATTATAAAAATGTGCTGAAGAAAAGCTCGTTCTGTGCCCTAGTTAGCTGACCAGTAAGTCTTTTCTTAAGTTATTTTAGTTAGCATATTGACCTCTACGTGTTCAAGAGCTGTAGTCCTGTGTGATCGTTCTAAAAGGAATAATGGCATGGTGGGGGAGGGCTGTGTTAAGGCATCCTGCTTCCATTCTGCCTCTCTTATTCTTCCAGTTAATCAGGGACTTCAAAATGCCAGTTGCCCACCAGATTTTAGTAATACTGGTTATATAAAATTTATTCCCATCGATTAGAGTTTCCTATTGCTGCTTACCCAGATTCCTGGGATCAAAGCCTAAACAATTGAAGAGATTCTTTTCATTATATTCTTTGCCACATTGGTTCAAATTGCTCGTTAGGTGCTGAATTTGAGCATGTACCTCATTTGCCTTCCAAATAATCTCCCCTTGTGTTGCTGATTTAATATCCTGGCTGCTCTAGCTAGTTTCCAACTGAGAAGATTAGCCTCCTACTTGTGTGGTGTAGTCTGTCCTGTTCATACAGTCCTGTCTTTCACTGATGTGCTGTTTCACGGATTGAAATTTGCCTGGTTTTTCAGTTATGGATGACAGACAGAAAATGGTAGAAATAAACTTTCTCACTTGTGATAACTGTGGATACCAATTACATTTTAATTTTTCTCTAAATTGTTTTTAGTGCAGTGGAAGCTTTCAGAAATTTCATCTAAGTTCTGCTATGAAGGCCTTATATAACATTTACGACCCATCTCCCATTCACTCCAGTTGCAGCTGTGAGTGCAGGGTATTTTGGCAGATTAGACACAATGGATTTATCTTGCACAGTCAGAAAATGGGTAGCATACTATCAATCCCTCTGAAAACTTTCATACTAAGGTGCTGTCACCAAAGGACAGATACATTCCACAACTGCTGAGCAACATTCAACTACATGAAATATGAAATGTGTTTGTTCTCTCACTGTAGTCCCATCCCATTGGGTGCAACAAAGGAAACAGGAATAAACAGGTTACAGGCTCTTTCACTGGACAGTGGTGATTCGTGCCAAGGTATAAGTCCATTCTGTGCAACAATTAGACAGATATCTGCAAACAAATGACCATGTAGTTAAAAGTAGAATCATGATGTGTATGTCCTGGTAGCCTTACCTCTGGTATTTTCTAATGTCTCTGTACTTGACTTGATGAGCTTATTAATGTTCTGCCAAGTAAGGAGTTAGCTGACCCAGCTTTAGCTCTCATTTGTCAGGGATCCATTTGTAGCCAATATAAAAGGGGGATATATCAGCACCGGGCTGTCTGTCCTTTTTTAAGACAAAGGCAGATGATACATTAAATGATCTTTGATCAGGTGGCTGAAGGAAGGGGTGATAAATGGCATAATTTCTCTATGTGTAGTATTTGTGTATAAATTATATACATAAGTCTCTGTTGAAAGATACAGTCACAGTTGTGTTTAGATACATGTGGCCATATATACCCCAGTATTTAGATGTAGCTGTACATAATACTTTGTTTTTCTTCTACTTATAAGTTTTTAATAAATCTTAAATCAGTCCTCAAGTGTGTTAATATTGCATTCGAATTGAGCTACTGAATTTGGATCATGTCTTAATTTCCTCTGTCACCGAAGAGGGGTTGTGTGTTGATATGGAGGTGACTCTGGTTGGTGAACAATAACTCCTTCCACTCAAATGATCTGAGATCTGCTCAAGGTGTGGGTACTGAATGGGCTCCTGTTAGAAGCTTGGTAAGGCATTGTCAGCGAGACATTTCATAGCTTCATCCTTTATTCTTTATAATGAAACAAAATAAAGATGTGTTCCCTGGAAATGGAGGAATATGTTTCTTGTCCTTCTTTTTGTTGCATCAGAGGCTAGTGATACCTACTTTTTTAGATTCATGCTTAGGAGATGAGGCTAGCCTTGAGACAGATTACCTGATGCTGTCTTTCCATTTCTGGTCTGTAAAAACATTAAGCCATGACTTACCTCCTTTAAAAAGTCTTCATAAAATTGAATTCCTAAAATTCACATCAGTGTAGAAAAATTGTCTGATCAATATTCTTGATTTAATCTTTGTTCCTTAGAAGTGTTTCTTCCTATGGTCTAACAACTGCAACATGTGTGGGTAGGTTACAAATATACTGAAGGAAAAATGAAGAATGGTTAGTTTAAATTATTGTATTTTTTACAAACTTTTGGAAAGTTCCATTCTGTTACAATAATGATTTAGTTCCATGCAGTAATAGTGATATAGCAAGATATATGTGTCATCAAATATACTTTGATTTTGTCAATCAATATTTACTTACTGTGGGCTTTTTACTGAGTTATGAAGTTTATTGTGGATACCAACAGTTAGTTTAAATGTTTGTAGCACAAACATTTCAACCTAAATGCTATAATTACAATAACAATTATATTTATAGCTGCTAGGAAGCAAATATCCCTGATCATAATTCTCCAAAATATAAAAAAGGAGGGTTAGAAAAAATTCTTTAAAATAATCTACCTATAAAATAAAAATTTTCTAAAAGAGTAGGACAAGCAAAGACTAGCTAGTAACCCTGTCAATGTAGTAGTTGCCTAGGATTGAAAAGCCATTGTTGATTACAGACTCTAACCTAGAAGTTTATCTAAGAAACAAATTTTGTTTTATATTAAACAGCTTGTTTCCAGAGAAAGTGGCAATCAAACTGCTGTTTGGGTGATGTTAAAGTAAGAGTATATAACTGGAAGGTTATATACCACCTGGATGCTGGATAAAGTTCTCAGAATTTTTCAGAATACCACAGTGCAGTAAATTATAAAGTAAGCTAAGTTTTATAATATGTTGTATTTTAAATTTGTGTCACACTGTGAGGCCTCAGCAGACAGCCCAAGTATTAAATAATGCTTTTTTAACTGTAGAAGTATCATTTTCTTGAAGCCTGAAAAATTAATTAATCTTCATAGGAAAGACGAAGTTTATTAATTCTTGCCAACAGTAACAACTGATTAGTGACTAGACCAGAAAGAAACCCCTTGCTCCTACTCTGACAACTTGTGTTGACGTCAGTGGAAGCAGCTTTGGACTCCCAAGTAATTAAGTCCAGTGAACTGCAAAGACTCCTGTGACATTATTTTGACAGTTGCAGTTCATCTTTAATGTTTCCATTTCATAAGGTATCACTAACACTTTGCTGGAAGATTTTATTTGAATTTTTTTTTAAT
Organism: Chloebia gouldiae; assembly: GCA_003676055.1. Classification (NCBI taxonomy): domain Eukaryota; kingdom Metazoa; phylum Chordata; class Aves; order Passeriformes; family Passeridae; genus Chloebia; species Chloebia gouldiae. The sequence goes on along the minus strand of QUSF01000004.1, from coordinate 18,778,305 downwards.
TAAAAAAAAAATCCCCCAAAATAAAAAAGTCATTCTGATGGCATCTTCATTGAGCTGCTACTGATAAAATCTGGTATGCATTAGTGCTCTCTTTCCCCTCAAGAGGTGGAGCACAGCTGGATTTTGATCTTTGAGTAATGGTAGGACTTCAGTGTATCTTCACAGATCATGAACTGAGACTTCACTGTAAAACAGCATCTTCTGGGACTGAACTTGCAAGCTCCTTAACTTTGAGTCCGCTCATTTCAGTTATTTCATTTTATTGAAAGAGTTTTTCATTTTGTTAACTTTCGTATTTTAATAAAATTTAGGATATGTCTTTTGTAGAAAACAGTTAAACTTTACCAGCTGCCAGGATTCTGGGCCAAAGGGCAAAGTAATACAGGTATAAATGAAACAATGATGATTTACCGGTTTTAATATAAAAATCCAAATTTGGTCATTATGGACTTCATTATGAAATACAGAAAAAAATGTGATTTGAGAAAACAAATTTTGATTTCTTTAACTTGTAGTCTCAACACTTTTTCTTGCTGCTTTGACAATAGCAGTGGTGGATATTAAGACAGCAGTCGGTTTCACCCAAGGCTATTAATAATTTAGTCATTAGAATCAGTTTCTTCTAAACATTGTCTCTAGGATGTAGTTCCTCCCTTCAAGGGGAGTGGTCTTTTGTTACATTATGTAAATGGGGAAACTCATTCATTACCACTGTGTTGCTAATTCGTGCCTTAACCTGCAGAACCAGGCATTGCATTACTCTTTGCCTACATACAGCAAACATGAGAAGCCACTGTTCCTGCATTTGCTTTAGTTTCTGGGGAGAATTGAATTAAAGTAGATTCAAGTCAGCAGGGGATTTGTTTGTCAAATTTTGCAAATCAAGCTGCAGAAAATGGAGTTTTACAAGTCCCATTCAGAAGTCCAAGATATCAAGCTCGCTTCAGTTTTCAATATAACATTCATACCACTCTTTCAATCTTAATTTTGATTGATTACTTACCAGCAGAAGTTTATACTGAAATCTCTCCTTTGTCCTCTTTATCCCTTCCTCACCTTTTCATTCTTTCCATGTCAATTATTAACACTGTGACGTTACTTGTTGCTGCAGTAACTTTGTTTCAATGCAGCTGTTGCCAGGTGAATTTTCTTGAGGGCTTGATTGTCACATTTACAAAGATTTTATGAGATCAGAAAAGTTTTTATTTGTCCAGCAGTCTTCAACTTTACATTCTCCGGGAACTGGCCTGTGCTATCTCTAGATGTTTTATTTGAAAACAAAATACAAAGGGAAACATATTGTGTGTTGGCTTGTGGTTATATAGGGTAGGTTTTGTTAGCAAGGTAGATACCAAGAAATTGAAATATGTTGGATTAACTTCACTGGGACAGATTTGCTGTGGCCCTAGTGCAGGGGAGGTTCTCAACAGCTCAGCAGACAGAATGTGTTCGATTCATGTGTTAATTCACATCTTGGGTCTGTTTTTCAGCTGGGAAGTGTTGCTGTAATTAGGTGGTGAGTCAAAACTGTGTGTTACCAGGCTTCGAAAGACACGGGACCAAAGTCCAGGTGCTTTCAGCTCCCTGTCAGCATGCCAGTGGCCACACAGTACACACCCTCAGGTGCTTTTCTGCACTCAGAGTAGGTGCTGGTGGTTAATTCTGCAGAGATACACTTCTAACTGCGACCAGTTCAGAGGCCTGAACTGGCCATCTCGACTGGAGGATTTAGGCAGCAGACACCCTTGCTGAGTACATGCAGTTTTAAAATTCCCTACAGTATGTCTTGGCTGAGGTGAATGAAACAATGTTCGCCACCATTTTCATCTGTAAGGCTTCAACTTCCTGCTTGCTTTGTGGTAGTTTCTGCCATGGAAATCCATGCAGAACACCAGCTCTGGAGAATTTCCCTATTCTATCCTGAATTATCTGTCCACATTGGGTAGAAACCTTTCTTGAGATCTCTCCCTAAGGCAGAGGAGCTCTGTCATTGCCCAAATTATCCTCATTGGTACAGTCTAAAACTGCATTGGTAGACCAAAGCAGAGTGAGACCAAAACTTTCCACTGTCCCCAATCCCCCCTGCCAACTCATTCATGGATGACAAACAAAAGGCAAAAAGCCAAATTTTGCCTTCTGGGGGAAAACCCACTGCAACAGCTTCAAAGCACTGCAAAAGTAGAGAGAAGCAGCTGGAGAACTAAGGAGAGAATGGAAAGCAAATGAAAAGCCATTGCTTAAAACCATTCCTTCTCCTTTTCTTTCCTCATTATTTTCATCATTCTTCTGAAAGTAGAAAACTGATAACTCGAGTCAGATTTCATAGTGTGTTGTGGATTCCTGATAATAGATGGGAGTATGTGTGTTGAAGGAGTCATGTCGATTTTCTTGCTATAATTACATGGGTTTTTTTCTTTGGAATCTGAAGTGGGAACAGAGAAGTACATTGCTTTGCTTTATCGCAAAATAAGAGTGTACACTGCAGTGTATGTTTCTTAAAATATAGCTATCATGAGAGCATCATATGTTGTTACTCATCCCTGTTACTGAAAAATCTGGCTAGTTAGTTTTTTCATGTGTCCCTTAAAATGTTGATAGTTCCTGTTAATTTCCCCAGTGCCTTCTGATGAGCCCAGAACTGATTTTCAAGCTTCCTCACTTAAAGCTCAGACAGCAAGCTGCTTATGATGACCCAACAGAGATATAAGGGAGGTCTGTGAAAGGCAGAGTATTCAATCAGCCTTAATCCCTGCTTTCAGTAAGGCAGTGTCTTTAAGTACAGACTAATTAGTGAATAGATGTGGTTGTAGGTTCTTGTAGACATATCTTTTGTTGGCTTGAGATGAACTGAGCAGCTAATAGAAATGGTTTAAAATCTCTGCTTTGCTTTTCTTTGAATGCATTTAATAGGGTATCAAGATGAGAAAATATAAATCAAAGCAGGAGCAAAAGTAAATATAAACGATCTGACTACCTATATTAGTATATTCCATTTAGATATTATATCCATTTAGATATTGGGACTTACACTTGTGGCTCCCAGTCCTGGCCTTCTTAAAGAACTATTCATTTTATAATCTTTGACGTATAGCGCTACGAGAAAAGCATGTGGGTTTTTTTGCAGTAATGTATTATGCAAGCATTACTTTGCACTTAAATAGTATGTTAAAGTCATCAATCATAAAGTGATCGATCAAGATAAACATACTTCCCCCATTTTAGTGCTAGGGAAACTTAATTCCAAGAAGTGAAGTGAATATCCTTAGGATTTGATTACATGCCTGAGACTAGAATCTAACTCTCTAGAGGGATGGCCCCCCTCTTTAATCATTTCTTTATTACATATTGTATAATAAAATTTCCCAACAGGTAGGAATAGCCATCTGCACATTCCAAAGTCATTTATGGTAAAATTGAATGCAAAGAGAGGCATATGGGAAACTGAGTGAATGATGACTGACATCTAGTCATAGTCACCTGAAAGCGAAAGCATTTCTTAATCGGTAAGACATTAAAAATAAGTAGGAGGCTTTAAAAATTAGAAAAATTGTAGTGTTTTGGGTTTTTTTCTGGTTATATTTCCCTTACTGTTTGCATATTACATGACCTTGACACAATGCAGAAGCAGACATAGCAACTTACTGTTCTACTCATTTTGTAAAACTAACCATATATTCCAGTAATATTCAATAACAGTACCTTGGTTATTGAAACTCATAACCTTTTTGCTGCTTTTATCACCTGTATTATCCATGGGAGATAATTACTGCAAAGCAGCTGGCTGTTGATTTTAGAGAGCATCAATTGTTCTCCTATCCCAGCTGTTGGCTAATAAGGACAGTCAACACATCTGTTTCAACAGCTGGTAATTAACAAAAGCCTAATTGCTGCAACTCTTTTAACAACAGATCTATGAAAGAGTAGGGATGTGGAGGAATATTATTTACTCTGTTCTCGGAATTTTCTGTGACCAGTTTCTTTTTCCTTTTTCTACTTTGAACACCACTGCCTTTGTCTGACACACTGAATGGCAGGACAACACAATATGGTAATCCACAGCTTAAGTTTTTCAGATCTCTGGTGCTGTTTCTTATGCAACATTTCTTTGCTAAGTTGCAAGATGAAATGGATCAAAAGCATTTTGTGGAGTCTCATACAACGGAGATAATCTACTACAGTATGCTTATGCAATAGGGCTGCCAATCCAGCAGCTTCCAAAAGAAAATAATGGGTTTCTCTGTTTGTGGATGAGGTTAATAGCTCTGCACCCCTTCCCCAAAAAAGTGTTATAGTTCTGAAAGTGATGATTATTTAAGAATTCTTTTACTGCTCTTCAGATGCTTTGCAAAAAATTTATTGTACAGTCCTTTTTCTTTCCTCTGATGACACCCACATATGTTTTTTTAGTTTAAAAGTAAATGGCAGGTGGCACTGCAGAGATATCTCATCATTTTATTGCTACAGAATTGGAGAGGGTTCTGCACAATGATTGTCTAAATATCTACATTTATAGTATCAGTCATCAAACACTAATTCAAAGATGTTTCTCTTAATTAGACTTATCCTTGGGTACAGCACACATGTAATTGGAATACTTGTCACTAAATAGAGAGAATGCATGTATCCAAATACAGGGAAATGTTAATCCCATTGAAGTCAACAGTGAACTTCTGTTGGATTCAATGGGTCAGGATTTCCCCTGCAAAACCAAATTTTCTTAAAAGCTGGAGACAAATTTGGCATTCATTGTGCTACCCATGAAAAGAAAGTATTCAAGCATTAATGGATCTATGGCTGAACTATTATGCAAGTCAGGCATGTATTACAGATTGTGTGAAAGACTTGAGTAAATAAAAATTTCTAAGAAATAGCATTTAAAGTGGTATTTTGAAGTGATAAACTGATGATGAAGATTATGATTCTTTGGTAAAAGTTAGTCAAGATCACTTGATTAAACTTGCCTTACTAACATTTCAGTTGGCAAATATTTCTGTACACTGAGTTCTTAATTGTCTGCTGGGTATGTTGAAAGGTATAAAAGAAATTCTGCTCAAGTGCTTGCCATTGACAGAATACAGATTGCATAATTAAAAATATTCTGGCAAGACGAGTTTAGTTCAACAGGTGTTCAAGTTGAGGAATGTCTAATAGATGCAGTGAAAAAGTAGAATATATACTTTGAATGAATAAAAACAAAAGCATTGGCTAAAAATTTAAGATAGTAACACAGGTAAGTGTTTACTGTCTGGGTTTATCATGAAGAATTTTTGTACACAATCTTTGTGGATCAAAATTATTTTTTCAGTGTTGCACAAATAAGAAGAAAGAAATAAACATCCTGTATTAGATTATACTGTGGAAAATTGCTGGAAGATTTGATAGTTGAGAAAAATGTTTATCTTTTCAGTGGATTATTTTATTTCACAAGTTAACAATTTTTAAGAAAATTATAATTGGTAATGTGTCCCTTTTCCCATTCACTTCCCTTATTCCAAAGATTACAATATTACTTCTTTACCCAGTTGAAGTGTAGTTGAGTCTGAGTTGCAACAGAAATTTAGGCAACTAAGCTCAAATGTACATAGAAACTGAAAAAAAATATTTTCACCCAATGCAAAGGTCTACTAGAATCTAACTGAATAGATCTGCAGTAGAAGGTAATATGATATTAAAAATTTCATAAATAGATTTTTAACAGAAAGGAGCAGAAATCTGTAGTATCAGAACATACTTTTCAGTCCTGAGTGAAGGTAATTTACCTGTATCAACAGATCTCTCCAACAGTGTAGCATCCATAACAAGCCATGGACGGATCCATTGCCTACTGATTTGATAGAAAAGTGCCCTCTATTGAATTTTCTCCTGTACTACTTTCAGACAAATGTTTCCTATAAAGACTTAAGTGTATGTTCTCACAAACACCTCTATTTGCTTTTCTTACTTTAAATCCTTACTCTGAGCTCTACTTAGGTAGAAAGCATTGCTGTAAGATTGTGGAAAAAGCAAAATTCAGGGAGTTGTTCTGTTTGGAATCAACTTCTCAGACTCATTATGACTGATCCCTTTTACACAGCTAGCATTGAAAAGGAGATGTGGGTGACGCCTGTTTAACAGCTGAGTGCCTCACCAGCTTACTGGGAATGAGAGAAAGTCAGATTTATCAACCTTAATCAAGTTTATTAAGCTCTTATTATTTGATAAAACCAGTTATCTGAACCTAGACTGGTAACAAAAATAGGATCAGGGCATGGACTTCCACAATGACATGCAACCATTCATGGATTCTGTTAGAGAACTCCCTGGCATGGTTTTAACCCAGTCTCCCAGATGATGCTTTTGAACCATACTGTGTGCTAGGGCCTATGGCATTTTGACAGTCTGGTGTTAGCAACACTTCCTTTTAGGAAGGTGAATGAAGAGAACTTCTGACTGTTTTTTGAGATGAGTAAAGTCAGCCAGTAGATCTCAAGGTCGGAACAGAGTTTCTGGTCTGTTCTTTTTAGTAATAGAGTGCTGTGGTTAGTTTGGGGTCTGTTAGTGGAGCCTCAAAAATGTGCCAGATGGAGAGCCCTGAGAGCACACACTTTCTGGCCGCTGCACAGATAAAACATGTCTGGCTGTAATATGAACTTTTTTCTGTTATTCTGCCAGTTCAGTTCTTCTCCAAACTGGATAAGACACTTTGGGGGCTGAGGGTAAAGTTTTTATTGAATAGGGTCTTTGTTACCACAAAGCTTCTGAGACAACATGACATTACCTTTTGGATCATGTGCTGACAATTTGCTGTTTGTGGCAGATACTGACTTCAAATCGTAGGTGGCCAAAATAAGTTTTGTGGACAATGGGTTTATCATGGGTGATGACATTTGAAGTTTTCCCAGAGTAACCTGCCAGTAGGATTCAGACACCACCTGGAAGGTTTCTTCAGCCTGCTTCAACTTACATGGTTGTTTCATTCTTGATTTTCCCTAAGAAGATTGCCAGTAAAGTTTCATGTATAGTGTAATCATCTTCATGTATGAAGTCAGGCCTCTCAGACTCGAGGGAAACATGCCTATTATTAAAGTAAATCAGAGATGGTTTTTATCCTTTTTTTAAGCTTATTTTTGGTAACCTCATATGTCTTAAAGGGATGTATCTGTTTTCCAGTCCAGTTACCTATGGAGCCGTGAAGAGGTACGTGGTTAAACCATGCCCAAAACAATATTCTTTATTTCACCTTCAAATAAGACAAGTTTCTCTGTATTGCTGATGTTTTTCCATTGCTTATTTGAATTTGCATTTTCCAAATGGATTTTTAGATGAGAAAAAAGTTTGTGATGTCACCAAGGCCAAACCTGAATTACAGAACATGAAGTCATGTTTCCTTTCCACAGGTCCAAAGCTGTAAATGGTATTTAATCTGAGAAGTAAAGAAATTAATTTACATGTGTTATTGTCATATAGATTGTAAAGCCATGGCTACTGTGCAGAAATCACAGTTGTGAATGGGTTTTTCTTTCTCTATTAAAGTATTCTTGATTGTTTTCTTTTCATGTTCTTTTCACAGTGTACATTGTGATTTAGTAGTGAGTCAAGTATCTACCTACCTGTATATAGAGTCCTATCTATTTGCTCTTTAAAGCACTCCCAGCTTGTGTTCTTAATAAAATCCCTCCTACCAAAAGGTCAGTGTCTCTGCACATGGCGTTACTTATGTGCAAAGCCCAGTCCAGCTATGAGTGTGTATTTTGAAGCTGTCATCCTTGGAAGATTTCAGGGGCCTTTTTGTCCTCCACTGTGGTTATAGCTTACCTAAAATAAGACTTATAGTATCATTAGGTAGTTATCCATATGCACATTTGGCATGTATGATGGTATCTCTGGGGTTTTTAACCTATGTATGCAAAAGAATGGAAACCATAAAAAAAAATCTTGACTCTGGGAAGTCAGTTGTGTCAAACTCACAAGGGCAGAATTCCAAATGAATCATCCTCACTCTCTGAATAATTCTTTAAAATAAAATGCTTCCAAGTATTAGTCTCACATACATGCCTTGGATTGTCCTTTGAATAGGTAATTTTTCCTGCAATTTTCAGTGTATCAGTATATTGCTTGGAAAAAAGTATAGCATATTACAGAATAATACTGCAGATGATGAAGAAAATTTGTCTCATCATATCCAAGGTTAGATGAGCAAATCCATAATTCTCATTGGAACTTATCATGAGCATTTCATATAGATACTTTCTTACATAATGTGGTAATTGATTAATTATGGAATCATAGGTTGGAAGGGACTTTGAAGGTCATCTAAGTCCAATCCATTTGCTATGAGCAGAGACACCTTTCACTAGGCCAGGTTGCTCAGAGCTCCATCCAGCCTTGCCTTGAACACTCCAGGAATGGGCCCACTTCTGTGGGCAAATCTGCCTGTAATAGGTGCTTGTAAAAGAACAAACTGCTTGTTAAACACTGATGGTACAGTGAGCTTCTTCCCAGTGTGAGTTGATCACATAGTATAAGAATAAGGCATCACATGTCAGGCATAATGATATTGTTTGCTTTTATTGTAATAAAATTAACCAGATACATATCTAGTCTCTGCAAAATTGCTATTTTATTCTTTCATTTTCTTTCTCAGAGCAGTAAGAAGCTATTTGGTGATTTTTTTTTTCCTTCTAATTGCACAATCTCTGTAGAATTTGTTGTGACCTGTTGCTAATATCCCAGCCACAACAGGATCTCTTAGAAATGAACAACCATGCAAGCAATGTTCATCTGGTATGATAATGTATTTTCACTGGGGAATTTGTTGTGATGGAGACAAGAGTCTGAATGTCAGACAGTGAGACCTCTTACAAGTCTTCCAAAAAACTCCTTAAAAATATGAAATTAGGGATAGCATAAAGACTGAGTTGAGGAAGGTGACATATGATAGACATGAAGCACAACACTTCTTGAAAATGACAATTCCATGTTTTCTCTTACAAAGAAAATTTCAGGGTTAAATTTTTTTATTCCAATAAGATAAAACATTAATATATTCTTTGTAAGGTAAATGAAAATCATACAGGTTAAAAAGCCACTGTTGATGCTCTCAGATCATGTATGTGAAAGCCCTTATTTCAGCTCCTTGATCCATGTTTGGCACCCTCAAACATTTTGATAGCTGAATTCTGGAGTTCATCTTCTTTTCCATGATGTATCCCTGTTTGGATCTACTTTTCACATGCTTAGCCATTTAATAAAAAAACCATTTTTGTCAGTCGTGGAGAGAGAAGAGAGACAATGATAGTCACCATAAACATGGAAAATTCACATGACTTTGGAGCAGGGAAGCAGTCCCGCTGGGAGGAGTCCACCAGGCTGCCCAGAGTGGGTTAATGCAAGAAGCTGGGAGTCAGCATTAGGTTTCTGCATTCAAAACAAATAACTTAATCAAAAGGCTGGGGAGGACTTCTCTCTTCTGTCAGAAATCCTGTCTGACATTCCTCAGAAATGCTTCCATCTAAACCAGTGTATCTTCACAATGCAGTGAGATAATGTTTTTTATTAAAAAAAAAAAGTTTCATTACAGCTATTTATTTGGAGCAACAGTAGTATTAGATTGTAGAATAAAATATTATGATTAATTGTTTCATCCTGCTGCAGACACATAAAGGTCATGTTTGCTGTTGAGATACCTTTCCTTTGTGCCCAAAGGGTATGTCAGCCTGGGTGTGGTTGTGGCAGAGGGTTGGTGAGGGCTGCAACTTAAAGGCTGTTAATAGTTCCCACAATTGCCACCCTTACCCTGACATTCACACACAAGATAACCCTCAGCTGGTTCTGTATTGTATGTTCTCTAGCTGTGCTGATCCTCCACAGCAGTGCAGATACATCAGGGATTGGTAATACAGTTGCTTCATTTACTCCAAGTTAAGATAGGTTTAGAAAAACCATTTCTGTTAGAAAATTGTGTGTTGAGAAACAACTTTGCATGAATTTCTAATAATTTCAGATACTATTCCAAACTTTTCCAGTTCAGTTTTTCTCCCAGAAGTTTTATTTGGTGAATATTGAAACTGGTATTTCAAACTTCAGAAGTAAAACATTTAATTTTTGCATTTTAAATTTGTACTTATTATTTTTAATTATGCATTTCATGATATGTCAGTATTTTCTAACTGCTATAGTAAGTTCTAATTTTACCTTTTAGTTTTTAAAATTGTGGAAGCCAGCTGATACTTAAATGCAAGTTGAAACATTTTATATAATTTTCTAGGTCAGTGTGTCCCCTTTCTATATTATAGTGAAACAATTTGACACTTCAGCACAGTGATTTAAAAAAAAGTGATTGCTTGGTGTGTTATTAGAGTGCTAAACATTTTCAGTCCTCTCATTAGTTGGAGTCTTCTTCTTGACCCTGAAAACCTCTGATCCCCTAATCAATGAGACAAGTGCTTATATTCTTTTCTAGATCAAAGCATTACTTACTTGTATTGTTGGTGAAACAGTTTGATCTGTTGACACTTTGATATAGAAAATAAGATGAGCTGTTGTAATCTACACTAAGTAGCAGCTGCTAATGTAAAAATAACAGAACGGTTAGAAGTTAGATCTCATATGTGTCACAACATGACCTGCTCTATCAGGCAGTATGTATTTCTCTTGACATGATGTGTTAAATGTAAAAGCATTAAAAATAGTGTAAGATTAAAATATTTCTTCAGTTTAAATTTCTTTACAGAGTTGGGGGCTTTTTTTGCATGTTCATTCTAATTCAGAATGAAAGAAACCTTTATTTGCCTTCCCAATCTCCTGCTGCCCTGAGGAGACACCTGAGCTCTTCTATCCAGCTAGCCTGCTAATATCAGCAGAAATATACTTCTTCCTCACAAGAAATGGGAGCAATTCTTTGTTGTCTGTTTGAGGCTAGATTCCATTTCAGACTCCAGATAACATAGTACCTAGAGTGGAAAGGCTGCCATTTTTCCCCTTTACTGTCATTTTTCCCCTTTTCCCCTTTGCAGCTCTACCAAATGTAAATGACTAAGACCATAAATTCTAGAAATTAACTCAGAGACTCCTCAGATTTCTCATTTCTAATCCACAGGAATATCCTGTGTCAGTAGAAAGCAAGATGTTATAGTGACTACTACTGAGTGAAGGAATACTTGTGCTTTAACATGTATCTCAGTCAAGCCAGGGGAAATTGTACTGGGTAAAAAGGGTGCCCATTCTAATTGCGTCAGTTATAATTTCCATGCAAATAAAGTACAAATAATTGTCCACAAGAAGGGTACTTATTAAGCAAGGAAGTTAGGTCTTAGAAAACAGGAGATATAGAGACAAATGAAAATTGCCTGAGGTTAAGTTAAATTTACCCTTGGAAAGGAAATTGAAACAAACAATAGCATAACAACTGAAATGAGAACAAGGAAGAGGAAATATGCCACTGGTCTGAGAATGGCATGGAGATCAGGGGTAATTCTGGATTAGGTCTGAAAGTGTGCGATTTTAATTTTTGTTTCTCTCAGCACTGGGCAATGATGATGCCAGCTGTGAGGACAAGGGTTAAGAAAAGTGAATGTATGCAAATCGAGTACATGGCAGCTGTTCAGTAGATTATTGTGCTTGCATTGGGTTAATGAATGGATTCCATCCCCAGTTCTGAAAGAGCTGGTACCTGAAATTCCAGGAATGATAGTAAAGTTCTTTAATAAATCTTATGAGGCTGTGTGAAGTGTAATATGACAGGGAATTAGCAGAGAGAGCATCTATGTTTAGAAGGTAAAAAAAAAGTAATTTTGACAACTGTAGACCAGTTAGTCTTTATGGTAAGGCTTCAGAGTAAGTTTGGAAGGAAAATATTTTTAAAGCATGGATCCATCAAGAGTGAATTGAAGTACAGTTTTCATACAAGAATAATCACGCAAGAATTCTTCCTTGATTTGATAACTGGTTATTTAGACAAGGAAACTTTTTTAATATAACCTGACACATAAGCTTATAGGTTGTGCCATATGAAAAATTATTAATTACAGTGGGGAATGCGTATATTGTTATTTTACAAGCAGGCACAAGCTTAATGTGGTAAATGCTGTTTGCTGCTTGCTGGGTTCACCCAGCGTCTCTTGTCTGGAAGAATGGGCACGTTTAGCTCATGTCTGTCTGCAAAATGTCATGTACCCATGAAGGAGATGAGGGATTAGTCAAAGGCAATAAGGAACTAGTTAGCAGGAAGGCAGCAGCAAACAGCTTTGCAGGAAGAAATGTTAAGGTCCAAGGATTTCACTAGTGGAATATCTCTCCAATTTCTTACCAGCTGGTGCTGAACCAGTTTTCTTTAATGCTGTCATTGAGAACTTTTGGCATGAAGAGCAGCAGTGTGCTAACAAAATTGCTTGATGATACAGAGCTGGGAGTTGTTTTTAATAAGGCATGGAGTTATTATTAATACAAAGCAGGTTCAGGCTGTCTTGCAGAAAGATTGGGATGGCCTCAAGTAATGGAAAAACAAAAGCAGTGGGGTGGAATTTTGGTGCCAAGTGTAAGGTATTATCTTTTCAGGATGAATAAGAGTTTCCACTGTCAACTGGGTAATACCAATATGCAGGAGAACAGGCTGGAGGGTGACTGGGAGCAAAAAGAGTACAAGAATGTGTCAGGTAAGAGGTTTCCACTGGCAGGAGTACAGAGTACTGAGGAGAGATGCATTTAAATTGGTTGGGGTAATGAAGAGCCTGCTTAGTAAACGGTAACAGAAAAGGTTGTTTAGCCTATCTCAGAAATGAAAAAATAAATGCTTATTGTAAATATATATTCATATATATTAATATATACTATGAATATATATATGAATGTATATATGAATATATACAACATATATATGAATATATATGTTGTCTATAAATGTATAAGAAAATAAATCAATTTAAAATAAAGCTATGAATCTTTATTAGTCAAGTTAATTGGATTTTTTTTCCTTTCTACTGGATATTGAAAAGTCTTACAAAAGCCATCTCTCACACAAAGGTGAGGTTCCAGAGAGAATGTGACAGCATAGGAGGCTGAGTGTTCTTACCTCTTTCAATTTAAAGTAGAGTTGAGGGTGCTCATGGAATTAGGAAAAGATAAAAACTAGTTTTACCCTCTGTTTTTCTTTGCTTATGTTGTGTATTTTTCCAAACTTTGTGGTAAGAAAACATATTGTGACATTGTTTTTTAAGTATTTTGAAGCAAAAGCAACAGCAAAGAGATCAGTACTGAGATTTTCTTTAGTTGAGATCAACTATTTTAAGTTTGATAGGTAGCAATTAGATTTTATATTTAATTGGAAAGTTTAAATTTTCACCAAATAACTGCTAAAATTGAAAATAAACAACAATTTTCCTTTGCAGGAAGGTGGATAGGGGGAAGGAGAATGGGAAAGGATCTATCCACATTAAACCAAATATGAAAGTGTAGGAACTTCTGGACAAAACAAAATGTTCAGAAATATTTTTCACAAGTTATCAGAATATCCTTTCAGTCTTGACAAAGAACTTTGCTGAGAGTGACACCTATACCAAAAGGTAATCAAGCTCACCTGTAAAGTGACCTTTTTATGGGAAACCACCGTTAGAGGAACCTGCGTGTAATTATTCTTGCTTCTTCTTTACCCTACTTTCCAAAACAATTTAGTCAAAACAAAACAATTTCTGTGAAAAGTTCTGATTTCCACAGCTTGACATTTTCCAAAAGGACAATATTTTGTTTAAAAGTTCTCAAGCAGCTATTGTTATTACTAGAGGTGAGCTCATGTAGGATTTCTGCCATATGCACTATGGATGGATTTCAATATACATTTAGGAGTCTTCCAAATTCTTTATAGTAGAGCAGATGCCATTATTTTAGTTAGCAATTTAACTTTGTGATGAGCACTGTTTTGCTTTCCTTCCAGTGAAAGAAGACATCTCTGCCTTGGGAGGATATTTGACTCCTTTATTTGTGTTTACCACCCTTCAGGCCTGTGAACAATGGGTCATTTTGTTGAATGGCTGCATGCTGTGCACAGAGACCCTTGTGCTTGGATTTTTGTTGTCTCATGAAGCTTCCTAGTATCAACTCCACTGGGAGTTACTGAGGAGGCTAACAAATGACTATTTTTCTTCCCTTCACTTTTTGTAGCTCTTGAGTTTGTTGGGTTTTTTTTTAATCCAAAGAACCTGATTCTGCTGATATTTTTATTGGTACAAACCCAGATCCAAACCCAGTCAAATCAGTGCAGATTTGTCTGCTGAAAAACTGACATAAATAATAGTCTTAAGACTCTAGTGCCTCTGACTCTTGTCCTGAACTGCAAGTGGAACATTAGGTGTATTTTTATGATAGTTCTCCAAAGAGACTAGCCGTTAATCTGAGTAGGTGTGTCAGCTGCAAACATTTCCTTCCAGTCTACCATTTCAATCACACTTCACAGTACACTGAAAATTGGCAAGGATGTTAATTACTGGCCTCTAGAACAAACCACCTACTTTGATTCAACTCTGTTTTCCAATTTTTAAGAATGTTGTTTCACCTACAGAACAGTATAATTACAGAAAATAGCTTGGTTTGGCTAACATCTCGTGTTCTGTGAGTTCTGCTTGCAAGGCAGCAAGCTACACCAGGCAAGAGGCTCACCTGCAGAGGGTTTTAACCTCTTTCTGACAGAAGTTAGGGCTTGCCAGCAGGCAGTACATTGTTTTCAGTATCAGAAGCTCAAAACCACTGTCACTCAGATGTTAAACATTAACGCTTTCTGCTTTTAAAGCTGAAGGAACGCCCCCCATATAGTAAGAAAGTTTTTATTCACCGGGGAACTTCCTGTTAAAACTTTATGAATGTCTCTCACAGGAGTAATTACAGCAGTGGGTCCTGTACCTGGGCAGTGCAAAACCCTGGGTGCAACATGACCCACCGAGCAGCACGGTTCAGAGACTGCTTGTGTAGCTGCATTTGTGCAATGCAGTATTCAATAAAATTTGCCAGGAATCAGCCAAGTATCCAGGACATGATTAATCAGCCAGCAGAATGAATTGCCCATAGATGACTGGGAGTTGACAGTAAACAGTAAAACACCTGCCTTGAAAACTTACAGTCTTAAGAGACAAACGGGAAACAGAAGCAAGTGGGAGCCCTGTTTTAGGAGAGAGATTTTGAGACATACAGGCAGAGTTGTTCATGATTATACAGAGAGTTTGGCAGACTTAGAGGCTGAACTATGTGCATTTCCCTTCATGGGTTTGTAGCTCATATAACAGGTCTTTAATTTGCCAAGAAACTTTTCCGCAACACTGTCCTGAAGAGTTGGCAGAATCCACAGTTGGCATTTCTCACATATGTGCCTCTTGGTTAAGGGCCCTACAATTTGTACAATTAATAACTTACACCATGAATTAAAAACATTGGAAAACAGCCCAATGCTCAGGCTCATGTGTCAAGGAATTGCTGTGGAAGCCTGATCTTATTTGTTGTTGCAATAATAAATCACCCACTGATTTATTTATATGGTACCTGGGCCCTCCAGCCAGTCCTACAGTGCTATTGAAACTGGACTTTTAAAATTAATGGTGATTAAGCTATAGACCCATATTAAATGTGCATGAATACTTATTTCTCCCTGCCTCCTCTTTAACTGTTAGGCCTGTTGGGGCTGGCTACCTTCCTGACTTACAAGCCACATGCTGCAATTTCCATTTTGATCATGAGTCACACTCCCTTCAGTGTGAATCAAGGATGGGAGGGGGAGTGTCCCGTGGGGTTCACAGATGGGAGATGGTGGTGATTGCTCAAGGATTCCTCACCCCTCTATAAACCAGATCCCAGCGTGTGCTGTTGGTGCCAGTCTCTGCAGTTCCTGCTGGCTCATTGCCTGCCACTGCTCAGGGTTCTGGTTATCCAGCAGCTCTTTTGCTGCTAACATCAGCCAGGGACTGCTACCATGGGAGCTGCCCTTAACAGCCAGGGAGCCATGTGCAGAACAGAGTCATGCATCAGTAGTTCATGGCCAAGGGCCTTGCTTCACTTTCTATATGTTGGTCAACAGTTTTGCAGTATAGCAACACATATATATCATATGAAATACGTTTGCTGATAGCCACTTGGCTGAACTGAAGAGTTCTAACCTTAGGTATTCAAAAACTTACATGGGAGAAGCCATTCAAAACATGATTCTGCAAGGGAAAAAAATTCAATGCTAGAAAAAAGGAAGAATATTTAATAAGAATTAAATAGGCTGGGGTAATGCTCGTTTGCTTCCTGGTAGCTGGTGCAGTGTTGTGTTTTAGAGTCAGTATGCAAATAATGTTGCTAACTGATGTTTCAGATGTTGCTAAGTGGTGCTAGTCCCAAGTCAAGGACTTTCAATGTGTCCTGCACTGGCAGTGACGAGGTACACAAGAAGCTGGGACGGAGCATGGTCAGGACAACTGACCAAAGTGGCCAAAGGGACGTTCTGTGTGATAAAACATCACGCCCACTATATAAAATGGGGGGAGTTACCAGGAAAGGGTGTGATCACGGCTCAGGGACAGGCTTGGCATTAGTCAGCAGGTGGTGAACAGTTGTATTGTGCATCACTTGCCTGTTTTGGGATTTGTCTCCCTCTGTCCCTCTCCTTTTTGTTACAATTACACGTATTAGTATAATTATTATTATTATCTTTTATTTTGTTTCAATTATTTAACTGTTCTTATCTCAATCAACAAGTTTGATTTTCTTTTCTTTCCTGATTCTCCTCACCATGCCATCAGTGGGAAGAAAGAGAAGTAACCAAGCATCTGCATGGTACTTAGTTCCTGGTTGGGGTTAAGCCACACCACGATGTTCCATACAACGGTATAACTCTATGTGTGCATATAATGGTTGAAATTATTGCACAGATTGAGGTGTTTTCAAAAAAGTATGGATATTCTGAACAAATTGGTTATTGGTTGTTTATCATTTCACAGGCAGAATTGATAGCTTTGCAACAAGAAAAGGAAGCTGCTCTTCAACAGTGCAAAAAACTAGAAGAAGAAATCCAAACATTGCGTGTTTATTACAGGTAAAATGATTGATTCTAATAAAAATGAGTGACTCATAGGGGAAATTTTCTGTACGATGTCTGACTGAGAGAGGAAGTGGCCTTATCAAACAGGTATTTGTTGGAAAAATGTGAATACATCAATGAATCAATTCTGCTTTACTGCTCACCAACTATCTCTTTGAAATAGGAGTCCCTTTCTTATAGCCTGAATTTTGTATTAGTTTCTTCTAAGGGAAGTGAAAAGTTGGTGGTTGATTTTTGCACCAAAAAGCTGTGCTATGGCAATGTGATCACTTAAAAACACATGGACAAAAGAACCAGATTACATAAATGCTTGTTTCTTGCCTGATTGTTTGCATATACCTAATTTAGTCAATATAGATTTTAAAGTAATAAATCTGTAATTCTGAAATACTGGTGTCTTCTTCAACCCCGATATATGTGCCTTTTAATTCCTTATGTTATGTAGCAGTATGGAGAATGAGATAAATACCCATTCTCATTAATTTAGGTGGGCTGCACTGAACATTTGCATGGATCAGTGGGTTTTAGTCCCCAAGGAAAAGCTCTGTGTGGTCTAGTGAAGGAGTTAGGTTGTTTTATGGAGTGATGTTGGGTTACAGCTCTCATTTCATCCTGACCTCCTGTGTGAGAGGGGATACAGAGCTGCCAGCAGGTTAAAGGCCGGAGAATTGGCATCAACACAGCTGAAAATTGTGAATCTGAAGGCTGAATGTCTGTGATGAGGGATGTGGGCTACAGAAGTAAATAATAAATATAGTGTGAATACTATACTCATTGGAAATAAAGAGGACTAGTTATTTATGTCTAAAAAGCATTTGCAGTAGCAGAACTGTGTATGTTTTCAGTGTTTCAGCATTCAAAAATAAAAAAATACTCAGGTTTCTAGAGGTTTTTCAAGCTTCCCCTTCTCATTAAGTTTATTAAAACTTTGGAGGGAAGTTTCAAAAACAACTTTTGTTCCTAAATCTCAGAGGCATTTATTTAAAGCCTGTTAATAGTGAATAGAAACCCCAAGCAATTTGTGATTATTGCATTTGATTTATTTGGTCAGCATTTAGTGTGTGCACAAATTATGGTATGATTTACCAAGCCTGAAAGAATTTATTATGGTGCTCCTATTGCTCATTTAAATGGTTGGGGTTTTTTAATAATTTAAAAACTGAAATGAAATTTTTAACTGATATTTTAGAAATTAAGAATTTGCTTGTATTGGTCTATGCACATTGTAGGAGACTTTTCACTGATTTTTGAGTTACATTTTTGGCATAGCCTATCAAGTTTGCACTAACATACAATGTTTAACAAGTACAGTAGGCAGCAACAGCCATTTACTTGTGTAAATGCTTTAGATCCCAGGAATATTAACAATAATGACTTGCAGGAATCAGGATTAGAATGTACTGTGTTATTAACTTACAGCTCTTAATTTGAACAGTCAAAATTTCACTGTAAGTTGGCTGACAGCATTTGCAAAATCTATCCCAAAGGTGTGGGAATGCTCACCTGATTATCCCCTGGGGCAAGAACTATTGTATCACTACTGATTTGTACAAGTTATAACATCTAAAGTAGAAGATTTTATCTCCTACCTACCTTACTGTTCTAGAGGCTAATGTGTTCCAAAGTGGACCCACAGAGTGACTGATTGAGGTCGGCAGGGACCTCTGGAGGTCATTTTGTCCAAGTCTGCTCAGGCAGGGCCACTGAGACCTGGTTGCCCAGATCCACGTCCAGAGGGGTTTTGAATGTCTTTAAGTATGAAGATTCCACAACCTCTCTTAAACACTGTCATAAGCATACAAAGACATGACTTGAAAAGCCAGAGGCCACATGAGCTTGCAAGGGTTGTAAAAGGCAACAAGGACTCCTATAAGTGCATATGCAGCAACATTTAATTTCTCAGACCTGTCTTTTGACTTGATTAGAAATTAAGTGCACCATTATGAAGATTCTTATTAACTTCTTGACATTTAGGTTACAGTTTCCTTTAAGTTACATGAATGTCTGCAGTCCTTGCCATCCAACAGTGTGACAGTACTTGAAACACATGCCAAATGAGACAGAAAAGAATATATGTCCCATGTTCATAAAGCTTTGGGAACTGTACCAGGACAAGGGTGGGATGACCACAGCAATTATGAATGACAACGTAGACAGTGCATTTCCCAAGCCATCCCAAATGAATGAAAATTTGCACTCTGTTTTGTATGTGGAAGGGACACATGTATAGATGTCTGCTGGGTCTTTTTATTTCCTCTTAATGCTTGCCATAGTATGGTAGTCCAGAATAAGCATTGGGAGTGATTTTAGACAGTCTGTTTTGAATTGAGGTGGAAGTTTGCGGCTTTGAACCAAGTGAGTTAGCTGTATGATTTTCTGTTCAAGACTTCATTCCCTGGAGTTTCTTCTCTTTTTGGGTTGCATCATTCCCCAGTGAGCAAAATATAGGCTTCCACACATCCTCCAATCTTCATGAGAGCTGTAAAACTGCAATGTGACAATGCCAGGTGCACATTCCTTTCACCTACTGTTCTCTCGTGTCTTTGCCAGATTCTTACACTTCCTGTCTTGAGCCCCAAAATGGCAGGGGCTTAAGAATTTTGGCTCATTTGGTGACTTCTCCTTTTGCTCTTAGGTCTTCCCTGGTCTTACAAAAAGCATTTTTCCTACTTTATGTTTTTTCTCCTTTTTTTAACTGAGATTTCTGAGTCATGCTTTAGGAATGGTACTCCCCAATTTAGTGGTCCTACTGAGACTCTCCAAACCACTCGCTCATTCCCCCTTCTCCCTCCTGCTTCCTCTGCAACAGGAAAAGAGAACTGGAGACACAAAAGGTGAAGATCAGGAGTTGCGATAAGAATAATTTACTGGAAACAGCAATGAGAGAAGAAACTAACACCTATTATATTAATAAAAAGGCATACAAAAGAGAGAGAGTGATTTACATGCACAATTCTCACCCCAACCCAACCCCAGCGAAGCTATCCCAATGGGAAGGAGCCCCTTCTCCCCAGAAAAGGTTATCTTCTCCCCTGCACTGGACAATGTCAGGAGGTGGTATAGAATATCCTCTGGGTTGTAGCCATGCTCCCTCCTGGCTACTGCAGAAACTTACCCTGTGCTGGCCAGAGCTACAACACTACATTGTCCTTTGACTTAGAAGAAGCAAATTTAAGAAAACAAAAACAAATAAGCAAACAAAACAAAACAAAAAACCCAACAACAACAAAGAAAACAAAGAAACCTAGAGGCTCACATTAAAGTGTACAAGTGATACCTACATCACTTGTGACTTAACACACAATACTATTTCAAGGATTTGGTCACAAAAATAATGACTGTGTTTATATTAGCTATTTTGGATGCATACAAAACATGCATCCAATGTAAGCAGTGACATTAAAATGTGCATTTTTATACCAGTCTAACTTTCACTAACCAGGAAAAGCAAAGTATCATTTTATCATACAAAATCAGTGGAGAGATGCTTAGGTCCAGAATATCTGTATGTGTGTAGTAAGTACAACAGGCATGCCTAAAGGAGGGAAACAAGTGGAGACCTTCATGGAAAAAAAAATCCCCTTCTATTTTCTCCAGAGGAAAGATTCTTCGTATCTAGAATATTGCATCCAGTTTTAGGTCCCCAGTAAAAGTAAGACATCTATACATAGGAGAAAGTTTGACAGAGGGCAACTGGTACAGTCAGGAAGCCATAGCATTTGCAATGTAAAGAGAGACCAAGGGTACTGCTCTTGTACAGCCTGGGAAAGAAAATGTATTCCTTTCTTTGTTGGCTCCAGGGAGACCTAATGGCAGGCTAACAGAGTCTGTGCAGAGGTTGTTAAGAAAGGCGACCTCTTCCCAGTACTCCATGACAACAGGGTGAGAAACAACTGACTTGAATTGAAACAAGAGCATTTCAGACAGGTTACAAGGGAAAACTTTTTCCACAGGGGCTGTCCATGGCTGGAACAGGTTTCCAGAGAGGTTTTACCATCTCCATCCTTGGAGATTTCCAGTGTCTAATGTGATAAAGTCATGAGCAACATGATGTGATCTCATATTGATACCACTTTCAGAAGAGGTTAGGTTGGACTGGAGACTGCCAGTGATCACTTCCAACCTTATTATTCTACAGTTCTCTGGTCTGGTAGTTGCTCCTGCTGTTTGAAAATGTTATATTTTTTTTTCCTCCAACTGTGAAAGAAGGCTGTTTTGTAAGCCACACTTCTTTTCAGGTGAAGTGAAAAGCAAATCCTAACTGAAACTGGAGCTTCATGGAAAGCTGTTATGGCCTAACCCAAAATTAAAATGAGCTTTTGCAGATATAATGAGGAAACATCTATTTCCCTCTTTATCTTGAATTTCTGAAAAGAAAGCATATCCCAGAACAATCTTAGTCTTCTTTAGAAGGGACAGAGAAGTGAAATGGAATTAAAAAGGAGAAAAAAGCTAATTCAGATACATAAGGAACAAGAAGCTGGCTACAAGTAAAGTTTGGCAAGTTCTGTGCTTCTGTTTGTTCTTGTGTTGTCTCTGTGTCAAGTTTCAAAAAGAAAATTGTGTTTTCTGGATGCTAACTCAAATATACATACCAGAATTTAAAATTTGCATAACAGTTAGGAATAGCATAGCATTTCTAACTAATATAATTGTTTCCACACAGTGTTCTTTAAGCTAGGGATTAATGCAAATCATAAGATCCTCAGTGACCAAAGAAGGCTATATCCAAATAACCAGTTTTAAAGTACATGGGAGTGTTAATCCCACTGCCTCTTTCTCACATACCTCTGTTGTTTGAACATCATCACAAGTTTTTTATTTGCATATTTTTCAGTTATGTGATCTGTCCAATTTTATAATCAGGTTCCTTCTTCTCCTAGATTTATGTGCTGAGTGTGACACCATTTGGTATTGGATATGCCTTTGGTCAGTTGGAGTCAGCTGTTCCAGCTGTGTCTCTGTCCAGCTTCTTGGGCAGCCCCCACCTGCTCACTGCTGGAGTGGTGTGAAAAGCAAAAAGGGCTTGCCTTTCTGTGAGCACTACTCGAGAATAACTGAAACATCCATGTGTTAGCAACATTTTTTTTCAACACAAATCCAAAATGTACTCCATACCAGCTACTCTGAGGAGAATTAACTGTATCCCAGTCAAAAGCAGTATAATGTTGCAAAGTAATTGAAATATGTGGGTTATGTGAGCTGGGGAGAAAAAGATGCCTTATTTTACAGTTATGTGATGGTTCTCAACAATGAAATAGAAGATTAACTTCAGTAAGGCTCCTTGTACTAATAAGTACAGTTACCTGAAATAAGTATTTTTAGATTAAAACTTCCAGTTAATATGGGTAGTTTCTCTGCATGCAATGCCAGCAGTTTTCTTGCTCCCTAACCAGTTGTAGCATTTTATAAGTTAAAAACTATTAAAGAGATTTAACAGAATTTAAATCTACAAGTTTCAACGCTTACAGTACTTCAATTGGAATACTTGGAATTCATGTTTAAGTGGCACAAGCAAATGGTCTAAATAGCAGTTGGTTTTATGGAGGTCCATATATTTTTCCCACAAAGTCTCTTGTAAAATGACATGGAAGTTCATTTTTTTAAAGACTGAGATCAATAAATGTGAAAGTAGGAAATCAAGAAGTTTTTTTATTATTTCCCCAAATAAAGAACTTGTAGACTCAGGGGCAAACTCAGTTTTCATCTTAATTACAGAACTGAATCATGCTGTAACAGGAGAAATAGATGAAGAAAGATATTTTGTAAGCCATTACCTCTAGTCCTGGATAAAAAGACTTTTCTATTCAAGCTTTGGATACAGTTGTTTGTATTTAATTTATAATAATAATACTCAGTGCCATTTCAACCATGCTCCATGGACTCTGTCTATGGATATAGAATGGTGTAATTCTTGCTGTTGGAATGTTGCTTTCATTCCAGTTTTAAGGGCAATTAAAAACTATAAATTATTTCTACCTAAAAAGTCAATATTCATCCTCACAGCCACTGCAGTAGCAAGTCAGAATACAATAAATAGCCCAAGTAGTCAGATTCTTGTGCTCTGACTGACCCATGCTCAAACATATCAGCCTGTTTGTTCTGCCATCTCTCAGTCTTCTTCAGAGTCCTCTCAGTCTAGATTTCCCTTACAATATGTAGCAGAAGATTGGGCTGCTCTAACATCCAGTTTCCCAGCCCAAATGAACTGAAACCCATTTATAGTGGGATTAGTGAAGCTGCAACCACTAATGCAGAGTGGTGATCTCAGTCCTTCCTCTATAGCAGTAGCAGGCTACCTTGAGCACCTGTCCCAACAGTTTACCTCAGAGAACTGGTCTTTTCATACCTGTTTTTTTTTTATCTCACTTTTTCAGTTATGGCTGTTGACTCATTTTCCTGCTCTTTTCATCCTGTCTACTTGCTTCTCTTCTGGCAATTGCTGTCATTGTTTCAGTGCTAGTTGCTTGAGACATAACATGGTGTAATTACAGTCATTAAGAAGAATGACCAAGTAATGGTATCACTGTAAACCACAAGGTTCTTTTTGAAGAGCAGTTTTGGGGAGATCATGGAGAAGACAGCAGTAGTGTTGTATTCTCTGTTCTTGCAGCAGTGACTTCTGTTTTATTGAAGAGTTTCAGACACCTAACATTAAACATAAACCTTCAGCTAATTAAATTTCCCACTTACAAGCACAGAAGAGGTTCCAAAGAGATGAGGGGCTTGGATGTGCAGTGAGAGACCGTGTAATACATGTTTTGGAGGAACCTAACCTGCTCCAGTTTGATCCAGCCAAACATACAGAAAGCAATGAATCTGTAAGGGAACACTAAGGTTTTTCTTTGTCTTCTATTATAACAACAAAAAAAAAAGGCAAGGGCTGTCTTTCTGTTATTGAACTGAGTGTTAAAATTAGTAGAAATTTGGGGTGGAGAAACACTGTTGTCTTTAAATCAGATTGGTTAAAACCACATCTTTTCTCAGCAGTCCAATTTTACTCAAATTGTGGGGGTGAAGGGAGCCAACACCCTGATTACTTGGACCTGGGATTTGGAATCTATGTGTTCAGTCTTCTCCTCCTCTGTTTTGTGCCACTTTGCAGTGAGGTGCTGCAGCCCCAAAAGAATTGGGATTTTAGGTGAGTCTTTCTCACTCTGTAGTCTCATAAGCATTTTCCCACTAGTAAGCCCCTGTGTCCCCTGTGACTTCTTCCCTTTGTCATTTTATTGCTTCTGCAATCACAGCTCTTGCTAGTGTTACAGGAGATAAAAGTCCAAGGTTTGGGGGCTGTTTTGTGAACTGGATCAGACAGCCGAAGGGGGGAAGGCTAATCAGTGAGCTGTTCTGCATTGGAAAGTAGCTGCATGAGGTTTTACTGGTGCTATGAGATGGCTGTATTTCTCAGTGGTTTGGTGCAGGTGAGCAGTAAAGGCAGAGCCCTCGCTTGTTATCCTTGTGTATTTCACACTTTATTGAATTTATTATCCTCCTGTCCCTGCCCCATTCCCAGATTTCTTGTTCCCCATCTTGCAGCTCCCTTTCTGCATTTGTTCAACTTTCTAACAATAATATAGTCAGAGACTGACTTTAGAAATAAATCTGTGGATAGAAAAATTTCTTAGGAGCATGGCAAACCAGACTCACATCCATTCTCCAGTTAGTATTTGACCATTTGTAAAGAAAAGGGACAGTGGAGAGAAATTCCGGTGTGTACCATAGGCTTGGTGTTTACAGTAGTAGTTTGGCAGGCAATGAAAAGGTGAAGCAGTATCTGAACCTGTTAGGGGCAGATGGTGTCCTTTTTATTGCCCTCCAATGAAATACTTTAGCCATCAGCATGCTCTTTAACCTTTCTGTGTCTCTCATTCATTTAGAAAAACACACAAAAAAATTTAAATGTTTTGCTTTTTGCCCTCATATGACTTTGAAAGCTTTCCTATCTCACTGGGGGAAAAATTAGCATGGAAAAACAATTTCTAACTCAGCTTTAGTGATTTATGAAAACTTTTAGAGGAAGCATTGAACTGTCAAAGATCCAAAGCACCTGATGGAACAACAAGCCACCTCACACCATCCCTGCAACCAGAATGTAGTACACTCAAATTGCCTTGTGCTGCTGTTGGATTGGTCTGACCAACACTTAATGAAATCTTCGTGCCTAATGTTTCCAGGGGCTGGCTCTTGGCCTTTCAGAGGTGCTTTGCCAATAGCAACACTAAGCAGCAGGACTGAGGAAGCAGGATGAATATGGACTAGAGTGCCTAACACACTGTGTGATACAGTTTTAATTTGCACCTTGCACTATGCTAATTTCACTACTGCTTCTGCCACTGGGTGTTACAGTGGCAAAGTTCTTAAATTTTTCAAATTAGTTGAGGACCAACCAGTCACTTTTTGTGCCAAGTACTTTAAGGCTAGAGGTACTCCACAGATCCTTATACTGTATTGCACCAGACTTGAGCTGATTTCTCTACTCATTTGCTGTCATGGGGTAATGTGAACTAAAACAACATTTACTTTGTCGTTTTTGCTGGGATGGGCCTTTTCACATGAGTTTCTGTTCTTCTCTAAGAGCAACGATTTGCTTGACAGAAAGGAATTCCTTGCCATTGGATGCTGATATGGTCTCACGACTCTGTATACAGAGCCCTGCTGGCATTATGTTCACAGCTGTCCTTTGCCTGGCTGATTCCTTCACCTTCTTTTTTACCACTACCCTATGTGATTTTCTGTTACAACTTCCTTGGTTTCTCAGTGAGACGAAATGTCTGGGAGGTGTAACTTTTTTCTGTGCTTTTTGAAATAAGCACATAGGTAGAGATGTCTAGGAACCATTTTTCAAAGTCATTAAAGCATAATAAAATTGAGTTCTTGGAAGGTTTAAAGTCTCTGGAAGAACTACCTGCAATCAACCTACTACTGATTCCTACTGGTAGTTTGGAGTAGATAGCAATACAAAGTATGAAACTCCTGTAGACATACTTGTAAAAATTAGGATTATGAGATCACTAAAGTTAACATCTATTCCATACAACGTAAGAATACACAAAATCAAAATTGGAGAATCTATAAAGAGTATATGCAGGATTATGAAATCTGTTATCTAGTAGAAAAGGGTGTGTGGCTAAAGGCTACATATTCTAATTCTACCATTGAAATGTTGAAATGATGGATGAATATAGATG
The DNA here is from genome assembly GCA_003676055.1 of Chloebia gouldiae. Taxonomy (NCBI): domain Eukaryota; kingdom Metazoa; phylum Chordata; class Aves; order Passeriformes; family Passeridae; genus Chloebia; species Chloebia gouldiae. The sequence goes on along the minus strand of QUSF01000004.1, from coordinate 18,752,079 downwards.
AGTCACATCACTAAACTCTGCCTTCAGCTTCTTTATTTGTATAAACTGAATAAGAAGTTTTACCCTTTTCCATAACACCTTTAGAGACTGTGAAAATGCAGGTATTCTTGCTTTAAAATGAGAGAAGGAAAACAGATACAGAATAAGAAGCAGCCCTCTCTAGAGCAAGTTAAAGAAACATAGGAAAAATGTGTGTGTAATAAGAGCTATTTGGAAGACAGATTTTCCTATGAGAATTTAGGAAGAAAATCTTAAAGTGTAAAAGAAGAATTTGGCTTGCCCTGTAAATATTGTATGGAAGGGAATTATTTTTTTATTAATATGATATTTAGAAATATAGTAATAACATTGTCAGGAGGACTTAAAATGCCATTTCATTTTTTGTTGGTTTTCCACACAACATGTTTTTATGTTAAAATGTCAATCCAATAATTTCAAAAAATCATGACTTTGATGTGTTACAGTTCAGTTCTCTTCATCTGAAGAACTGAAATAAAAATGGCATTACCGTTTGAAGGTGAAAGAAAACTTTTCATTTAGAAATGTGCCACAGGAAGACAACATATTTATTGTGTTGGAATTTACATTTCCCAATTTAAAAGAAAATCTTTGGTGAGAAGACTTTCTACAAGAGCAATTTTCAGTCAGTACTAGACATAACATTGCTTTTCTTACTCTGTGTTTAACACTGCTCACAGAGGAAAAATGTTAGGGAGTATCTAAGAATGCAGGTAGCAGAAGTCCTCTGACTGCCACAGAACACAAAACAGAAGGCTGCCCAACTGTTTTGTTTACAAAGAGAGAAGTCAAGTGTAAAGTATTTTCTTTATTCAATTCCCATTTAAACTTAGAGCTTTTGTTAAATTGATACATGCATGTCATGCTCATGCCTTTTACTGGAAAAAATTCCATTTTAACTTCCCACTCACTAACTGCTTTTCTAAATAATGTGATAGAGGTCTTGTGTTTTGGAAGGTTTTTAACCTGTGTCCAGCATTCCATAATGATGTGTTATTCATCTGGTATGGGTTGTTCTTCCAGCATAGGTGTGAAAGCTGTCATTTTTAGGAGAGACCAACTTGGAAGCTTCTGCCACAGTTTTCCAGTGAATAAGTGGGCCTGTTAGAATTTGCTCAGTTCTGAGACTCTCAGATATTAGAGGAAAGTGTAACATACTAGTAACACTTTGCTTTTATAAGCAGCCGTTTACATGGTCATGACAGGAAGGAGAAGTAGCACAGAGCCACTTGTCTTTTTCCTGATGCCACAAGACAGGCATGTGGTATGGAGCTGCTGTCTCACTAGCAGAGGAGCTTTTATACCTCTGAGTTTGGAAGGAAAAGCCACAGAAGGAGAGGGAGGGAGTTATGCTGAGTGAATCATCAGTGTTGTAATTTCTTTGACAGCAAAGAGTTTAGAGAAGCTATTTCACTAACTGAGCCATTTCATGTTATGGCTTCATCTTTTTTTCTCTTAATCTGTGCTGTATCAGCATTACAGAATGGCCACCCAAAAACATTTTCGTGAGTGACAAACAAGTGTGAGCTTTATTTCTTATTTATTTATTTCACACTGCTAGCTAGTCACACTTGATATGGCAGTTGAATTGAAAAATATATTATTATACCGTGCAACACGAAAAGTTTCTCCTGGTTACTGGTGGCTAATGTCCTGAGGAGGAGATCCAAGAATGAGATCTCAGAATGAAGAGAAACCTGCAAGCACTGTAATCTCAGTTGAACTCACTGAGGTTGCTGACATTTGGAGTAAATAAAGTCATGCTCTGTCACACAGTGTCACCACTGTGTCTCTCCAGTCATCAAGAGAGATATTTTTATGCTCTCTTAGGGCTTCTGCTTTGATTTTTGAGAGCAATTTCTTGACTCTGGCAATGAAAATAGATTGTCTTCATGCCTGACACTGTCATTGCTCCCAAGCTTTCATAGTTAATAGCATGTGTCTGTGCCTTTCATAAGTCACCACAACATAAAATACTGATCACCACAAAATAAGCTTTGAGATGGCCAAATTGTTTCAAAAGTAGGAAATAATAATGGGAATTGTGTAAAATTTGTTCATAAATGTTGTAATGTTAAGAGCTGTAACTGTAATAGATCTTTCTCTTTTCAGTGTAAATTTGTATTCAGTGCTGATCAAAGTAGGCTTGTATGTGCAAGCGGTATTTCTGCCCAACAGTCAATAGTCTAAACTGAAAATACAGTAGATTATTTGGGATTTCTCTACTTGTCTTTTGTGTCTTTTTTTTTTTTTTAACTAAGCAGGAATGTATTAAAAAAAACCGAAGTCCTATTTTTAGGTGGTTTTTTTTACTATTTCTGATATTTGCATCAGGAAAATAAATCCTTTTGTTTCATTTAACTATTCTTTTAAAATAGCATAGTAAGTAACAAGTGTTGGGTAGAAACAAAGCAAAGTCACAGTTGGATGTTGCTGTTATAAGATAGGCGATGACAATGGTATCTTTTTAGTGTATCTCTTATCTGTGGTGTCATTAAATCTAATGATGTGCTGAATAATAAAAGCAGCCTTATCACATTGCAAGGCTTTGAATTGTCTCAAAGTTGCCATGCCTGCAGGTTTTCTTTGGCTTTTGGACAGGGTTTGGATCAGAAGGAGCTGCAGTTCAGAGTGCATTTATGTGATAAAAGCTCTTTAGACAGATGGCTGCTAGCACTCCAAAATGATTAAAATATGTTCCAAGCAACATCAGTCTGTGGGCTTGGGGACCCAACCTTTCATTAGTCAATAAAGGGTCTTGAGTTCTTGAAAATGAAATCTTTAAAGGCTAATAAGGCTGCTGATTTGCACTGAGCTGATTCTTTGGATCTGCAGTTGTGGATTGGAATTGGGCCAGTATCTGTCCAATAAATATGAGGCCTTAAAAAAATCTGGTTACAAGAGACCTCCCAGCAAATCTGCCTGTTAAACAGTGTGGCCAAAATTTTCAGTCTCATATATGTAAATTTAGACACCTGAGTTTGCATGTAGGGAGCTGGGAAGGGACCCACAAGTGCCCCTTTGAAAAACCAGCAATTTCCTGGAGCAATAGTTTAACTGTAGGTGCCGAAGCTGGATCATTTTGACCTGTACAATTTTATTTTTAAATCCTTATGTGTTGACTAAGGATAATTCTAGAATACTTTCAGAATACCATAATCAAAGCATCAAGCAAGTTTCAGAGCTTTTGGAAATCAATAGTATTACTTACAGCATTCCCAAGTGTTGTCAGTATTTGCCAAATCTGAATGTGTGATAGTATATCTGGGTGCTACAATGTGGCTGCATTTATTCTCTCGTCTACACCTGGCTTGTGAAAGAGAGCAACTGGGGGCTTGTGCTAGTGTGAGGTGTCTGTAACCTCTGCAGATTCATGTGAGGACAGCAGCACTAAATGCTTGCTTAATAAGATAAATGTTTGAGCCTTTGGTTTCTTTTTTTTTTCTTTGTCTGATAGAAGAGAAGCTGCTCTTACAATTTACAAATTTCTGAACTTGAAGTGTTCTTACCCAGTAGACACTTTCTACACAAGGCTCAAAACTTGAAGACATGTAAAATCTCTCCAAAATGCCTCAAGATTTAGCCTACTGCTGGAGAATGTATTTTAAAACACATCAGAGTTTTGACATGCACCAACAGAAGTAAAACAAGTCGTGGTGATCCCATTAGCTCAATGTGATCCCATTAACACATTGTTCAGCCTGTCTTCTTTCACCTTGGGAACAGCTCTTGCATTCCTTTTGTCAGGACTTGATGGGGCCAGCAACTGAAGTTCTTCCCCACACACACCATATTTACTCTGGGAATGTCATACTCCATTTCTTTTTCTCAGAGTCTCCCTCTGACTCTCAGAGACTCCCTCTTGACTGCACCTGAACTGCCAGTGGATTTTATTCATCATAAACATAAGCAAAATGTTTTTGATAAAGGTACATCAGACTCTGGGTTCTGATTCTTTTGGGGAGCTGATTTTGGTTTTCGTTTGTTGTAAAATACCTGGTTTTTGTGTCCCAAAGCTTTTTATCCACCATCTAAAAAATCCTGTCATGTACTCTGCTCTTAGAAATAGCTTCAGAACTGTGTCACATTTTCTTTAGCTCTAGATATTAAGTATTTTGGTTCTGTTTTTCAGAACTATTTTTTTTTCCTCAGACAAAACTAAGAGCTCATTTGCTACAAAGTAGGCAAAACAAGAAAAACTCTGCAGTAAAAAAAGCCCAGGATGTTGTGCACACAGCTGTTTCTCTTAGTGTCTCCATTTCTGGAGTTTCTTATGAACAGATATATTTATCTTGGACTTGAGAGTTTTCACAGTAACTTAAGTGTGCTCTAAAGTGGTCCTGTTATTTTATCTCTGTTACCGTTCTGCCTCCTAATCACCTAAATGAGTCACAACTTCAGAGTAAGGAAATGCACAAAGTGATATGATTTCATCAAAGTGATACGATTTTAGGGCTCAATAGATCATGAGCAAGTAGGACTGGTAAAAAAAAAAAAAAAGTCTGATTCAGAATGTCTTGAGAGCAAACAGAATTTCCGTCTTTAGTAATTATCTCTTTCTTTGTATCTCCTAATGTGTCAGATTTTACATTAATCACTTTTCCCTCCACTCCAAGGCATCATATTAAACTTTTTACTAATTAATCCAGCATCCTGTATAGTCTGAGGTTTTTTGGGTTTTTTTGGATCATTTTTCTGAGCTCTGCAGAAGCTCCATTTCCAACAATGCCACATGTAACAAGCAACTGCTACCAAGTGCTTCACCTGTATTCCCAGGTCTGAGATTTCCAGAGAAATGAACAGGACTTCAAGAGCAACATGAGTCTGAAGAAGTGGATGATTTTATACAGGCTGCTGAAGTGCTTGAGGGAGTCCTGCTTTAAAGTTCTGATTTGTCATTGTTTTCATCTGGAGTTGCAAGTCCCTGTAATTTGTAAACACCAAGTCCTTAAGGTCTCCATTTGGGGAGTGGAAATTAAGGGCCTCCTTTGGAATGTTTTTTCTTTGCCTCTTAATTCCCCTGGCTGTAAGATGTAAATAGTCCTACTCATGCATTTTTTTGGAAAGTGCATTGATTTAAGTTTTCTTTAATAGATTCTGCTAAATATTAAGTGAGATAAGCCTAAATTTGTCACAGTAGCTATTGTATTGCAGCAGTCCTTCTGAAATGCAAGTACAGAACTGCCTTTTCCAGATGAGTCATACACTGAGTGCCCCATTAATACATTTAATGTTTAATGACCAACTGTTTCTCCTGCTTCCTCCAAATTACTGTAAAGTTACTATTCCAAGGAGAGAAAGTAGCTTTTTATTCTGGAGAAGACTGTGGCATTCATTGCTTTCAGTGAGAATGTAATCTTAAACAGTTCCTGGGATTTCCTCTGCTAAAAGGCAAGCACAAATTTGGAAATCTTTGAAACAGCAATAAGGCTGCAAGAGAGAAAAAAAGGTATCTGCTGTTGCATTAGTTCAGTTTAGGGCATGTATGTGTGTGTGATCAAATTAATGTGTGTATACACACACACACACACACACACACACACACACACATATATATATATATATATATATGTATATAACTTTGTTGTAGAAATGTTGCAGAATTCCTTTTTTTATGATCATAACAGTGTAGCTCTTTATGATTGTGGGTGGCGGGGGGGGAACCTGGTTTTCTGAAGGAGGTGTTGAACCTTCCAAAGTTCATGGAGGTGAATTTGGACAGCCAATTAGTGTGCGACAGCTAGATGGGCACAGACAAGAATGTAAAATGACTTGATTGCTACAGATTTCTACTTGCCAGAACAAAACAGGCAAATTGTTTGTGATTTTAAAGACCCTGAGTTTGCAGACTTAAAAACATGCCTTAAAAAAATTCCAAGAATATGTTGTTATAATGATACTTCTTTTGAACATTATGCTAGAGAAAGGGTACAAGAATGTCAAACATTTAAAAATTATTTTTACTCAGCTAATTCTTCCATAATGGACGTTAATACTGTTGACATTACTCATGGATTGAATGCAAGCAATTTAGACAATAGATAGTATCAGGTGCTAATAGATCAAATGTAATTATTCTTTGTGAAATAATTTTGCACAGTTTAGCAAAATGGTATCAATTATTCGCTGTAAAGGAAAACACTGAGTAAAAGTGAAAATACTAAGCTTTCTCCTCTAGGGGCATTATATGCATTTCTAAGTCATATTTTTTCTTCATAGCAACCTTTCCTCTATAGCAGCTTCCAGTGCAAGTTATTACAATTCTTTTTGCATAAGATAGGTCATGTGAAGTTCAGCTGTAGGTGGGGCCACTCTGGTTGATTGGGGGACAGTCTTAATAGATCCATTTCATTAATTAAGTCATGCATTTTTTTATTAACAAAACCTGTATGTCAGGTTTAGCCAGCTGGGAGCCATTCTTATGGTTGTTATCTTTGTCAGAAGGAATATTGTGAAAATAAGGAATTACTGTACACGCTTTAACTCCTGATTAAACAGAGGAATGACATCCGCTCACCTGCTGTCCATGAAAAAATAACTTTGGGGCATATCATGGTGTTGATTCATTGATTCTGATCTTACATATCTCATTAAGGTAACAACTGTGTACATTGTATTGGAAATATACTGTAAAGGACTTGTGTCATACCCCTTCTGTGGTCATTGAAACAAGCAAGGTTGAGACCAAAATTTCAAACATCTAGATTATTTATTTTTTCTTTTTATTCTTGAAGGAACTTTTTCTTCTTGCCCCTATTTTTGGCTGTATTATTTTCTTGCACTTTTTCTCTTCTGGTCTTCCATTCCCAGCGATCAGGAGGAAGCAACAAGGTTTCCAGGAAGTATTTAGCTGTCCTAGGCAGCCAGAAGAGTACCTGCTTATGGCCACAGCCTTTAGTTTCTTGATACAAATAAGTTCAAAGCAGTCTTTATTAGGTTTTCTTTGGTTCTCAATGGGAAATGCAGTAATGGCTTCCACTATCATTAAAGAAGATTGCACTGGGAGAACTTGCACTAAAGAGGAAGAAGTTCTGTGAATTTGTCCCTTACGAAAATGACTGTGAAGAAGGATGGATAACATGGTTCATATTATCTGATTTATCTTTCTTTTGCTTCTGAGGTAGGCAGGATCTTAATATTATCCAGGCCTGTATAAGATAATGTTCTGGTTTTTTCAGTCATACTCTGCAAAAGGGACTTCCATCCTCACTTTTTTGGTGGAGATAGAGAAATATATATTCTTCAATTTAGCTCTTCTTGTCTACTGTCTGTACCAAAGGAGTCATTTTACTATACTTTTACAGTTGTGACAGTAGAATGAGGAACGTCATAATGGAGGAATTTAGTTTTCCCTCTTGAGCAATGTTACTGCTCATATCAGAGGAGGATATAATATCTGTTGGATGTCTATAAGCATAGTAGGCCATATTCATACCAATAATTATCTTGTCCTGTTTAAAAAATAAATAAGGAATTGAAGAGTGTTGAATTCCGTGTTGGCTAGATTTCACAAGAGCTTTCATACTCATTCAGTTTCCTTCTCAGGTCCTGAGAAAATAATTAATTCTTTGGTTCAGTGCAACCAATATATTTCCTGCTACAGTTTTTCACTTTACCTGCTGTTCATGGGGAAATGAAAGAAGAAACTGCAGTTTTTCTTGTGAAATCTTGTGTCATAAAGTGAAAAATGTTGTTTTCCTCTTCAACCAGGCTAAATTAAAGTGCACAACTATATCAATTTTTACATATTTTGTTTCAATAACTCAGTGGTCAAAACTTATGAGGGCAAAGGAAGAGAGAGGTGAGGGAAGCTGATTTAAAATCTTTAGGATACAGAAATCCATTCAGCACTGTTTATAGCCTCTTTCCAATCCCTACACTTGAGGGCTTCTCTTCACTGATTTTTCTCCAGCAGCCACCACTCTAATCTCTCGCTTTTCAAGAGGTATGAGAGTTGTGTGTTTTGGCTTCCAGGCATGTGCCATATCCAGCTGATGGCCCCTTTCACTGAGAGGAAATAAGAACATCTCAGAAAACAAGGATGTTTGTGCTCAGGGCAGATCAACAAAGCACAGGAGGCTGCTGTCACTGCCTATGCCCCGTGGTGACAGTGGTTGCTGAACCTGCAATGGAGAGGCAAAAAACTTGTGAAAAACTGTTTTTTTTCACTAAGTTTCCAAACCTGGATCTGTCTGCTGAGGTTAACCAGGTTGATGTGCATTTTTAAAGTGTGCATACTGTTAATTAGCTCTTTAGTGTCTTTCCCTGAACAGTAATTGGTGCTGAGACCTGAACCAAATCTGGGCCTCGGGTTTCCAAGATGTGGCACATGTAGATAGAAAGAAGAAATCCAGGACCCTGAAAGCTTAGATTTTGAAGAAAATGAGCTAGGGAAAGACACTTTATTCCCAGTTTCAGCATGGCAGGCTGAGTTCTGCATGTTGTGACCTGCTTAGTACCACACAGAAGACGTGAAATAAAAGAGGGAATTCAAGACAGGGCTCTTATCCCCAATCCACTAAATCATTCCCTTAGCATGTGCCCTTGTCTCATGTTAAGGAGAATGGCCCAGACAAGTCTGCCCAGTTGCTTCAGTAAGCTTTGGTACAATAGGGAAGCAGACTTCCCTTATATTAAATTTCCCAGGCGCTCCCTTTATCATTTAAGCCATCATTTTAACTGCCTTGTTTCATAGTGCTTAACTGTCCATGGAGCTGTATGATTTATATGAGCAAGGGTTTGGCAGCAGCAGCTAGGTAAGACATGAATTACTGAGTAGTGATACGTTGCCATTGTGTCATTTACATGGTGTTCAGGAGGTGAGTTGCTAAGTGTGTATCCACACATCAAACCCCAAGCCAACTGCATTTTTGTATAGAAGAAGCCATGATGGCATTAAAGTCGACATTTTGGGTGTCTTTATCCATGTGGAGGGCAGATTTCAGACTGCAGCACATGCAGTCAGTCCTCCTAGTGAGTCACCAGCCATTGCAGAGTGGTTCATGTTGCTGTGTACAGTACCAAGAAAGTGAGGAAAATGTGCTGGTCACACTCACCTCGAGTTCATTGGTACCTCACTTACTGGCACTCTGGTGACCAAAGCTTGGCATGGGCTGGAGCACAGTATACCATATTTGCTTTTCATCAGAGTTGCACAATATTTTTCAGTAACACCTTTGAAAGTACGATCAGACAAAACTGTTCAAAGACTCTGTTTTATTTTCTTGGGACAGTAAAGGAAGTATCCTCAAATTTTAAAAGTTATATTTTCTTTTTTTTATTTTAATTCATTGAAAGATATTTTTTAAACCCACTGAATCATTCAGCAAGAAAGTAGAGACAAGGAGCAGAACCCCATGTGATTCCCCTTCTCAGGTTATTCACACTGAGGACTAGCTTTAGGGCTACTTTTTCTAGCTTTAGGGCTACTCAGCTCATCCATGAGATCATCCCTCTCTGAAATACTATATGTATTCAATTATTCCATCTTTGAAACACGTTCTTCTGATTGCCTTCTCCTGGAGAGACTCTTCCTCAGCTGGATGTTCCTGGCCATGTTGGAAGGCAGGGCTGGCTTCCAGCTTAGGGTCCAAGACAGTTTTGTCTCTTGCTTTTCTGATTCAGTGGAGGACTTAAGCCAAGCAATCACAATAGCAAATCAGGACAGCCATAAAATTCACAATGATGTCTGATTTATAAAGATAACATTGTATTAAGTACAAGATATTTTCTAAGGTTTTTAGTAACAGGCTTTCTTCAGCTGATCATTCCTAAATGATGCCATGTGTTTCACTGCTTGATTAATTTATATGCTTTTATGATTTTAATTAATAGTGTTTTCACCAGAGGCAATTACTAGTGATTAGAAAACTTCAGGCTGTTCATTTTATGTATGCCAGTGTTTAGGAATTATTCCTGTGATCCTTATTTTTGAAGACTCTTGAATGGCATCAAGAGCACAAAGGAGGCCATGTAATCACTGGGGAAAAAAAGTAAAGCTTATACTTCTGGGAAAACATTTATGGTGATTCACATTTTGGAAACTGAAACACTATCAATGTTTTATTCCCAGATTATTTTCCAAGAAAAAGCTTGGATCCATTGCTGAATTGGTTTCTCCAAAATACTTAGGCTCATATTGAAGTTGGATCATACAGAAGAGGCTGGAAGACAGTGCTGTGGGAGGGAGTCAGAGGATTCCTCTATTCTCTGACATTAGCACAGAGGCGTGGAATAAGCCCATCTAAGGATGGGCTGTGGTGTTTTGATCCTACCTGGCTGTAGCTGAGGGATACCTGCATGATGTGAAAGGATCAGGACAAAGGCTTCTTTGTTAGGGATCTAGACAGGCAGCTTTGTACAGAAAAAATAGAAAATAGAAAATAAAACTCACCACATAAATATACCCACTTGAAGATGGGACTATTCAATGTATGGGTACAAAAGGTCTCTCGATCCTAGTATAACTCTTTTAGAGTTGGGGTTCTTTTTCCCCAGTGAAAAGAAGCTAAAAATCCTACGTCATCTTGATGTGAATAAGAGCTAAGAATTTTTCAGAAACTGAAGCCTTGTAAGAAAATCTCAAATGTGCACTTGTATAACAGGTTTTGTTCGAGTTTGGCACAGTATTTACTACTATAGTATAAAGGGCTAGGTTCCTTGATGTATATTTCTAGTTGGCATTTTATCAAGGAAATAAACTTTGGGTTTTCTTTATATTGTGGCATGTGGATTGAAACTACATTTTCTCTGTCCAAAGCCTTAATTTAAAAGCATTAGATCATTAAATTTGGTGCTTTTGCATAAGACTAAAATTGTAACCGAACAAATTATTTATGGAGATAGAAGCAAGATAAAGTTTCTTTCAAGAGTTCTTTAACATATCAGATTGATAAGAGTCAAAACACCTTTACTGCCATTAAATATTTACCAAGACTTGGCTTTTGGAAGAGGGGCAGTTCAGTGCAGTGTGTTTGGCTCCATGCAATGCTATTGATTAGCTATCAGAAGGACATAGTTAATGGGTAACTGGAGGTATTACAGAGCTCTCCACATTCTTGTCAAGTCTTTTCTCTGAAGATGACCTAAAATAAAGTCAGTTACAACTGGCGTTCACCTGAGACAGATTGCACAAGTTCGCCTACGGTATGAACAAAAGGTTCACAAGGATCAGTTGACCAGGTCTTAGGCAATCCTTTCTAGTAGTTGTCATCACTGCTGGACTTTAGAACTGCACGTGTTTACATTTAATTAGAAAGAACACACAGTTTACATCGCACAGTAGCTATCGGCATCGAATCAGAATTGATTTCCGCTCTCTTTCTCAAATGGCTATTTCTTTCCAACTAATTAAAAAAAGGCACATAACAAAATGACTCATATAAATTTTAAAGCAAAGTAAACACTATTCCCTGGAGACAAAAATAAAAGTCAACAGCACACAGTCATTACATTGAGCTTGTTTTCAGGTGATTCTGATGCCTGCATTATGATATGTATCAGTGCCATCAGATTTCTTTTATATAGATTTATAAATGGCATTTCCCTTTGCACTGAGTGGACACTTCATTGGCTGTTTCAATTTTCAGGGTCAGAATTCTTATTTATTTCATCTGGATTGTTGCAATTTATCTAATATGAGTTGATTCACTAATACTCCTACTTTTTGCCAAATGATTTTATTAATTTGAAATAAAATTGTCTGTGTGTAGGTCACTCATATAAAATGGAAGTCAGATGCCATTATCTTTACCAGTGAGAAGCTGCAAAGGAAACTAAAGCCCCAAGCCATATTAGCCTTAATTTTATGCCTTATTTCTAAAAAAGAAATCTTTATTAGATTTTATTAGCTCTGCAGGCAGATCTAAATTCAGACTATGGTGACAGGCATCATCAATTAAGGCTTCTGGCAGAAATGTCTGGCTCTTGAGTGCCCCCGTTCTTTGTCATCAGGGAAGATTTCTGCAGTTGGTGTTTTGGAGAGTAAATGTTCACACTAACAGTATGGTCAAGCCTGTGGGAACTGAAGGGGTTGCTGAAGGTCTAGACTGAGTTGGTGGGTATGTGGGGACTGTAGGAGCTGATTCTGAAATGCCTGGTCAGAAGGCTTGATGTTCCTTTATGCCCTGGTTTTCCTGTGAGTTACAGTGTTCAGGATGAAGCTCTTGGCAAGGATCATCAGAAAAAGACAAAAAGTAATACATAGTGTTTTAAATTACAAAGTAGTACATTGTTTTCTACCAGTTTTTGTTGGTATGCCAGTGGTTGTTATTTTAGTGCACCTCCAAGAGTTACTGCTTTCTTAATTCAGTTTAGATTTGAGGAAAATGGTGCACTGTTCTTTAAATGGTTGTCAGAAATGTTGTTGAAAACATAGTCTCAGTATAAAAAATAAATCACTGTGACCTTTAGGACAAGATCCTCTGTGTCTCTTCCACCAAGCTTGTGTTTCTGCAAATCCCTGACATCGGCAGTTTCCCTGCTGGCCCCAGGCCAGAGCTGCTGGCTCCACACCACCCACGTACACACCCCTTCAGTGATCCATGTCAACCCAGCAGCCTCCAGCAACCAGCAGAGAGGCACAGGTGCTGCCAGTTCAGCCTGGGCACGGGGAAGGTGGCCATGCCTCTTGTCTGTGAGCTGGCTGTGCCTCTCCTCTTTGCCTGCTGCCCACAGCTGAGCCAGGGGCTTCTGTGCTCTGCCTCCTGCTAAATGCTCACATTTCCCAGGGAGAGCAGACACGAGGTAGTGATACACAGGAAAACATGGAGTCACTGGCATCATCTTAGGTGTCCATTATATTCACATACTGAGGTGCCAGCTCTGTCTTCGATTAATAGATAAGGTTCCCTCTCTATTTGCAGTGTTACCTAAATAATCTATTACTGTAGGGAATAACTACAGTATTACAAATACTAAGTTAAAGTTATTTTGTTAACTAAAGCCATTGGCAAATATTTAAGAATGGTCAAAGCATATGAATTGACAATAAAGAACAGATACAAGATAGCAAAAATCTTACTTGTAGCATCTAGTGGGATAAAGGAAACACCTTACATTTTTTTTTAATTTGGGTTAATTTTACTTAGTTAGAAGTAAGCTTTCATGGTGCACCTGGTGAATGCTTAGGCTAGAATATGCTAATACAGCCAATTCCCTGTCAAAACATGATAGGAACATTTTATGGAAAGCTTGGTTCTAGGAAAATCATAATTTGGGAAAACTACAAAGAGTATTTGCAATAGCTTTCTGTACTGCAGTCCTCTAATTCATGGAAGAAATTTGAGAGCCTGTGAATCTGTGTTTTGCACTTAGCACAGATACATTGTGGAACCCTGAAGATATGTAATTAATGTTAACATGTAGCAAGCAATATTCAGGATTAAAGCGTAAAATTTATAATAGTCTCTTCTGTGAACTCAGGTGCATTATATCTCTGTGTGACAAAATAGCTAAGCTGCAAGCTTCCAGTCTCTAATCAACTAGAAATAGCAGAGAACCCAGCCCCAGGTGCATCAGGTACCCAGGGAATTCAGGTGGATTTCTTAGCTACAAGCTAGCTCCTTAGCTATGGGTCTGTGTCACAGCATGTGCTACAGTTGAGACAGCTGCAGTACACTGAGCATCACCATACAATTTCAGAAGGCTTTAAGCATTTGCTCATACAGAGTAACACCTTATCATATCAGAAAGCTTCAAGCACCTGCCCTTCTTGTTCTTCAGCCCAGCCTTTTATACCCCTCATGTCCATGCACTGCACGTGTGTGCCCTCTGTTCCTTTGTGACTGGTCAGTGCCCTGGGGCACTCCACGGCTCACTGCTGTCAGTGCTGCTCACCTGCTTCTCACAGCTGTGCCCACTGGGGATGAGGCTCAGCTGCAGCCCCACTCCCAGTTACCACAGGTCTATGCTCTAGCTGAAGGGAATTGCAGTATAACTGCAAACACCTCAAAAAAACATCCTTCTACTGATCAGTCCCATGTATGTTTTGCCCTGTTTCAACCAAACACTGTTAATCCAGAAACTATTTTTGTGGAGGTCCTAGACTGTTTGATTGTATGGTGAATATGAGGAATGATAGGTGGTGCTGAATGTTGTGTGCATACCACTCACATGAGGCTGTGCTGAGCAATTTGCCCAGGACCTGCATAAAGTGAACAGAAGACATTTGATTACTGTGCAACTCCCTAAATGAAGAGTTTCTAATGGAGGCATGGTTTCCAGTTATGTCTTGTTTGAGAACATATCTTGGTAGAAAGGCTCAAATGATTTAACTCCATGTCCGTACTCCCTCTCCCAGGCTAACCACAGGGAAATGGTAGGGGTACTTCAGTGGTCCTGGACAGTAAAAATTAAGCTGAAAAGAATATGTTTGCTGTTGGGCATCACCAGAAGACCATCTGGATTTAGTTTTATCCTAAATTCTGATAGTGCTGCATCTAACTTAGCTATTTCAACAGTGATGAGTCTCTTGACATTAGTGAAGCTCAAAGCACTTTGCACACATAGCATTGTGATTACTCTTATTTAAAGAAGACTGCAGCCCAAGGAGGAAAAATGTGTTTGCTAGTGGCCTTTAATTGATATTTGTTGAAACATAGAAATTCTAAGATGGATAATGGTCAATTCAAGCTTTCACTGTAGCTAATGAACCTGTGTTTGAATCACCCAGTGTCCAGGCTCTTAGGACCCTGGAACAGGTTGCAGATTTCTCTAGATCATTTCAGGAGAGAAGGCTGAATCTCAAGGTGCTGCTTTCTGTTGTTTCATACTCACATGTAATTGAGTCTGGACAGTATTGACATGCATGATCAGCATGTTGACGTGTTTCTGTCAACATAGAAACACAAGATTTCCTGTGAAATACTGAAGTTGTATGCCCAACCACCATAGAGAAGAAAATCAGGGGTGCCCTCCGTTCAACAAGTGGTTGAGGTTGCCTGAGCTCTAGAATGCGTGGGTACATCACACAGGAGAGTGACACTCTGTGATGGGCTGTGACAGTGCAAAGAGCATACTCTGCGTTATGTACAAGGAGCATTCCTTTTGTAACATGGTCCATGGCCTGCATGCCAGAGTCTGCCTTCAGCTGCTGCCTTCAGATAAATTAGTGAGAGATGGTTTGTTGTACTGAGAAGAAAACACAGTCCTCTTACCTTGTGTAAATACAGGCAAAGGAAGACTAGTAAAATATTTGTCTATGGTAGGGCAATGTCATCTAGTTACCAGTCTACCAGCTGTCAGGCTCCTGACTCACATGTAATGTAAACTTGACTATTTAATATTCTCCACTTCACAGTAAAATTTCAAAGTCCTTTTAGGGCTTATGGGCTTTTTTGGATACCATCTTATTGCAGTATTTCCTAAGAGCACCTTTGAGGTAGTATTTTCAAGGTTTCGATGCTGTCTGGCCCTTGAGTGCACTCTGCAGCGTGAGGGGACACTCTTCAAAGCCATCCTGAGTGCAGGCTGAGGTCTGAGAGGTCTCCAGGACCTGTGAGAAACATTTGTGGTGAAAACCAAGGTCAGATCTACATACCTTTGGAAACATTGGATATGTTTATCACTGGGGTGGAGGCAGAGGGAGGGAATGGGTAGGGAATGTTTGGTTTTTTGTGGGTTTTTTTTTTTTTGTTCCTCTAGGTGGAAGGTTTTGGTATGTTGTTCAGTAATTGCTTCAGGTGAAAAATCATTTCCCACCTAGCAGCAAAAGTATGCCTGGCAAGGTGAGAAGTGTTTTAGGAGCAGCACTTCATGGAGTTGATTTTTAGCCAAAGTCAAGTCCCTCTGGGAGCAGTTATAACTGGTGATATTTCTTTGCAGGGTTGAAGCTACTCTGACTTTGCAGCTCTCTACAGGAGCTGCACAAGTGATATCAATTCATGTCACTTTTTCTTCTGCCTAGACACAGTTAAGAGAGCTCTTGAAGCTCTCAGACCCAAGCTGGAGTAGGAAAGAGGCTGTGTTGCCATAGTAAAGCAAAAGGCTTAAAAACAAGAATATGTGAATTACTGAAATCCAGGAGCTATTTGAATACTTCTGTGACCCATTCTTCAGGCCTAGAACTCCCTTTTTTTTTTTTTTTATTATAGCATGAAAAAATAATCTTCAGCTGAATGAAGGAATTTCAAATTAGTTAATTTTCAGAATTTTACCAAAACACATATTGATGGAAGTCTGGAAATTGCATGCTTTTGAAAAAAAATTGTGAAAAGATATATCAATCACAATGCCTTTATCTGGAGGAATCACACTGGTTATAAAGTGTATACATGAGAATCTATTGGTCACTCAGATGCAATCATTATGAGTTAAGACATGTTGTAGTATATTGCAATTATAATCATATGTTTGCATTTTTCATAGCCAGTCTTTGAAAAGGAGCCCAGTTGTAGCCACAGAGAGCCAGTATTTTAGGATCTAAATAAATTCCTTTATTTTTCATATATTTTGGGGAAAAACTGAGCTGGTGTGAACAAGGTGGAGTATTTTGTCTATCCTCTATTTTTTGTTGCTTTTTAAAAATCAGGGACCCATATATTCACTCACTGAACAGTTTAGCTTCTCATCTGTCTTTTTTTTCTTTTAATCTTGTGCCAGGTGTTTAAGAAGTGGGCAGCAGTGGTATTTCAGTAACCTGCTTTTGACATTATTTGCATACCTTTGTGTTTTTCCAGGTGATCAATGCTCAACTGTAGTGGAACTTCAGTCAGAAAATTTTATGTGCAACTGCTAGAGTAATTTTTTTTAATTAGTCCATTCTAGGAATTTTAGTGTCTCTTTATAAATATTTATATTTTCAATATGTCTTCATTTAATTGAGAAGATTCTTCACATTGTTTTCAGATAATCACAGGTAGTATGCACAATGATATGTCAACACTGACCTTTTAGCTTCTCTATTTCTCTTACTTCATCCACATTTTGTTTGTCTGTGTGTATTATATTTTAGTTTATTTATGGTTTTCCTTCATGGGCTGTTGGAACAGACAGTGTTTTCCATGCAAACACCTTAATAAACTGCAAAGAAATAGAATATGCTATTGCATACTAGCAGGTGTAATGTAGACTGTCTTGAATACTTTAATTGGTGTGTACGGCTACTAGAAATCTACTCTGAAATACTGTTTGATTTGTCCAGAACTTTCTGGCACACAAATACAAAGCATTTAGTACTATATTCTGGTTTGTGCATTGAAAGAGTGTTGGGTGTGTGCTCTTTGATTTGGAATCCCTATGAACTTACCTCAAAATCCTGGATAAAACTGAATGGAGACCTTTAGAATTGATTAGCATGTGCAAATCATATTTCTAAGTAATCCTGATGATTTACTTATTTTAATTTTTGAATTGTAGTGGTTTTATTCCTTTCATTTTATTGAAAAGTCTTCTTTTGCAAATAAATCCCCTGTAGCTGGTGTTTCTGCTTGCTAAAAGAGAATCCTGTGTACCACAAGTTATTAACACATCAGTAACTTATACTGATTAATTCAACTTCATGTAAATCACAATAAAAACTTTTTGCTGCAGCTCAGAGGTGATCAACAAGATACTACAGCTGAAAAATACTTCCTCTTGAGTTTTTGCTGATTTTTTTTTTACTTTTTCAAATTTTGATGGTTGTTACATACTTCTAGAAGAGCATTGCAGAAAAATTTTGTTCTTTTAGTTCTCTGTCACTTCTGAAGTATAACTTGTTTTGCTACTAGTGTATATGAGTCCATATATATGACAATATTGAAAGTATTAATTAATTCTTGCAGGTCAGCCTTAGACGGAAATTTCATAACATGTATGATTTGGTTTTCCCAGGTTATACAAGTCTTTGTCTGAAGGAATGAGTATGAAAAACCAGCCTAATTGTGCTGTCAGTACTTCTGAAGGTGGACTGCAGGGAAGGGAGGATGTTGTGACCCTAACCTATGGCCAGATTGAAGAGCTGGCAGCTCAGCTGCAGCAAACTCGAATGGAGCAAAAGGACACCAAGCTGAAGCTCCAGAAAGCCCTGGAAGCTTCACAGGAGGCCAATGAAAAAGTTCAAAAGTAAGTCACTTGCCTTCCAACAAAAATTGCAGTTGTAATCCACAGGAAGCATTTTTTTCTGGTATTTTGTCTATAAATGAAAATGTGGCAGTAGTCAGAAAAAGTCCTTTAAAATTATTCTTCCTTTGTCAGCTCATTTCCTACTCAGAGTGAAGCTGATCATTTTAACAGTTTTATGCTATTAGGCAAGACAGGGTACCTCTCATTACTGTTAAGGAAATTGCTTCCTACATGTGCAAGGCACAGAGAAAGTCTTTCCATCTCCTATGAATGCTTTTCACTGTTCTTTTACCCTGTGGCAATCCTATGGTAACAGAGTATTTGCCTTTATAATTGCATGGTAGAATATTACGGTTCTCATTTTTGGTCTGTTACACATCTGGCAGGTTTCATGCCACAGTAAATGTTTATGGGGTTGTTTAGGAGTGGCTTCAAAATCTCACTGTGAGCCACAGGAAGTCTTTGACTAAGTGAAGGGAGATTATATTCTCTTTCCCGTCATAAGTTTCCCTGTTAAAAGGTTACTGAACTCGAAAACCTGAAGTTCATCTCTGGTGAAGTACTTATTGTCATGTTTGTTATTAGTAGTGCCTCTTGACAGACCGGCACTTCTCATCTCTGCATTACATTCATCAACTGCAAAATTCTCCTCTCTCACCCTTCCAAGGTGGTCAATGCTGAACTGATACATATTTTCCTGTCTGTCCATATATGTCTTCAACTTTAATGTCTAGAATATATTTACAGCATGGCCAGAAATTGGCTTATAATATATTGCAAGGACCTAACAAAAGCTTTTCTTGTTTAAAAAAACACATGCTGAGTTCTTCTATTTAAAAATAGTTATATTCCTATATTTTTAATTTATTTGTAACTACGTAAAATATAATTAATGTATCTATATTGAAAAGTGCTTCTTTTTAGTCATCTCTTTAAACCCTCCAGTGGTTGTTTGATAATCATTCAAGTCTTTATTCTGAGTGCTTAGACATATTTGAAACCTCAAGAGATGTGCATTTGATAAAAATAAACCTATAAAAATTAAGTTATGGTAAAGAGAATATTGATAAAACCTTTCTGTGCACTGTTTTAAGTTGTTACATCTAGTTTTATTTATAAGTGTTTGATAATACAGCTATTTAAGCAGGGGTTGAGATTTTGCTGTTTCTTTTTTTCCTGAAGTGAAACAATCTTGTTTAATCCCATGTGCCCAGGCTGATTAAAGTAGAACTGCAGCCACAAACTGAATTAAAGTAATAGCGATGCAGCACTATAGTGAAAAGAATTTACGTAATTTAACATGCTCAACTACTTGGGAAAATTTTGGTCAGGTTAGTTTTCATTATTGTTAAGATCAGACGACTGAGCCTATAGCAAAATTAAACAATTGGTTGAAGTCTTTTGATGACAATAGCATGCCCTTTTTACCACGAAACTGTGGAAATGCTCTGCGCGTCTTCCCAGCACCCGGAGTCATCCACCCCCATCTTATAATTCAACCTGCAAACAGATTAAGCAGCTGAGTTTGTGGAAAGTGTGTTTACTTTGAGCTAAGAACCCTTGTGTGACACTATAGAGATTCCTCTGACACCTCTGGGAGAGCTACACAGACAGTTCGTACTCATCAGCAGGGAAACCGGGCTGAGAATTCCCAATTTCTTTGTAACCTCAACTGCTTCATACAAATCAGTGTTTGGCAATTAGGCAGGAACTCATTTGTTAGCTTAGCATTTTATTTAAAAGATGTAGGATGTTCTACATTTCAAAAAAGAACTGACAATTTATAAACCTGTCAACAGAAAGGCTTTTTGGTATTACAGTAATATTAATTATTAGCACTGCCCTAAGAGGATGCTTAATGTAGTTTAAAATCTGTAACTAAAATTCATAGACTAAAGACTGTTATAAAATAATCTATTTTCTTGACTTTTTTAAATGCTTAACTAAAATTGAATTCTAACATATGAAGGAAGTAGTTATGTCAGCTGTATGAAGTAGTTTCTCAATATTATTTGGAAAAATGGCAACAGTTAAAAATCAGAAGAGTGAAATAATTATGACCTTCATTAAGAAAGAACATCACTGTAATTAAGAATGTTGAGAAAAGATGTACTTTGTATCTTCATGAAATGCAGTTTACTAGTTTTACACTGCCTTTGCTAATCTGTTCTCTGGCAACACTAAAGAATTTTTTAATATTCTTAAAAACTTCAGTGTTTGCAGTCAGCATGATATGCAGAGCTTTAAAGAGAGTTGTAATTCTCCACAGCACTTCCATCATGTCAGCCATTTGTGTACCCACCGGTAGTTGTTGCTTTCTAGACGTGAGACCCAAGTCAGAATAGTGGTCCTGTGCTTTCTATCAGGACAAAAGGCATCTAAAAAATTTCTTGATCCTATCTCACACAAAACAGCAGCTGTGAAGCAGGAGAGGATGTTTTGGTATCAACTTATAGTGAATTTGGACGTAGTAAACATCTGTTTATACTGAAGTAGGGTGAACATCTCATGTTGGCTAGCTGCAGTGTGAGATATAAATTGAGACTGCTCTTGCCTGTGAAGATGATTCACCATCCTAACAGGGGTGCTGGTGTAAAACAAGAAACATTGATGCTCAGAGAATGGCCACACAGATTTAGCTGCATTTGCTTGAATCTCTTTTGATTTTGAGACACTATCAAGATACACTTAGACTTTTAAGAGAGTGATATTCCTTATAAAACAAGTACACATTTTAACTGTGGTCTATGTAAACAGATACATGTATGTACACACATAACAATAGACTATTATGATCTGCACAGTAATATTTTAATCAATGCTCTGGAATGGCTATAACCATAATTTTCTAGATTTAATTAATGTTTCTATTTTGTGGCTACAAAGAATTAGGACAGGAGCACAGAATTCACCAGAAGTGTTGGTATAGTACCACAGGCCCTCTGCAAGTTTGTCCTGTCTGAGAAGCCAGGGGCCAGCTGGTGCAGTCCCAGTAGGGATATGGGGCTGACCTGGAGAAGGTGGCTGGGAGAGTCTGTGAATTAATTAATAGTTCTGCCAACAGAGGAAGCAAGATATTTTAAAAACGTCCTTCCGGCAGGAACCTCTGGGATTATGGAGTGGTTGCTGATGTCAGTGAGATCAGAGCAGGTTATAATGTAATACCAAATCAATATTAGCCAATTATCAGTAAAGGTTGAGGCTACTTTTGATGTTTTTCCAGGAAATGTTATATTTTTCTGCAACAGCTTTGCAGCTGGAGTGAATTTTAATACAATTTGTCTATTGAGGGCTTCTAATTTTTTCTCATAATTTAATGATTCTAGCTCAGTAAAGCACAACTCTGCATGTGAGCACAGCTACACTTGCCTAGTCATGTAACTATGTGAAGCGGCAGAGGAGGGTGAGTGGGTAGAATTTCTATGTAATCCTCTAAAAATAAACACAAATCCACAAAGTAACAGTGCAGTACTAAAATATACAGGTATGAAAATAAGTGTAAATGGTGAGAAGGATCCTGCTTGTGTACTTTGTCAAGGTAGTTCTGATTTGAATGAAGCTAATATAAAAGTGATTTAAACCCGAAATCATTGCTTCATTAGTCCTTAACTGTTTATTAGAGACCTTTTCAATTTTCTTTTTATTTATTTTAAAAAGGAAGTCGGGAGAATTACAGCTTTGGATAAAAAATTTCAGTTGATTGAATACATAAGAAAACTCAGCGGTCTTCTGAATTAAATTCTATCCTTAATAACATTTGCTTTACCCCTTAAGGTCTGGGTTTTTTTTTGACCATCTAAATTTCATTGTAATTGGAACACACCCTTTATTTGTTTAGTCCTGAATTTCCCTCCAGCTTTTTGAAAATGCTTTCTCTGCTTTTGTACTTGTTCATTTATTTTATTAGCTGATGCTGATATATAAGTTGATCTATGAAACAACAAAAACAAACAGTTATTTCCAACAGTTGACATGGATGAAAATAATACAAAAAAATATAAAGAAATAAGAAGTAATCATTTATTAAGTGGTTAGTGTCCCTCTCTTCTGCAAGTAAAACTAATCTGCCTTCTGAGTGCAGGCGCTGTGTGTATTTCACATCAATGTCCAACCCATTCTTCAGTGCTGGCTGGAGGGTCTAATCTTTCCCAGAATGATCAGAGCTGTGCAGTTGAAGAACAAGGATGAATATTTGAATAATCACACCACAATGTGAGGTGACCCTCCGACAGGGGACTGACCAGATACACATATGGATTTTGAGAAGAAGCTCTGATGCTCTTTTTTAACACAGCTGTGAGAAGAATGTAGCTAAGACCCAGTAGTCTTTCTGGAGTATAGCTGGCAAAGGAAACCATGAGGAGAAGAGAATTTAACACATGGGTGTAAGGGAGTTCACTTCATTGATGCGATCTGAGGGGAATGTCTAATGACTGGAAGAATCAAACTTGGCAATGAAAACACAAAGCTCTTTTCATCAATTCAAACGCTGACTCTAAAGCTGCAGATGGTTACCTCCAGCCTTGCCTATTCAGTGTGGGGTTGTATAAAATGGAACTTTGGTGAATACTAATAGATCAAAACAAAGATTTAATAACATAAAGATGTGGTGTTCATTTTTAAATGAGGATACAGGTCAGTGTCTCAGAAAAGAATTAAATAAGTATCTTTATGTATGGGTCTAAAGTCTCTGGAGATTTTTAACTGCAAACATATCTTTAGCGTGCAGATTGTATTCAGTAGGGACAGCTATGCAGGGAACAGGCTAAAAGCAAGATTTCAGAATTATTATACTAATTGAGCCTCTTTGCAACATGCAAATGTTGTTAACTAGTTATCTCCTTTTAAAATCATACCTACATATGTTTAGCTGAAGTATACATTGTAGCTTGTATGTGTTGAGCTACTTGTTGTAGGAAAGAATGGAGCTAGTTAATTAGAAATTGCAGGCAGAAGCACTTCACAAAAGAAACAAGTTGTACATTCACTGGGATTTAAAGCTGTTTGTTTTGGAAGAACCACCAAGTCTTAGGGTTGACTCAGTTGGCTTTATTTTTAAATTTGAGAGAGATATTTCTTTTGTTTTCTTCTTTCAAAACAATAAATATTATTTGATTTCTTACTTTATTAAGATGTTATATTGAGATGTTGAGACTTTTCTATTCAAGCTAAACTGCTGGGGTTTTTTTTTGTTTTTTACTTACAGAATTGTACTCTGGTGCATGTCAGATCAAAACATTAAATACTGGAAGCTAGGAATACAATTTCATAGGTACTGGTAGTTTCGCTGATTTGTGTCAGTAAATAATTTAGCGCATTTCAAAAGTGATTTTCCTTTTAATGATAACTACTGAGCTGCCTGCTGCTGTGAAATTCTATTGATTTGGAATAGTTGGTAATCTTTTAATATCATATGGGGAATAACTGGTGCTGGCATTTTGAAATGTAAAGTAAGTCCTGGCGTCTTGTTGAAGAATGTAGATACAGAGCTAGTTTCTTAGTTACAGCAAATTGACTTTGCTCTGTCACACTAAGTTGCATTCAAGGGTATGACCTGCAGAGACCTGTACATTGCTGAGAAACAGATGCTGGTGGGTACATTCAAAAGACAATTGAGTGAAAGCAAGGTGCTAAAAACCTTCTACTTGCTGTAGCAATCCACAGAAGTCAATGGATATCAGAGTTTGTGTGGAAGGAAGTGGGAAGCAAAGAAAGACAAATTTTGAGCAGTTTAAGATACCAATGCAAATTAACAAAGGTTCTGGTTTTCAGAATTGGATCAAAACTTATTAAAAGGGATTCAAAATGGAAAAAACTCCTTGATGAGGACTGATGTGTTGGCTGCCTCATACAATGATTAAAAGCAGATTATAAGATCCATGGGGCCTATAAGAGATACACAATCTCCACAGGCAGGGTTTTATGGTGTTTGGGAAATCCACACTAGCCAGATGGAAGATTCCCAGACACGCAAAACTACCACATACTCTGAAGAATTCTGCAGAGCTGATGCAAATTTTTTTGGCATACCAGACATGAATAGGAACATGAGAAAGTTCAAAACACAAAATCTAGTAACTGTCACTCATATAACATACGAAATTATTACCGTAGAGCAGCAATTAGAGGCTGAGTGAAATTACCAGATTTAGGGGCAGTAGGCTGGAATAGTCTGCTTTAGTCAGTGAAATGTGTGAAAAAGTCATGCTTGATCTAGCTGAAAGCAGTACATAGCAGGGTCAGAATTTTTTTAAATACTTGGAATTCTGCACTAACACCAGTGATTCCTCTCAAAAAAACTCTCCTCAGACTGCACTAATATGCATGGTGAAATGATGAATTAAACAGTCTTGTAGCAATACCTCTTTGTTATAGTAAAAAAAAAATTGAGTAAGCCAATGAGGTTATGTGGAACCTCAGAGAAATTCAACATATAGACAGAAATCAATTTTCTAGGTTTGAAGGAAATAGCATATACAACTAATATTCAAATCTAAGGTGAGCTGAACAAATTCAGTCATCATTGGCATATTCTCTGGGCTGCTGTCATTACATATTTCTGTATCACTAGGCAGATCGTTTTTCCCTTGGTAAGGCTAACATATTATTCATACTGTACGAAAGGAAATATGTAACTTTTGGAAAGCTGGAATGAAATGCATTTTCCTCATTGGATTATATTATCTTTATTGAATTACACCAGTTTTTTAATTGTGCACTTCATGTTGCAGTCCAGCTAAAAATTTGCAGGCTGTGATGGAGGCAGTGCCTAATAACTCAATACCACTAAGACTGTTAATTTATCAGCCCAAAGCGCTTTGAATAAGCACTCGGGACGGAAGGATTTTGATAACTATAAGCAGAAAACTTCTAACTGAAAAAAATTATAAAACAATTGACTTTTTATCTGTTCTGCCTGGTTTCCCTGGAGACCCAAATGGAGAAGCACATGCTGAGACAGAGTGAGGCACACTGGTTTCAGACACCCATGTAGAGTGGTGACCTCACCCATGCAGAGAAGTGACCTCAGACATTTCTTTCAAAAGTGTCCTTGGCATCTGCCCCCATCCCACGCTTAGTTTTCTAAGTAGTTGTTTGGGAGCAGGGATTCTCCTCCAAGGTGTGACAGAATGGATCTCAGTTTTCTCCTCCATATATGGAGATTCAGATATCCTGCACCTCTGAGAGGCATTTTAGCCCCACAGGTCTGGTCTGGATGCTCCCTGTTCCTTGCTTTGAAGCAGTACCATGTAGCAGAAAATAGTGCAGGCTGCTTGGCTCAGAGAGAAGCAAATGGTCTACTCACCTCTGAGAAGCAAGGCCTGTTTCTGAGACTTACCTTTAGGGCTTTGTCTCAGTTTTATCCAATGCTTCTTAAACATAAATACAAAACCAGTATCAGTACTTCCATCTCCCATTTTCCAGGTGGGCACCCTTGATCGCCACCCACAGAATCACACCTTCAGGTCTAATAGCATTTCATATGTTTCTTCTGTAGAAATTCACAGCTTCAGGAAGAAAAGCATGGAAGTCTTCAACCCTGGTGTGTACTGCTCCGCTGAGAAGTGGCAGATGTGGGTTAAAACCAGGTTTTCCTTAGCTTGGCTGAATGCTCTAACTGGAAGTATTATTTTTTATGCTTGTCCTGAAAAGGAGAACTGGTAGCGCTGCTGTTGTCTTTATCACCTTAAAAGAAACGTGTGGCCTCAGTTTTAGAGAAGGTAGCTTGAGGACTTCTGGACAGCCTGGAGCAAGACACTAAAAGTAAGGGACTACCCTTAATAGAGCAGACTGTGGTATCACTACTGAAAGTCTCATACAATTATAATGTGTGATATTGCCAGAGGAGATTATGGGATATTCTTCTCCTGGATATTTTGGGTGTCATAAATTGTAGTGAGGCCTGTAGCATCTGGCAGTTTATGATCAGTGCCAGTATTATGCTCAGTGGTGCACTTAATAGGATGAAGACAAAAAAATCCCAATCAAAGGGAATGACAGGTATGCTTTTTGTGCATTCCTTGCACAGCCAAGATATCCATTGGCTGCAGGGATTTTCACATCAATGAAGAATGCAAAACTGCACATACAGTCAAAGTCAAGTATTTATTTTCTTTTTGTAGCTATGGTTTACTTTTACTTAACCTCTGTACATTGTGGATTGCAGTGCAGACATTGTTTTGTTAAAGTATGGGTAGTTACAATATAAACACAAATATTTATTGTCATTTTAATATTTATCATCTCAGCCTTTCACGAAAATAAAAGCAGTGCTGAAACTTCATTCTCTCAAACACTAAAATGTATTCTATGAAAGTCAAATGTTTTCAGAGTCAACATAATCACAGCATCCCAGTTTTTGACCTGTGTGTTCATTTACAGTTTACTTATAGCTGCTTCAGAGAGATGGAAGTTTGTAGATTACAACATGGTTTTATTGATTTATCAGTAGCAAAATACACTAAGTATACACTCAGTAAACTGGATCAGCTAGCTCTTGGGCTTGTATTGTATAATATCAGCTTGTTGTGGAATACTTCAGAACAAAATCAGAATGTTGGCGTAGTTAACTTCAGTGGTGTAAACCAGACTTGCAAAGACTAATATTTAGTAAGACCAATAACACAAACAAATTAGATTTTGAAGTTGTTTGCCCAATAGGAAGAAGCACAATGACACAGTATTCGTAAGCTTATAGTTAACTATTCTATGAGAAATTATTAAATAACTTTGAACAGCAGATTGAGTGCTCCTTGAAGAATAGCAAGAAAACTTTTTCTCAGACTTGCTTTTTTTTTTTCCAAGATGATAAAAAGAGAGTCACAGCAAATACTCATTTACTTTAATATTTTATATCCAAATAAAATAAGTCCATGGCATTTACATTGCCGTTACTAAATAGTATTTGGTTTGTTTGCAAGAGTCATTTATTTGTGGCTTGGCTGAAGGAATAAAAATAAATTTGCGGTTCTTTCTGTTAATACTCATACTGTTTCTTAGCATATGCAAAAGATTGAATACTGTAAAATGTATATGCCGAAGCTCAAAAAGAAAACCCAGACTTTCTGAAGCTCCTGAATTACGTATAACCTTTTAGAGAATTGCTGGGACAGTTTTTTACAACAACATAAAGGGATACCTGACTAAGCCAACAAAGTATTTTATTTTAAACAAACTTGAAATCATTTGAATTTTTCCACTGCTTAAAATTAAGTATACCTTTTCTTAACCAGGGGCTAGTTATCTGAGAAAAAAAATTACAGTTTGTGTTTCTGAATTACTACTGAGCCATTAATTAATAGTCATATTTTTTTCTTAAGGATTTTTTTTTTAACAAGGTTTTGTAGAAGGGCAATATCAACTGTATTTATGAGAGCTAACAGCCTTAACCCCATAATCGCCACTGTTGTTTTATTGGCAAGTTGTTCAACTTTCCTGTTCTAGATTTATGATGTGTTGTGGGTGTAAGGATACAGATCCAGACACAGACCTGTTGGAAGGCATAAATCTTTAGGACCAAATTTTATCATTTTAGCTTCAGATGACGGAATTCTTGCCCATAGAAAGTATCAGAATTCAGCCTTTGAATGAAAAACACTGCAGGTATTTTGTATTGTGCAGGTATTGAAATGTGTACAATAAAAATATTTTATTTAGCAATTTACTTTGCGCCTTATATGTATGTCTATCATTTCTATTTCAATCCTTGATAAGATAATCATAAATTATTGATGGGATATAACATATGCACATCAGATAAAAGGGATATCTAAGTGACGCACTCAACACAAAAGACATTTTGTAAATTTTGCTCTATGCTTTTGAAGAATTTTGTGACTCTTTATGTAAAGCCAAATTTTTATTCTTTCATCAACAGAAATTAAAAGGCTTTTCTCCTACAATCAGTCCCACTCATGTCATCACCAGGCAGAATAGCCACCAAGGAAAACATTAGGAGGAAGAGAGGTTATTTTGTCCATGGATTTTTTTGTTAGTTTCTGGGAGAAGACTGCCCTTTTTTTCTAGAAATACTTTACAGAAGTATGACCAAGTGTGAGTGGTCCTGAAACCACCAGAGGGGTTGGGAGTTCACCTGCCAGTCTGAGCCCATTATGAAGGACTTATCACTAGTAAGAGCTTAGTAAAATTCTTTCCTTTTACATCGATACTTGTTTCCATTGCTACTTGATCTCTGGGTGCTGTGGACATCATTCCAGCTTGGGCAATATCACATCAGTGATAAAATACAACAAACATATTTAAAACCTATTTTTAATGTGGAGGAATTTGATGATGTTTTCTAGGAAGGGCTTTTCTGTCCATGAGCTCCAGATTAGTTTTGGTCACAAGGTGGAACCACTTCAAGGAGGTGGAACAGGATTGAGAGCTGCTTAAAGCCATCAAGTCTGCACTGGGTTTTTTGAAATACTTGTGGAATCAAGAAAAAAGTTCACACTCTTTTTCTTGTTAATGATATGAAGAGGAGTTTGCCAGAGCTGTGATTTGATGGGATGTACTTGGGAAACAGCCTGAATAGTTGTCGTGGTTTAACCCCAACCAGCAGCCAAGCTCGACACAGCTGCTCACTCACTCCCTCACCAGTGGGATTGGAAGGGTAAAAGCTGGAAAACTCATGGGTTGAGGTAAAGGCAGGTTCATAGGAAAAGTAAAAGCTGCACATACAAGCAAAAAACCCCATGGCAGGCAGGTGTTCAGCTATCTCCAGGAGACCAGGGCCCCATCACACAGAACAGCTACTTCAGAAGGCCAACTCCATCACTCTGAATATCCCCCCTTCTGCCTCCTTCCTACTCCCTTTATACTGAGCACAATGTCCTATGGTCTAGAAAATCCCTTTGGTCAGTTTGGATCACCCACCCCAGCTGTGTCTCCTCCCAACCTTCCACGTACCTTGAGCCTCTTTGCCAGTGTAGCAGTACAACAAGCAGAAAAGACCTTGGCTCTATGTAAACCCTGCACAGCAGTAACAAAACCATTTCTCTGTTATCAGCCTGTGTTCAGCACAAATCCAGAGCACAGCCCTGTACCAGCCAGAGAAAATTATCTCTACCCTGGCCAAAACCAGGACATCAGTACATCAGTATTTGAAATTGTACAAACTCATTGTAAACAGGTCTTGACCAGAAGTCAAGTCAGACACTAGACAACTTCTAATGTCTCTTAATAAGGCCATTTCTACAGATCTGTAAATAAATACTAACTGTTCATTTTTTGCAGATTTGTAATTGTTTGTTTTAGATAATCAATTTTTGACATTGCTTTTAAATTTCCCTGAAGATGGTTTTAGAACAAATCAAAATCCTCTATAAAAGAGGTCCTTTTTGTCATGTCCTGAAATACATTTCTGTTGAATGTAGTATAAGGAATCTGGCAAGCTGTTGCCAGACACAGTTCAGAGACCAAATTGAGAAGCTGAGAGGAAAAATACTCTGTATTCAGCAATTTTATTTTTTAATTCAGTGGGATACTTTTTTATTATTATTATGTTTATAGATGTGAAGAATCCAAATCTGAGACTGTATTGCCCTCAAGAATATGAGGAACAGCTCAGAGACACAATAAGATTGCCTGTGATTCATGGCACTCTAATAAAACCAAACATCATTACCAAGGGGCATGACTAGTGTTCATCAGGAGTTTTTAGGAATTAATATTTCATTAATTATTCATTCATTATTTGAATAAATAAATACTATGGCAGAATACTTTCTGTGGGGAAGACATGTTACCATAAGGTAAAACTGCTAGTTTTCCATAAGCAGGAAACACAGATTGCCAGGAGGTATTTGGCAAGAAAATCCAGGAGACCCTTGCCTATTCATATCAGTACAAACTTCATGGAAATGTAAGGAGTACACTGTAAGGAGTAGGTTCCCATGTCAAGATTTCTCCTAAGAAAAGAGAAACAGCTGTGACACCAAATGTGTGGAAACAGTTCTTGTCAGTGCTGAAAGTAATTCAAGCTCATGGAAGAAGGTATAGAAAAGGTTTTGGCACAAATATAAGTAGTAAACTTTGCATAAAACTGCCATATAAACTGTTGGATTCAAGCTGGACTGATAAGGGAAATTTGGGGATTTGTTTAAATAGTCTAATGTGTATCATTTGACTTTAAATATGTCAATATATTCTCTATTTCATCTATTGTTCATTCTTTAATATCAGCCGCATGCTCAGATGTGAATGGTCCATCCAATAATAAGAGACTAGTCTTTATGACATGTCGTAGATTTCAATGTACTGAAATACAGCATAGTCGTTTCAGGGTTTATTTTTCTTTCTCAGAAGCTCATTTATTTTTGGCAATCAGTGTATGTGTCCTGAGCAAGCATTTGAAAGTAAAGGAGTGATACCTTTCACAAGGTGGCATTAAAAGCAAAGTCCTGATTTTGTATTATCCTGTAATGTGTAACAATCTGCATCAATGACATGGTGAAATGCTGTCAAAATGGACCAACTGTGTTTACTGCTCACTTTTCCTGCTGCTAGTGATGGCATAAGGTGAATAGTAATGGTGAGCTAGCTCATAATCTTCCAAACAGAAGGTAGAGGGCAAACAGTTTGACAAGATTAGTTATTGTGGACCACAGATAAAGGTTTAATATTTTAGCCAAGGCCTGTGTAAGCCAGGTTTATTTTGAAATATGTCTGCTGTCAAGAGCCCAACTGGCTGTATTTGCTTCTAAGTTTAATCATATACAGAATTACACTTTTGGGTTGAGAAGATGCTGAAAGGGATTTAATAGGAGTGCTTGTTTGGTGACAGTGCTTTTCAGGGGCAGAATGGTTTGCCCTGCCAAATTTAAAGCTTGTACATTTAATGGAACATACTTTTTGGAGTGACATTACAAACAGTGCTGGGCAGGCAGGAATTGGCAGCAGTGCCTGTAGTGATTAGATTCAACACTGTGGTCTACCATGGTTTAGAGCTCACTGATGCTGCAAAATCAGTCTCTGAGATGTGTGGTTTAAGACCAGGAAGGACCATCAATAGCAGTCAGTCCAGCCACTTGTTTGACAGAGGGCACTGAATTGTACTCAGCATCAGGTTCAAAACCATGCTTGCCATTTAGAAAGACACCCAGACTCTGATCCAAAAAATGCAGAGGGAACTTGGTTAAGAAAAAAGAGGCAGTCTGTGCACTGGAACCACATGTGGTCTTTATCACTATGATGGTTTATGAAAGAATTACAGACCATTAAATTCAATGAGCAGTGATTTTTACTGAGAAGATAAAAAAATTATTGTTGAAAAGGTAGGCTTTTGAGGTGGCAAAAATAATACCTGAATTGAGGAATAAGGATAATTAAAAATTAGTTGAATCAGCCAGGAGTAAGAGGGTGGTGTCTGTGTAGCATGGTAGATAGGTCATGCACTGCAAGGTCATATCCTTGATACCAGGCTTCAAAACAGTGAACATTTAAGTATTTTATTCAATCAAAGCAGCCTCGGATTTTGAAACTGAGAACAAGGCTCCCCAACACCCAGTGTTAGCACAGTGCCATTCCCTTGAGAGGGAAGCAGCTGGGCTCCTGTTCCCTTGTGCAGATAATAGAGCTGAATGAGTTTGCTCCAGCATCCCGAGTAAATGATCCTATCCAAGTGACTGGTTTCTGGGCAAGACCAGCATCACAGCAGCCTCTCTTCTCTATGTCATTTGTTTCCTTGAATTGACAGAAAATACCTGAAAACAAGTATGCCATTTACAATTTTATTTATCCAAGAGGAAAACTGAGGAAGGGAAGGGAAGGGAAGGGAAGGGAAGGGAAGGGAAGGGA
>QUSF01000004.1:18691910-18720119 GCA_003676055.1 Chloebia gouldiae | reverse complement strand
GGGAAGGGAAGGGAAGGGAAGGGAAGGGAAGGAAGTATTTCATTCTAAATGAAATTAAGTGAATTTATTCTTATGACCACTCACCAAACAACCATTCACTGAACTCTACTGCTAAGCTGCTTGCAGTGCTTTTGTCCAATGCATTTTATTTATCTAACATATTTTCAAAAGCTTAGTTTCTAAAGGGAATTAGTGTCAGCAAAACACATTCCACAAGAAGCCAGAAATCATGCAAGTAAGGCCATCTTCATAGCCTGAGCCTAATCTTATCTACTGGAAAGATAACCAAGGGCTATAGCTTAGGTTTATAAGCCTTTATATAGCATTTCAAAATCCAGGATGGTTTTGTTTTTATCACTTAACTCTTCCATTTGCAGGTAGAAACCATTGTTTTTGGCTAGTCTGTATATTGCTTTTCAGATTAGGACACAGGCTACTTGAAGGGTGCCCTTTTCTGTCAGTTGAGTGTCTATTTTTTGTATTTCTGGGGCATGATTCCCAAGGAGGTCACTCTGTGGCTGTATAACTGTCATATTCAGAACTTGGGAGTAAAGGCCACTGTTGTCTTTGGGGTGAGTTCCTTTGGCCAGAGGTGGAGCAGTGTGGAAGGATGTACCAACCTGTGCGGATTTATGCAGTTGCAGAGTTTTTACTGATCCCAAGCTACAGGTGAGATCTAGACTTCTTCAGCAGAATATGTGAAAGAGGGAAGCAACCCAAAAATGTGCATAGGAGTGAGCAGTAGAGAGCAGTAGGTACCATACTTGCACTGGTCTGTTCAGCTTTGGGACTCCCTGAGCAAACTTCTCTGTCAGTTAGGATTTTACGTCTGCCTTAGGGAGACCAAGTCTAAAACCAAAATTGTTTTTACTCACAGGAGTAAAGCTTTGCTAAAAGTCAGAGCAGATTGTCAAGCAATTCAGCATCTGTGTAAGAACACTCCACGTAACAACATACCCTCCATCCAGGCACTGACAGCTGTGTGCACAGGTGACAAGGGAACACAGTTTGAAATAACTGGAAGAAAATTTGAGAATGGTTGAGAATTTGTCTTGGGAAAGGCTCACCTAGTAATTATCCTGTTCAGGTAGCTTTCCTCTAAAAATGATGATATTCTTAAAGCTTAGCAACATGTTTGAAAGGACATAATTAGACCTGTAACATCATAGCAGCAAGCCCCTTATGGAATTCTTTATATTTCTATATAGAACACAGATTCAACTGCTTAATTCCCAATTTGTATGGAGAAAGCATTAAGCCACTGCAATTCAAGACTCTTAACATTGTGTCTTTTGCTAACTTAAAAATAATGATGGACTGGGTGTCCCTTTCCTAAATTAGTTGTTTTATTTATTTTTTCCATTTCATGGAAGCATTACAGAAGTGTTTAGTGTAGATAAAGAATATTTCTAGCAGTCATCTTTGTGCTTTTCATCAATGCAAATTCAATCTATCTTGAAAAGCACTGGACATTTTTACTTTTTACTTTTGGATATATGTAAATCAATAGACATAAAACCAAAGTTGTACCTATCCATCTGAATCCATAGTTTTTTCCTGTGTTTTATATGTCCTTTTGTACTCAATTTGCATGCATGCATATAATAATTATATAAAGAATGCTGATGTGGCATTAGTTGAGAGATTTGTTAAGGGACAGATTTTCTAGAAGTATTTGAAGAATGAAGGAATAATGAAGGTCATCTACTGCAGTTTTCAAAAATTTCTAAGGAAGAAATTGAAATCTGTGAGAGTGGGGAGTGAGCCCTTAAGAGGCTTTGTAAAGCATTCCAAAAGGTGTGTGTCTATCCTTGTACATTTGGACCTTCAGCATTACCACAGAATGGCCCACCCACCATATCATTGTTCTGTCTGATCTAAAATATGAACTCAAATACCTTGTTCTTAAATTATTTATTTAGTTGCTTCATGAGATGCAAATTCAGTTAGTGTCCTTGCTTACATCTCAGAAGAAAGTGTCATGTTGCACATTTAACTTATACTATAAGGACTGTTCACAAGCAAAAAGACAAATGTCATTTGTTAGAGTGTTGGAATTGGTTAGAATTTGTCTTGGAATACAATCAAATGTAGTGGGTGCTGCTTTCAGTTAAGTAAAATTTGGTGAAATTACACAAAGTAACAGAAGTTTCTTTCTTCATGTCTTCCATATTTTGAATAAAATCCTGCAAACATTGAGACTAATTCCCAGTACCTTTCATTCTTCTGTTTAAGCTACCTTTGATATTGAGGTATAAAACTATAACTGCAGTTTTCCACATTAAAATGCTCAGTCTCCAGATGGAGCTGCCTGCAGTACCCCACTGGGCTGGGCAGAAAGCCTTATCAACAAGGTCTGGCTCTGCCACCCTCACCCCTCACAGGTAGCACCTCACTGGCACAAACAGCCTTCTTAGCTGCCTTTTATTACTCACAAAGAAAATGTTGCTTAGTGTGAGTTGGGATGACAGAGTTGGGCCCTTGGTGAACAAAGGGTCCAGGATTATCATTTCAAAAAGCCCCCTGAGGCCTGTATCAAGAGTTATTAACCACTGATTCAGCACATAGCATTATTTTGTAGGCTTAAGTGGGATTTCAGTGGTATATTGGGTCTTGTGTCTGTGTAGGGGTAAATTTTGCCCTCTGTTATTTTATGGTATAAATAGCTCCTACCATTTCTCTTTTATATTGTTGCTTAAATCTCTTTCAAAGATACAATATCTTAATCCACTGCTACCTTTTTTTTTCCTTCTGATAAAGAATAAATAAAATTGCAAATACACATATGACTGAAACAAAAGGCAAATAAGCTCTGCATGGTGTGTATTTGGTGAGGAATACCTCATTTTGATGATTTCAGTCATCATTCATTTGAAAAGCAGAAACTATGATTGTTAAGCCTCATTATTTTCAATGAAGCCTGACAGTTTCAAGGTTAAACAGAAGACAGCTACTTTCATCCCAGTGGCATTTCTCTTCAAACATGGGCAGCTCTTCACTGACTTGTTCTGCTCTGGTGTGCAGTGCCATTGCTTGGTCACAGAGTGGTGCACATCTAAACCTAGTTGTAGGACAGTGTGTAAGCTGTGACATTCTACTTGTGTTTCCCCAAAAGGAGCCTCAATTACTGAAGTCATTCCTCCTCCTCCACCCCCCACCTTGTATAAGCCACACAATATTTCTTTTTAACTGAACAGTGATTTAAATAAGCCATGATCTCAGATTTTACAGGTTTTATGCCGTCTCCCAGAAAAACAATTTTCAGCCCAAACCTTCTGTTTGTCCAAACAGTTTGATATGTTTCTCCAGTGCTTTTATGTCTCTGAAGTACATTAGAGAGGGTGCTAGTGTGAAAGAGACCTCCAGCAAGAGTTAAAATGGCTGAGAATGCTGCTGTGCTTCTGAATACACATGCTAGTGAAAGAGGACTAATTGCCATTGCTCTCTGAAATTGCTCATGGACTGACAGCAGATGTAAAAGGGAAACCTCCCAATAAGAGAGGCTGACAAAACTAACTGATCAGTAACTGAGTTAAAATCCTTAGAATTCTGAAAACATTTATATATCCATGTGAGAAAATTTACAGGAGCAAATAACTTGAGAAATCTCTGACTTTTTACCTGCATGAACTGACAGCACTGAGTTATGGCTGTTTGGGTGCTGCCTCTATAAAGACAAAGTACATTAGATGTTATTTTACAAAACCAGGGTTAAATGCACTAGTTGGTTAAGAAGGAAAAGTAACTACTGGAAAACTGAAGGGAGAGCAGCAGTGTTTTAGCAATTTTTTACCTGTGCATTCATTCCCCCCAGAGTCCCTGTGGAACAACAAGAATGAGCTGAACTTTCCACATACTTTTCCTGGTGTCTGATGATTACATTTGGGTGGTGAATTCTTAATCTCATTTCAGGAATTAAGTCACCTGGTGAGTACAATGAAAGGTGTAGCTTCATCGTGCTTGGTGGTTCCTGGAAAACAAGAGTGTTTCAATACGTACCAGGCACATTAGTCATGACTTGTGGCAATAAATCCATGTTGACTAGTTTACATGCACTGAAGTTACTAATGCATTCATGAGATAAAATGGATTTTGCAATTTTGATAAAGCTGTGTTATTTTTATTTCCTATCTGCATTTCTCATGTTGTATAATATTTTTTAATTGTCTTTCAAGATAAGAAAAAAATGGTCAACTTTGTAACAATGAATACAGCTATTTGAACCTGCAGCTTTGTTTATCCATTGTGGAAGCTGTGTGTATAATATTCTGGACATGGCTGTGAAAGTGTTCTGCTACACACAGTGTCTGCTTTTATACAGATGGTTTATTTGTGGAAGAGTTTTCATTGAAGGATACCATAAAACACAGACAAATTGAAGAAATAGCTTGAATACATGATTTCTGGAATGCTGAAGATAAATGTGTATAGATACAAAATGATTAACAAATTTAGTCCTTTGCATTTTTCTACTTAATTTAAGAAAAGAAAAATCAAATTAAGCCAGTGAGATTGAACATGTTTAAAACGCCTGTGCCTTAAAGCTAAGAGGATTGGGCAGCTCTCTGTCCTACTTACTTACACTGTTAATTTTTCTGTAGTTGTATTGACACATTAATCATGCAGGCCACCTTCAAAATATCATCATCCATGTCCTCAGAAACTTGGCTTGTTGAGTATTTTGAAAGTTTTTAAATAAAGCACATCAGCTTTTAGACATAAATTTATAAACTGGACAGTAAGAGTATCTGTTGGATAATGGGCAAGATATTATTTAAAGGGAAACAATAGGTAAGTGCTACATTTAACAAGAGTCATGGACAGCTCATATTTTTAAAAGTATAAAAATTAATTGTCCTGCTTACACCAAAGTGTATATTGTACCACAGGGTTGCTGCACAGTTTTGTGCTAATGCCATACAAGGCCCTCAGATACACCATGCAAAGGAGAAGTGAGTTGATATATATCACTGACTGCAGATGGGTCGGGTTGTAGTTAAAAAGTTTTTCACAAGTTGTCTGCATTTTCCCTTAATGTCTCTCTTTTACAGTAGTGCTTTGTTTCTGAGCGTGACCACCACCAGGACAGCTTGGTTCAGTGCAAACACTGTCTCTTTCAGCCAGAACATTCCTAACATTAGCTTCCTTTTTTTTTTCTCTCCTCTCCCTCTCCCCTGCCCCCTCTCAGGTTGGAAAGGCTGGTGGACGTCCTGAGGAAGAAGGTTGGAGCAGGGACCATTAGGACCGTGATCTGATTGAAAGCTGTAGTCTAAGGAAGCTTTCACATCTGGTGACCAGGCTGCTTCATTCAGCACTGTGTAAACACTGAAGCCTTAACTTAGCAAACAGTTGTTAGAAGTGGGACACTCCAGCGACATTCCAAGCTGAGATAAAATCAAATCATAAATGTTTAACTACTTTGCTGCTGAGTTCTGTGATTTGTTAAAATGTTTCACTGCAAACTTATGTTTGTTTTTAACCAAATGCATTGTGGCACAGTGTATTGTAAAAAATTATGTAGATGCTTATTTTAACAGTCTGTCCTCTCAGTGTTAAGACTATAGTCTGCTTCAAGGCACAGCATGGTCGTTTTTTGAATACTGCAGGCTTCAGGTTCAAAATGCTGCAAAGCAGTTTCAAAATTTAAATCCCTTATTTTATTTGTAAGGCTGCAAATAGTCCATTATTTGTATGTTAAATATATTAATTGATAAAGTAGGTTGGCATTTAAGAAATATCTCTGGCTGGTATATTGGACATTTTTTCCTCCTTATTCATAGCCCGTTGAATTGCAGGTAGTTACTGTGGCTACATCAAAGGGCAGATAAATGTATAGCTTTATACAGCAGTTGAATAGCTTCTGCTGGTACATGGCATTTTCAGTATACATTAAAAAGAAATTTACATTTAGGTTTGACTGGAAGTACAACTTAAAGAATTGCAACATGAAAGCCTTGTGACATTGTACAGTGTCTCAGACAGTAGAGAAAATTTCCTGTATTACTTTTAAGCACTCTTCTGTCTTTTTAAATGAGGAAAAAGCTTTCAGATTTCAGAAAGCACCTTATAATTTAAAATTTCACCTTTTCAGTGTTTGCTTCTTCTTATCCCTTTCCTACAAGACTCTGATTGCTCTGCAGTGCAGGAGTACCATCCAGGTTGGGTTTGAGGCCAAACTGTCCATCCTCAGCTTTTTGTACTCATGAAGTGCCCAGGACTTAAAGTCTGAAGCACTGAATCTGACAGGGAGGGGAGAAACTGAGGACTGAGGAGGAAAATTTGGGGTACACAGACATTATAGGCTCTATGATACGTTAGAGTTGAACTTAGAGTTATGTTTGTGACCCAACAATTTCCCTGTATGAACAGTCAGGCCAGTACTCACATAATCCTGCTCAAGAAAGCAGCATCCCAAATTCAATGAAGAATCTCAGCAGCCAGGTGGGCTTCAGTGTGTCCTCAGGACAAGCCTACTCAGGCAATGTGGATGTAGCTCCTGAGGCTTCCACTTGTCTGCTTTGCTTTGTGTTTAATGTTGTCACATGGTCTTACCTCTTAATGCTTGCTTGTTCAGATGTTGTGATAGTGCAGTCTATCTCGAAAAAATGAAATTTTAGTTTTAGGTGTAGAGACAGACATTTTAATGTCTGTTTTTTCTTTCAAACACTTAAATTTAAACCTTCTTCATCTGCAGACCCAAGCCCCTCCTGGTTTCAGTTGACTAAATCTAACCTCTTGCAGGGAGATAAGTAGCATCCCTCCAAGCCACATTTACCCAAGTCACTTCTAGAAACTTCTGAAGTGCTCCTTTTTGACCTTTGGTCAATCCTAAGATAGCCAGTGAGTCTGGAGCCTCTCCCCCACACCTATTCAGTGGGAAGAAATTTTAATGCTTCCAAACCAGAGGACTGCCACCCCCCAGATTCCGGCCCCTTCACCATCTCCTGTGTGCTGCTGGTCAGCTCTTTGGGTGACTCAACAGCTCTTTGTCCTACTGTCCTCACTGAGCTTTGTGCACAAAGTGGATGACAAGATCTCCTGAGCTGTCAGTGCTATTGAACTATTTCTGCTGTAAGGAGGTAGTGAGGAAGGAATAAAGACAAAAATATAAGGACTACCATGCTGTGCTAGATCAAAGCCCAGAGACTGCCTTTGGCAATAACAAATAGAGGATGCCTAGGAAAGGTAAAAAGTCAGGCCAGATCTAGTGACCACTCTCCCAGCTGGTGTCCCAGCAATTTGTTAGTTAGAGGCATTCTAAGCCAGAGGTGGTGTCTTTGTATTTAGCAGCATTTTTTCATGGCCTGTTTTTTAATCCATTAAAATTGTTTGTATCTACTTGTTCCTTTCAGAAGGTCTTAT
The DNA here is from genome assembly GCA_003676055.1 of Chloebia gouldiae. Lineage (NCBI taxonomy): Eukaryota > Metazoa > Chordata > Aves > Passeriformes > Passeridae > Chloebia > Chloebia gouldiae. The sequence continues at coordinate 18,712,757 of QUSF01000004.1, read as the reverse complement.
GCAGTTAATGATGCATTGAATGAAAAAATACTTCCTTTTCTCTTATGAACCAGCTCTATTCATTTGCTATCACCTAGTTTTTGTATGAGAGAAATGGTGAGGAACCATTCCCTGTTCAGATTTCCATGTCCCATGTGATTTTACATATTTGGCATCATTTCCTCTGCTTTTCTTTTCCATAGAGAGCCCCTAGTCTCATTTAAAGGATTTGTCCCGTGTTTTTAATTGGCTTTGTCATACTAATCTTTTTTTTTTTCCAGCTCTGCAGTGTTCTTACCTAGATGCAACACAGTTTGTGCCTAGTGTTCAAGATACAGACAAAATGTGGCTTTAATGGTTGTCATAATTATGTTTCTGATTCTCTGTGCTATTTGTAACCATGTTTAGCATTGGACTTGCTTTCTGACAGATTATTTATTGGTATTAATATTTCTGTAATAAAATGACAACTCTAGATCTCCTTCCTCTGTTGTAATGTTCAACTCAGAGTTCATTTGTAGCCTGTATGAAGACACAACTGTTTTCTGAATAACACAGCATTTATGGGTACTGAATGTCACCTGTTCTTCTAGCATTCCCTGGTGACCATGAGCTCTTAGTCCATCTCTTCTCACAGCTCCTCTTTAATACTGACAATAATTCAGCATCTCCATGCTGAATGTGGTGATATGAAATACTGCCATCTCCAGATTAACCCCCTCTTCAAGGTGATTTCTTAGTTAAGTTAAACATGGCCTCTAGGACAAAGATCCCTGTAGGACAATAAGGTAGCTTTTCCTGCATTGTGAGAATGAAACATTTATTCTTACACATTGTTTCAATCTAACTTTGAAGTACTAATTTTTCAGTGTAAAATTATTAATTATTGCTTGGAAGCTTTTATGGGGAAGTTGTTTGCTACTTTGAAAATGTGAGTTTACTAAATCAGAGCTTATGCTCCATGCATGAATGTGCTAAGTTCCTCCTTCCCTTTGGAGTGTCCAGAACTCCTCACATTTTCCCAAGTATTTCTGCATCCAAGTGAATAATCTTGTGACTGCAGACTTCCTACAGCCAGACTGTTTGACTCTCTTGTGTCCATTGGCTTTTTTTGGAAAAGTAGATGGGCCGTGCAAAAGCCATCTAGCAGACTTGATGTCAGATACACTTGACTGCAGGTAATACTTGATTCAGTAAAATTAAGTGACAGTTCTGCTCCCTAATTTTCCTTTTGACACATTATACCCGAAGTGAAAAAATAGTTCCTGACTCTGTCTTTTATCTTGCACCAAGCAGTCTGGAATTAAGTGATAATTTAGATTAGGGTGTTTTGTTGTAAATGACAAATGTGGATAAATATATTTTATTTGTAATTAAATCAAATGTATTGATTTTTAGAATTCAGCTGGAAATGTTTTTATTCTTTGGAAAGAACCATGGGAAATTTACTATGTTGAAGTAGAAAGATTCAAAAACAGTTGGGTTCTCCCTCTTCCTTGCTAACAACCTGGTGTGTGGTCTTTGGCAAATTCCTTAGTGACTGTTGATAAAGGTATGCAGTCCCTGAAGAGGTTCCTGAGCTCCTCCAGGGTGTTTGCAAAGGTATCTATGTGGTTAATGTCAAAACACTTTCACTTCTTCACCTGCTGAAGTGAGCAGCATAAATCACATAGGTCTGGTGGTGGAGGCCCACCCTTTAGTGCCCTCAGCAGAACTTCTGGTCCTATTGAGCCCAGCCTAATTTCAGCCTTTCAATGTAATGAGGGCAGGAAATCTGCTCTGGTCAGTAGAAAGAGGCGATAAGGACAACATGGGTTAATGGGCTTATCATATGATTTATTCATTGAGAACTGATTGATACCTGTGCAGAGCTCTGAAAGTGAAAAGAAATCTGCTCCCATACAGCAGACAAATTCAATTGTCACTTCTGTCCTAATATATGTGAGAAAGATGAGATTGCATCTGATTATTGCTACCAGGAGTAGCAATTCATTTCCCTCCTGATGGAAAAACAGTTCATGATGAAAGTTGGCTCACCACAGGTGAATCTTATGGTGACAACTGTAATTACTGGTCAAATTAGGGTTCCTGCTGTCTGGAATAAAACAGAGATACTCAGAATTGTTCTTTCCCTGTGAGATTTTGGGTCTTTTTCCTGATGATCCTGCAGCATGTTATGCATTGGGAGCCATTTCTGGTATATGCCAGGGTAAAATATGTAAATAGCATCATGTTGGCTCGGGATAAGAGCATTATTAATGCTTTTCAGCACTGTAATTATATTCCTAGTAAGCCTTCCCTAAGCCCTCACTAATTAACAATATTGTGACAAATCAACTTTAACAGAAAAGAACTGTGGACCTTTAGTCTTTTAGTACTATTTTTCATGCAGCGCACAGCTAAAAACTGGTGGCATGGCTTTCTGTACTAGTGTTGGGAAAACTGCTGATATTGAAAAGTTTACGGCCAGCTCAGTCTTGTTAGTGGAGTCCTGTATCTGAATTCTGTTTGGTTCCTCTTTAAATACATTCATGGCAAAGTAAAATTCATTAGTTAATCATTAATGTTAAGGAATATTAAAACTGTTTTTATAAATAAGCCATCATATTTAAATGGTTTGGTGATGTCAGTATGTTGTCATATACACATTTATTTGTTTATTCCAAATCAGGAACATTTTACAAGATTGACTTTATATATATTCTTACCAGGTGATCAAGAGTTGTAATATCTTTAATCCATGTACACAAATGAACTTACTGTCTAAATGTCAGGATTTCTCTGTGCTGTCAATTAGAAAAAGTCTGTTGGTTTTGGTGGGTTTTCTTCTTCTTAACTTCTACTGCTGAAATTTTTCCTCCCATGCAAGAATCAGCTGTGAGGCACATGAAATCACTGCTGGGCAGTTTCTCCTGCTGCGATCGCAGCATTACATGGGCTGACTCTTATCGCTGTAACATTTCACATCAGGTCTGCAGAACTGGACTTTCTCTGTTTGTTCTTCTCATGCATTGGTAAATAAAATGTATTCACAGGTTCAAAAAGACAAAGTAGTGTTCTCTTATTAGGTCGATTATAAGTCAGCTGTTGAGCTTCAGTGTTCTAAAAATTTCATTCTTCAATTTTGTTGGGAGCCCACGTGTTCTGGGAGGCTTTTAAACAAATACTTGAAATGGTTGAAAGATTTACATTGCCAGAGCCTAGCTAAATATGTAGTCTTTAGAAAAGACATGGTTTATTTTGGCACCATTTGACAAACTCAAATATTTTAAACATTTGTTAAGTTTGAGCTTGCACATTTGAACTAAAAGTTTGCATTCCAAAATTGCATCTCAGGTTACCTGTCGCTCTCTCTTTTGTATTTTATAATCCCTTTATTAAAATAGTCTGCAAAAGAAGTTGGGTTTGGAGCGTGATTTTTTAATTGTAAATTGTTAATTGTAAAATATTGTCATTAAAAATCAATTTGAAGGTACCATGTACCTGGTAACTTTGTTCAACTAGATGTCAGCAATACAAAGCCAGAAGTGTTTTCAGAATTTAGGATTTTATGTTGGTAGCCAATACTTGGTTGTAAAATTAATGGAACACAGTAATCGCAGGACCAAATCCTGCAGTGCTCTTCTCTTAGTCTTATTAGGTACTGTGATGAGTAAGTACTAACTTTGCTGGTGAGTGCAAAGCCAGGCAATAAAGAAAATGGACTGAAAAGCTATGAAATAGAACATCTTGAGGAAAAGGAAGAGCAGTCTTTGACTTGGAATTGGTTTTCTTTTCCTTCCTTTGTCAGAAAGGAGGAGCAAGGCCAATGTTTAGTCCAGTTGAAAAAAAAATTTAAAAAAAACACGCAAAAAAACAGCATCCAAAAGAACACCACTTCACCACTTTTATTTTCTTTGAAGTTTTAACCTGAAACTTGTACTGAAAAACAAAAAGTTGAGAATTTATTAATTGAAATCACCATGTTTTGTTCAAAACCTGCCAGTCACCTGTTCACAAGTCCTGAGCACACTGTTAGAGTGGTGTTCATGCTCTGGCGTGTTGCCCAGGCAGTTGCCAGCTGCAGAGGGTCACACTCCTTTCTGAGAAGCTGTCATCAGGGGGAGTCAGGCATGTTCCCTCATGGTGACCTCGGGCCAAAGGTCCATGCAGTGCCACGTTGACAAAAGTTCATCATGGTTTGAACAGCTTCTGAACATGATAAATGCAGATCCATTTTCATGTGGTAAAACAGCAATATAATCAATAGAATTGGTCACAACTGCTTCCCAGTGGCCATGAAAATAAAAGGTTAGGATTGCCCTTGCAGAATACATGACATAAATTTGTGATGATTGATGATCTCACATGAATATGCACACTACATTTCACACACTGTTCAAAAATATAGTGGTTTCCCAAAGAATTCAAAGAATGGAAATGGTTTTATTTGTTCATGAATAAGTATTAACTAATTGAAGTGACAAACTTATAAAAAAATCAAAATATTAAGATGCAAAAATGCAAAGCAAAGCTACTTTGGTAGTACTCTAATTTATTGTCTGAAGCCACGGGATTTTGTTCATGATTATTTGGCTCACTGATGTGGTGCCTCTATTTCACAGGTCTTATGATCAAGGAGATAAACATCTCAAAAATCGGTCTATGAGAAATGAGGCCTCTGGAGTGGATGTATGTCTAAGTGGATGTAGCTATCAATTTAGATATACTCTTTAGAAACAAGATTTCACATATGTCTAAGTAAAATCAAAAAGTTAATTCATTTCTTCACAGAAATAAAGTAGTATGGTTTTCATCAGTACATGCTCATAGCACTAAAATCATCCCATCTGGTACTTTAGTAGTGTATATAAAATTAAAAGAGCTTTGTGTCTTCCACTTTAGACCAGGAACATTTTCCCTCACCCTTAACAATCCACAAGTGTTTGGAGTATAAGATAATAATTAAATTTTGAGCAGAACACCAAAAAGTATTGGGTGAAATACAAATATGCATGTGTGGAAGCTTTGCCTGCTTCAGACAGAAGAGGAGAAAAAGTTGTTAAAATGAGTGACAGAAATACTTTGCTATGCTTACGTATGGAGTTTTAAAAACTTCACAGAAGTCAAAGCAAGACACAGCTGTTGTAATATTTGAAAGTAGATGTCTCAATAAGGTTAAAGTTGGTATGTCAGCATAAGGCTAGGAGAGTATTTGAAATTTGGTTGTTTTCAATTTTTACTAAATTTTTGTTTGATAGAACAAGCTACCTTGGTTCTAAATTTCAAATAAAACATTTCTCATTAGCACGTACTTGGTTTTGTCAGTAGATAATCAGTATGAAAATTGCCAGTATCCTCTACTTCTGTTGTCCTATTGCTAAGGTTCTCTCAATATAGACAGCAAACAAAAAAGTTGTATTAAAATACTAAATATTGAGTTATATTTAGTAGGATCTGAACACCTCTACAATTTTCATCAATAGATCTCAGAACATGTTTGAAAGCAAATTTAATAGTATTTTGTCCCTAAGCTGGCAGAAGTGCCTAAATGAGCATTTAACTACATGACTGGCCAGATGTGGGGCAGATGTGTAAGAAGGCAGTGGCAAACCACTTGAGGGGCTGCAGCCTTTTCAGTGGACCAGACTGATGACCACTAGGAAGTCTGGAAGATCTAGTTCTTGCTAATTTACAGCTCTCGGGGATTTATTCTCAGCTATCCAAAATAATCTGTTGCCACTGTGTGAATAAAAGCAAGGTCCCTGTCTATAGCAAAGTTGACATTTGGTGTCAATTATTTGCTCAGTAGTTGCTATAAAGTCACATTGACAACAAATTGTATATATACAAAAGGATGAGTATCCCTGTTGGACTATTTTGGGAACTAATATTTGGCTGCTGTGCCAAAAATCTGGAAAAATCTCTGGAGCTGTATACCTCTTCCACGGACTATGCTGGAGAGTTAACGAAACTGAATTGTACCATCCTAATTTACTTTGGGTTTCTGCTCTTGTGAATTGCAGCAATGTTTAGCTGTGCAGAAGGGAGTGGATCCTTTGGAGACAAAGAGGATCCTGTGGAGTTTCAGAGCATCTGAAGATATATGTGAAAATGAATGGATTTCATGGGGAGTGGAGCTCAGAAAGGTTAGTGTGATCTTAGGGCCAGTCTGCTCGCACAAGGGATATCACCCTGTGGGGACAGCTGTGTTGTGTGCAGTAACTGAGTTGCAGCAGCAGCACGATGAAGGTGGCGATGTCTCTTCTACTGACTAGACAACCCATGTTCCCCTTCCCCACGGGTCCAGGATTCCTTGCCTGGTACACATGCATGCATTGCCAAGACAGAGATCCTCACTTGGGCCTTCAGACCACCTCACTGCTTGGGCCCAGACATCTCCTATACTAATGTTTTTCTGTAATTCACCAGGTCTCCATGAAAGGCAGCCAGATAAGTACTGATCAGCCCAGCTCTGGCCCCACCTCCCAGGGTGGGGCTGTATGTGCCAGTCAAGTGGGCAAAGGGAAAGAGAGGTCAGGACAGAAAGGAAAGGAGGAATGGTAGAGGTGACCATGCTTTGCAAATCCTCGTAGGGTCTTGAGATTCTGTCTGGCTGTGTGGTCCCAGCAGACAGGGAACCACAGGCCTGCATTTCCACAGAGAACTGGAAGCCAGTCTTTAATACCATACCCAGGCTTGCCAACAAGCAAGGCCTGACTGTGCCCGATGTCATCTCTGATTTACACAGGCAACCAAATCTTGGCCTGAGTCATTCACAGAATCTGCTTGTTGGACTACTTTCAGTGTTTCTGTACATCCTTGCTAGAGTGAGGAACCTATCACAGATGCATGAGCCAGGGCTGTGCTCAGCTGGTAGCTGCACCTCTGCTGGAAGAGCTGAGACCAGGTCTGGATTACCAGGTCAGGCAGTGCAGGAGAAGCAGACCCCTAGAGCTAAAAGATGGCGTGTAGCCCCCACAGCCAACTGCTGTACCTTTGGAGCTGGCTCCACAGAAATCCCTGGGATGGGCTGCCTGGTGGCAGGCAGTAGAATCACATCTCTTAGTTTTGTGTCATTTCTGTGGGATCCTGAGTGCTTTGAGACTGCTCTGGGACATGAACCAAAGCAGAGCAAGTGAAGCCAGATGGGTGAGTGGCTTTTAAAATACACCCTCAACATAGAGAAAACATGACTATGATGCATCGAGTGAAATTTGCCTCAGAAATTTGTTCTTCAGAGATATCTGTCTGCCTGGACTTTTGCACAGAACAGGGCTTGCTCCCTCATTCTGTCCCAAAAGCATATGGGACTAACTGCACCTGTTTGTAGTATTTTGGGACTGCAGTTTATTCCCCTCCTGAGAGCCTGAAGTGCAGGAGGAGCAAGGACAAAGATGCACAAACTCACCCTGCAATGTGTTGAGCAAAGGCTTGACTAAGGGCTGTGTTGTCAGTGCACAGGGGTAAGTGTGAACAGTGAGAGGGACTGTTCATATCTGCACAGCTACAGCACCAAACCTTTGAGTACAGCAACAACCACCATGGCACGAGATGGAATGAAGGTCAGCAAGGTTTGCAGTTTTGCTCTTCTTTGGTCCCATAATGGAGAAACTCAGCTCAATTGCTTTTCAAGCAGTTAAATGCCAGGCTTGCTCCATATTTTTCCTGTCTGCTTTGGATAATTTTATTTCCCTAAAGCTCTAATATCCACTAGGGTTAGACTTATAAATCTGAACAACTTGTGCCTAAAGAAAATGCACTTCATCAGTGGATGTTTTTTTGAAATCCCACTGGACTTTTCTCAATAGTTCTACATAGCAAATCCACAGCTGCCTGTTCTAACAATCCACCCTGTTTTCCAGTAATGGCATTATCCTTGTAATTTTCCATTCATTGAAATCTGGTCTGCAAGTGACCAGCTTTGCATGTTACGAGGTACTTTCTCCAGAACTTTACCCTCACACAGCCTCATTTCCTGCAGAGCCAACTATTGGTCTTGAGTGACCTGCTACCTACTATCTCATTAAAAGTCTGGGTTTTTTCAGAGCTATTGACATTTTATCCACTTAGAGCTTTTCCAAAACCACCTGCTGCAGGTGTCTGACTAGGTGCTATGACTATTGCTTTCCACTAGTAGTAAAGCAAGCTGAGGTCTGGCAGGCTGAGCCACATATTACCCTCTTGACCCAGGATGTGTAGGAGATATACCACCACCTGTCATAGGCATGTCCTGTTCCCTCCTTCTGCCCCACCCCCCGCTTGCAAAACCTGTAAGTTATGTCTTTAGTTCCTATTCAGTTACTCTTTTACCTAAATGACGGATATACAGCATAGGTATATAGCTAGCTGCCATGTCAATTTATGGTGATTATAATACATGCATGTAGCATATTTCAAACCAAAGAAAAAGCTTTACAAAGCTTGAAAAGTAATTGCTCATCATAAATGTGAGAAGCCCTATAGAATCAACATACAGAAAAGCAAGTGGCAGGCTCCTCATTTTTGACTTATTCTTGCTTTCCTGCTGCACTTGCCCTAGGGAATCTAGATATCAACCACAGCTACATCAATGCCAGCACTCCTTCCCAGGCCTTCAGGTGGAACTACAAATGTCTGGGGAATTACAGATCTGTGATTAAGGACTCAACAGATGATCTGTCGAACTTGTTTTCTAGTTGGTCGTCTTTCAGCTTCAGACCTATGGGTCTCATTATGCTTCCTTTTCCTGAAAACTCAAAGAGAAATTTTCTACCCCAAATCCTTCTCCATTTTGGTATCTGGAGACCATGAGTAGTAATCTTACCATTATCTTCTTTTTGATAAACTGAACAGGATGAGTTTCTGATATCAGGTATTGCTCAGACAGTAAGGCATTTCTAATTCTTGGACATGCAGATGCTTCACATGTACACAATGTTATTCCTTTTCCTGCATTCAGATATGGTCAGTACAGAGCTGATTTTATGCACATTCCTGATTTCAAGGAGCATGCTCACTCTCTAAGGCACAGCATCACCCCAGGACTTTGTGTTCAGTGTCCTAGACAGCGCTTCAGAGTATGTTTATTTCCATTCCTCTCTAAGAATTTCTGGATGTAGAAGAGACTAGAGAGAAAATTATCTGAGGAAAAAAACCAGTAATAAAAGAACAATGCAAAAAAAAATATAGTACAATAGATTTAGGAAGCTCATTTCAGTGAACTCTGCTTCATTAATACTGATGCCTACATCCTGGATTTTTGTTGGTAGACCATAAATCTTGCCCAATAGTGTAAGAAATATATCCCTGTCACAACTATCTGAAAGTCAGAATTGCTGAAGCCAGGTAGATGTCTTGTAAGGCTGCTGAAAAAAAATAACAAAAAAAAAAAAACCCTAAAGTGATTGTGTAGTTAATCTTGTTGGCTTAGTTGTGTTCCATGGTGATTTAAATTATACTGTAATTTGAGCTATGTCAAAGGATAGCAGGAATAGTGGCTGGGTAGAGGTTAGTGGAATGTCAATGAAAAGAAGTGATTTGGGGGGCAGATGTGATGGGCTGGAATATTGCTGTGCTCCCAGAGTGGGGGTGAGGCTGTTCTTGGCATGAGTATGACAGGGAGGGAGCAATGCCAAGAGGCAGTTAGGGCTGGCAGGAAGGGATGACAGTTGCTGAGTAGGAAAAGTTATACTGCACTGTTCATGAAAAGGGGGTGAGAAACATTGCACTTAAGAAGGAGGAGGTCAAAAACAGGACTCAAAGATCTGAGGAAGGATATCACAGGAACAAAACTACAGAGCTCAATACCAACACTGAGTATCCCCTAGCAGGCACTTCTCATTTGTGATGCTGAACCCTGAATTCACTTGACTTTTGTTCTACCTGACAATGGTCTCTGCCCTCATGGCTAGAGAAGTATCCAGCTGATAACTTAGCTTTCGAGTCCAGCAATAATTTGATCATCAGCTGCATTTGATGATCAGCTATAGCACTGATGGACTGTAAGCTACTGCTGTTCAATTAAGCAATGTTTTGTGCTCTGCAACACTTAAATGTTGATTAGGTGGACTGACATGAAATAACATTGGTTTTTGACTAAAGTATTCCTAAGAATGTTAACACACTGCTTAAAGTACACCCAGCACAGCTGCCTTGGACTGCACAGCCAGAGGACACGTGAAGCAATCATTCTCAAGTCCCTGCTGCAGCCTTCCAATGGTAATGAGGAGCTACTGAGGGTCAATATTAAGCAGTCATTGTACTGGTAGGCCAAAATATTTTATTTTGGTGGGGGAAAAGAGACAAAGTTAATAAAACAAAGGCTGTCTTTTGTGGTTTTGTGTTGTGTACTGTGTATGGGGCACATAGGTCTTACAATTTGTGCTGGCATATAACATATTGTGATGTCTCATGTACCTTTAAAGACAAAAGCAGCCACAGGGATAACAAATGCCCCTGAGCATGGCAGAACTGACTGCTTCTCTCTACTTAGAGAGCGTGCTGTGGGAGGAGGTTCTCTGTACTCCTTTGAGAGCCAGGAACTCCCCTATAGCAAACTTATAATATCTCACAGGATCAAGACCACAGATTTCCCCATTGATTTTCAAGAGCTTCTGTCATATCAAAGAAAAGTCAGCATTAAATGTGTGCCACCTTTGCCCCTGCACTTTGGGGAGCTGTTATCGGAGGAGAGACCACATTTCTGCTTTCAAATTTTGGGAGGACACAGAATGTGTTACACTTTCTTATAGTGTCCTGAAACACCAGCTCTAAAGCAGAAAAGTAATGATGGACAGATTGCGAAATAAATTCTATGGAGTTTTCTTTATGTAGTTGATCCAGCTTTTTTTTTTTTCCTTTTTACTTTTCTTCCCTGACTCCAACAAAAGCAGATCTAAGAGTAGCTACATGGAAGCCTTGTTCCATTTTCCTTTAGTTACAGCACCAGGCTTCATGGATTTAGTAGAAAAATTAATATTCTAGTTCCTTCTGTTACATACTTGCATAGATTAGATGTTAATATACCTTTTTTACAAGGATAAAGGTAATGATTTATGAGCCACACAAATTAAGCATGTCGTTTTAGTAAAAATTATTTGAATTCTGTGTATTATTTCCGTAATCCCTTTTACCACTCCTGTATATCAGCATTTTTTTCTGTATAGATTCTGTGGCATGTAAGTGGTCTTGCTTTTGCTATAGCCATTTCTTGACAGCAGGAACAATCCTGCTCCTGCCAGGTGCTGAAACTGCTGAACTTGCTCTGGCTGAATAAAAGCTGTGGGCGCGACAGCCGCAGCTCTTGGCTCCCCTCTGTGGAATGCTACATTTGTATTAACATGTATCTTTCTTTGTGATTTTTTTTTTTTTTTAACTGAAAACGATGGCCTTTAAAACCTCTTCCTGGAGAGAGAGAGAGAGAGAGAGATTGAGAGAAGGGAAAAAAATACACTCCCCTTGGAATTTAACCTTAATTTGAACCAAGATCAGTGAAAGAAAAGCACTTTCGTGCATTGTTCACCAGCTCCACCCAGCCAGCCCCTTATCTAACCTGAGTCTCTATTGCCTATAGCTTTGTAACTTTTGCAGTAGTGCTCTCCACATGCTCTTACATGCTTTGAAACCAACCTGGAGACACTGTGACATTATAATACCAAGAAAGACTATTGATCCCATTTTGCAAATCCTTAGACTGCACAGTGCAGCAGCAGGGACTGTCCTTCCACAGGTTTATAAAGGGCCTAGTGTGTACTGCAAATAAACAGCAGTGGCTATTTCTGACCCCTGGCAAAGGTGACAGTAGCTTCTGAAGCCCCTGACTCAGCCTCTCTTCACTCTCCAAACCAGGAGATGTTTAAATATAAGTAGCTCTTCATTTCAAGCTGCTTCCTTGGACTTTTTTTGCCTTTTAGAGGGAAGCAGACAGCCCTTGATTTGCATGACATCAGCTCGAGGTCAAATTCAGCCTTAAACACACACATAAAAAAGTCAAGCTTCCTTGTTTGCTGTTCAGAGGCAGACTTCCACTGTGTGTCCCCTGTTGTCTGCATCGGGGGCAACAGCCTGTAGATTGCTTTACTATTACTTTTTACTTCCTAGAAAAGGCAGACAGCTGCTCCAGGTGTGGTTCACATTCATGTTATCCCCTAACCCCTATCAGCCATCTGCTCCCTGCAGTCATCTCCCTTTCCTGGCACCCCTCAGCTCTCCTGACTTGTCCACACATGGTCCACTCCCCTTTATATCCCTTCCTTCCACGTCCTCAATCTTTCTTCCAAACCCTCATTGCTCATTACTCTCATCCCTGCTTCTGTCATTCTCTCCAGTCACAGGCTACCTCCCTGGTAATCCAGGGTCTTGTGTGAGCCTGAATTCCCCACACTTACAACCCTTTGTGCTAAGTGCTGCCTCCCTTCACCTGCCTGCAGATGTGGCAGACATCTGGCTGAGGACATTTGTGCTAGCAAAATAGTGTCCATCATCTAGGGAGCAAATTCTTTAAAACTGAAGGCAGAAATCAGGCATTCACAATGGCTTCTTGAAATAAAGACCAAATACTGTGCAGCTCAGGAGAGGATACTGTTAGATGCGCCAGTGGCTTGCCATGTAAGCTCCCTTATTTTAACAACTGCTGTCTGCTTTTCTTTTAAAGACCTGTTTTGGAAAATGCCTTTTGTTTTTGTTCTAGATAGCCTAGTAATAAAACCCTTCAAGGAAATACTTGATTATAGCACTGTTATTGCAATCCTCGAGTGTTTGAAGGACCCCTTGGGAAGAGTGTCAACCAGGAGACAGGACAGAGGAAGCAGGAAAAATCGAAATAAGAAATATCAAGGAGACACGGTCAAGCATGAATCATTTCTTTCTGTTGAGACTGAAGCAAGATCAGATTTCACATCCACCCTCGACAGGGCTGGCATTTTCACACACACGACAAACCCGTTGGCATGGAGGTGACTTGATTTCATGATTATTACAGGGGCAATTGGCATTTATTTAAGACCGACTTAGATAAGGGGTACTGGGGGAAGGGGCAGTCTTCCATTTATTTTAAGAAAACCACAGATCAGAATAACAGTTTAAAACTAAATAAATAACCCTCCAGGTGGGTAGGCAGTTTGAGTGGCTACCCACCCGCCAGGGAACTGCATCCCCGGCGCCTCAGCGGTGGCTGGGAGCGCAGGCGGCCCCACGGGGGAGTGACGGCTGCTGCAGCCCCGCGGGGGGAGCGCGGGGGAGGCGGCTCCGCGCCCCGGGGCCGCCGCCGGGCGCCTCCAGCTCGCTGCGGGGTTCGGCTGGCAGCGGGAACAGGAGGAGAAGGAAGAGGAAGAGTGAATCCCCCGGCGTGCGGACGCGCTGCAGCCGCTGCCCACCGTGAGGGGAGCGCCTGACCGGGCTCTGCCTGCGGCTCGGGGCCGGAGCTGGCTCAGCAGCCGGATCTGGCGGGGCGGGGGCACTGAACCCGTGCTTGTAGGAGCTGTGCTCGTGCGGCTTCCAACACAGTCACGGGCTGACACCAATGCCGAGCCCCCGCACTCTGCAGCGGGAGGGCTGGAGGGAGCCGTGCCGGGCAGCGCTCCTCGGCCCGCCGCTCGCCCTGCCCGCAGTCCCGTCCCGCGGCCGAGGATGCCCCGCCGCACCCGGGGCCGTGAGTGCCCGCGGGGCGGGGAGGGGCGGCGAGGGGGAAACCCCCCTTGGGCGGCGTGCGGGGTCCCCCGCCCAGCGCGCCCCGCCCGGGGCGCCGGAGCCGCGGCCGCAGCGGCCGCCCGGGAGCCGCCCCGCCTCGGGAGGGGCCGCGCCGCTGCAGCCGCTCGGACACGGCGAGGCGGAGAGGGGCGGGCGCCGGGCAGCGCGGCCCGCTACCCGCCGCGATGGCAAGCGTCTGGTCCGCCTCGGCTTTAATTCCTCCTCTGAGCATTTCGAGGCGCCCCTGTGTTTTGTAAGCCGAGCAATAAATTTGTAATTAAAGCGGTGTTATACTGGAAAAAGTTTTGGGGTTTTTTTTTTTCCTACGTAGATCTTTAATTTTCTAAGTGTCCTGCTCCCTCATTCTGGCTCAGGCTGAACCTGTGCCAAACCGCAAAGCCTATAGAGCACAGGTCCTTGCAGCTGAGGAGAGCTCTAGCCTGTGTCTTCAGGAAATTAAAGAGCTCTGTGTCCTCGTGTGTTTTTGTATTGACTATTTTCATAGGGGTTTAGCTGTGGTTTGCAGCTCAATATTGAAAGGCGTTATTGATACTTCGAGGGAAAATTTGAGAAAAAAAATTTCCTTTTATTTTAATGTTTTCGCTGTGGTTTTCCATCTCTTTAATTTTTTTTCCTTACTAATGTTACTGGCATGGGAACAGCACTGTCATACTTCACCTCATCAACTTGTCCTGTGTATTTGTTGCAGTCTGGACGATCTGACTGCTAAGAATTATCTAATCTAAAATACACTTATTTTGATTATTTGTTATATTTTCCAATTATTGTTATATTTCCCAGTCACAAAAGAATCACCTGGTTATGTACAGTGACCTCCCTCTTTCTGAAAGTACAGATTTAAAAAGGTATCACTGCTTTCCATGAATATCTGATTAATATATGCCAATAGTTTTTATTCTATTCCAGCCTTTCTAGTATGAAGGCGATATATACAGTAAGAACATATTTATACTTAGAAAGCATATTAATATGTATTAAAGCCTTTCATGTTACCAGAAACTTAATCCTTTAAGTTGGCAAACCTTTAAGCCAGCACAGTGGACTGAAATGTTCCAGCTTCTCAGTTGAATATGCATCTGCCAAAAACCCGAGACTACTGTGCAGATAACCCTATTATCTGACAATACGAGAGAGTTCCATCCTTTAAAGTGCTCTATATCTCTTTGAGGCACTTAGAACACTTATTATTTAATTAGGTCTTATTACATTCCAGTAACCCATAGGTTGTAAGTTCTCTCTAACAGAGAGAAACAACAGTCCCTGTTACAGAGCTGATGACCAAAGGCTGCAAGTAGCTCTAAAGACCTCTTGCTCCTGACACTAAGTAATTGCCAGCCTTAATTTGTCTTGAGCATGGCAGAGGCCCACACACTTTTCTCCTCAGGAGCCTGCATGAAGCAGGTGACCTCTCAGTGCAGCCCTCCCCTGGGGAAAATGTGAGCCCAGTTCTGTGTGTGTGTGTTTGTGCTTGTTTGTGTATGTGTGCTGGTGTGTGAGACTGTCCCAGTGGGGAAGAAACTCATCAGAAGGTTGGTCTCCCCCTGATTCCTAAAAGCAACAAAATGAAATCCACAGAACTATGCTGCTGCTAATGGAAGAGAAGAAACCATCTGCATCCCAGAGGCCTCTTCAGCCATCCTTCAGCAACCTTAAACACCTCTTTCCCTTTGTTAGTGGTACTGAGAAGGTGATCTCAAATGGCCTTGTTCTAAGGACTATGTTGAGGAAAGAAGAAACATTTGGAGATTACAATCATCCAGTAGAGCATTGCTATGTACCTCTTGGCTGTCTCACCTATCCATCCTGCATCTTGAGTGGGTTTGACCTAGTGGTTTGCACTCATGGGCACACAAAAGATGTTTACTGCATCAGCTTGTATGTTCCTCATTTGTATTTATTCAGTTTTTGAGGAGATTGTGGTCTGAGCAAGTCATTCCCACCTCTGCTGTTGTCAAAGGGCACCAGCAGCCTGGAAAGGTGAGGGGATGAGCATGGACCTCTGAGGGTGAAGGAGCCAGGCTAAGACTGCCCATGTCTCTCCACATGGTACCCCACACCTGAGGGGATGGTGGGGTCTCACAGGACACATACACCCTCAGCCCCCCAGAACCATTTCATCTATCACTGATAATGCTCAGGCAAGTTTTGTGACAGGTTAAAGCCATCACAAAAGTGTTGAAGCTCAGTATCCATTTGTTGTTTGGTTCATTTTCAAAGATGGAAATGTTCTTAGTGGGCTTGCCTGCCATGTGTACACAGATTGTTCATTCTGCTGAAACACCCAAGGAAACTCAGGTGTCTGTGTCCCCCAGCCACCCACTGCTTGGCAGAGGTGAGGGGCGAAGGTTAGGCCACCACAATGTTCTGCCAGTGCCCAGATACTGGGAAATAAAGAAGGTCTTTGTCCTAAATCTGTTAGGTTTTTACAATTTCTGTCTGAGACTGGGATATGCTGGTTAATTGCAGGAGGGGGAAAAATCAGCTGTGATTCCAAATGAAAGTGATAGTTTAAAATATAGTACCCTTTGTACCAATCTCATTGGAAAAACAGAATACTAAGAATTAGATCTACAGGGCTGCCTTTGACCTCTGCCTGTTAAATCATGATTTTTTAAAAAATGGAATTCTGTTTAATTTGGCAAATCTCTTGTGTTTATTTTTACTTAGCACTGCATAGCATTTTATGCAACTTTTTGCTCTGGAAGAGATGAAGGGCATGAAACCCTGAAGAGGTTTAAGCAGAAAGAAATGCAGGCTAACTAATGGTTGAGTGGTCCAGGGCACTGGAGATGGTGCCATGTCCTGCTTTTTACTAGAAAGAAATCTGGCGTGAAAGCAGGATCTTTGTTGCCTAGGAATTAAGTTGTTGCTGCTGCTTATTCCTTACCTGAACTCCTAATCCCCTGTTTGTGCTATGGCACAAAACAAATTATTTTACATAGACCAAAGGACAGCCTTGTAACAATTAAAGTCTATTGTGTAAAAGTATAAATGGCACATTGATCGTTAAGGTAAGCAGACTTGTAAAGAGTAATTCTTGGACATGAACTATACGGTCATTTGATGTACACTTTGGAGAAGTCATTATGCGTGGGGAGGTAAATTACAAACTCTAAAATGCTTAGTTAGCCAGTTAACGTGTATGCTTGGTCTAAACAGACCCTAGCAGAAACAATGTGAAGTCTGTTCCTACTTTTGCAGAAAGCATAAGTATTTTAATACTGCTTTCCCTGGGAGCAAGCACCTTATTCTAAATGTCTTTAAATTTTTTAAAGACATAAGCAGCCCCTCCCTCTTAAATAATAATAAAAAACAAAAACAAAAACAACAATAAAACCAGACCCCCCCCAAAAAAAAAAAAGAAAAACAACCACCCATCTCTATGACACTTTACAAAGTGAGAAATATTCTAAATCCTTGAACCTCGGACTTTGCTGAGGTCCATGTAATCTCGGTCACACTCATTAGGAAAAGAAAAAAGAAAAAATCTACCCCCTGCCCAGGGAGTGTTTAAAAGGATGAGCGTGGATCCACTGAAATCAGTCCTGTGAAGGTCAGCTTTGTCTTGTAAGAGGAAAGGTGACAGGGTCAGCATTATTGCACATGATGAAACCCCCACGGGGGCTGGAAGAGGTAATCTCTCTCCTCCTGTCCCCTCGTTTGGCCACTGCGTCCCTTCTGGGGGCAAACCTGCTAACGAAGGTGATGAGATTCCGTTTTGCCAGAGAGAAACACTCGGCTGGCCAGCTTAAGGTTCCAGGCTCCCCATTTAGGCTGGGGTCTAAGAACTCTTGTTCCCCAGGGTGCAAATTGACTTTTGGGAAGTGTGGCGTCCCTCCGAGCTTGCAGAGAAGGCAGCAAGTTTCTGGGTGACCAATGCGACTTTCTGGGCCCTTTCCGTGTGACTGCCAACGCCTAGAGGGCATTGCCTCGGAAAAGCGTCTCTGGGGGTTCTGGCGGCTCCCACTTCTGCACTTGGATAAGCTCTTACGGGGGTCCTGCAGTTGGCGCTGGGAAGTTTGGAAACACAGGCTGTTTCGGTGGTGGGATGGATGCGTGTTTGTCGGTCTGACGCAGAAACGCGTCAGACACGGGGGTCTGCCTCTCTAGCCCATCTCGCCGCCGCTCCTAGTGCCCGCTAACACGCGTGCAATGCACCCGCCCAGGGCCCCATCACCATCCGTCTACGTGCAATGACTTTAGCCTCTCATTGCTGTATTTTACTTGGCCTTGAAAATTAGCCTGTTTGGATAACACCTGATAGAAAACATTTACGCTGGAAGCCAAACAGGCAAATATTTTAATCTCTCATATTAACACAGCGGTTTTCCAATCGGTTGATTTTTGTGCGCTATTATTTATTTATTTGTGTATACGTTATTCATTCATTCGCTCCATTCGTTCATTCATTCATTCATTCATTCGTCTGCTCTGTCATTCATTCATTCATTCTTCCATCACTTTCCCTCTTCCGCTGGAGCAGCGGTAGCCCGGGCTGCGCCCGCCGCCCTCGCAAGAAGTGGCCCTCGGTTGGTCGCATTCCCGTAGCCCTGGAACGGTGTCGGGGTGTGATGGTGCTGAGACACCCCACCCCGACCCCTAGGACAGGCTCCTGGGCATTCCTGCGGTCCCTGGAAGAGGCGGGGGACGCCGGAGTAGAGGTCTGTTTGCCTGCTTGGCTACTCTTTGCCTGCGGCGACTCCCACCGCCGCCGGGTCTCCGCAAGCAGGGCGAGCAGCGAGGCACGGCGGGCACTGCGCTGCACCCGGGCAAAGTCCGAGCCGGCGACCCCCGCCCGCGGCCCGGCTGACAGGGGGCCGGGCGTCGGGGTGCGCCGCGGAGGGAGAGGAGCGGCGGAACCCTCCGGGCCCGGGGGCGTCCCTGGAGGGAAATGTCAAGAACCTCCAAGCCTGCTGCTGCCGGCTCGGTCGGCGGAGAGGGAATACGCAGTCAGACCACCAACATGCCTGGAGCCGTACAATCCGCCACTTAATACACTTCTGCAATTTAAACTTCTGGGGACCCCCTCCTTTCAAGCCGATTTGTGATATAGGTGTTTTCTCATTACACTCCTCCCCCCCCCCTTTCCTTTGAAATGCACCCCCTCACCACCCTCCCGCTCCCTTTCTTCTGAGCCCTGCTCTCTAATTCTAGATGAGTATTACTTTGCTCTTTTCGTTGGCCAAGCACAATTGTGTTATTGGAGATAATGAATTCAATCCCCATCAAAGAGTATTAGGAGCGCCTTGGCCCTGTAGTGCCTTTTTTCAAACCGGGAATGAAAGGCAGAGAGAAAATTCTCTGGGTAGCCTCTGCGCTGGCAGCTTTTGAAGTGAAGGGAGGCGGGCATTGTTGTTCACATTTTTGTCCATACGGCAGAAGAAAGACCGGCGGCTTTTGATGAGAAGATGAGAACCGCCTCGTCAGTTGAGCAACAAGTTAGATGGCGAAGTCTTCCCGCTGCCTACTGCCTGTGGATAACATATGTCCCGCATTAATAGGGGCTCAAGGGAACAATTGCCCGGGGGGTGGGGTGGGGAGAACTCTGCTCGGCACCGTCCAGCAGCTCTTTTTTTTCCCCCGTCCTCTGGACACCGATGCCCCGATGGGAGTGTTTTTAAGGGAGATCCGAAGGTATTCTCCCTGGCTCTTGGTTTGGTTGTGTGTCCGCGGGCAAACGGTGGGCTCTGCTGAGGGAGAAAAGGGGGACCTCTGTGAGATGTGCTGGGTCACCTCTGCTCGCCGTTTCGTTCTGCCAGGGCTCCTGGTGGCCGTGATGTTAGGTCTGCTGCCTTGTGTTTGGAGGGCACCCCGCCTTTCTAAACAAGAATCTGTATTATTAGTTTGCGGGGGGTTTGAAGAGGGGAGTGGTTTTGGTTTTTTCCGGACTAAATATAGGGTCGGGACTTGGTTTTGTCACTTGTTATTTCCTTTCCATTTAATGTAAGTTAATGACATACCTGAAGTTTGCAAAGTACTTCCTTAGATAAAGCAACCAGGCAAGGAAAAACAAGAGGTAAAACGTCTGTTGTTCACATCCGATAACCTTAGAATTAGAAAACTTGTTGCATACATTTGAATAAGTTCAGACATGCTCTTATTCCAATCTCCTGCCCCGCAGTTCAAAGATTCCCCGCCCCCCGGGCTTTATTATGCTAAAAAGGTCATTACTGAGAGTCACTATGGAGAGATCCCGGTTTGCAGAATGAGGCCCACCTCCTAGTTACCAACATGTTTACATTTTCTGTCGGTCATAAGCGGAGGAAATGTGTGTTAGCAACCCGCCGGGCAGGCTCGGGAAATACAAGGAATCAAGGGGGAAATATATTTCAGCTATTGCGCAGTAGGCAAACGTAGATGATTAGGGAGCACTTAGAGGCATCGGGCACAAAGGCGGTATTTGCCGTAGACATGGTTGCTGGAGAGGGCCAGATCCCACTCCCGGGGCGGGCAGCCCTGCGCCTCGGTGCCCAGGCAGGCTCGGAGTGAAGTGAGAGCTCCCGGGAGCACGCCTGCACCTCCGTGCTCTGATAGCCTGGCGGGGAGTGGAATCACGCGGGTCTCTCTCAGCGGCATGGGGTAGCTCCCGGAGCCCTCCCTTCACCGAAGAGGGTGCCGGCCCCGGGGGCACAGGGCACCTCCCCCTGGCCGCTCGTGGCCAAGGGGCGACCCGACCGTGAAGGGGGTGCCACCGCTCCAGTTCGTGGAGGAGCTTTTCTACCGGACGGCGGCGGACTCGACACTCTTTCACTGCCAAGTGGTGTGTGAACGGGCCCGATTTCGGGAGCAGAAATGCGGTCCCCAGAAACGTGTCCACCTGGGGACCTCCGCTCCCCTCTATTCCCTCGGGCGACTCAGTGAAGGCAGGTGGGGGTCCCAAATCCTGAGCTAGGCTGAGCCAAAAGAGGGCAACGCCGTGCGCTGGGGAAGGCTTGGGCTACCGAGACCGGGAGGGAGACCCGGACGGGCAAGGGAGGTCAGTGGCATCCGCACCCCGCGCACACCGGGGCCCCGTCCGGCCCGCTCCCGCGTCGCCTCCGCGCCGCTGCAGAGCTTCCCCTACTGCGGGGGGACAGCCTGGGCGAGCGCAGGGCAGAGGGGAACACAGCAACGCTCCGGTTCAGCGCGTGTTCCGCCTGCTGGCTGGAAAAATTAATAATAATAATAATAATAATAATAATAATAATAATAATAATAATA
>QUSF01000004.1:18667652-18691900 GCA_003676055.1 Chloebia gouldiae | reverse complement strand
TAATAATAATAATAATAATAATAATAATAATAATAATAATAATAATAATACCCTGTCTGCTGGTGGTTGACCCTTGGAATAACGAGCAGGTGTAGGAATATATAACGAGAAAAATTACATTACCAGTTGTACAATAATAATATCAAAACAACGACGAACTTCCCCTAAAGTAACTCGACTGAGCAAAGCCCATTCGAGCAATGCTACTGCAGCAGAGGCGCCATTCCGGAAAAGGATCCTTTCTAGGAATTCAACTAAATGCATCAGTTTTAGGGTGCGGGGAAAGAGAGGACATCTCATCTTTTTTTCCCTTGTAGAGATAAATGGATTCTGCCATGAGGCTACATATGCCTTAAATCCTAATGACTGGAGACAAAGGTGAGCGCTGGCAGTTTGATCTGTCCAAAGTTCAAAGATCTGAAATCTCAATGAGTTTCTGTTTGAGGTGAAGGGGAGAAACAAACACCATGGCAAGGCTTGGGCCAGAAAGTTGCAAGGTTTGCAAGAGAAATGCGACGCTATTTACACTAATCTATCCTTAACTGCTATTTTGTCACAATGGTCAGAATAATTATTAGAAAATAACCAGAGGGAACAAAGACAGGTTTTCCTTTTATCGCCTCCCGTTTTGCACTCTTCTCTTCCCCCAATTATTTTCTACCGCTGAAACAGACCTTTCGAAACTACAAATTGCAGAGAATGTACCAACTATTTAAAAAATATTATTAGTCTGCTTTTGCTAGGAGCTCAGAAGGCTGGCTTCGCATTAAGAAGGAAAAAAAAAAGAGTAATTTTGCTGCACGACCCTTGACATGTAAATTATCAAACTAATTGCATTTTGATTTTAGCTATTAACCATTCTCCTATATTTCCCAAACCATACTGCAGCGTGGGAGTTTTGCGGGGACTTAGATTGTTTACTCCAGTCACACTCTGTGCCCTGTTGTGGTGTGATTTTTGCCTGGTCATTGTGTGTTATGTATATTTCCACTTGTCTCCCCTGGAAACAAATACATATTAATTGTATGTATGTTAATATATACAATATATGCATCTATATTCCTCTCGAGACAACTTTATACCCTATGTTTATATGAGGATAATTTGCTTCTTCATGAATTAAATTTATCACGAAAATGCACACGAAATCTATTTCTTTATTAAGTCTCTGGTTTTAAAATGTTATTTTCAGAGTGATTAATCACATATGCCCACACATATATGCTTAGATTCCGTTTCATCAAAACAGGAAAGAAACCATACGAAGTGCATTGTTATCGTAATCAGGTGTTTTATCTATAGTATTTCTGTAAAAAGCCGAGACAATCGCTCTTCTAAAGACTAGTTGGCGTTAAAGCAAGGGAATTAATTTATTTCGTGTTTATGCTGACGGACCAATTTCAATACCTACTCAACCCATTTCAAAACAATTTTTGAAGCTATGCCAATGTCTGAAGGGTTTTCTCACCCCGTTCTCTCGCGCTTTGCTTATGGTTTATTGACATTAATACGATTCAAATGAAAAACTGTCCGGCATTTTTTTTTCTTTCTCGTCTTTCCGTAGTCCCGAACATTTGGAATTATTCCTTCCAAATAATGTATATCCTCCGATTGTTTGCCGATATAGATGTCAGTGTTGTCCATTCGGACTCAGGAAACAACCCAGCAGTTACTTGTGATTTTATTTCTCCCACTTGACTTGGGCGGCTGAAGAAGCTTTTATTCCACCGACTCTTCCCTCCTGCGAAGTGCAGGTGCTGCTCGCAGGTGCTCCGAGGGGGTTCCACGGCTCAGGGACACCGTGCCCGCTTGCCGGGGAGCACGGGACTGTCGGACCCCGCGGCAGAGGGCTCCGCTGAGCCAGGGGACCTTTCCGCGTCCCCTCGCCCCCGGCTGCAGGGTCCCCGCCGCGCCGCCTCGAGACCCTCTGCCCCGCCGGCGTACCCAACATCTCGCCCTCGTCCCGGGCCAGGGGCCTCCTCACCGCCCAAACTCCGCGTAAATCTTTACAGAGATCCCCCGCCGCCCCGATTTACTCCCCTCTTTTATTTAATGACGCTAAATGAGCCGGTTTTGCTCCCCCGCACGTGGCCGGCCGGAGGTAATTTGCCGAACAGGAAAAGACGAAGTTCTCCTATAAACTGAGGTGTCGGTCGGAGCCTGGAACCTGAAGCCTGTCGGGCTTAAGCTTTGCCTCTGTCCCGGACGCGGGGATAAGACACCATCTCTGACAGGAGCAAAAGCCCCGCACCGGCCAACTCCTTCCCTCTTAGCACAGAGCGACCGGTCCGGCTGGAAAGAGACGCTCCCAAACTCCTCTACACATTGCGGGGCGGGGGAGATGCACCCTCTTCTTGTGGATCCCATTTTTAGCTTATATTTACCCTGTGGCTCGGGGTTCCCTGAGCACAGGATTAAAGCAGCAGCAGCAGCAGGGCAACAGAAAGTGGAACGTAAAAAAGGACTCTTCGCCCTGCTGTTGATTGCCACGTCTTAAACCGATCACAGAATGCTGCGTGCTTTGAGCCGGGGACCCACGTTTTTAACATAAGCTGCATCCCTGTCTTGTCAGTGGCTCGTTCTCCACCGCAGACACCATTTGCCTACGAGAAGAAAGGGGAGGAATATAATCTTGATGGCGAGTGGCGAAGGGGCACACGCTGCATCCGTGACAGGCTCCGCTCCTTATCTCTGAGAGGTTTGGAGCCGCGTCGGTCCGCTTAAACCCTTTTATTACCCACGCCCCAAATATTTCCATTACACACGGTCTGTGCTCCTCAGCTGATATGTGAAACTTGCTGCCTTATCGCTGTCAGTCGATTGATATTTTCCGTGTATAAGCCCAAGGCATTAAATCAATGTCTCCACTCTGCAATGGCATATTCTCTATAGACTAGTCTGTGGGAGACAAGTGAAGTCCTGCTGAAAATTGGCTTCATCCTATCTCGAGTCTCACGAAGCTCCTTTTGGCAGACGAAGCGGGGCTTTAAATAGGATCCGCCTGCCCAGACCCGGTGCCGAGCAGCCCCGAGCTGCCCCTGGCTGCGGGGGGTCTGTTGATGTTTGCCATTTCGGGATATTCAGAAGCGAAGGTGCCGCACAGTCGGGCCATGGGGTAACCGGCCGCACACGGCGACGGGGACAGAGCCCCCTCCCCCGCGCTGCAGGACTCGCGTTCGGCGGCCGGGGGAGGACCTGCGGTAAACGCCCGCCCGACCAAGAGCACCGCACGGCACGACGAGGGAGACAGCTCCGTGTCACCGGGACAGCCGTGCGCGCATCTCCGACCGGGATCACCGCTGATCCGGCCACATTTGCAAAGCAGAGGGGCTCTCCCAAGACTCCTTTTCCCCTCCCGTTTTTAGCTGGGTAGTAGTGTTGGAGGAATGTAGTGAGATTTCTAGGACGCTGGCTTGGCTTTTCTTTTCTAAGTCGAACCTTAAATTAGTTTGTCGCCTCTGTCTCTAACCCGTCAGGGGGCAATTATGTGATAATTACGAGAATTACACAGTTCTTTCATCTGGCGGCCGTGCACGAACAGGGCTCGGCACAGAGAAATCCGTTCACACTTAAACTCCCCTCCCCCGACAAAGTCTATTGCTGGGGAACAGAGCTCTCCAGCGCGGCTGTTGGTGTCGTTCTGACGGATGGTACCGAGCCGGAACTACAAAGCGGGATCCGGGCCTTTCCAGCGGCCGGGAGCGGCGTGGAGCCGCCCTGGGGATGCTCCCCGTGGGCGTCGTCCCGTTCGGCGGGGAAACGCCGAGCCTGGCTGCCGCCGCCCCTGCAGCCCTGGCCGCAAAACACCCAGGAGGTTACATCGCCTCGGGAGGCTTTTTCCTGCCATCCCTCAACATATCCCAGAACGGTGAATTAGGGAGGGGGAAAAAATTAAATAAAATAAAGGACATTACCACACACTCAGCTTCACAGGCCGGTGGCATCGCAGCGCCCCACTAGCATACCCTGCGGGAGCGTCCCCCGCCTTCCCTCTGCACAAGCCTGGCCGCACAAATCTTTCCTCTTCACATCCACACTTAAGCACTACGTTTTGATTTTCTTGCACACGGTTCCGTCCTCCGTAACCCGCCCCAGAAATTTTGTAAGAAAATAGCAGAAGTATTTCATTGATAACATTTGATTTATTTAAAGTCCTTAACTGCAAATGATCAAAAACATACTTCACGCATTAAATTCTCAGTTATCGTTTTAAATCAAAATATTTTTTTCAATTACAATCACATTTATAAAATTAACAAAATTTCTTAAATTCACGTGTAATTATTTTTTACGGTCATTTAAAGCAATTTCCAGCTGTAAAGAAAGAAAACAATATAAACCATGCAATAAATTAAGAACATTGAAACAGCGAACAGGAATAATAATAAAACCCGTCTGGCTATGCTAACACCGTGTAAAACTGTGGAAAGTGCAATAACACTGGATGATATAAGCTAACGATGGCGATAATTAAACGGCCACAAAAAAAATTATTAGACAAGTTTTAAAAGGGGGGAGAGACAGAGATGTCCTGTTTTCCTTGCATCAGTGTAGTAGTCAATGTTTCCTAGAGGAGGGGGAAAATAACCTGGTTATAGATACACAGTTCTAGCTGGTATACAATGAATACACTTAAATTAAATAAGTATGTCATCCACATGTTGATGAGAGTTCCTGATGAACTAGAATCTTCAGTAACAGATGGGAAGGGAAAAAAAATCCAACTGGTTGTGACCTCTTGTAACTTTATATTACATCCCAAAACAGGTAACACTTGGAAAAAGATAAGGGTCGCATCCTGCACTCCAAAGCTCCAGTTGGTCCCCTCGGGAGTGCAGGATCCGGCCCGCAGCATCTGGGTTTTATGTGGGTTGTAGTAGCCGAAGGTTTATTTTGCAAGTATCAAAAGGATGATCCGAGAAAGTAAATAGTTCTCTTGTTGCTTAGAGATTCTCTTAGTGTTTTGCTACTTCACAGCAGTATTGTCCTTCAAAGCCTTCTTAATTAAAAAAAAAAAAGTCTTAAATGTCTACTCGCTTCTTCATCTCCGTATTGTTAAAGTATTGCCACATACCTGTAAACTTACATGAGATTATAGAACACATAAGGGAGGGAGACGAGGGGGCAGAAAGCACAAACAAGTAGTTTACACGCTCAACATTTTTTTTTCTTCTTTTTAATAACACCCTGCATAGGCTGGGGAGGTCTCCGGGGAGAGGGGCTGGGCAGCAGGGGCCAGAGGGAGTATGTACAAGCGGGACATGGCCGGCTTTGCAGGAGGTCGTGGTGGATCATAACAACACAGAACGCGTTGCGAGACAATTAAAAAGTAACAGTCCTTTGCACGCAGCGTGCGGAAACACCTTGGTCTGTCTCAGGGAAAGCGGGAGAGAAGCCAGGAAGGGGAGGAGGGGTCTCGGCCCCGGCGGCGGGGGTTGCACAGCTAGGAGGTGTTTAGCACGGGTCTGGAATACACACCTTGGTAGTAGGAGGGCTCTAGGGCCGAGGGCTCGATGCTGCTCCGGCCAGCCATGGAGGCGCTGCCAAGGGGCAGCCCGCCGGGGATGCTGGCCCCGTAGGAGGAATATTGCAGCGCCTGCTCATAGGCTTTGAAGTCCAGCTTGTGCTGCTGCTCCGAGGAGGACATGAGGTTGTTGATGGAAAACGGGTGGTTGAAGGAGTAGTGGGGATCACCCTTGAGGTGGAGCTGGGGTTCGTGGGCTAATGAGTGCGGGGGGTGTGGGACGGAGGCCAAGGTTGGTACAGAGCTGATGGTGGAGGAGGCGGCCGAGGCCGAGGTCTTTAGCTCCGTGCTTGATCCACTGTGGTCCATAGACTGAGGGCTGGTGGACGGGTTGGAGCTGGAGAGAGAGGTGGCCGTATCCAACTGCGCAGGTTTGTTGTGGCCTCTGTGCAGGGGGGAGTTGGAGCTTGAATTAGAGGCCCCGGCCTGATCTTTCCTGCCCTCCTGAGTGGCTTTACTGTTCGCTGGCTTCTCGCACTTGAAGCGCTTTTGCCGGCGGAGGTAACAGCCGTTTTCAAACATATTGCCGGAGTCGGGGTGCAGGGTCCAATAGGAGCCCTTGCCGGGCTTGTCGGGGGACCGGGCCACCTTGACAAAACAGTCATTGAAAGAGAGCGAGTGGCGGATGCTGTTCTGCCAGCGCTGCTGGTTCTGTCGGTAGTAAGGGAAAAGGTCCATGATCCACTGGTAGATCTCACTCAGTGTCAGCATCTTGCTGGGTGCCTGCTGGATGGCCATGGTGATGAGGGAGATGTAGGAGTAGGGCGGCTTGGCGTGGGGGTAAGTCCGCTTGAAGGACTTAGCGTCCCGCGTCCTGCCGAGGTTGGACTGGGTGTAGGCCATGGGGCTCATGCAGGGGTTCATGCTGCCGTAGGGGCTCAGCCCGTTCATGGGGGCCGGCTGGGCAGACATGGCATTGATGCCGCCGGGGCTCAGCGCCGTGCCCATGGCAGCTACGCCGGCCGGCATGCCGTTCACGGGCCCCGCCGAGCCTGCCGGCATGCCGGCCACGGCGCCGGGACTCAGCCCAGCCCCCAGCCCCGTGTTGGCGTAGGACATGTTGAAGGAGCTGGAGGTCATGTTGCCGCTTGTCGTCATGGTGTTCATGGTCATGTAGGTGTTCATGGTGTTCATGGAGCCCAGCCCCGAGTTCATGTTGCTCACGGGCACCGAGGAATAGGCCTAGGGCAGCGAGACAAAGAGACGGAGTTAGAGAGGAGAGAGGTGTGGCAGGACCCCGTAGGGGCCGGATCCGCCCGCCTGGCCCAGCCAGCCGTGCAAACGTCCTGCTGCGGGACGCCGGCCGCTTCCCCGACACAGGAGAAAAAGCTTCCCCAAAGCAGCACGGAAAGGCAGCTACTTCCATGAAAAGGTCGATTTCATATCTATATACATTTATAAATAAACACGGGGCGGGGGTGCTCTCTCCGGACGCACTCCCGGTTTACCGGTGTGCCGCAGCTTGCGCGGGCTGCACCGGCTTGAGCGGGGCGCACGGACCGACCGTCTTCCCCGAGCCGCTCCAAGCCCTCGCGGAGCCGGGCTGCGGGCTCAGACCGCCCCGCCAGGACGCGTCCTCTCCAGCGCATTCCCGTATTTTGTTGTTTATGCGCCCTGTCTCTCTAGTTAAACACTTAAACTCATCAGAGTATTGAAATTGGTGGGTGTACATTGTTTGCTTGTATTTTCTGAGAAAAATCTCACGCATGTCTCCCTTCCTGCAATAATTAAAATTTTTTTTTCTAAAAAACACACAAGATGGAATAATGTCTAGTTGCAAAATAATTTTAAAAGCCTTCACCCAAACGAAACAGGTCTTTTTGGCCTGTTTTATTTGTGAAAAGCTTCACTCTGTCTACATTTTCTATCAAAATAGTCTTTAAATTAAAGTTTTAAAAAAAATCAACTAACCAATCAAACACCAAAACTTTCCCAAAGTAGGAAAAGCCTGAACTTCTCCTCTCTGAGATTTTCTACAATTGCACGACATGGAAAAAAATTGAAGCACCCTAACACATAACTCTTAAAAAGGGCAGAGCCGGAGAGATTGAATTTGTGCTTTCCACTACAGTATCTGATTTAACAGGAGAAAAACGTTCCCAGTTTACTCGAACTAATACGGCTAATATGGCTAAGAAAAAGAGGTTTAAGCAACGGTTAAATATTTAAAATTCATTTCTGATCCCCACAAATTTCACGAACTTATAAACGCACTTTTGATTTAGAGGATCATATTAAATATTTGAGATGGTAGAACGCAGCTGGGTTTCCCTGTTGCATTCATGCAGTTATTCAAATTAAATGGCAAGAGGTGAGGAAATATTGAAGTTTGAAAAAAATAGCAAAAGCGAAGTTCCCTTAACTTTGTGTTTGTGGACAATGCGTATAAGCGAGGAAAAAATGAGTCTGGAAATGGCACGTAATTAGGATGACCTTTTTTGCCCTTAGCCGACTTTCCTTTATTAAAGGAGATGCCAGCCGGGTGACACGTATCGGCCTCTGTCCGCGTGGCCCTATGGGCGCGTGTGCCAGCTCCGGGTGCGGGACGAGGCGTGGGGACTGTGGAGCCCTGTGTCCGGGTATGCTGATGCAATGCCCGGGTGCGCACACCCAGGTGCCTGCCTCGCTGCCGCACTTCCTCAAAACGGCTCCTTCCAGGGCGGGAATCCGCAGTGCTGCTGGCCGTGCTGCCGAGCGCTGGCTTCTCCGGGACCCCCGTTGCGGAGCCTCGGCGGCACAGCGCGGACCCCAGGCCCCACAGGGCCGAGGCGCGCCGGGGGTACGCTCCGGGCTCTGCCGCGGCCCTCTCCTCCGCCGCACTTGTGGGCGCTTGGGCCGGTTCTCCTCCGCCTTATGGACGCCGCTGTCAAAGGGGCGCGGGGGGCGGAAGCGCCTGCGGCGGTCCGGACCGGGTCCGGGTGGGGGGCGGCGGGTCCGGGTGCGGGCCCCGGCCCGGCCCGGCTCTCGGCAGCGCCGCCAGCCGGCCCGCGGCAGCAGCGCACGCCGCGGGCAGCCCGTCCGCCAAGTACGGACAAACGGCTGGGCTTCCCCCGCCTTTCCTTGCCCCGGCTTTAACAGGTGGGGGCCCGGTGCTGGCGAGCAGAGAGGCCGGAGGTCCCGCCGAGAAGCTCGGGGAAGGCGCTGCCCCCGACCAGGACGCGCTGGCGTCTGTCTCCCTCGGCCCCTGCCATCTGCCGGGAAGGAGTCGGGTGCCGGCGGCGCGGCGAGCGCTCTGCCCCGAGCCAAGAGTTTACGGGGTGCTTTTGTGCCCGCCGCGAGAGAATATTAAGCCTCTTAGATGAGATCAAGGGCTGCCTCCGGCCCCCCGGCCCTCCTGGCGGGCTCACAGCCGCCCCGTGTCTTCCCCAAACGCCTCCAGGGCTCCTGGAAGCTGTGTTTTCCTTGGGGAAGCCTAGCCAGTTTCGGCGCCGGAGGGAGGGGGAGGTACGTTTGTGTTGGCAGGATCTGGACTGCAAACCGATTCCTCCGATTGCTGCCCCCTCCAGACCCCTAGCCACCCCCAGGTCCTCCCCTCCCCTGCACAGGGGCAGCAGAGAAGCCAGACCCTGGGATTTACTCACCTCCTGAGTGTCGGCGTAGTAGCTGTTCCAGTCGCTGGTTTCATGCCCTTCCATTTTCACAGTCCCTAACATTATGGAGCCAACCTGCCCGGTGTAACCATCCAGCCTTCTTGCAAGCGAGCGACGGGCAGTAGGAAAAGAGCCCGAAAGCCCGACCTAGCAGGAAGCCAGCTCTCAGGAGGGGCGAGGGGTGCTGAATTCTGCTCTATAACCAGCCAAAAACGAGGCAGGGAGCGGTGTGGGGCGAGACAGTTGAGAAAGTGAGGAAGTGCGGCTGGGATGTGAGTGGAGTTGAGCTGATGTGGATCTTACGTCGCAGAAGTACCCACCTCCTCCTCCTCCTCTCCCCATTTGTCCGCCGCACAAAGGCGTTCGCACCTACAAAGCCGGAGATGCACCTGCAAACAAGGCAGTCCCCCTCGCCTGCAACTCCCCCCGGGGCGGCACTTTATTTGCAAAGCTGCGTAATTGGTTTAAGCTTGTGGGGAAAGAAGGAGAGACAGAGGTGGGAGAGGGGGACAGAGGGGGGCGGGGGGCGGGACGGGATGGGACGGGGGACGGGCACGACCACCCTTTCAGGTGGACAGGACAAATGCTAGGAGGGATAGGGGGAAATTAAATGAGGTAGATGAAGGAAGGGCAGCCCCCTCTATTTGAAGAGAACGCAAAAGGCCATCCAGCCTTAAACCCCTGAGATTAGAGGCAATATTTACTAAAGGCCGGTAGATGCTCCTTTAACTTGATGGCCGAGACGTGCTTCAAAGTCCCGAGTCCTGAAGTCCAGAGGTTCCCCCCTCTCCCGCTCGTCACTTCACAGCTGGTTATCGCGTAGGTACCTCCAGGCCCTGCCGCGGCGCCCCACGTTCCCATCGCCCTCGGGGCAGGGGATCGGATTAGGCGCTCCGGGCTGTGAGCAGGAGGCTCGGCTCCGCGCCCCCCAAAGCCCTCCCAACCCTCCCCCCACCCCACAACCCTCCTCCTCCGGACTAAACCAGCCCTTCAAACGGGGTGCCGTCCTATGTAGATGGTGATAATGATATTGCTTTTTCGGGTGCCTTATGTTCAGAAACCATGTGAGTCACCGTGCTGAGACATAATACTACAGGTTCCAAATAAATACGGACAGAGGCCTGAATGCGGATCCACTGATATTAACCTCCACTTGGCAAACATCAGGTGAGTCACTAGAACCATTTTATATCCTTACTGTGGAAAACCTTCAGCCCAGAAGGCTCATTTGGAAGCTTTCTCTGATGCCAGACACCCAGGAGCAGCAATAATAGGTAGCGGGTATATCTCATTTCCAACTTCTTGCTTACTGACCTGATTTCTCACAACGAACTGGGGAGGAGGATTCTACACAAGCTGGTAAAAGGCAAAAAACACCGATAAAACAAACTGACATTGGAAAAGGCTTTTTATTATTATGGGAGGAATCTCTCAGTCTTTGCAGAGGGATCAAACATTTTCTGTCCTGTCCGGCTCTTCGAGCCTATGTCAACACCATGGACTTCTCTTAGGTTTCTCTATCCTATCCCTTGTGAGTTCGTTCTCACCAAGCTACTAGAACTTTTATCGCCTCATAGTAGAAAACAAAAACCAAGAAGTCAAAATAAACAAAAAAAATCTACATCACCAACCAGCAGCTAATAACCCTACCCCCCCAAACCCAAACAACTTTCCCAACAGTGGGAATTTGAAGGGGAAATAAAGCTTCTTGGAATTTTGAAAAAGACTTTCACATCATACAGCACGAACTATAATACACACCTGGGTCTGAATTTCAGCGTGATGTGTTTATCATTCAGCGTGGCCACAGTTTCTTCCACAGTGATTTGTTCTCGAGTGATCTGTGGAAATGTCAGCCCCAGAAACAGGATTTCAAAGTTTCTTATAGAAACACAGGATTCAAATGGCGAGATATAGCATATCTCTGCCACGACAAATACGTTTTAACTTGTTCTCTAAAGGCATTTTCTCTTACCCCTTTCTTTGTTCTTTCTCTCCTCATTTTTTTTTTTTTAACCTGGCAACAGAATTAAGTCAAATCCTTGAAACAAATAAAACTCTGGAATCAGCAGAGGAGAGCAGCATCTGAAAGTATGTCTTGAAGGAAATAAAATATATAAAAGTAGTGAATTAGACCCCTGTTTTCTCAAGTGGTCAAGCTACACCCATGGAAATTGGGACAAACCTCAGTAGAATACCTAAGAAATACTAAGATTGCGGTCTTCATGTAGGCACCCCCTCTCTTTTCCTAATGGAAGCGGTGTATATGTCTGAAAACAGAGACCCTTCGGTGGTGGCTTGCCCATTTCAGTATTTGAGATCTGTGGCTCATGGTTCCCCCCTGGCAGCACAGCCGCCTGCGGACATGCTGGCAGGAGTGTAGCTGCTCCCGAGACCCCGCTGTCGGCACCCCCCCGCGGGGTGACCTCGGGGCGGTGCTGCCTCGCTTTCCAGAGCCCAGCCCCGCGGGAGCAACACCCGACGGGACGCCGGGCAGCCCATGCTGGGTCACCCTGTACCTGGAAAAAAGGGCAGGCACAAAGCTGGCCACGCTCATCGGATGCTGCTACAAACCATGGAGGCGTTTCATCGGGCGGAGCAAACGGGGAGCCGGCAAAGCCTCTCTGCGGGCCGGCCGCCCCCAGGCCGCCCCGGCTGGGATGCCCGCTGCCCGGGAGGGGAGGAGAGCCGGGGGTTGTGCAAAGCCTCAGCGCCTCCTGTTGTCCGGCTGCGGGCTTAGCTCCCTCCTGAGGTTGCTCCCAGAGGTGAGAGCACAGGCAGGATCTTCTCTTAATCTGCTTAGAGCCTCTCGACTTGACGTATAATAAGCAAGCCCTAGTCAGAGCCAGCCGCAGCTGGAAATTCTCTTCAGCCCGGTTGCTGTGGTGCAGCCCTGGTGGAGAAAATCCTCCCTCAAGTCCAGAAGAGGGTCAGGATGCCTCTGCCCACGGCCACAGGAAAAAGCGGGTATTTCGGTAGTTGCCCTTGCCCTGCATTTGAGCCTTTATGTAGTGAAGCCCTATGTAGGATGCTCTGCGAGTCCTGCAGCATTTATCAGTACCCTTTGCAACAGGGTCAGCACAGAAGCACTCTCCTAGGATGCGGGACGCTGTGTAGTAGCCAGGAGCTCTCCAGTCGCGCCTAGATGATGCGTTTCTCAGGAATCAGGTTAGTAGCACTGGCCCCAATTACACAGCACCTTTCCCCAGCTCTGTTTCGAGTAGCACCAGTTTCTGTACACTTTTTGTTTGTTTGTTTCATCTTTTTTTCTTTCTTTGATTCTTAATTTTTTTTTTTCAGGGCGAGCTTTTAGTGCAACCTGGAGAAACTGCAGGCTGAGGTGAGCTCTGCTTTACCCAGCTAGATGGGATCAGGGTCTTGGCTCCACCAGTGTGCTCTGTTTGCACCAAGGGTGCAAACATAAAACCTGACCTAAAAATTATGGAAATATGTATGTGGAGCGGGGGCAGGACTTTCAGGGGAGACCGTGTCACCAGCGCTGTCAGGAAAAGGTGGGCCCCGCAAAGGTCACTCAGCCTGGGTTTTGGGAATCTCGTCGTCTCCTGGCCGGGCCGAGTGGCTTCGCCCCGGGGAAGGGGCTTCCCGCAGCTGCTCGAGGGGCAGAGCTGGCCCCGGCACGGCGCTGCCCACGGGGACCGGAGCTCCTTGGCGCCGGTCGCCCAGCGCCGCCCGGGAGCGCCGCCCGCAGGTTCTCTCCCACGCGTGCCCGGGCGGCCGATGCAAGCGGCGGGAGCTTTAATTTTAACGTGGAGCGCTGTTTCAGTTCGTTCCGGTCTATTTCTCCTGGCAGCAGCAGCATCTGCCTGCCCTTCGGTTTGACTTGCAGGGGCTTTACTCTATTTTATCCAAAATACCATCGTTTTTTGAAAGAGATTCTCTCGGCAGTGCTTACGCGGGCCAGGCGTTTAGCTCGGGAAGGAGCTGTGAGGTTATCTCCGCATCGGTATTCATTCCCTGCCCTATACTGTACATCCTTCTTTTCGTTTGCGCATATCTGTCTCCTGCACAGGGTCCCTCATACCCGGCTTTCCAGACTGGCCCAAGCCTGTGCAGCGGGTTGCCGAAAACACCGTGGGACCCCGTCACCTCCCCCACCTTCTCCCCACGATGGGAACTCTTCCTTCCCGTCTATTTCTACTCCCAACCTGAAATCCTTCCACATTCAAGCGGGCAAACAGTAACCGTCTGGGAACGTGCCTGTGCCCGGAGCTTTGGACAGGGAGGGATCGTGGGTGCTCCGGGAGCAGGGGTAGGTGACTGCCGGGTAGCGCCTCTCCTTCCCGGGGAGCCCACAGAGAAGGCGCCGGATCGGGGGTTGTTTTCCCTCCCTCCGCCCCTCACACAGGCACAGCCGCCCCGGTTCTGTGCTCCCGTTCTCATTCAGAAGAGCCCGTGGGGGTCCTCTCAGACACGCCCGGAGGAGCCCCCGTCGGGGCGGTCGCTCCCGCGCCGCTGCCCCCGGAGCTCACGGGCGAGAAAGGCGGCTTTTCACCCTCCTCTCGCTGGGGAGCAGGGCCCAGGCAGAGAGGGCACTGCACGGGGTCATCATTTCCTTCTGAGCTTTTGCTAAGTGAGAGTACTCTTCCAGTCTTCGACTGTGACCGTCAAGCGGCCTCCTTCCCGCGACCGGCCCAAGGTAGGGCACCCCCTTTTCCTACAGCACCTCTTCCTCCCCAGGAGCCGTGATCTGGTTCTCCTGGGCGGACTAGACGTGCCCTCTCCGCCGCACCATCCAGGCGGGCAGGGCCGGGTGTCTCGCCCCTCTTGGCGCGGTGCCTGCCCGCTGCCGGCCCCTCTGCCGCGGGTTTCCAGCGCCCTCGGCCGCCGCCGCCGGGCGCCGGGCTGCGGGACCGGGCAGCGCCCCCGGGGCTGCGGCAGCGCGGCTCCTCCGGGGCCCGGTCCTGCCGCGGCCGCGCCCTCGGGCAGCGCTCCCGGGGCGCCGGGCCCGCGGGCTCGCACCGGTCACACTCAGGGCCGTGCTCCTTTCATGGCCGCTCTGCCAGGCCCTGCAGACATTGTGTAGCTCGTTAAAACAGTGATGTTCCGTTGCAGGATTATTTTATTTTATTTTATTTTATTTTTTATATTCAGTGCAATACATTGCTTTTCCTTTTCTAGGCATTCTGCAGAACCGATATCGTAAGACTTGAACGACATAACAAATAATATTCCACCGTCTGAAAATACTCATGTATTTGACCAATTAAAGGAAAAAGAGGAACAAATAATGAAATGAAAAATAATGAATGTTGATATCCGATGGTTACAGAGAATAAGGGAATCTTCTGTTTTGTGTTCTTTTGGGTTTTTTTCTACAGTGTAATCAATGAGTTCTTAACTAGGTAAATCATTACCTATCATAAACAGTTTATTTTTGCTCATATGGTTAGATGTATGTATGCCATTTCCAGAACTCCAGCTGGCAGGATGCCTGCACTTCAGCATGTGATTGACCAAGTGTGTTTAATTTTACAAGAAAAAATTCAGTTGATAATTATAGTTTGATTCAAGAGCAGCCATATAGGTTTTTATTTCACTTATAGTTTGTTTTACTTACGTTATGATATCCTGAAACATAAATGTAAATGCTTCTGTTGTGTATTTAAATTAGTGTGTCTATTCTTGTTCAATTACTTGATATATTTTTGAAAATCTTGCTTGGTTTATTTTGTTTTAAAGGGTGCTTTGTTTTGAAGCAGCCACAGTACTTTGGCATGGAAGAAACATTATCAGAAGAGATGGGAATATGATTATGCACAGATAAGCACAAGTACTTAGATGGCACCCACTTTGTAGAATCTCACCCAGGTTCCAAAAATGGTGTTTCAGGATATATGTGGATTTTTGCAGGAAGCAAAGAAAGCAAACTAAGGCAGCGAGTACTGTTAAGCTAAATAAATTGGTACAAGAAACAACACTTGATAGGAGATGCACCTATGCATGAATTCTAGAATTATTTATTTGTTAAAATTGCCCCAGTAATTTAATAGACCAAAATCTACCTCCCCTGCCCCAACAATATCTGCTGCTGGAATCAAAGGTATTTCCATGCTCTGATAGCCTTGTTTCATCCAATACCTGCAGTGAGTTATCTTTGAGAATATCTATATATTGGACTATATATTCAGAGCTTATCACCTCTTTGTAATATTCATCTTCATATACTATTCCAGTTCCTTTGCAAACTGATGTTCCTATGCAGAAAGTAGACTTGGTTCAATACCTTTAATTTTGAGTGATGGAGAGTAAAGGAATGCTACTTTCTTTCACTGCATATCAACATATTTTCAAATTGTTTGCTATCTTCTACTTTACCTGCAAAAACTATTCATTTCACTGTTTCTGTCTCTACAGTTCTGCAGAAAAACATTGGGAGATACCAGTATCCATTCTAGATGGCTTTCTTGTCTGACAGCTCTGAAGAATTAAATGTTCAAAATAAAGGCTGGCTTATTTAAACTCCTCCTCAGGGAGCAGTTCCACAGTGTTATCCAGCTTGCAGTTCCTAGAGCATAAATTAATTCAAGCTGCATTCACTGCTCATTTTCTTGAGCTCATTTCCTTGTCCTGTATTAACAAGGACAAAATGAGCAATTGTGGCGTGTGTAGCAGCATTTTCACAGATATACAAACACTGATCATTTACTCCATTACAGGACATAACTAACCTATGTATAGCAAAAATGGTGCTTGCCCTGGAAAAGGATGACCAGAGATCCTAACACAGTCTGTAGTTTTACTCTGAAATGTGAGAATGTGAGTATCGAGTGGTAACATCCTAAAGGCATGAGATCCATAAAATAGTATAGTCAACCAGGGCCTATGGGAAAGTAGAGGAAGGTCTGGATTTAGTAAAATGTTAGGACTTCCCACGGGAAGAAGCCATTCAGTATTTTGAAGAGTGGTTCATCATTCCAGCAGCTGGTATAAGCTTCTGCTGCTGCTGCTTCAAGTACTTCAAGAGTGAATTTGAAAACTGCTGAGTAGTTTAAAGAGACTGACATCATGAAGATTATTTAGGTCACCACATTGCTTCCATCACTTGGGTTCAGTTTTATGTGCAGCTACAGGTGAGACAAGGTAAGAATCTGATTTAAATCATTCCTCCTCCATCTCTTTCTAGCCAACAAGGCAGCTGCCTAAGTGTTTCTGTCGTTTCAGGTTTACCCCTTTTTATGTGTTAATGTGTGATGATTGAGGGAATCTAACACCTAAACTTTCCTTCAGTTCCTCCTAAAGAGAAAACTCCTCTCTTGCATCCAAACAATTTCATAGGTCATCAGTTGGCTTTGCCATTACCCATTGAACAAACCATTTTCCCCTTTTCAGGATCTATGAATATTTGCTCCCAAATCCATCCATTCCTAGAAATCCTTTAAATCTTCTCTAATATTATCCTTAGAGGCTGCTGGAACTTCAGCCTCTGCAGACAACTCTCTCTGCCCTTTGAGGGGCATTTCTTTTTGTTGCTGTGAATGTGAAGATTTTTCTTATGATTAAGTGAGATTGTTATGTCCATCAAAGCTGAGTCTTCAGCTATGTGAAACCCGAGATCTATAAACATATATAACTGCACCTATGTATTCACTATCAAGCTGTTGTCCTAAGAGAACACAAGAGCTGGACTGGAATGGCCAATTTGAAACCTGCTATATTAACTGAAGGACAACGGAAAGTAGAGATATGATATATCTTTTATATGATCAAATATAATCAACATTCAAAACTAAAGTAAGGAAAGGCCCAATCCCAGAAAAGACTTTGTCAGGTGTTTAGCTGTAATTTCTCTGTTTATTGCTTACAGCCTTATTCAAAGCCAGGAATGTCTCTCTGACCTTGTGCCTATAATAACAGCCATGTTTGATGGACTTCCAGAAGTAACTAATGTAATTTCTCATATAATAAAATAGCATGTACTTGGAAACATTACTGTCACATCATACTAAAAATAAATCTGTGAATCATTATCACTCAAAATGACCAAGTGATTGTCTCATTGTATTGATCTTCTCATTAGAAATACTGTTTAATATAATAAAAGAGCTTCATCTGGTTTTCAACTTTTTT
The DNA here is from genome assembly GCA_003676055.1 of Chloebia gouldiae. NCBI lineage: Eukaryota > Metazoa > Chordata > Aves > Passeriformes > Passeridae > Chloebia > Chloebia gouldiae. The sequence continues at coordinate 18,674,698 of QUSF01000004.1, read as the reverse complement.
ATTTGTATCTATTTTGAATTACATTATATTATATTAGGAAATACCAATATTCTTAAATGGGGAGAGGAGAAAATAAAAGACAAAGCCCAAAATCCTAGGAGGAAGAAAAAATGTTAACTATTTCTGCTGGCATGGCACTGGCAAATACAGATATCTTACAATCATAATGGAGATTAGTAGAGCTGGGTGTGCATATTTGTTATGGATCAAAGATAGGATATAGTGATTAGAAGAATGACAATGCTTTCAACACTCACAAAGGGATTGAATGTGTGATTTATAATACTAATTCCACAAAACCTTTCCATGGCTGCTTACTGCACAAGGGATTCAATATAGATTGATCACTGGAAAAAAAAAAGTATTTCTTTCAGCTCAGCTAGATGCAACTAACAAAAAGTCTTTTCAGTATTGACACTGTCTGATTTAAGGGATAACCCCTCTGCCGTTTACTCTACTCTTCTGCTACAGATTACTGTCCCCAGAGTGTAACTGTCAGAGAACTTTTTGTGCTACATTCCCAATGCCCATAAATCACAGCTCAGAATTTTAGTTTATAATTAATGCATTTACTCTAATTATTTATAGCCATTTTATATATATACACCTGGCAGAAACATTAAAGATGTTGATGCCCTGGAAAAGCAAACAGTAGCCTGTATCTGGAGTACACGTACCTCTGATTTTCTATTCATTATCAGTCGGAAGCAAAGATTCAGTTATGAATTTACTACTGGTTCTACTAGGGGACTTCAGACAGTCATTCAGTCTCTCTTTGTTCTGGTTTCTAAAATGGAATAATGCTACTTTGACATCATGGTGAAAAGGTATTTGTAGATATGCTCTTATCCTTTCAGTTATTGCATTGGGGAATAGTTTTGAGCACGTGTACTGCCATTCTGATGCAGACTAGATTGGTGCTGTGGCTGCAGCACAGCAGAAGGGAGAATGCAGCACCCTCCAGCAGGGTTGGGGAGCCTCTGGACTATGACATGTAGAGAGATTGTCACAGCCAGCTGGAAAAGGATACCAAGGTGAGGCTTAGCATTTAGTGTCAAACTAAATGGTGTGAGCCACAGAGCTGGTAAAGTAGTTACGCTCTTTCTTTTTTCTTTTAAACAATAACTACTCATCCTTCCAAGGACTCTCTGTGGTATTTTCTCAAGAGCCCATAGCAGGCTGTAGGTATTTCATATGCATCATGCTGTCCTGATTTCTGGTTGCCTAGATGATGGTGGCTATTGGAAGCATGATTAGCTCCAGTTGCCTTCCAGTGTCTGTCTGTGGGCACTGTGTGCATCTCAGTCCATCATGGGCTTGGATCATCAAAGTGATGTGCACTGGGAGTGGGACTTCCTACATGACATGGACTCAGACAACTTCAGAGATGAGGAATTGCATTTTTAAGTTTATCCAACCAACTGAACAAGTTTTTAATGATTGCTTTTCTTCCTAAGAATAAAAAAAAAAAACTTCCCTATAACATTAATAGACTAATAACTTAGATAACACAATTTATGTGACATTAGAAAGCTTAGTGATCTGGTGAGGTATAATTATAGAAAATAATAATGTGTACCCAGGGACTGAATTTGCAGAAGGTTTTCCAAATCTAGATCCATTTGCTAACTATAAAGATTCATCGACTGATTAAATTTTGGATTTTGCAATCTTCAGAGATAGGGCTTAACCTGTTTAACGAAATACTTAATGTTAATAAAAACCTCCACCCTCAGGCTTCAAGCATTGCTGTGATCATTAAGGGATGGTAATAATAGTACCTGGGGAAAGGGGAAAATAACTTTCTCTGTTTTCCTGTGTATCAGAGATGAGAATCTGTGCAGCTGTCATCTCTGGAGTTAAAGCTAAAGGATCTAGATGATATACTGGCAACAATTTCTCCAGGAATGGCTGTTGAGCATCATGTGTGGCTTAGTAGGGGGAAAAAATGTAGCATTTGGGACTAACTCGACATCAGATCCCCTTGGGTGCTTACTTGCTTTGCTTACAGGCCTATAGACCATTAACATGGGACATATTTATGAACCAAGGCTTGAACCTTTCTCACAAGTTAACTGCATTCCCCAGGAACTGGCCACTGCTCTTCTGCAAGCAGAACTGACAGCCAACGGATATAGTAAGATAACACAGCATACTCATTTGCCATTTTATCACCACTATTAACCTAAAGAGGAAATATATGTTTAAGGTTTTTAAGGTTTTTTCCTTCCTCCTAAGACTTTTTTTTTTTTTTTTTTTTTTAATGCAAATCCTTCTTGTCATTCAGCAGGTTCTTACTGGAACTTCCTGATGCAAATACCTCTTCACATGCAGGGCTTTTTCTTCCACATCCCACTGTGACTCCTGCAGAGAGGAACTGTTCTAGGTAAACGAAATCATTGAAGCTTTGCTTGCTGTTTAACTAGTTTGAAATGAATCTGTTCTCTAGGCTTACATCTGCATTAAACTGCTAATAGGATTCATCTTCAATGTGGCAATCGAACACTTCATTCCTGTTCTCAGCTGCTTTAATGGCCTGGACTGCTAACAGGAATCCTTCAGCACAGAACAGCTGTTTGATATTCTGCCTACTGCTCTTCCAGCTACTCTGGGATTCTTGCTAGACAGACAGAAAAGCAAATTAGGCACCAAACAAAGAGGCCTTCTTGGGCATATTACAGGGCTTTAATCAGTTACCTTGCTATCAGAAGAGAAAACTTGCTATTAATTGGCATGTAATGACTGGCTAATAACTTTTTCATCTTCAACAGGTTTTCAGTTTATCAAGCTAAAAGTTAGCTATCTAGCCTAGTATGTTTCATTTTTTACAAGAAAGACACTGTGTACCTCTTAAACTCCAGGAATACAATTAGGCAGGAGAAAAAAACCCACAAAAAATGTAGCTGAAAACTACAAAGAAAGGAGAAGATAATAGGAGACTTTTGTCTGTTAGACCAGTGGAGGTTTTCAATCAGTTTAATGCCATATTTGAATCCAATATCTGCAGTTAGTCGTTACAGTTCCTTGTGATCACATGTGTTTTGAAGGTTCCAAAGTGGAAAAAGGAAAAAAAAAGATTTATTTTTACTTACCATAACAGACTTAAGTGGATGACAAGCATAATTCTATGAACTGTTACAATCCAGTGATTCATGGAAATTCCAGCACTTTGCTTTCACATTAAGTGCAGGAAACTTACTGCTATAATCTGCTTTGCTTTGCATGTGTTCTAGACCATCAGCCTTCTTGGGAACCTGATTAATGTGACCTTGTAGGATTGTAGGCCATGGTTATGACCATCTTGATAGATTCAGTTTGACTTTCCATGTTTTTTTTAATTTATAAGTTAATTTTTAAATTTATTTTCTGAAGTTTAAGTTTGATGATTTTTGGCATTTGCCATTTTCCCTGTGTTTGTTTGACACTGAAGAAACACATTTTTTTTTGTCTACTTACAGCACATACTTCATGTGTAAAAAGAACTACTGCTAAAATTTAACTTTCACCAGGCAGCTATGAAATATGTTCGACATCTCTGTTCTCTGAAGGATTGGCTAGTAAAACTGAAAGACATGGTGTCAGGACTCCTCTCAGAGAACTGGTTTCAGACTTTTTGCTCATTTAATACTGCAAAGCTGTTTGGGTTATGGACTCTGAGATGCAGTCTCTAATTTTGCACAACTGCTTGTACTGAAAATAAAATCCCAATAACAGAAACTTTATTGATGATGATGAACGAACCACACACAGCTGACTGGGGCTTTCATCTCCAAGCTGAGACTTTGACAATAACAAAAATTAGTTTTGTAAGAAAACTGTGTCTACAATTGCACCCAGGAAGCAGCTGCAATGCATGGTGCACAAATTACCAGAAGTTCTGTCAGTATGTTTGGTTCTCAGGGCAAAACTAATGTCAGAGCAAGGGCTACTATACACAGGAGAGAAACGAGGCTAAAAAGGTACAAATCCCTTGCCCATCCTCTGCCTTTCAGGATCCGCAGGTAAGCTGGAAGAAACATTTCTAATGACATGCCCAGATGAAGCTGATGTGTTTCAGCTCGCTTAGGAGAGGAATGTCTGACCAGTGCTGGACTCACAAAACACTTCACGTCCCGGTGTCTCAGTGGGCCGCGCTCGGTGGGGCGGCAGCGGGCGCTGCCCTCGCTCCCCGATCTGGGCTGGCTCCAGAGGGAGCGGCGGCCGCTCCGCCTCGGGACCGCGAGGCCACCAGCGAGGGACAGGCAGGACTAGAACTTGGAGGGGCCCAGTGGTCACTGGTTTTATTGTCTGCTTGTTTGTTCTGTAGGTGAAAAGCTCTTTGTGGTTCCTTCGAGACAGTGTTTCTCATCTTCTTTTTTTTCCTGTTTGAGATTTCCTTCCAACTTCCAACTCGTACTGCCAAAATTAGAAAGGATTCAGTTGTTTCCTGACGTAAAACGTTGATAGCCATTGCTGGTGCTTCATAAGACTTGTTTGGAGCAGTCTTGTTAACACCAATGACACCCTTAGCAAAATGGAGGAGACCTTGCAAGCTGGTGCCTCTGTATGGGCATAAAATATGAATTCTCATTTCTGCTTGAGCATACAGTAAGAGAAAATTGATAGAAAACATCAGTACTCAGGACTGAATTATGTGGAGGCATTGAATATGGTTAAGGAACATAACACTATATGCAAGGAATCTCAGTGGGATAGTCTGAAGATCAAACAAACTGCTCTCAGAAACATGAGCATTTAGCCCTTATTGGAAGATTTACCACGAGATCAATTGTCTCAGTTAAGAACATTATCCTCTCCAGAGGTCAAAGAGTCTACATGAGCCTGTCATGAATATAAATAAAAATATTCTTAATTAATTCACTGGGTGTTCTGAAGTTCACAGAAAGTAAGGGTGTCTTCTGAAGCAAGAGACATGAAAAGACAAACTCCTGACTCAGGGTGATGAGAAGAAATAAATCTATAAAAGAAGACAGTGCTGACAAAAAATCAGGGAAGTTGCTCTGGAAAAGCCAACAGAAAAAATGCAACTTTATTCATGAAATTACAGTTGTAACTCTTCTAGTAATAGCATCATTTGCAGGTACCACTGAAAAAAAGTAACAGTCAAACACCCAGCACCACATTAGAAGTCATTACTCCGGATTTAATTTTCATGTTAATAGCTTCCTTATCTTATTAGAAAAGAAAAAAGTTGGGAATAAAGTTAAGGATTGAGTGTGTATGATACAGATGGATCTTCAGAATTTAAAAAGAAATACAACTCAAGAAACAGATACAGTCATTAAAGATAGGATTGAATTTAGCTCTACAAATTCTGATACAAGTAAAAACATTTCAAGAAAAGCAAAAATAACTATGGAAAGCTGTAAGAAGAGACACAGAGTGATTTCAAAAGCAAAGCAACAAGATTTAGATGTTGAATTGAGAAGGATTCTGGGAAAAGGAAGTAAGCAGCCAAGTGTGAGGTCTGCTCAAGAAGAGTTGGAAGAGGCAAGGGATGTAACTAGACCAGACATTTCAAAAATATACGAGAAGAACTTCCAGCAGAGCAAATCTGAAGAGTCTACTTCCACCCCAGTGCTGCCTGTGAAAGTGGTTGCAAGGTCTATTGATGAAATAATTGCTTCCCTGCAGTCTACTTCTCCATCTCCCTCAGACCAGATGATCAAAGAACTCCTGGAGAGTGTTCTTGGCCAGAAATACCACATAAAAATGGAACTAGATGAACCAGAACAAGAGCAATATTTTTCTCTTGGGTAAATATTACTTTTATAAGAGTTGTGTATTTTTTTTCCAGCTCCTACAATGTGTTACAACACAGAAGCCAGACAAAACAAATGGATAAAGACTTTAATGTATCATAGAATATTCTTCACTCTTTCTTTTGGTAGTTTTTTATGTCCCTTCAAAATGAACATGAGCCAATATCAAAATACATTAAAACATTACCTCTTTTGGGGTGTTATTGTTAATTATATTGCTTATAGTTTAAAACATATTTTTCTTTATTCTTCTTTCCCTTTTTAAATTTACATAGTCCAGCGTGAAAGATGGAAAAAGTGCATTTGGAATATCATTGGAAATATTGCTTCTTTTAGTTATTGTTTAGCTTGTGAAGTTTTTGTAAGGTAATTTCTTTTATTGTCATAGTTATGTACATAATGTAAGCTGCTGTAAAAGAGTTCCTTCAATTAATTTCAGCAGGTGATATCAGTAATACTAGGCATCAGATAGATGTTAGAGAAAACTTTCCTAGATTTTCACCAGAAGTTTGCCAATTATCTTGTTAACTAAACAGTTGACTTAGTATCAGATGGCTTTTTGTCCTCTCTAGGCAAGGCTGATAGTTTTGTTTCAGTTCTAAGACAGCTAAAATGTACAGTACCTTACATTCTCTAAATGTGAGATTGACTCTTTTTTGATTTAATATGAAATCTAGAAGACAAAGAAGCCCACCTGAACTGAGATAATTTAATTTTGAAAGTCCATGAGCAACAGCTCAGCAGAAAGAACTGCATTTCCAGTTGATTTATATCCTCTGATTTGATGGTCTTCTGAGAGCTATTTTGTGTGGTTGAGGCATTCTGTGTTTCCATTTTCTGTCTATTTTACGGTGTATTTAAATTGGCACTGCAATCAGAGAAGACTTTTCTCAGTGAGGCAGCATTGGGATGATGCCTTTTCATTGACTGACTTATATTTTTGGGATGAAATAACTTGGGACTATTTGGTTGGAATTTGTTAGTTGATTACAAACATTCTTCAGCTGTGAAGAGGATTAAAGAATTATTAGACCTGGAAAACTTACCAGAAATAATTTGTAGTGATTGGTAATGTGTGCAGAGTTGTATGATTTTCTTACTTTTTTAATGAAATTGTCTTATGTTCTAGGGAAGATTTTCAAAATTTGACCTCTGCTAAATCCTGATATGTGAACTGATTTTTGTTTTTTTGTAGTGTAAGCTGCAAAAAGCTGTGAGCTTTGAAAATCTGACCCAGGATAATGTGATACTTAATTCTTTATTTCTCATATTTGATCAATATGT
>QUSF01000004.1:18651287-18667642 GCA_003676055.1 Chloebia gouldiae | reverse complement strand
CAATATGTTTAAAAATAAAATTAAAATTTGAACCTAGTGATGGCTTTCTTCTGTTCCATTTTTTTGTTGTTTAATGTTTTTAGGTGTGGACATACAAACATTAGTGAGGATGAGTGAGACCCTTCTTGCTGATTACCTTTTATTTGGATTCAAAGGCTTTTGCAGCAGATGTCTTTTGAACTGAACATATAATAAGGCTGAAGACTTTAGCAATTCTTTATTATTATTGTTGTTATGATGATGATGATTCATGGATTATTTACTTTACACTGAGCTTCATATTTTATATTTCAAATGAAGTAAGAAATGTATTGTTTTAAATGAATAAAGAAAAGAATGGAACTCCTAAAATGAAAACCTACTCTCAGAATTAAATGTGTTTTTTCATTCCTTACACAAAAAAAATTATGTTCTCTATCTTATTCTCCATCTTCTTTTAATGACTGGTTAGCATTGATACCTTATGGTGCTACTGAGGGGGCTGTGTGCTGGATTTCCCCCAGCAATGAAATAGCATTATCTGGGAATAAAATGCCAACTCATTGGGAGATCATTACTTAGCCCTGTGTTCTCTGAGGGAAATGGTTATCAGTTATGTTTTCTATCATATTTTCTGTGAAAACATAGAATTCGTATTATAAGAGTAATGTAATTTCCAATATCTGGAGTAATTTTTTGCTTTGTGGCTTATTGCTAACTCTGAAGTATATTGAGATACTAAGTATATATTCGGTTTAGTATCCATAGGAAGGTGTTTATATTTGTCTCAGAAATGCACTTTCTTGGTGAAGAATCTGCAGCTCCTCTTTAGCTGGTTACTCAGATGAGCTTGTGAGGGTGGTAAGTAAATGAACATTTTTGTTTTCCAAAAATAACATCAAATTTGAATGCTTCTATTAAAAAAGGACTATAGAGTCCACTGTACTACCAGCAAGACATCATATAATATACTTTACTATTTTAAAACATCTCTTGCTCTTTTCAGTAAATCTCAGTAATGAGGCCCTGAAACTTTCTCTGTAATGCATTAATACTCACAAAATTGGTTTGATGGAAGAAAATGCAAGAAGATATAGACTTGTATGTGCTTTATAAACAAATACAAACAGGTATTTGCTTATAACATTACAGTATCTCACTTATTATTTGGTCTATATGTTCTTTACGCTTCAGCTGATATGACAATTATGTTACAGATACACTGATTTATAATAAAACTATTTTTAGGAGGCTTGCTGAAAATGTTTCCTTTTTTTTTTTTTTCTTTTCACTTTCAGTGCTATTGGACGCTTTGCAAGCATCATGGAAATGAGCAAAAGGCTTCAATCTATTTTGCTTCATTCTATTCAAGTGATGAAACTCCTAACTCTTCCTATTGGTTTTCTTATATTTTTCTTACAGGTAATCTGTGGAATTTTTTCTCACAGTCTTAGCATCTGTTAAAATGTACCTAAATCAAGACTATGATGCTTTCCATTATGAGTTTGCAATACATTTTAAATTCAGGAAGCACACAGTATTGAGTACAGTCAATATGGTTAATCATAGCAAAGGCTGTGGGATTTTCTGCCACTTGCTGAAGGGAGCTGCTCTACCACTCTTGCACACCTGGAGATTTTTTTTTTTCTGGAACATTTAACTTATTTTACTTAAAAAATATTATTTTCATAAAATTGCATGAAACTATCTAGGGACAGACCTTGGGTATATGGTTTATGGTTGCAGACTTCTGAAATCTCTCTTCTTATTTGTTCAAAGTAACCAGTTCAGTTTGTTACATTTTATCAACAATCATTTTACAGTTCCTTATCATCATTAGGCTCACATAATTTATGGCTGTCTTAAAAATGCTACAGACTTTTTGGTGCAGGGAATATCTTTTTACACTCGAGTCTAACCAAATTGGAGATTAAACCCAATTAGGTCAGTAAGCTGCTATTATAATAGGAAAACAAATTTATTTTAATCAGGTAGATTGTTGTTTCCCAGAGTTTCAAGCTTTGTCAAAGGGTCATTAGCTATGTTTGTGTATAAGCAACTTGTATAAATTCACCACGTTAAAACATATTTACATACTCACACGTCTCAAATGACTTTGTTTTGACATTTATCAGGGTCGTTTCTGCACTTTTTTATTTAAAACAGAGTGGAAAATAATTTCTTGTAATAGCATGTGACTACCTAATGAGGAATCAAAGAGTTACCAGATAAAAATAGATGAATCAGATACATTTAGAAGTAAATATGAAAAAACAAACAAAACCCAAACAACAGTAATAAATCCTTAGTTTTCCTATGTAAGGGTTCATAACCTTCATAAAAGACTTTTCAGCCACAAAGGGTACCACAAACATAGCAAAATGTCTGAAAATATTAAAATGATTTATAATAAGTTTTCAAGGTGCTGGGGTAGCTAAATAATTTACTACACCTCTGGGAGGAATGCTATGTCTAATTAAAGATTTTTTAAAAGACACAGGAGAAATTTCCATCATTTCTTAGGTTAAAATACTGGTGCAGGAAACATCTTCCTCATGGATGGACGGAACACTCAAGAACAGATTCCCACAGGAATTAAGAGTTGCCACAGTTCTTTTATCTCCCAAAGTTCATATCACACCTCTTTGGCCTTGTTTTTGTTAATGCAAACACATGGCCCATAGTATGTATATTGACAGTACACATAATTTTATTAAAATAACACAATAGCATTGTGCCTGTGATTCAACCAGGTGAATGGACAAAAGAGAAAGCACCACACCCAACAAAGGAAAGCAATCACATACCATGTACAGGTGTCTAAAATGAAATTAAGATAATATTTGCTCATATAATTCTGTTGGTTTTGACAGAGCAGGAAAATTAATATGTAAAATTTGCATATTATGCAATACTTTAGAAACATAAATTAATCCAGTCAGGTTGAGCAAAGGACTTTGTGAAAATTTCCCTTTGATTCCATGAATTGGATAAATTGCATAGGGAAAGAATCACAGTTGGCTTAGATAGACTGTAATAATTAATAGTACTTGGTAATCACCATGCTTGAAAACATGCATGAATTGCAAGAAGAGGGAGGTTGGTTGGTATAGCTTGAGAAGACAATGCTGAATCTCTTTCTTTAGTCTGAGTTGTTTCTCCACTCTTCTATTTTAGTGAGTTGTTCTTATGGTGATTAAAAAAACAACTAATATGAATTGTTTTTTTCTTAAACTGTCCATTCTATCAAAGGTAGATAAATTACTAAGGCCTTGGTTAAAAGCAAGGTACCAACATATACAACATGTATATTCAAGGCCATAGCTTTTTATTACTTTCTAGTTTACATTTTTGTGGTATTATATGCATCTACCAGTTTTTGTAAGCCTACAGACTCCATTCTCCTTTTCATTTTCTAATATACAAGAAAAGATGTTACAGTTCAAACCATTGTTCTTACATGGTACTAAAGTTTTGCAAAAAAGCCTAGGCCATAGAAACTAGTATTTTTTAATTGCTGGGTGGACAATACACTCAGTGGAATAAATATTCTACTGTGTAGAAGATTCTTAAATTAAAAAGTAAGTGGACATTTATAGTGTCAGTAAACTATGATGCATCAAACTGTTTCTAATACAAGTTCAACTGGTAGCTTTACTTCATTCTTGCATTAGCTTGTGGCTTCTTTCCCCAGAAATATTTAATGCTTCAGTAGCAGTTTTAAAGATCCATACTCTCAAATGAAATGTAGCTTAGGTGTGATACTTGTTTGTTGTTGCTGTCTTTAGCACCAGGATCCTCAAGGCAGTGTGTGGCTCAATGGGTAAAGTCTATGTGTGCTAACCAGGAGCTCAGAACACACACTGTCCTTAAAACTACCACCTGTGCTGAGAGCTGCTGTTGCATTTTAATTTTTTTTTTTCATCCAGAAAGGGTAATTACTGTACCGCTGTTTTGATGAGCAAGATTAATATGTTTATGATTTAAAAACAACTTTAAATTTTGTAATTGCTTTCCTGCTGGTGCAGGAATTATAATTTTCTCCTCTGGAGAAAATGATTAACTGAGAATTGCACTCAGCCTGTAAACTTCTCTACTATGAGCAGTTCCATGGAGGAGTAATTTATAGTAAAGTGTTAAACATGTATGTAAATGTTTGCAAAAGATGAGCATAGGATCATTTGTCTCTGAATGCACTTGTTTCTTTCAAATTAATTTGTGTAATGAAGGCTCAAAATTTAATTTACATGTATATGTTCTTTTGATGTTGTTTTTTTCTGTAAGGCAATAATATAATTTTATTTTAGTGTTCTTGTTTGACACTACTTTTCTTCTCTTGCTTATAAAATTGGCATCAATAGAACATGAGGAAATAGAAAATGGACCTTAAGTCCTGAAAAGTTTTCACCAAGCAAGCTTGGTAACATTCTGAATTATCTAGGAATGTTAAAATATAATAAGTTTATAGTGCTTCTATTTACTTGTGAGTTGTTAAGATAGGTAGTTCATATTTTAAACTGATAAAAATGGAAAGGAAATTCAACACTCCTTGAAAACATTTTGGTACTTCATAAATCACAAGTATATGCTTATTTTTTCTCTCTTTCTTTTTTGCATCTCTTATTCTTTCCTTTTCATATGGGGTTTGGTTTTCCAACTGCTGGAGATAAAGAATTTGGCTTTTATTAAGTAGTATGCTGATTAGGGAAATGGAATCATAAGATATCCATCTATTTTCATATGTATTAGTGCCCATCATTTTATTCTTGTCATTCAAACTGTTTTCAAATTTCAAATATTTGAACTTAGATATGTTTGGGGAATTGCTTAATGTTTAGAGGCATTACTGATTTATTTGCTTTAAAGGATCATACAACTGTTCATATAAATTTCTGATATATGTTTCTTCTTATATCTAGCTGTATTCCTTACCAGTGCAGTCTTGTAGGAGAAACAGACCAGACCTTTGATAAGAAATTTTATTAATGCTATTATTTAGTGTTAATCATTGTAGGTCCTTTTCCTATTACTGTGTTTATTTATGGAAATCTAATTAGCTGAGGAAATATTGAGGAAATGTTTGGCTTAAGATAAAGTTGATACAATGTTCTAGGTATTTTGTAGGTTTTGAAAGAATAATTGCATATAATAAATTTTGTACTGAATTACCTGTCAGAGAGGACAAAAATGTTTTTCAATTTTTTTTTTACATTCATCTTTTACACAATTCTTTTTTCTCTTTCCCTCAGAAGTTCAGAAAGAATCTTAAGCAGCAGAAAATAAATCTTGGCCTAAAGATGAGCTGTTAACATATAATAAGCAGGTGAAGCAGGTTTAGTTCTATTGTGAGATGGTATTGTTTTTCCCATGCTTAGGGTTCTGATACTTTATAGCAGAGGTCTGCAAGCTGTTTCCTTACCACCTGCTCTTTAAAAAAAGATTTTTTATAAAACAGGTCTTCATACTGGTCTTGCAGCTTAAGGTAAGAGGAAAAAAACAATTAAGGTTCAGTCGGTCAGATGCTGGGCTAGGCTTTTCTTTATGAGATTGGAAAGAAGATTATACATGGAACAATGTATAAATAGAATCCTAATCTACATTTAACAAGTGGATGCCTTCCTAGAAAATAGTTTAATGCTCAATATCCTTTAAGTTTTGTGATATCTTACATGACAAAAACTGTCATTAGTATATCAATCCTATAAAGCTTAGAGTTTTCTGTAGAGAGCATGTATCAAGTGTATACAGACAGTAGGACACATTAGTTACCAAGATGGAATAGTATCTTTTCTCATATGTTGTCAGTTTTTAGCATTCTAGTATTCCAAAACTATAACCTGACACTAAAATAAAACCCTAACTTAATTCCTTCTGCAGCTTTCATGTAAATGATTACTTTGCCTTAAAATTGTTATTTACACTTATTGTGAAACAAATACCACTATTTATTATTCTGACAATATAATGAGAAGGACATCCAAGAATGGGCTATGTTTCTATGAGGCAGTGTTATATGCAGAGGTACCATATAGCTTTGGCCTAAACTTAAATAAATGAGATAAACATGGTAGGAAAAGCTACAGATGCAGTTGTTGAGAAGAAAGAGATAGAAGATCAGATTGAAAAGAGGACGAGACAGACACACATGGAATGCTTTTTGATGGCCCAATATTTATGAGTTGGTTGTTTCAAGGTCTAGTTATCATAAAGCAGAGGTCTAGTCAAAATGACAAAACATCTGGATGTCTAAGGGCCTTGTTTCAGCTCCTTTTTAGCTCCTTCCCCTGATTATAGTTGGGCCCTGATTGTGTCTCCTCAAGCTGAATGGAAAAAAAAGAGAGGTAGACACATGCCCAGAATTTCAGAGCATTAGCAGCCAACTTTCCTGGTCAGCCAAGAGCTGAAGATGCACACGGTTTATTCTGAAGAGTAAGAGACAGGGAGTCTCTAGGAGTGAGTCACAGGGCGATGACAGAAATTCTCCATCAGTCCTTGCACTGCATTCTGCCATGGGCCTACACTGGACATGTTGTTGAACCCTAAGTCACCTGAGCAGTTTCAACTGGTAGGCATTATTCTACAGAGAAGGATTAATATTTCCTAGCAGCTTTTGTGGTAGCAAAATTAGTCCTGTTAAATGGGTTAGAATTCTGATGATGAAAATGGATGAAAAATAAATTATATTACTTAAAAAAAATTCTTAATTAGAAAAAAAATTGCCATTGCATTTTGAAATTTTCCTTACAATATTTGTCTGTTTACATGTCAGAAATTTTTCCAGTACTTCCAGTAAGCCACATCCCTGAGTGCCACCTCTACATCTCTTTCAAATGCCCCTTCCTGGGGGTTCCAAAGATTGACAAACCTATCTGTGAAGAAATTTTTCCTAACATCCAATGTAAACTTCCCCCGGTGCAACCTGAGGCCATTTCCTTTTGTCCTAATTCTTGTTACTTGGGAAAAGAGACTGACTCCCACCTCACTTCAATCACTGCCCTGGTCATGCTGGCCCCACTGGTACAGGCCAGGTGCCATTTGCCTTCTTGGCTACCTGGTCACACACTGGAACATGTCCTGCCACTGTTGACGGGCACCTCCAGGCCCTTTTTGACTGGGCAGATTTCTAGCTACTCTGCCTCTTGCCCCTAGCACTGCTGGGGGTTATTGTGACACAAAGGCAGGACTCTTGAGTGAAATTTAAGGCAATCTGCCTTATGGAACCTCATACAACTGATCTGGGCCCATTGATCCAGCCTGTCCAGATCTCTCTCTAAAACCTTCCTACTCCCAGGCAGATCACTCCTGGCCAACTTGGTGTTGTCTGAGAACTTGCTGAAGCTGTACTCTGTCCCCTCATCAAGATCATCAATAAAGATATTTACCAGGACTGACATCAATAGTGAGCCCAGGGGAACAGCACATGTGCCAGGCCACCAAGTGTGTGCAACTCCAGTCACCCCCACTCTCTGGGCTTGGCCATTAAGTCAGTTTTTAACCAGTGAAAATCATGTCCAAATCATGAGCAGCCAGTTTTTCCATGAGTGTGCGGTGGGAAATGGTGTCAAAAACTTGACTAAAGTCCAGGAGCACAATATTAACCACCTTTACTTCACACCAAACAGGACTTATTGTCACAGGAGATTAGATGAGTCAAACAGGACCTGCCTTTCACAAACCTGTGCTGGCTAAGCTTGATCCCCTGATTGTATGTGCCACATGATGGCATTTAAGGTGATTTTCTCCATGACCTTTCTGGGCACTGAGGCTGACAGGTCTGTAGTTCCCTGGATCCTCCTTCAGTCCCTTATTGTAGAAGAGTATAACATTTACTACCTCTCAGTCAACTGGGATCTCCCTGATTAGCCAGGTCTGCTGGTAAATGATTACAAGCAGCCTGGTGAGCACTTCCAACAGTTCCCTCAGTACTTTTGGGTGGACCCCATCTGTCCCCATAAATTTTTATGGGTCTAAGTGATGCATCAGGTCACTGATGTTGTCACCTTGGATTATGGGGGTTCATTTTTCTTTCAGATTAGGAGGTTTGCTATCTGGAGAGGAGATAGTCTTACTGTCAAAGAGTAAGGCATTCATAACAATATTTGTAGGTAGTTTAAAGAGTATACTGTGCAACATCAGGTGATCTGCTTGTTGCTAATCTAAATATGCCAAATGATATATTAAAAATACACATTACAGTGTTATTGATGATAATTTTTACAATATTTAAGAATATAAAATAAGATTACTTATTAATTATATAAGATTACTCTAAATTATATGGTAGCATTTGACAACAAAACAGTTTCCTAGTCATTTAACAGTACTGGGATACTGTGATGATGTTTCTTAGACAGTATTAAATATTTTGGGCAGCTTGGCATTTTGATAATATATGGATGCTATTGTTGCAACAACGCTCATCAATGTGTGTTCAGTGATCTTAGAAGAGAAACTAATTTTCAAGATTGGCACCTGACAAGATAACATACATTTTGTTGTATTTAACACATAATTCAAATCTATTATTCAACATGAAAGTGCATGCTTTCACTTTTACACATATAAAGATGAATGGAGATAAATTTTTAGGGAAAAAAAAGAGAAATGTTTTAAAAACTCATATGAACTAGCTAAATGCTCTCATGCATCCTTGGCAGAACTATTTTTAAAGAAAACAATGACAATGTACTGTATATTAATTGGCATGTTCTTGTAATGTATGAATTCAAAATTGCTTTGCTTGGTGAGCCACAGAGCCCATGCAATTCAAGAAAAATTGATTAATTGTGTAGATGAACTTGCAAATTTGATTATATACAAAGCAGTCAGATGAAAAAATGAAGCTATTTGCTTTAGTCACTGTAATTTTATGTTACATTTGTAACTGAATTGCATAAATGTTTTGAGTTAAAAGATTGTGTGCTAGTTCACTGGTGTTTCTAGAAGGAAAATTGAATAGAATATGAGGTTATATAAATTTAAAGAGGCCATGTAATAGTAAGTGTGTTGGGTCATGTTCTCTGATTTTAGTTTCAAGGGAATTCCCCTCTGCTTAGTATAGCCTCCATTATTCATTAACAAGAGAGTGCTGAAGTCCCCCTCCATGGTGCGTTTCATGAAACAGGTGAGATCACGGAACTCTGAATCACAATTTTAAAGTAACAGCTGCTGTAGTTTTAGTTTTGGCTGTTTCAAATAGCTATATTAATGTCTAAGACATCAAATATTTTGAGTATCTTCTGTTTCTTTGGATGTTACTTGCATGGCTTTTAAAAAATGTTATTTAGTATCTAGACGTTTCAAAAGCTGGAAATGGCAATGAATCTGAGTTAGTTTTTTTTCCTTTAAATCTGCCAAGAGATCATGATGGAAACTTATGTGACATTCAAATTAAAAGATCATAGTCTTATATTTGGTACATTTTATTGATACATTTTCAGATAAACGTATTACTTTAAAGCTTTTCTGTAGTCTAGAATTTTGTTAGCTTATTCTGTCTGTGTAAAATTTTGATCAGTTTTCAGTTTCTCTGCTAAACATTAAATATCTGATTTTGTTCCTTTGTCTTTTTTTCATGGATGTACTGACATAAACAATATTGTTTGTTTCAAAAATAAACTGACAACATATGAAGCAATTTTAATTTTGAATAAGACTTTTCACAGGGCAGTGACTCATTTAGGCATCCTCTACTATTCTTAGTATCTTTTTACTTTCTTATTTATGTTCTTGTTTATTAAATATAAGCTTCCACAATTTTTCTCTTCTAAGAACTTAAATATTGTTGAAGTTGTCAATAAATATAGCGTTCAGTTATGTTATAGGATAAATAAAGCTTGTGAATTGGCAAAAAATAATAAAATTCTATATTTTTATGATTCATTTAACCAGACATGTGTCTGAAATGTAAATTAGAAAGGAAATTTTTTGAAATAATTGGGTTCTTTGGGTTTCTACAGATTAAGATAGACAGCCTTCCCAGACTTGCAGAAATAATTACCATGGTGTAGCAGGAAGAGCTGGGCCCAAAAGTGGGCCTACTTTTCATATTAAGATAGACTTTTTCAAAACAAAACACTTCAAATTTTATTTTCCCCGCTGTGTTGTTCTGTTTCTTTTTGATGCTATGATTATACTTCTTTATTTTCTTGAACCTGTTTTGTTTTGTTACATATACAAGCTTTTAGGTGGAGTTCAGAAGAATCCTTTCTATTGATGGCACTGTCAGTATATTTTTAAGATATTTAAGATGTTGCAGGAAACAGAGCTCTGAAATGGCTGAGGTTGGACTAGACCTCTGGAGGTCATCACAACATGGCAAAAGCAGCACAGGGGTGCAGATTCTGAGGCTGAGTTTTGTGAAGCAGATGCAGACACTTTGGCAGCAGTGATGATTTCAGTCATTCCTTTTCCTTGCTGTTTGCTTTTGCTCCTGGATTACTATGAGCAGTCCTGGACAAAAGTCCTTTGTGGGGGTACTCTACAAAGAGAATAAGAGATCTAGATTAATTTCTGTCTTTACAACTGTTTTTTATTATCATTTTTTCAACATGTACCTGTTATTTATTTTGCTGTGTGAAAAACCAGTTTTGGCGAAACTAAGCACAGCTAATAATTAGGAATGTGCAGATGTGGATGAAAACAGTAGGAATTCCTCACATATTCCTACTGGAGTTCCTTTATTTAGTAAATGCAACCTTGAAGAAACTTTCAGAAAGTATTATCCTTTAAACTATATGTATGTTTGAATTTGCTTAAAAACAAAACAAAAATTGCAGATGTGTTTGTAGTCTTCTGAGTTTAATAGTTCTGCATAATAATATTATTTTTATGTGAATTTGATTATTCACATTTTAATATTTTGAAATACACCAATTTTATATACTTTTCAGAAAAAAAACAATTCCTCTAGAACACACTGGAAATTTTGTTTTATTATTCTTTTCTGTTTATTCCTTGTACTGAATAGCTGTAGGCACTGCTGTGATATGTGTAGTGACAACATGTGTAAACCACTGTAGTTAAGTTTATTTGCATTTTTCTGATGGTCAGAGCTGTTTGTGTGCCATTTCTCCTTGTACTACTTCAGAGGGGTGTGAAAATATCCATGTAACTCAGCAGATGGTAATACTGTGTTTATCTGCTGTTCGTCAACATTTTAGCTCCATCCTTGGTTGTGCTATATATAGAAAGAAAAGCAATGTAAAAAATTAAACCAAAGGAAGTTCAGAAAGAGCTACAAGAAGAACATGACCTGCAACAATCTTTGTTTCCTTAGGCTTCAAATGTCAAGTAATTTTTAAAACTATTTTCATAATTATAAAAAAATTACTGAAAATATATGAAGTTTTTGGTGCATAGCAATATTGCCAAGTTTGGAGAAGAAACAATGCCATCCTTCAAGTTTGGATCTGAACACTTACAATTCCTAATCTAAATGATCAGATTTAGTTTGGTATCTCTAGTTTAATTCTGTTTATCTCCTTCAAATAGTTGTGATATGGTTTTTAAAACCCATAGGAGCCATCCAGTCCTGTTATATGCAGATGAAACTTCTCTTGACTGCAGCAGAAACTGAAGTTGCTTATGTGGGGTTTGCATTTGTCCATACTATTCCAAGAATAATCTAATCAAAATAATTAAAAACAAACAATGGAAAATACCACAAATTTAATATAAGCAATGCCAGCTGTAAGTCATCATCTTTAAATAGAGAAGATGTATTAAAAATTCATTAACTTGAATTTGTATTACAGTCAGTGCTTGTCTGAAATTCAGGAGGTTTTACATGGAGAGCTGTAATTTAAGGACAACTGCTTATTACCTTGCTCTTGTCATAGGGTGCATCTCTCATTCTCTTGTAGGAGGGCAGATTACAAAGCACTACAGACTGTGTCCTAATTTACCTGATCCTGTCCATCTCATGCCAAGTCAGACTCTTCAATTTTATGGTCCCCACTGCTAATAAGATCTTTACAGATAGCTTTGTTTAGATGTACCATAGGTTACTTCTTTGCTTCTCTATAAGAAAAGAGGAAAAGAAAAAGAACCTTTATTTATTAGATTTTGTTGTTCTTAGGGTCCTGAAAGGTCTATTGGATACAGAAGAGAGCCTTTTTATGGCAGGCCTTAAGTTTGTAAATGGATAATACTTTCAATTAAGTAGCTGAGAATAGTCATGGGAAAAGAATGCTTACGTTTATGAAACAGTCAAATTGGCATTTAAGTGACCCTTTGCATGCCATTGCTTATCTGCATTGCTTAAAGATCATTTGGTTAGCAAGATTATATATTAAAACAAATAGTGTCAACAGACAATGAGTGTTTTACCTTCAATAAATACTTACTGTCAGATTATCAATGGTGCAGAAACTGCACAATTTTCTAAAAAACCTGTATTTAGTGCATTAAGTGAAGGTAATGTAGGCCACACACATAGTATTGTTTTTTCATGTCCCCTTTTCCAAAGAATGATAAATAGTCTGTTTTAGGAGAGTGTGTGCTGTAAAAACATTCACCTTTACCTGCAGCATGCCCCAAATATTTCAGTTTACATTGATAAAGCATTCGTTTAATTCATTCAATGAAATGATAACTTCTACATGAGAGCAGCAATGGTAATGCAATTAAAATAGCATTCAAATTGGTTTTGGTTGTATTTATTTATAGGAAATGATAAAACTTAGAGGCATAAAATCCCAGAAATTTAAAATTATTTTGTGAGCCATTGTTTATGGAAATCAATCTAAATGTTGTAAGTTCAAAGGTAATTTTTTGGGACATCTTTATTTTTAAATTTTAACTGTGTGGTAATTGCATTGTAGGGAAAGTGAACTGTGTTTGAGCATCCTAAACTACTACAAACACTTATGAAGATTATATACTTGCTATTGAGCTAAAAAAACAGTGGGAAATATTTCTTTCTGTTTTTAAATTAATATGATCTACTTATTAAAGCACTGATCTCTGATCTCACACATCAGAACAGTTATTCTATTATAACAGTTATTCTCTTATTTCTAGTCATGCTGCTAAACTGTTCAATTATTAAAAAAAAATTGCTTTGCATCATATGGAGTTGCTGTAACAATTACTTAAATCCTTATCAATCTAATGAATTATATGATTGACTTGCTTTTCAAACTGGATATTTCATTTTTATGTTTAACTTTTACATTTTATTTCACAACCCTGATGCTATTTTCATTCAGGCGAAAAAACCATTGATTTCAGTAGAGGCTTTGGATTGTAAAATCTGTGAAGCTTGTATTGAAGCATCAGGCAACTCGGCACTTTTCTATATATTAGAGCTGAACGACTTGAAAAAATTATTTTGAGCAGTTTTAATTAAAATGAAGAGATTTATTCACAGTGTTTCCTGTGGGGTGGTCATGTGCCTATATATACTTCGTGTCATAATTTTTTGATGATAAGTCAAAGTTCTACTATATTACACTGATTTTTTCTTTAAATGTGTGACTCATTTTCTTGCTGGGCTTTTTAATATAAGGAAATATAAAATATTTTTCTGACATGCATATGTGTTGCATGATAAATCAATTTTGTGTTTTTCTTTATTTCATTTTGTAATTGTTGCTGATTTCCTTCTTATAATATCTGTTTATAGCATAAGGCATAGGTCTTTATAACAAAAAACCAAGTTGTTGAAAGTATCATTGTCCCAGGAGAACCATGGAAAAATAGTAAAACCTGAAAACAGTTCAGTGGAATTTCAACATTTTAAGTCTGGGATCTGCTCCTAAAATATGAAGGCACTTATGAACTTAAGTATCATATATTTCTGGAACCATTTCTGATTTTTTTTTACATCTCAGGCATTTTTCATATACTGCTCTTTACATTGTAACTGTCTGCACATTAGACATTTATTAACTTTGTAGAGTCCATACAGTAGCCAGAGACTGTTTTTAGAATTTGATCCATGGCCTGTGGAAGTCAATAAACTTTCATCATCTTTAGTATAACTTAGATTGAAGAGTTGAATAGCAGAATTTTTCAGTTATTAACTTTTCAAAGACAGTCAAAGACCCTGTATTTCCTCTAAAATCAACAGCTGAATTTAAAATCTAGGAAAAAGTCCAAGTGATAGCATGTAATAAAAATAATTCAAAATTTTAAGTGTATTTACGAGGTACTCTGTCCTGAGAGAGTATTTAAAGATTAATGTATATTTAATGTTTTCACAGAACATTAATTCACATACTCAATTTAAGCTGTAAATCTGTGTTACTTGGTTTAAACTTTCAATTGCAACAAAGGAAAGACCTTCTAAGCTGAGACAGGAAGATATTGACTACTGCATTTATTTTTTTTGTTTTAGATTTATTACCAATTATTTAGCTTTTACCTGTCTCTCTTTTCTACATAATATGACCTCTACTTCAAATAAAAATTACCAGTCACTTTATACCAAGTTTTTTTGTTTGCAGTTTATATACTATGGTCTGATGTATGTTATGATGCAATATTTGATCAGAGAATGTAGAGAATAAGAATCTTTATTTATTTATTTTCATTTTTAGAGGTCAGCATTATCCAGGCATTCATCATCTATCTACTGAGTTTCTTACTTTCATATTGCCTCCTTACTTGCAACAGTTTTATCATGTTTTGGAGAGAAGAAGTCATATGTTATTTACAGCAGAGGACATGAAGGAGGAAGAACCTTAATTGATGGAACCAGTTGAAAGAAAAAGGTATGAACTTACTTGTCGTCAGAGTTTCTGATTTAATTACTTTATTAATGTATAAGATTATATGTTGAAAAATAATGTTCATGGTGTTTCAGGATTTTGTAATTTTAAAGTGGCAAAGAAAAAGATTTGAAAAATTTCCCTTGTTTGGTAGATGTGTTTTAAAATAAGTAGAAGGGTACTAAAAGACTTGTGTCTTGCTTAGAATGTGAAACGTACAGTTTGTTTTTAAAAATAAATCACACTTTGTCGACATACAAGTTGTATGCCACAATTTAGGTTATTAATATATTCTACTCACATGAGGTCCCATTGAAATGAGAAGAAATAATAAACAAATACAGTAGGCTTTCTGTGAATGTAAAATTCTGCAGTAGTTAAAGGTTTAAAGTACACATGCACCAGCTCTTTATCACAGACAGAGTCTTACCTCAGTCCTGACTCTACAAACACTTAGGAACAAGCGTAACTTTAACTAATTGAGCGTAGTTCTGTTGAGCTCCCACGTGCACAAAATGAAGCACATATGGAACTGGGACCTAGATAAACTTGTATTCAAACTATTAATTGCATATATAATAGGTAGTCATATGATAACTGCAGAATGCTTAATGAATGAGGAGCTGAAGTAGAACAAAATGCACCATAGTTAATTTTTATAAGGCTGAGATAGCATGTAAGAAGGGATCTGTCAAACAATTTGTTCTACAAAAAGTGATGAAACAGAAATTAATTTTGGAATAACCCTATCCCATTTTATCATGTTATTATATACCAAGTTCTATATTTGATGGTATTGCATTCCTAAATGTTTGTTTTTATTTTTAATGTGTTTTGCATTCCATAATGTGAATATGAGTCAATATGAAGCATATTCTTCTTTTCACAGTTTATTACCTTTTTCTTTTTTGTGTCTTTTTTTGTTTGTATAGACAGTATTATCAAGAAAACTCAAAATTGGAACCTTAATGCTCTCAAGTTTTTCCTGATGGTTTTTGAGACTGGAGGTTTGCTACTTCAAGTTTCTGTGTATGACCAGCTCCAAAAATACCAAATTATTGCTAATAAAATCTGTAGTGACTAAAGAATGGTAGAGTGGTAAATAAGGATAAGGCTTGGTCAGTTTTACAGGGCAATTTGTGTAGCTTGTTAACCTGTGTTCTCTTGAAAAACACACACTTCAGTGCAGCCAAATGCAAGGTCATAAGGACAAGAATAGGGAATTAGGGTCATACTTTGTAGGAGGGGAGATTGTATCCTGAAAAACAGTAATTCTGAAAGGAGCTTTACAGTCTTGAAAGATAAGCAACAGAAGATGTCTCTGTAACAATCTCTGAACTTTAAATTAAACATGTTTATCTTAAAATAAAGGCAGTGAGACATTACCAATAATATAGAAAAGAAGTTTTGGGATTAGAAAAATTATACAGAGCTTTTCTGCCCCAGTTAAGTGCTCTAGTAACTGAGCTAGTCAAGTCAGCACTTGTTCTCTCTCTTGGCTGCATGACTTTTGCATTCTTTTCTGCTCAATGACACAACTTCCTGTACCCAGAATGGTCAAATAATCTAGTGAGTTTTGAATCCTCAGATAAGCAATGAATTCTCTTACCCTGACTCTATTTCTATTTCTATTTCTATTTCTATTTCTATTTCTATTTCTAT
>QUSF01000004.1:18585047-18651277 GCA_003676055.1 Chloebia gouldiae | reverse complement strand
TTTCTTGAAAGAATGGATGCATCAACCCTTAGAAGAGGACTCCATGTTTTGGATTTGAACTGGTGGGAAATATCTGCCTGCAGCTCCTGGAGGACCTAAATTCTAGAGCGGGGCAGCTGATTTCCTGTTGACTTAATCTGTGATTCTCCTTCTATAGGAATGTTTTCGGGAATGTTGTGCACTTAATGCACTTAACAGAGCATTCAAATAGTGTTCCAGGGAAGCAAGCAGAAGTGTCAGTTCCTCTGTGTGTTCTCTATTTCTTGACCACCAATTCTGTATTTAGACTTAAAAGAGCATTTTGCTGGTTTTACAGAGACAGAGAGAGAGATGGAGAGAGAGACAGAGTTGAGCTGAATATGTTATCTGTATGGCATATTTCCTGATGCAACAGGATTTGCTAAACAAGAACATAAGAGATCCAGTAGCTGAGGCTTCAGTCTAGGCAAATTAAGAGTAGCTGTAATATTTCAATGTATGGCAATGAAAGTAGCAGATTCTGCAGTGATCTGTTATTTACAGCCTTCATATCAAGACTAGATTTCTTTCTGAGGTAAAACCTGAGCTTCATCCAGCCAATTTTGAGCTCGGTGCATGTATACTGATGAAATTTTATTATCTGTATTATTTAGAAGATCATGTTTGCTTCCCTCTGCTTTTAAAATATGAATCCACAAATTGTTTTATGGAAGTTTTTGGTAATTGAAGTCTTCTTATGTAGTCAAGATTATCTTAAGCATCAAGGATGGCATTATTTCAGGGTACAGGATTAGGCCATGATGTTTTCTTTGATTTTTGTGAGGTTCAGTTTTGTCAGCAATTCGGGTACCATATAAATATAATTCATGGCCTTTGTTAGAGTGTTTGCTTTTGATTCAGCAGCATTTTCTGTCTGTTAGGCAGATATATTCAGAGAATATAAGGACTCCATGAGAATAAGGAATCTGCTCAGCATTGTAAACAGGGGTCTCAGCATACCAGTAACCTAGTCACTAATTATTTTGCAGGCCATGGTGGGACAGGAATTAAGGAAATTCTTGTGAGAATATATCAATGGCTTTTGTGAGCATTTCTCAGCTGTGAGAGGCTGTATAAGGGTTGGAAAAAATGAGTTCAGAAAGGAATCCCCCAAACTTAAGAATTCACTGATGGTCTTAGAAGTCAGAAATATAGAAGTTATCATTTTACTGTTCTAGAGATGAAAAAATTCCAAAAAGGCTGTAAAGGTTTTGAAAGCAAGGAGCTGCTCTTTTTTTTTTTTTTTTTTTGAATATTTTTTTTTCTTTCTGTTACTTCAGATAATAGGATAACTGCCCAAGGAAGCCCTATGATCCTTATGATAGCATTTTGAATGACCATGAACACAGCAAGGTGAGGTTTGTCTAGGCTAAAGGAAATGATGCTGCAGCAAACAGGATATGAAATGAGATGCCAGACCATTAGCTTTGTGGAGACATTAGAAAAAGAGTTTGATTTGAGAATGTAGTGAAAGATACCTGTGTTCTGAGTCTGTACTTTCTTTCTTCATTCACTTCATAGTGAATGAAGAAAGAAAGTAGTGGGGAGGTCATGAAGGTTGAAAAGGCAAAGGCTCTTTAGATTCTTGCCTGTCAGCCTTGCTGAGCTAAAAGTGATGGCTTCACACCCCTAAGAGAAAGATCATCTGACATTTTTGTTGGCAGAGAGCAGTGATTAATTATACCACGACTGATTACCATGGAGAGGGAATCTGTACATTATTTCTAGTCAAAGACTAGAAATTACTAGACCCTGAATAGAAGAAGAGTGAAGGACGGAACCCCTTAAAATAAGCAGGAAGTTGAAGGAGTTAGGTGGGATTAGAACTAGGATTGTAGAATCTATGGGAGGATGGGATTTGAAGATGAGAGTGGTTTGACTTTTCAATTAGTCAACAGGTTGAGGAAATGGAGGTGAGTTTAACATTTATAAATTAGTGAAAATTCTGGGGAAGAAAGTTTTAGTTTGATCGCTACATTCCCCAGAAAGGAAGAGAACCAAAGTTTAAAAAGGAGCCCACGCTAAAATTCTTTGCGGAATACTTTTAATCCTTGAAATCCAGAGAAGCAAATTCTTTGGAGCACTGCCATCTGGTGGCACCTGCTGCACTCACCTGTTCTCTTTTTCAAGGCTGGTTGTCTCGGGCGAGCCTTGAAGGTCAAAGGGGTCATTCACCTGACGCTAATTTAATTCGTTAAAGTTCTTCACATTTCATAACTGAACAATTCCCTGAAATTAGATAATCTCACAAATGCAAATGATCTGTATGCATGGGGGTATGCATGGTTTCTGTGTAGCAGATAGCAAAATTCAAATGGCTTCGTTAATGCTTTAAACAGCAACAGATCTATTCTTTTCCCCTAATTCTGAGCTCTTCTGTGGAAGAATCTTGTTTGACTGTAACAAAGTCCAAAGACACCTACAGTTGTAGGATTTTATAGCAAGTCAGATCAAGAAAGCAATAATTTTCTTGCTGTGAAGTCTTTCCTATGAAAAATATCCACAGGCTTAAAAATACATTTAACTTTTCATTCATACCTGCAAAAAAAGAATGTCTTGAAGAGCAGGATGTATCAATTTATCAAGACTTAAACTTCCCAAGGTCAGCTACAATTCTCTCCTGAGACTGTATTAAGTTTAATTAATCAGATAGCAAAGGTGCTTTGTTTTTGCACTCCTGTTTAATATTGGCATGCCTGCATGCTCTGCAGGAATCAGTTATCTGAGAGTTAAAATGCAACTTTTTTAGCTATGAAAAGCAGTATTAAGCTAAAGATATTTTTAATAAGGCTATATATGCTTGTCAAACTTTTTTCTCACAGATATCCTACAAAAATTTTAACAGGATTTGTAGCTTCATGTTATGTTTGTTAAGATTCATTCATACAGGAATGCCTGCATCTCCCTGAGACTTCTGATTTAACATTTTTTTACTAGCAGGTGGAAATAATATTAGATCAGCATTATTATTGCCTGGAATTTTCCCTCCATGTTGTCTCCCTCTTCCAGAAATGAAAAGTCTGATTGTTGTTTTACATTAATTCCCATTTGATTATTTAGGATAAACTCCTTGAATTGAAAACTCTTTATGACAAAAGTGCCCTAAAAGAAGCCCAGCTCTTTTACATTGTTGCCTTAAAAATCACTTTTAACCACCAAGTTATGTGGAATATTTTTATTGTTTTATCCTTTTTTTATCTTGTATAGCTTTACTTGACATTTCTTTTGTGCAGACACACATCTTGAAGAGTCAGAACGACCTGTGGTGGGCTAACCCTGGCTGGATTCCAGGTGCCCACAAAACCTGTTTGATCCCTTCTCAACTGGGCAGGGGAGAGAAAATACAATGAAAGGTTCATGGGTTGAGATAAAGACAGGAAGCGATCACTCCATTTAGCATCATGGGTAAACCAGAACTGAGCTGGAGATATAGAAGTTTAACTTATTACCAGTCAAATCAGAATAGGGTAGTAAGAAATTTTAAAAGCACCCTCTCCCCACCCCTCCCTCATTTTGGGTTTAATTTTACTCTGGAATTGTGTTTTTCTTCCACCCCAGTGGCACAGAGGGACATGTAGCACAGATTGAGGTCAGTTCATGACTTGCTGTGCCTGCTGGTCCCTCCTCAGGAGGAAGAGTCCTCACACTCTTCCCCTGCTCTGGCCTGGGGTCGCTCCCGTGGGAGACAGGCCTCCATGAACTTCTCCAAAGGGAGGCCATCCCACAGGCTGCTCTGTGCACTGCTCCAGCAAGGGTTCCCCGCTGAGCCACGAGTCCTGCTCAGCGTGGGCTCCTCTCCACAGCGCCGCAGCCCCTGCCAGAGCCTGGAGCACCGTGGGCGTTCCAGGGGATCACGGCCTCCTCTGGGCCTCCCCAGCAGCGCGTGGGGCTCCAGGGGGGTCACTGCTGCCCTGTGATCCCCCCCGGGCTGCAGGGGCCCCTCCTGCCTCCCTATGATCTGCATGCAGGCTGCAGGGAGCCTCGGCTCCCTGAGCACCCCCGTCTGCTCCTTCCTCGCTGACCTCGGTGTGTGCGGTTTCTGCCGCTGTTTTTGTCGCATATTCTCACTCCTCTCTTCTCTGCCTTCAGTTGTTTCTGCTCAATTTTTTTTTCCTCCATCTTCTTACATAAGTTATCCCAGAAGTTACCTGACTGTTGCTGATGGGGTTGGCCTTGGCCAGTGGTGGGTCCATCTTGGCTCAGGCGGCATTGGCTCCGTCAGACCTGGAGAAAGCTTCTGGAAGCTTCCCACAGAAGTCACAGTGCAGCTACTCTGCTACCAAAACCTTGCCATTAAAACTCAATAAAACACCAAATGTTCAGATATAAAGAAAAACTTGTCAGAAAAGTGCTTGTCAGAAGTTAGAATTTCAGTTGTTGTTTCTCTTTTCCTTAAGAAATAGGCAAAAACTTCCACTTGAAGAACAGAACCTTCCATAAAGTGTTAACAAACTAGACCTGCTTTTTTTTTTCTTTTTTCTTTTTTTTTTCTGTCTAACAACTGCAACTTATGTGTTAGTACTACATTTTAAGAATTCCTTTTTAATGCCCAAATGCACTTCAGAAGGCATTTTGTTTGTTAAATCAAGTAGCTGGTTCACAGTTTTGCTGAGACACACTCTCCCCTCTGCCACTTACTGATCATTTATATAGATACATATCATAAATATTCTGATCATTTAAATAGATCTTTAAATAGAAATACATTGAAATCAGCAGAAATGAGAATATATAAGTTCTCTAAAATATACCTCTGACAGTGAAATTGCAACTAACAGAAGTATAACTCTTTAGTTCCATGAATGAACAAAAATCTTCATTACTAATTTAGTGTTTGCAGAAAAACTACCCCAAACCTCACTAACACCAGTAGATGTCAGTGTTGGCATATTCCAATGTGTTGAGAATAGTCAGTTGTTCCTTTTAGCATGCATTTTAATTTTAATACATGTACAGATAACTGAATATATGAAGCTGACTTTTTTCTTGTTCTGATAAATCATTGATGTTTTAATTTTTACTAAGTAGTGCTTACTCCAAATCAAGCACCTTTCAGTTTCCCATGCTCTCACAGAATCTAATTAAAAATTTTTCAAAATGATTCAATGCTTCATTTATTTTTAAATTTCTGTTGATTATTAGTAGGAAGTGTTTTCTCCCATAAATTTCAGGCAGTTACATTTTAATTTCTTTGACAAAGATGTTTTATGCCTAGTATTAAAGTGCAAATAGTGAACTGGAAATCATAAAACTATGGAGGAATAATAAATTTGTTTTTACAAATAATACTTGCTTAATGATTAATAACAATTAAATACCAGAGGATAACAGTTATTCTTTCATTTTTTATTTCATCAGGCAATTCAGGGATGGGGGCACAAAGTACAGGGGTACATAATTCCATTCAGATATTGACTATATTTCCATATAATACGTGTGTTCTTCTAAACATTATACAGAGTCATTCTGTCTTTTCTTCTGGTTTCTGAATATGTCTCAATTCATTTTTTTTGTAAATGTCACCACCATTTGCCAATATTTTTTATTTTAAAATGTAACTTTCCTACAGTGGCTAGGGTTATTTAATTGAAATTTCTTGGGAAAATTTTTAGGGAAGATTGATTTTAGCCCTCTATGAGCTTCAAATAACTTTTAATTAATTTTTCAGATCCCTTTGTTTGGACACATATTCTGAGATATGCAGATCTTTCTTCCCATTAAATAATAAATTTTTTCCAACAGCGTAGTCCCCATGTCACTTTTTTTTCCCTTTACAACTTTATATAAAATAAAATCCAGTCCATTAAAACTAAGGGAGTGTGATATATAAATCTTATTTCAAATGAACATCTAAATAAATTAAGTTTCCTTTTTTTAACAGACAAGTTTGATTAAAAGATCAGTCTCGGCTCTAGAGATGAATACTTTCAAAGATGAAACTACTTGAAATATGTCAGCTAATTTCAAAACCAGCATGAAAGAATTGAAGGTTATGAAGAAATGGATAGCTGAGCCAGAGGTTGAGACAGAGATCAGGAAAAGCTCCCCTACCAAGCATCTCCTGAATCAAGCATCTACTGCAGTCATCCTCAGACAACACAGGCAGATGTAGAGGAAACACCTACTTTGGACAAGAGGATGTGAGAATGACATTGTTCTTGTGAAATTACGTCAAAAGGCTGGGATTAAATACACTGAAGAAATGTATTTCTTTCTGAAGAAGAAAGAAAACAAATAAATAAAAGAAAAGAATAAACCCTAGAAAATTAGAAGCTGTGGTTAAAAAATTAAGTCAAGCCTCAAAGATTCTTAAGAGGTGTTTTTTAATTAATGTGTATTGTCTTTTTAAAAAATAGATTTTAATTGCTAACTATATTACCTAATTACAGGTATTTTTATAATTTTTAATATTAAAACTTTTCAGAAATTAAGCAACAAAAGTTTATTTCTTTAGAAATCATATATATTTTTAATGCAGAGAAAAAATACATAATGCTCAGTTATCTTTAGGACATTTAGTATGTACTGCCATTCAATTGGAAATAGCACTGCTTCATGACAAGATGCAAAAAGCTTTATCTAAGTAGAAACACATCATTAAAATTGTCAAAGTTTTTCCTCTGAAAGATCAGGGGGAAAGTAATGTTCTTGCTAGTTTTTTCGTATTACTTAAATACTTATGTTCTAAGTGTGACCTGCAAAAAAATCCCCCGGTATTATCTGATTTTGTGTACAGTTGCATGTTCATGTATTTTATTTACTTTGATCCTCAGGCCTGGTTCTGCAGGCCACTTTTCCATTCAGCTTCTCATTTTTTCTGCTTTTAGGCACCTTTCAACAGATTTATTTTTATGAAAACTTACTTGGTAAGTATACTGTTATGGTGAGTTCTGGCTAAGAGAGGAGATCTTTTCCCAAGGTCTTGTTTTAGACTGGAATACTGCATGTTCCTTGCTATTTAAAGCTTTCATATAAGCTTTTTGAAACCAAGGGGATTTCACCTTTGTACTGTTTTGTAATTTCTTCATGACTCTGCTGTATTTTCTATTTAATTTTCCTTTTTTTCTAGAGGGACCCTTTTGTATAAAATATTATAAATTAAGTACATAGCATTGTAAATGTATATCTGTGTAAAATATTTTCTCTCTATTCCCTTCTGCTATCACTTTTGTATTAGAAAGGTTAGTATTTTTTGTGTCAAAGATAATTTCTGTAAAAGACTTCTGTTTCTTTCACTTTGACATCTCAGAGCAGATATTGAAACTCAATATATCTGAAGGTTCTCATGTTGGATTTTTTCCAGATAACCCTTTTGGAAATATCCTTGTAAATTCAAGAGCTTTTTTTCCCACCTCTGGGTGGTGCTGCTTCTGTTTCTATTCTCATGGCCTCTTCCTACTAACACTGGGATTTCTCTTTGATACATTAATCTCTCTAGGATTTATTATCATTTAGCCAAGTTGGTAATTGTCCACTCTGAAATACTATCCTGTCTTAGGTTTAATACTATCCTTGTAAACCTTAGTTAAAACCTTTGGAGGAAATAGGCAGACAACCACAAGTGCTGAATGTTTGGGGGGTGTGAATCATGAACCAAAAAATTCTGCTTACTTGCAGCTTCCATAATGGTTTTAATAAACGTCTGAGAATTTAAAATATTGTCATTAACAAGAAAATTAACATTTTTGGATGTTTGCTGAAAAAGGTATTTTCATTTTCTGCAAAAGCATAGCCATCAAGTAAATTAAAAAGCCATATATTTCCTGTTTATAATTACACTATTATTTGATGCTGAAATTTTATACAATAATGCTATTGTTTTTCTATATATGTCTGTTTTTTCAACACCTTTAAATTTCCTTTCTAGTGCTACAATCCTGGCATTACTTCTGCCTAAACCTTGCACAAGTAGGAAAAAATTATTAAAACAGAATAAAAACATTGCTGAAAAAACAGAAATGAAAATACTTTTAAAGTCTATAATTTGAATGTGGAAGACATAAAATCTTTTAAAGCAATTCTTTAAGAAATGGTTTAGTTGTCCGTGTTTGTCAAACCTGGATAGGGAAGTCTCATGTTGTACTTCTGTATGGCATTTTCTTTAGTATCTATATTACACACAGCAAGGGAAAACCACATTGGGACCCCAAAGTACTTTGCCCTGTAAATAATGTCACACAGTTAAAGGTTAAACAACATTTCAGCTCTTAAACCAGCAGCTGGTGTTTGGAGGAGCAGTCCTCAGCAGCTGCTTTGGAGTTCATGACCCTTGGAATGGAGCGCTTGATAGTGCAAGATTGAACCAGATTTTTTATGTTGATATTGCTGTTTTGCACTTTTAAATAATGCAAATAACATTTCTTATGCTAAAACGGAGCACTCGGAAATGTGCAGAGAAATGAAACAGTGGAGCCAAGTGAGCTTGGCTTCAGGTTTTGGTTTCTGGATTCCTCTCACCTAACAGTTTCAAGAAGCAATAAATTCTAAGGAGGTTCACAATGTGTCCTGCAGTGAGATCCAGCCTTCAGATTTTACTCTTTTTCCTGAGTATGCCTTTACCAAAATGTATATTGTCTTACAGTGAAATTTTCACTCATGACATCATTTTTGTTAAGGTTTTTCTTAGGGAAAAAGCTTTTCTTTTTCATGAGACTTATTTTAGTCTCATGTAGTAGTACTTATCCACCTGCAATATGCAGTACTTACCTATTACCTTCCAGACTTCATAAATTATCTGGCCAGAGATTTGACTATATTCAAAGAAACTCAGTTATTATTGTGTCTATTTTATTCACTCCAAACTTTAGAAACAGAATGTCAAGGCACTGAAAGGCTAAAACTTCCACACCCTGGCAAAATGGATCATTGACAAATGGGCCAGTATCAACTGTCAATATTACTTGCCATTGTTATTGCATATTTAAGTGAAAACACTATTGATTTTTCTCTTTAAGAGATATTAAAAAAAATCCTATACAATTTATGGATCCTAGAGATAGGTTATAGACCAAAAGTTAAGAATTACTGATGCAGCAGGACAGTCAGATTAGCATGTCTCTATATTAATTTCTATAGGGCTGTTAAGTTTGTGTTATATGCATAATGAACATATGTGAAATAGCAACATTTGTCAAGAGAATTTTTTTAGGGAATGTTAAATACTTCCTACAGGAATTGTAGAGAAGGTTGAAATCTTATTGCTTTTTTTTGCAAGGAGAGTTTAATTATTTCTTACTTTCAAATACAGGAATTCTGACTTCTAGAAACAAATAACTTCTTTAAAGATATCTTAAACCGCAGTAGTATCCCAGTGGATTAACATTTTGTGCTGAATATTCTGGTAGCTTGAAGTATGATTCTGCATATGTGTAAACATTAGCAAAATTTTTCAGATTTTTAGATTAAATAACATTTTGTTGGTCAAGACATTGTCTTAAAAATGCTAAATACCTTCAAAAATGTTCTCATTTCCCATGTACTATTAGTAGCACATTTGAGAATTTCCTTCTGCTATATGAATAAGTTATTTATTTATTTTATTTATAGGCTGTAAGCTTAACTATAAGCTTAACTATAAGCTTAACTATAAGCTTTTATAACTATAAGCTCACTGCTGTTTAATGCATACTGGCATAGACATTTGGTTTACGTCTTTTGGGACAGAACTTTTGCTGCTTTGGGTAACCTGAATTTTACAAATTAAAAAGCAGAAATAAAACTGGTAACCATCACTGATGTTTAAATTAAGTTTTCAAAGTTATTTTTCTTTCTGGGGCCTTTGGACCCAATTTCACAAATAGTTTTGTATGTTTTAAAATTTACATTAGTTCTTTTATCCTTTATAAAGCAGACCTGGGTCTTCAAAGTCTTGGGAAAGAAGTTGGATTTCTAAGGCAAAAATAAAGTGCTTCAGTGTGTTTAAAAGTAACCAAATAACTATATATATATACACATATACATACACGCACATATATATAACTATATAACTATATATATATAAAGGAGGACTGAAGATGATAAAAGTCTGTAGTGGTTTTGGTTTGCTAATTTGAGATTTTGCTAATTTTGAGATTTTTTTGGGCAGTGAATAAATGAGTGTGATGGGTTTTAGTGCTGGTTAATTATTAGTGCATTTACTTTTTGTTGTGAGGTAGGATTAGGAGAAAGGAAAAGTAGGTTTAAAACTTTAAAACTTTATTAAGAGTAATTAAAAGAAAGAATAATAAAATTAGAACAAAACTTTCAGAATACTTTTCTTCTCTTTACAATTTTTCTACTGATAAAGAAATAGAACTTAAAATTTTATTTAGTTTACTACTTCTAGAATAGCTATTTTTTAGTTTGCATAGGGAGACAAGTCTTTTTTTCTAGATGTTATGGAGACTTATTTATAAGAAAAAAACATATATTTTCAAATAACATATGTTTCAAAAAGACAGCACTATGGGAATAAATAAATAAATAACTTCTATTACTCCTGCCGGCTAATTCAATATATTACAGAATGTCTACAAATTAGCAGCTACTAATGAGCTTACATCACTACTTTTTAATTTCATTTCAAAGCTAATGGAAATGAAATCAGAATTAAAGGAAAAAGTAATTTTAAAAAATCTGCAAATAAAATAATATATTATTTTTATGCTTGTTTAAGACTTTCAGTCACTAGAAATAATAAGAATAAAGAATAACAACATATACTACTGCATTTTTTTTTCATGACAGGATTTTCAGTATAACCCCCCCAAAAAAGATGCACTTATGAAACAGAAGGTGTTCCTTTCACTGTTAAGTTTTTACATCTATTCAGGATTTTAGTGCTGTGATCAAGGAAAACCCCAGCAACGCTCAGGTGGGACAAAAGTATTTGAATTTTAAGTGGATTATTAAAATAATATTAATATAAAGAAGACTGAATATGCATTAAACAATAACAAAGCAATTGCATTTGCAAAGAGGTGTGTAATAGAAATAGAGTAGGACTTCTAGTCCATGGTATTCACTGGGGAATCTTTGTATTACTTTAATGACTTTGGATTAGTCCCTGGACCTTAATTTAACTAAGCAGAGAACCATGTGTTCAGATCCCACTGGAGTAAAGCAAATATAGAGTCAGTTGGACTTAAGCATGTGCATATTACTTTGCTCTAAAGAGATGGATTTACATAGATGCTCAGAGTGACAGATGCCCTTAAGGATTACATAGTTCTATGACTAATTTTCACTGGTTGCCTAGACACTTCTAGTTTTAGCAGTATGCTGAATTAATATTTTCCATTAAAAATTTGAATTATCAATAAGAGGCATATTTATTTTTGAATTATAAGGATTATTTAGAAGTTTGACTTACAAAGACTGAAACATTTTTACATAAATCATAATAAAATATATACTTCCCTACTAGAAAATGTCTTCTTTTTAATATGGCTCTTATGAAGATTTACATTTTTCTATATTCTTTTCTGTGTCATTGAAAATGTAAAAGAGAAATAAAAGCAGATACTAAATATCAGATTACAGTACTTGAATTTAGAAATATCTGCTTGCATTGTTCATGGGATGTGGGTGTCTGAGGAGCCATTATCACCAAGGGCCCTAACCAAGAAAGGTTTTCTATAACAGCTTTTTTTCTATAAAGGCTTTTCTGTGCTGTGTTGGCATGGCAAGGTTTTGGCAGAGGAGGGGGCTACAAGGGTGGCTTCTGTGAGAAGCTGCCAGAAGCTTCCTTCACGTCTGACCTAGCCAATGTCAGCTGGCTCCAGGATGGACCAAGGCCAGCCAAGGTAAAACAAGGCTAAACAGACAGTAAGTGTTTATTTTTGGGTGGAATTATTTGCTCTCCTTTCCTTGGATTATATTGATTAGATCTTCATCAACTGTAATGAAAAGACAGACAGCTACCATTTGCCGTATACATCTACAAATAGATGCCCTAATTCAAACATCTTATTCTGGAAATGATCCCTACCCAACCAGAGCAGCAGTGGCTACAGAAGGATTCTTCTTTGTGCGTCTTCCACCTGCCAACCCATCTTCTTCCTCACAGGGAGGCACAGCACCCTGCAAAAATTTCCTGTGACATTAGGTCCCTGTGCTGCTAAATTTCTCAGTGAGCTGCCTCTGTGTGTTTCTGCTTTCTACCTTGGCTGTAAAGTGAAAGCTCAACAGGGCACACAAAGGCACCATGCAGCTCCAGGTGGGAGCACACAGCTATGTTGAACTGTCTGTTTGACAAGGCCTGTTTTCTGAGACAGTGCTAGTTCCTAAGTGCTAGAGCTCAGCTGACAAGTCATATTGAACTTGGGCAAAACGTATTTGTGCTTAGAGGTTAGTTGGCCAAGAATGGTGCCAATGGATAAAGAAAAATAGGTGAATACAATGACTAAAGGTCAAGCTTACATTGTGAAGATGCTAGTTGCTCTATACATAAAGCATTATAAGTTGTTTTTTGTTGTCACTCTCCAGGAAAATAATCACCTGAAGTACAAGCACAGTTGCAGAAAAAGTGTGTATTGCACTGAAACAGATTGCATACAGAGGTTGTGGAGCCTCCATCCTTTGAACTCTGCTCATTCTCTACTGAACTGTATTTTAACATTATTTTTGATAATGGTTTGAAAGAATGTGAATCACCTGAGAAAGGCTTTTCAATAGTTGGTATTTATTTACCTGTTATGATTATGTTTGGTACCATACAAACAATTATGATAAAAATTTACTTGGTTTTATTTCATTAATCAGAAAGTATGTGTATGTTTTTCACCTAAATTGATCAGATGTTATGATGTAATTAAAAAGATGACTAAGTAAGTATGATGATTAATATGTGCTTCTTCCAGTTTCAAAATTGAAAGAATATGTCATTTAGAAGGTAAGATATTTCATATAATGTTCATTAACAGCTGAACAAATCCCCAATCTAAATGAAATTGTGTTGAGAAGTTATGGGAAAGGACAACACTTAACAAGTGTTGTATTTTTTTTAGTTTTTGTGTGTATGGGTTGAGATCTATGGGTGCCTAGAAAAAGACATTCAGGTAGCTTAAGTTGAATACATACATGGAATTTAATGTACATGGTCTTTGTGGAACAAGCTGTGAAACTGTATTTGCCTTTCATAAATTTTCCTGTTGGGAATAGACATGATTCATAGAGCAGAGATACTGAACCAGACTTTCATCTTCTTTTCAGTAAAAATCAAGCCTTTTGTTCAAGCTCATATTCACTAAGATATATTCCTCCATTGCTGCTTTCATCCTTGCAGCTAACATGAGACTCGGCAACTTTGGTTACAGGGGCAGATTTCTTCCAGTAACCAAATCTACCTCAGTTCGTATTATTTTTATTGAAATAAAGTTTCATTATGTGACTTTGACATCAGTTGATTGCAGAGGTTATGATCTTTCCTGAAAGGATTTTTTAGATTATTTTCTTCAGAGTGGCTGGTATGGGCCTGTATTCTGGATTTGTGCTGAACACAGCTTGATAATAGATGGATTTGTTATTGCTGAGCAGGGCTTACAAAGAGCCACGGCCTTTTCTGCTTTCCCTACTGCCACGCAGGGAGCTGGGGGTGCTTGGGAGGTTGGGAGGAGACACAGCCAGGACTGCCCCAAGTGACCAAAGGGATCCTGCAGACCACATGACATCATCTTCAATACATAAAATGGGGAAAAAGAGGAATAAGGGTGGATGACTGGAGTGATGGCATTTTTCTTCCCAAATAACTGTTCTGCATAATGGGGCCCTGCTGTCCTGGAGTTGCTGAACACCTGCCTGCCATGGAAAGCAGTGAATTAATTCCTTGTTTTGTTCTTGCACACATGCATGGCTTTTGTTTTCACTATGAAACTGTGTTTTTCTCAACCCATGAGTTTTCTAAGGTTTATCTTTCCAATTCTCTCACCAGTTCTGCTGGTTGGGGAGTGATTGAGAGGCTTTGTGGGGCATGATTTCCGGCTTGGGTTAAAAAGGACAACGTTTCCAGAAGTCTATTTGGAATGGCAGGTTTTCTTGAAATTAAAATAGAATATCTTACCATGGATGATCTGTTTTCCAATAATTTGGAATACAAATTTCTACTAATAGCTTTTAGAAATACTAATTTCACCACATTGCTATAAAAAAGATCCGTTACACTGCAACACACAACAGGAAGGAATCCTTTGTGACTGACATAATTCAAGTATCAGAAGAGCTACATCAGGTCTGATTGAACCATTGTAGTTATGTGTCTCTATGAACAGTTTCACTGTTTGTAGATGTTGATTTTTGCCTTTAATATTGACTGTTATATTACTAAAGCTAAGTTTGTGAAGACCAAGTTGACTGAATATTTATTTACTGTTTTTCTGCCACATCTTGTTCTTTTTGCTTGTTTATTTACCCTACTTACTTTTGTGGAATCATCTCAAGTGGATCAAGTATAATGTACAAAGTTTAAATATATGTGTGTCTGTATTTCTATGCATGGTTTATCATGTTGATGAAATTGGGGAGTGATTTATGAATTTTCTCCATGCACACAAAGTTGAAGTTTGCTTGCAGATTGTGTTGGTGGTATTTTTGCTCCCTTTCTCCTGCTCCACGTGCCTTTTTCAGTGCTCTTTTTTATTATTGAAGAATTGTTTATTGATGAAGTTACTAAATTATGCATGATTCTATGGCCTTTTCCTTTCTTTGACCTCCTTATGAATTACCTGCTGATGGGTTGTGAGATAGTGGTACCCTCATCATGTATAGTGCATCATCAAACATAAATCGGAATGAAGAGTGGTCTAACCTTTACCTTGGATCCTTTTCTTGTAATATGCACTGTAGATTTTCTTCAGCTTAATCTCTTTTGAATGCCATTCAAAAACAGATACTTAAAAGACTTTTATCTTCGCATTTAAAAACTGAAGCTAGATGCAATCATTTATGACTCACTATCAATAAAGTGACAACTTCAATAAAATGGGCTATGCTAATCTTCATCTGTTTGTAATTTTTAAACTATGGGTATGTATATATATTTCTTTTTAATCCTTAAAATCCAAATATTTATTATTTCTATGGTTGGCTCTGTGGCCTTAATTTTTAGAGATTTAATCTTCTAAATAACGCTCAGAAAATGGCACGTGTCCTGTTGTCTTTCCAATCTCAGCCTTTAGCATTGCTGTTATTCACTATTCAGGGACCATGTTAGATTTGTTAAAAGAAATGGGAAGTAAATGGAGGATTTATGTGCACAATAGAGCAAGAAAATTTCAAGTTTCATGATCGAAGCTAACTGCATTATTTGAAACAGATTATCACTTCCTCTTTTTTTCTTCAAATATTTCTTCCTAATTTCTTTTCTACCCTAAACAAAATTTTGTATGTTATAAACATTTGTAAAAGTGGTCTGAAATATTTTGTCATTACAGGCTCTAAAAAATTCCACTAGTAAATTGCAATTGCATTTTGCAACTTCAATTTCTCTACTAGTAGGGACTACTGTAGGTTTATGACATGTTGAATTTTGCCCAGCTCATGATGGGTCAGGTATTAAACTTTGAGGTTACTTCCCTTGCTAGCAATAGATTCAGTAAAATTTCATACTGAGGATTATCAATGTGCTTTTATTTCTCAAATGCAGTTTAAGGGTAGATAGCTCTTGTCCCTTGCTCTGTGGTGGTATTAATTCTTTATGGATTTAAAATATGATAATCTGAGGTCTACTTTTTTATGCATTTATTTCCTTTCATTCTCTTTTTCTAGAAAATCCTTTTGACAGACTCTAGTTAAGTATACTCGGTTACTAAGGAATCTGGATTGCATGCAGGTTTTTCCTACCTCTTTAAAACACTACGTGCACAGCTGGAAAACAGGCACACGGGTTGAGTATCAGAGAACGCAGTACAGGACATGTTCTCAAAAAAAGAAAAGGAAGCAAGGAAGATATTTTCATTTTAATTATTTCCCTGTAAGTGAATAAGAAGTTATGAATAATATTTCACAGAATAGTAAGACACACATGTACACCTATCAACTGACTGTTCAAGCATTTTCCTTGTATAAC
Organism: Chloebia gouldiae; assembly: GCA_003676055.1. Classification (NCBI taxonomy): domain Eukaryota; kingdom Metazoa; phylum Chordata; class Aves; order Passeriformes; family Passeridae; genus Chloebia; species Chloebia gouldiae. Next base: position 18,635,217 of record QUSF01000004.1, on the reverse strand, counting down.
TTAGACTTTCTGAATGTGATGCCCCACCAAAATGATGAAGCACATCTTTCAAGTACATTAAAAACAAAGTAAAGTGGTACTTTTTGAAATAAAGTGGGAAACTATTTTATTTGTAGGAAAATTATTTGGGGTTTTTCAGTTGTTTTCCAGCAACCCTTCACCTACTGGTATTCATGAGGCCTTCAGTTTTGCAAAATGTTTATATAAATCTGATTTACTTACCTCTCAAGTCAGAAAATATTTGCATAGTATTAGTATTTCTAGTTTAATGATGTAGCCTAAGAAAGAATGTGACAAGGTGTGGTAGGGAAATGGATAGTCTGTGAGAGAAAAGTAAAGGACTCAGCAGTATTTCAGAAATTATAAATGATGAATGTAATTGAATTTCCCATATCTTCAAGATGTCCTCCTTTGTAAAATAAGTAGACAAAACCTTTTTTAAAATAAAAACCTACTGAAAAAAAATCTTTATCTTCTCTTTGGAGTTAGCATCAGCAATATAGCTGCCTGTAGCTTACAGAAGAATATAATAAAGAAAATTGACATTGAAGTGACAAATTGAAAATTTCAATGACAATAAATAGAACAAAAATAAATGAAAACACTATGTTCTCAGCTGAACTCTAGTGTCAGCCATTTTTCTGAGCTTAAGATACTTTGGATGTTCTGTTGTATGCTTTAATGGCGGCTAGATTAAAAGTGGAATATTACTGAATGAAAGAAGCTTAAAAAAACTAAATATTTCAGGTTGATGCTGCTTCTTTAAAAACACATGTAGAACACAGTAGACTTGTTTGATGTAACTCCTTTGGTGTAAATCCTTTCTCAGATTTCATAACTGAATGTTTCCCTGGTGACACTTGATGAGAAATTCCTCTGAAATCTGTTTTAGATAACTAATATTGCCCTTCCTGATTGGCTTAATGAATGTGATATAGCTAATAATTTATTTTTTGCATGAATGAAACTCAGAATATACTCTTCTATGACTTCACCAATGTCCTGATTTTATGGACCTTTGGCAGCAAATTTGTAGTATTAACTACAGCTGTAGGAAGTGATGCTCTGCATAAATTCATATCCTGCATAGTGTTTGTAACCATACTCCATAAGGAGGGGTTTGAAATGTGCAAATCAGAGACTATTTGCCATTGCTTAAAACCCTACTTTTTAAGTGTTGTGCTTTTTAAGCTTTTTGCCTAGCTCTAGTTTATTTTCTGATGACTGATCAACTTAGTGTCCACATAGTTGCCAAATATCTATTTTGTGATTTATTAAGAAATTAGTACACAAGTTTAAAATAACCTGTTGTCTAGGAAAATTGATAATTATTTAACATAAGGCTTTACAAATAGTACTTTAATTCTAGTTAGAGTTATTCAGAAGATATGAAGTAAAGAAAGAAAACCTGCATAAGACTGGCTTTTTAGTACCTAAATGATGTATCAAGCAGAATAAATGTGTTAAGGTAGTCTCAACAGGGAGCTAGTCAGAACAAGAATGATCAGCCTTGTTTTCTAGTAATAGAATTATCTAATATTCCATTTTTTTTCTCCTAGTTGTGTTCATGAGCTTGCAGCAATGAAATGCATTTTATTTTCCAGCAATATTAAAAACTTGCTGACTTGCCTAATCTCATTAAATATTACAGTGCTATCCTTAACAGTATTAATAATACACTTACAATGTATTTATTTCTGTATCAAGGGACAGTGATACGGTGTGTCAGAATTTACAATATGAATGTGAAACTTCTTCCACATATATTTAAAAAGAGTGGTAAATGGGACACACATATAAGAAAAGGGCAGGAAATAGAGTATTGCTATTGATATAAATTTTATTTATTGTAATAAACCAAGCAAGTTGGGTGTGACTGTGCTGTATGTACGTGGGCTACTTTTTTCAGCCATTGCTTTCCATCTCAGGATGCAGTTCTTGCTCTCATGGCTTTGCAGAGGTGTGTAAAAGGGCAGGGTCACTGCAAAGGTGACCAAACCTCCCTGTTTTTATCAGGAGAGCACATCCTTTGCAGCAGGTGTAGGGGAGAACAGGGAAATATCTTCTAAAGACCTACAAAAACTGCAACTTTTGGTGCAGCTGCTGTGCTGAGACAGGTATTTGGAGGTCATAGGAGGTGTTTGCAGGAAGTCATACATGAGTTTGTGATCTGCAGCACTGCTGAGAATCCAGGTGACACTGTGCCACTTGCTTGACACTTGTGGAATTTTTGGCTTTTAACACCTAAATTATACCTTGCCTTTTTTGTTTGGCAAATGGCAAATGCTGTTTTTCCTGTCTTTGCTGCCATTTTCTGGGATGTGGGGGTGTGTCTACAGTGATGAGCCATGTCCATGTAGTTGCATTCATAAAGGAGCTGCACTTCAGCACTATTTGGGCACTTGAAATTTGGAATCCTTTGTACTTCTCTTAGCAGCCCTTCCCTGTAACATTTCAGAGTGTGTTCTGGGAGAAGATCTATCCAATCCCATGTGCAGAAATGTTCCAGACACATCAGCTTGGTTAAACTAGAACACTTCTGGCATGGCATCCTCCATGTGGCATCTCACAGATTCTCCTCTAGACAGAAGGGAGGCACAGAGCCAACTGTGACAGTTGCTGATGACCTTATGACTCATATTTTGAGAAAGGCAAATGAATGAAACTGAAAGAACAGCAGTATCCTGTTGTCTTGACCAGGTGATGAATGCCTCTGGTGAGACAGTACAGGCTGCATGCAGAAATGCTGGTTCATGACAGCTGCTGCAGTGTCAGTGTGTGTACTGACTGTCCGAAATAAGATGGAAACACTGAATGGTGGAGCTGCACAGACCAGCAGAATGACAATCAAATGTGAAGAATATGACTGATGTATAAGCTAAGATATACAGGTCAGTGAGAATAATGAGGCCTGTACAGATGTAGGTAGATATCTCTTCCTGAAACTTGACTATAGTAGATATGCACACTCCCTCTCTTTCCTCTGCTTTTTTGCTCTACTTCAATGTCTCTGGTATTCATTATTCTATAGAAAACTGTAGAATAACATACTTTTGCTGCATTCAAAAATATTGCAGAAATGAAAGCTGGACCTAGACTAACAGAGCTGGCTATTTTATGAACTCCAGCACTGTCACTTGGCAGGATTTGACATGGCATGTAAAGAAGCCAGCTCAGTCTAGCCAAGGGCCTCGTGGCAACTGCATCTCCCTAGCTCTGATTATTAGTTCCTCCTCTAAGTTTTGGAAAATAGCAACAGATGGATTACTTGTTTAGAACAAACAAGGCAGTCAGAGGGAGAGCAGAGCCAACTGTGCTGATATCCCTGTCTTTCCCTAATGATCCATTAGTCCAGCTACTGATGTATCTCCATGTTGTCAAGCAGGAATGACAAAAACACGGTCCAGCATGAATGGTGAAATTTTCCTACCCTATGTTCTGGGAAACATTTGCCAGGATTTCCCCCAACAATTTTTCTTTAAACAAAATATAATTAAGAAAATAAGACTGTGGAGTGCAAAATGAGAATTTTCTGCATATCCTCTTAGAAGGAAAAAAGAAAATTCAAAATGTGATAGCAAAATTAGATTTGAAGTAATTTCTCACAGGTGTCAGAAAGGATTAGATGGATGATTTCCTTTTCCAAAAACATCATGTACATTTATGTACTTTCAAATATTCCATACACTATCAGTATATTTCCTTCTCTCTATAAATCTGAAAATCTGGGATGTAGCTGATTGTTAGTTCAACTTCCATTTTAAGACAGTATGATTCGGGTCAATTAGAAAATTTTGGCAGTAGATTTGTCATTTAAAAAGGTTGTTTTTGTTAAACTCTGACAGTGTAAGCATTCCCATTTCAGTGAATTCTTGTGTAGAAAAAAAGACGAGCAAAATACAGCAGTTTATTTCCCTTACATTTGTACATTTACAGAAAAGGAGACTTTGCTTTAAAAGAGCTCTTTTCTATTTTGAGAAGTTGTGTTTACTCAAAACCCTGAAATACTTTAAATTAGGTAATACCATGTTAATTAGTTAAAAATAAAATCCTAGTCCATTAGAAAAAAAATTTCATTTGGAATATTGCTTCTCAAGGGTGTTTAATTTTTCACTTTATTCTCTGAACAGTAAAAAGCTTTTAGATTAATTTAATTGTCTGCATAACAAAAAAATTCCTTTTTTCAATCAATGTGAGTCTATTTCTTTTTGAAAAATTTACTCAAACTTGTGATTTTTCTTGGGACACATTGCCAGAAAATGATGGATGCATTAATTTTCCTGGCTCAGTATTCAAACTGGGGGATCTTTTTTGTGCTTTTGGAGTTATATGTAGAAAAACATAATTATTAGAAGTTTGCAATTTTACCATTTCTGTTTTCCTGTGAGTACTTTGTTTTATTACAGAAGAACATAGGTGTGGTGAAAGACAGAAATTAAATCCAAATGCTGTCTTGAAGTTTAAGAAAGTTCCATCCTTTTCCCCTTCTCATCCTCATGCTTTAGTTTTCCCAGCTCTGATCCAGATGGTTCTCTTCAGATTCAAGCATGAGCTCAAGTTCCAAGTTAACCAGGCAAATTAGCTATAATGAGTGGGAAAAAAAATTAATAATTGAGTTTATATGGAAAAAAAGGATACAGTATCAGGAACAAAAAAAGCAATAAGAATTTATATTACATCATAGGGGAAATACCTACAGGAGCATGAAAACATATTAACTGAGTTGCTATAAACACAATTAAGTTTTATGTCGATGGAAATATTTTTATTTATGGAAATAAACAAATAAAAGTCCTTCAGATGTAGCATGGTTATTTTCCCAAGCAACTGAATTTTTAATGCATTTTTTCAGCTGCAGCTGGTATTAAAATTTTATAAAGTTCTATGACAATGAGCAAATTTAAGCTTTTATATAGCTTTCATTTCTTGCATGCATTGAAATTAGTGAAAGTCTAAGAGCAATACATTCATCAATTATGACTGCAAAAAAAGATGTAAGTTGCACTGAAGGTTGGTGTTTACCTCCCATCTTTTTATGCCATAATTTAGTATGATTTTGAATGAGAAGATAATGCATTTTCCTTTGGAAATGACTGAGGGAAGAATTACTGCTTTATTGTTCCACTTCCCAGTGTTAGTGAGAAATCAGGTGTTTCAGCTGTAGTGAAAAGCAGGGAAATGGACAACAAAATGGAAGCAGGATGTCAGATGTGTAAAAATGGCCATACTGCTGTGAATAGTTTAATAAACTGATACAGAAAAAGAGCATGAATATAGAAATCCTCCTGAAACCATGTGTGGATTTATTCAGGAGAGTTACCAACACAAACACAAATGACAGGCTCAGACCCACCCTGAGCAAAAACCCCTCCTATTACAGTGATGTCCCAGCAGCTTGGCTCCAGTACAAAGCAGCAGCACTAGGTGTAGGCTGGCTCCTGTACAGCCACACCTTTTCATCCACTCATCTGTGCTCTGAAAAAGAAGTGCAAAAGTAGATGAAGCAATGAACACGAGCAGAATCATTGTGGTGTTTGTGACTGCAGCTGCTTAAGGAAACTCTTGAACACGGAGTTGCAAGGGAGCAAGAGGAAGAGACAGACTTCAGGGAGGCCTTGGGAATCACCACCTCCGAGATGGCAGGACTGATTTTAAGCAGCTGATCTGAGTCATGCCACACAGAGCCTCCTACACTTATTCTTACTATCAGAAGTGTTTCCTAGCACTTCTGATGGTAAGAATGGGGTGTAGAAGTCTGAATAAAGCCCTTGGAAACCCCTGGTTCTGTCTCATGCAAAGGCATCTGTATTTGCAAAGCAGTGTGCCTAAATTAAGCTCCACTGCCCTGAACTGCCTCATTTGTGAAGCAGTGAGCTGTTAACAAATGATGCCATCCCTCCTCAGCCTGTCTGGAGCATTGGAATATTTCACAGCTTTGCTCTCAAGAAGTAGATGGTGAGAGCACTTCCTCCACTACTTCAGGTAAACACACTCATTTCCTCTGAGTCATTCTGACCTGCACAGCTTAAGGGGGCACATCATTACCCCTGTTCAAACAGAGCCCAGGAGATACATTAGCAAGGGCAGGAATAGTTTAACCCAGCTTGGCGGGGTCTGGATGAGGACGTGTGGCCATGCTACGGAATCAGAAGCAATAAGAAAAATGAGACCCTGAGCTAATGGGTTAATGTAGTTAAGGCAGTTTGGCTGTTCTGACAGAAAGCATCCTTACTTATTCAGCTCATTTGATCTTCATATTTCTTGTTCTGGAGAATTTAATACACTAGATTCAACAGAGATGATGTTAAGTAATCTTTTCATAAAATCACAGTTTTGTGAATGATATTGAGTATAATGAGAGGTCATATTTTAACCTTTCCCTTACAATAAAACAAGACATTAGCATTTTTATGTGCAGGTCTATGTATATTATGGATTTTGTATAATGATTGTCAAGGGTGAGTTTTTCACAGCCATTTAGGAGGCAATTATTTTGATGAATGAGTAGCTCTTGCCCTTGATAGCTACTAAAGTGTGTCAGGTTTCTTTTAGATGTTACAGACTGTAAGAAACAGAATCAATGATGTTTGGGTGATGAACAGGGATTTTTTTCTTCTTTTAGTATACTAGGTGCAGTCACTAGATACTGGAGTTGATATCAGAATTATTTTTCTCTGACATTCTTTCTAACCTTTGCTTTCCACTTAATTATACTATTAGTAATTTTAGGTACATTACTATCTCTGGGTGGTCCAAAAATTCATGACTACTGGTGTGAAGATTCATGCCAAAAGTACCTCTGCAGCAATTTTTAGAAATGTTTTAATTTCTCTAGTGTTAGTTTTTTCAAGTAAATATGAATGACTTTAAAAGTCTCAGAGCAGAAACAATACCAGATAAAAAGCTTATTTTAGATTACTTTAAAAAAAATAACTCATCAAATCACATAACAGCAATGGTGTTTCATATGTTTAACATAATTGCATAAATCAAATTAGCATCAAGTATCTTTTTCTAAAGTTGTCAAAATATTTTCAGACAATCATTTCAGTAAGTGCTGTTTAATGTTAGATATTTACATGCTACAAAAAAAAAAGAAATATGCTTTCAGAATTTCCATATCCAGTTTTAAGTCCTGAGTATTTGCAAATACCCATTACCATTTATTCTGTGAATGATTTTCACAGTACATTGAGAAAGATATTTTCCCAACACTACCTAATTACTTTTTAAATACAAAAAAAATGACTCCTTTTTTTTCTAGCTCCTCTAAAATAAGGGGGTGATTTTCAGTGTAATGACAGACCTCTAGACTGGAAGTTTCTTGAAAGTGTAAATGTGTTGCATGATAAAAAAGACCATGCATGCAAAACCTTAGCACAAGTCATAACTAATGAATTTACCAAAGCATTTACCTGTTTTTGCTCTTCCTTTCACAGAGTGTTCAGGTATTTTGGATTCCCTATGCTTGTGCCATGAGACATAGCAAAATTACCTTCTGTATCTCATTAACAGTTTTCATTACGCTTGTTGAATTACCTTGCAACTTCTGAAATATTAATGAGGATTTGGAGAAATCACCTAGTACAATAATTAGATGGAAATTGGAGGCCTTATCAATTAATACTTCTGCTAGAAACAGTTTGGGGCTTTTAATTTGGAATAGTCTAAGTCTCTTATACGCAGTCTTTCAATGATAGGGCCATTGACTTGTAGAGAACAAAAAGAGGATTAGGAAAGTGCAGTTGTGCACACAAATCAATAAACATGGTGTTGATGTAGTCTGCAAAATGAAATTTTGTCTTTGAAGGTTGAATGTAGTATTCTTCTAAATCTTCCAAATTTTAAGATGTTACAAGTAGGCGCAATTTAAGAGACTTTCTTCAAAATGTTTTTCCTTCCTTTAAAATGTCACTAAGGTGATACAGCATATTTTCTAGCTAAGGCACTCTATAACTGATCATTTGTTGAATGAGATTACACTTTTGATACAAAGTTTGCATATATCAAATGGAATTATTTATCAAAAAGTCAAACTTTGAGAATTTTTTGTTATGCCCCTCTTTTTCAATCTAGTAAAGTATTGATTGTAATCACATTCAAATGCTATGTTCAGCTTGAAATATGGCAGTGACCTGGAGAATCTCTCTACCTGGAAAAAATAATAAAGACAAGGGAGATAAATCTTGTCTTTATACTATGCCTTGTTCTTAACTGAATCCAGATATTTTCTCAGCTTTGGATCTCAGAGACATTCTCTTCTCCTCTATAAGCAGACTTATCAATTCTTGTGCAGTCTCTGTGAAATACATGAGACCTCCTACTCTCTTCCATTACTTCTCATGTGGTTTCTCTGCTGGCCCAGAGTTTCTCTGTGCAGAGGTCCCAGTGCCAAGTACAGCTGGCTGGCAGCTGGCTCCTTGCACCCTGTCCCTGGAGAGCCCCTGCAGAAGCCTCCTGCAGCTGCCAGAGCAGCCTGTCTACCCTGTGGTAATCACAGGAATAATACCAGGATAGATACTTCAATCAGACTGCAAAAGGTGTGCTGCTACAGCTGTATAATTGCATATGAAAATCTGTGAAATAATTTTTCCCGAGTGCAAACTTTTCGGACATAAATTTCTCTTTTCTGCATGCTTATAGGGATATAAGGACCCTATTTCTGCTGCATGGCTTTAGATGCTGCTATGACACAAATAAAATAATACCTGTCAGCAATGAAAGACTTGATGAATATCTGTCCATTGTACATGTTGTAGGAACATTTACTGTTTTCTTTCTATATGGAATTGCTCACTAGATGTCCTCACAGGATCAGAACTCATGGAGTATTTTTTATAATAAAGCTTGGAAATTGCTATATTTGTCCAATCCTTAATGATTATGATCTGTAAAGGGAAAGTAACCATGTATATCTCTCCCTGAATCAACTGGAAAATTAAGACATATAGATGGAAATGGCCAACGTTATACCATTATTTTACATTTCAGTTTTAAGGCTGTGGCAGTTTTTGCTGGCTTTGTACAGAATCCATACAGGATACTGAGCAAATATAAATGCTGGCTTAATATATAAGTAAAAGTCAATGTAATAATTTTCTGATAGGAAAATGAATAGTGGGGAAATTAACAGTGCATAAAAAAGAAGTTAACCAAGAACTTGAAAGGCTTACCATTGTATGAACAGACTCAGATAATCATGTAGAATATAAGAATGATGATAGTCTCAAATTAAACTTGTTAGTTTTCTAGGAAAAAGTGTTATGATACTCAAAGTTAAGTGCAACAGATTCATATTGGGTAATATATATTTAATTGTATTTAATAATATATATAATATGTAATATATATTTAATTTCTATTGAAGAAAAATTATTCATGTCTTATTATTATTGGTTATTTGCCATCAATGTAACTAAAACTACTCCCACTATAAGACAGTCTGTCTTTTTATTAATTTTATAGCAATAGTTATGCTTCTTGTGAGGCCAAAATCTGTCTTTTCTAAGCTAGTTTTTTAACATAGATTTTTTCAATTGTAACACCAAAACAGACCATGGCATTGAATAATTTATCCTCCTCTGTAACATGGGCCATAAATGTTTGATAAGATAAATGTAAGTAGTTGCAGATTGTTACAACTGCACTTTTGGAGCTGATGCTTTTGGAGAACATGGAATGTACCTCAGGTAGATTTTTGTCTCCAGCATGTTGCAGTCAGCTAAAGAATAATTTGATCCTCTGTGCAGACTTGTGCAAAGATCCTTTTTCTCTTCACAGGACCTAAGAAAGGGGTTGTTAGGGAGTTGCTAGTCTGTCTCATTATTATACAAATTAACATGGTTTTTCTGTTTTATGAGCATTTCTAAAACAGGGCCCTTAATGGTGTTCTGAATGACCACTTTGTATTTGGGACCATCTATCCATAATACAGCAAGGAGTAATGCAGTAGAATTGCCTTTACCTAATTATTATCCTAATTTTCCTAATTATTTAAACTGATCAAATGTTTTTTCTACTAACTTCTAGTTATTCCCTACAAGTGTCATTAGCAAAACATAAAACACTAACATCTTTTAGTGGAACAGACATTGGACATATTAGAGTAACAAATCAATTTTTCCTTCAATAGATGTAACTGGCAAAACACAGCTTTGTCTGGGCAAAAAAAGGCAAAAATTGAGGAAAAACACAAATAAGCAAGTATCTTTAAAAGTCAGTGAAAGAATCCAACTCAGAGTACTGAAAAACTATTACTTTACTAGGAGATAAGCTGTCTTGTAAACGGAGAATGTGAGCTACTTTGAGGCAATTGCTTTTTAGGTATGCTAATTTTTCTTTTCCTGAAAGAGTTAACTCACAGATATACCTAACAAAAAAACACCTGCCGAGTTAAAAGCAGTTATGTAAGTCTTGTACAGAAATAGAAATGGCAAATGGGGGCAGATACCTTTTGGAAAATACACTCACTGAAAAACATCAATGAAATAGCAGCATCTGGAAGGAAGCTAATCTAAGTAAAACTAGAAATCATAATGTCTGATAATTTAATTGTGAACATGAGTAAAAGATAAAAGCAGTGCCATATCTGAGGTCTACATAGTGATACTCCCTACCTTAGTGCAACACCAGCACTACCACCTGTGTTGCTTGGCAATGAGGATGTTTATAGATACAGCTGAAGACTGTGGAGGAAAAGATCAATGGTCAAGCAGAGCTGATTTATACAGAAAATTATTTTCTGAAAGGCAATTGTACATAAGATGATTATGAAGGTCCCTAGGAAATATAGATTATATTAGAAAGTATTTTAGCTTAGGAAACCTAATCTAATCTACATAGGGTCAGATGGAGATGAGCTTTTGCAAAGTTCAGTCAAATTAGCCTCGTGCACTTATAATTTGCCTGGGGAAACTTATCTTTGAGAACCAGAGGAGACATCTATCTTCCCCAGCATTTGTGATTATCCCTCTGTGTGATGACATTCAGCCTGGTGCATATAAACATAAATTAATTGTCTAAATTGATGGAAAAAAAACATAAACAGTAAAATAACAAAACCAACAAAACAAACAAAAAGAAAAGTAAACCAACAGCATAAAACTCTCAAACAACTCAACATAAACCCAGTAAAACCCAACAGCAGCCCTCAAAAGAAATTTGGGCAAGCTATTAGTGAATAGTGTTATATTTATAGTGATATTGGCAATGTCCTTTTGCAGAAGAGATGCTCATAAGAGGTAATGGTATGAATTCATACCTTCTGAACGGCTTTAAATTTGACAGTGAGTAAGCACTTTGAGATTGAACCTCTAGAAATCAACATCAAGATCTCCCACTGGTGCACATTTGTGATGCTCTGTTCATGTCAATAGGAGTTTTAAAATATTTTAAGCTCCTGTTCAAAACCTGGTGCATTTATAAGAGGTACCTTTGTTATCTTCTGTTCTGTATTGTTCCCAAATGTTGCAGCCTGCAGGTGCAGCATCTCTCTTTTCTGCTACAGTGACAGCATGACCCAGTAACTGCCTTCTCCAAGACAAAGCTAATCAAGTAATGTAATTTTTGTAGATAGCAGTATTCATGGACAATTTCTTGAAGACCATAGAATCTTCTCCACAGGATTTTGTTTTCATGGTATTTCAGTTTCTAAAGTATGTTTTCATTAGCGTCTTCTGTGCAAGCTGGTAACATCAGCTCTGCTTAACCACTACTCTTCTTGGAAAACAGAAGGAGAGGCTGGACATGCAAGGATAGGTTAGTTCCCCAAGTGTGTTCACAGCTGCTGATGCTGCTAGAGGTTCATTCATTCTCCACTGTAATATGGGAGTCTCCAGATTTCCTCTAAATCATAGATGGCAGCACACTTATCACAGTATCACTCTAAAAATGAAAATTGCCAGAATAGAACACCTGTGTCATTTCCAATATTTGGCAGAAGGAGCCAAATACCCAGTTCCATGACTGAATATGAAATGTTAATTCTAAATCTTTCTTGTAGCAATCTCCCTTGTTATCTAGTCAACATTTGAAATTGATCTGATAGCTAACTGAATTACAATTTATAATATCTGAATTTTCCTTATCAACACGGTGTGCCTGAGTATGTAGTACCTTATGCACCTGAGGATGCAGGCATGTAGGATGCTATGAAATTTTTGGTCAAGCCCCAGGAAATGTGGGAGGAATTTCACTCTTGATCTAGTTAATAAAAAACTGTTATTCGTTATAACACATATTTTGGCATTTGTATTCTCCTGAAATCTTACTAAATTAACTTTGTGGGAAAAGAATTCTGCAGATAGAGGACTGCTAGAGATTTTAGTGAGCTGAAGCAGCTGTAGCGACCACACCTATGACAGGATAATGAAAAAACTGTTCAGGCTGGACTTACCCTCTTCTATGTGGATAAGCAGTTTATTCCAGCCCCCCATTCCTCTGCAGCCTCTTCATCTCAACTTTGGAGCATACTGGGGCTATTCCTTTATCTGCTTCTACTTAGCTCATGTTGCCTTAGGTAAAAACACTGATTCAGTCTGTTTTCATCAGACTGAGCCCATCACTGCCCCCACTTTCCATCTCTCACCTGTTTTGGCCAGAACTGCAGCAGCCTGAAATCTTAATGGGACACTGTCCAGCACTGTGTACACAGACAAGAAATCAGCATAGAGAAACAGATACAATAAATGTAATTATAGTATATAACATTGATATAGGAGAAACAGATGTATGAGTCTATTTATAGGATAGAAGTCTTACTTTTTACGTACAGTTTTTGTTTCCAAAAGCATAACCAGACATTAAAGAAATAAAAGGTATTCAGTTGTTGCATGACATTATTTTTCATCTTCTGTCCAGTTGCCCTGCTGAAAAGTCCTTTTCATTTTGTGACCTGCACTGTAGCCTTCAAGGTTGTTTAAAATTCTGACAATATTTGTATTTTGACAACAGGTGTCAGCAGTAAGTTGAAATGACAGAAGAAAACCTGAACTAGGTCAATAGTTTAGAACTGGCATGAAGAATTAATCTGAGGTTTATTTACAAAACTGTTACTATGCTTATATTTCTCTTTGATGAGGCTGTGAAGGTCCCCCATCTCACCAGCTGTGAAGCTCGTACAGTCTTTGATGATTATGATTGGATACAGTTAAGGCACCTCCTGAACAGCCTAGGCAAGATCACAAAGTGCACCATAGACAATGGTAATGTGAATAAAGGAGATTTTTATGTCTTTTTCCATTGGACATGCACTTGTGTGTGAGAATTGGAGTGTGGAGGGAGGGAGGGAATCACTATCCCTACTGACCACCTTTAAAAAAATTATTAATTCCAAATAAGGCTAGATGGAAATTGTTAATCTAAAAAATATACACTCTCTTGGTGTACTTTTTCCGGTTTGAAATATACTTTGCAGAAGATACAGTGTTGCAAATAATTTAAATTACCACTCTAATGGCCACATTAATGCTGTATAAAATGGAATGATCTTTCCTCAGGGCCTCAGTGTGAAGCTCGACCATAATGCTGATGTTTGGGGACAGTATTTCATTTGAGGTTTTCATAATATTTTTGTTCATTGTTATCATCATTAATCTACCAGATTCTCAGCTGACACAACAGCTCTTTTACTACACATTGTTCAGGGAGAAGGTTGAGACAGTTTGACACTTGAAAAAAAGTTCATTTTCAAGTGGAGGTGCTTAAATATTAGATTTTAAATGTGTCGCTCTAAGCTATGCAGAAGTATTAACTGGTTATTAACTGGTGAAACCATGAAATTTCGTGCACAAAGATGGGCATCTCAATTTGAAAATGTTGATCAATTTGAGTTGTCCAAAGCTATTCAAGATGTCTGTAGTCAAGATGAAAAGTGAGCTTGGCTATCTCACCTTCCATTCTTGCAGCTTATTTAGTTCAGCTGCCCCTTCCTGCACTGACACTTTCTAAGCAGTTATTTCCAGCTGATTTCAGATTCACATCGTTGGCCCATCCTGTATTTTGCTAATTAGCCACTATTTTTTTGTCTGTAATGGTCTTTCACAGACTGTCTGAATGAGTCTGTCACATCACTGCAGTCCTGATCCATGGGATGCCTTTTGGGCCACTGGCTGGGAACGGGCTTTGCTGCTCTGCACATCACAGGTAAAGAAGAACTGGGGACCTGCAGAAAACAAAAAGGTTGCTGTTCTAGTGTTTCAAAAGACTTGGTATTTTCTTATTCTCCAGAATATGAAGTAAATTCAGATTCTGTGGATTAAATTCACAGGCAGTTTATCACATTTCTGAATTGTTAATAAAGATAGTAATTTGAGGTTAATGCTGAATCATCCAGCTTCATCTGAGTGGGTAAAGCAGATCAGGCTTTCAAATGGGAAATGTCTGGAATAAGGTATTATAGTACTGTGAAGGTCACTGAGGCCACCTAAATACTTGTAAATAAGGATTCATTTATCTGTGATATTGTAGAGGGTTTTAGAGAATCACTTTGATACTAGTACTTCTTGTTTTGTTTCATGGATAATTTTGCAAAATGTCACTAATGTTACATTTTTTGATTTCTGAGAAGGTTATTTTTAGAAAGGTGACTAGAGTTGTGGGAATAATAACTATTTTGGCATAACAGCCATAATTAAAAAAAAACACAAAATACACTTGGCTTGGTCTGAGACAAATTTCATTTCAGAACAATCCAAGCAAACTCTTCTGTTACTCTTTTCTTCATTTGGAGCATAACATTAACACTTCAAGACATACATCTTTAGAAAACATCAGGTTTTAAGTGCATTAGCAAAACACTGCATTTTAAAATAATTTAACATCTCTTGTTTTACCCTGTCAATCCAGAATAGGAATCCTTTCTTCCCCTTTTGATGTGCTGCTTACACTAAGGAAAAAAAAGCTAAAAACATAGAAATAACACCAAACTTTTTCCCCACTGGAAGGGGTAATAAATTAAACAGTGACCTAGCGGTCAGAAGCACTTCTGGCAGGTCTTTCATGTACTGAAAAATCAGGTCAGCTTCAGTGATTTCTGTCACTTTACTGTGACACCTGGAAAAAAGTACAAGTGTACAATGGTACTGAAAAGCTGTAGATGTCACACACCCACACCATTTATCCTGTGACCTTCCTCTCATCACCACCCCTTCCCTTCCCTTCCCTTCCCTTCCCTTCCCTTCCCTTCCCTTCCCTTCCCTTCCGTGTGCTGCTGACTTTGAAAGTGAATTGCTGAATGATTTCAGGAATAAGTGTTTCGATATGGGGTGTACATGGGGGACTGGTGGGGAAAGGCAGGCTTGAACTGCTCTGAGCGTGCAGGGAAGATCCAGGATGGCAATAGCTGCTTCTTGCACTAATTCTACATTTTATGAAATCAAGGGCAATCTATTTGCTGACTTAGAGATGGAATTGACACATATTTTGATGGAGTCATGTTTTCTGTCAGTAGGGTTTTTGACAGGCTCAGTGTATGTTTGTTTGGAGATCAAATACTGAGGACACAGCTTTAAAAATGTAAACAAACAGGAAGCAGATGAGGAGAGGAAAACAGTCTGTTACTTGGGAAGATCTGGCATGAAACAAGGACAGGACTTAATTTCTGCTATTTACTGATTTTCTGTGAGTTGTAAATAATCCATGTAAATTTTATTTCTAAACAAAAGACAAATAATTTTTAATGGGTAGCTGTTGATTGAATCCTCAAGTTGTTCCAGGCAGGACCCAAAGACATTAGAGTCTGTAGCTGGCAAAATGATAAACAATGATTGTCTGAAATTCTATTTAGAAATTAGCCTTGTGCTGTACTTTATCTAGCTGTACTTATTGACTGTCTGGGCAATGTACTTCACATCTTCTGTAACCCAATGAATCACAGTATGTTATTAAAAAATCAGTGCTGCCTCTACCATCTCTCGTCTCCTAATTGTATGATGCTGCTGAGAGGCTTAAGCAGATGCTGTGTTGCTGCTACACTGCATCCATCGTTTTTGGTGTACTTTTGTATAGAAGATAAGGAAATAGAGATGTGATCCCTGTGTGTTTCACACAGAGCTCAGGCAGGGGAGATGAAGAGAGGAACATGATGATGAAGGCGCTGTTCTGTTTCAGTATAGACTTTTCTCTTGGTATTAAGATGAAAAAGAGGAAAATTTCTCAGCAGATAAGGCATGTGAAGTGCACAAAAGAAAATTCCAGGCACAGGGATGAGCTAAATTTAAGAAAAACATTGGGAAATGTATATTTACACATATATATGGAAAAAAAGTGTGTATATATATATATATATATATATATATATATATATACACACACATATAAAATAAATATCTCAATCAACTAGATGTGTATGTGTGTATGCAAAAAGTATTTGCAATGAGGAATAATGATAAAGGGGGTCAGCTCGCATCATACTTAAAAAAATATCTAATTATGTCAAACATTTTTCCAGTTTTGAAAATTTTCCAGAGGGAGGAAACTGTGTAGGTCAGGACGTTAGGATTAGATACTGACACACAAATCTTTTAATCTGTGGGATCAGGGAATTCATCTGTGAGCACAAAAGAGCAAAGTATTTTCACACAAGTAATTCTAACCCTCTCAGGAGAGCTTTAATCCTGTGACTAAGTCCTAGCGAAGTCTGTGAGATCTGTCTGATAATGATTATAAAGTTTCTGATTATATTATAAGCAGAATAAATGGAATGAAATTCAGCATTGAGCTGTGGAGAGAAGGTTTCCTAGTTTAAATATGTTCAAAGAAGTACGAGAAACATTAGTGAATATTGCTCTTTAAATCCACAATTAACAAAACCGAAGGTATTCAATAATATTTCTTGAAGATTTAATACATGCTGTGAAAAAATTTCCAATTTTTGTTCTGGTTTTGCATTAATAATAATAAAATTGGCCAGTGATAAATTGTAAAATGATGAACACTTCAGCATTGACATAGCCACATGAAGAGGGGAATCACTGAACTGAAAATAGAAAGATACTATGTGCATACATGAGTATTCTGTTCAGTAGTACAAATGGAGAGGTTCAGGAAGTGAATAGTTCAGTCTGAAGAATTACACCAACAAGTGCACCTGTTGCTGAAAATTGATCCTTTTGCCATAACTCTCTAAGTAAGATTTCAGGAGAGGGATAAAGTAACGTACGTGTGGATTCCAAATCTAACTGAAAGTTCCTCTATATTAAAAATTCCTGACTGGATCAGTATGAACATATTTGAGTATATCTCGAAGCACCTTTACAAGCTCTGAGAACAGACATGTCTTGATATCTAGGAGAAAAAAATTGCTGGAATGAGAATTTTGTCTTGAGGTACTCAGTGGGAATTCTTATGCTTTTAAATTTACCTTCTTGTGTACTTCATTTTAAAATAGAAAAATTGAAAGTGACCCATCAGTCAATTAAAAAAAAGTCTATGCAAGAATTTAATTAATACCTCTCATCCAGAATTATTTTGCATGTGTCCAACTTTACAAGGTCAATCTAAGTAACAGTTGTGTTTTAAATGCTCTTGTATATTTAATTATATAATTATTTTTTCTGTGAAATCTTTTAAAACTGTTCTTTGAAGCAAGGCAGTTCCATAGAGATACATGATGTATCTCCATGATGAACACATGCACATATTGTTTCTATGACATTATCCCTGCCACCTCCTTGGTTAATGTCAAGCAGACAGGGTAAGAAAATCCTTTTGCACTGAATATTCCACTCCCAAAAATTAGCCTTTCACTTCATTGTGATGATGATGGCTCACTGATCCTTTGTGGGGCTACTCCAGACCAGACTCTGTCTATTGTGATATACAGGTAAAGCACACAAAGTGAATCAGAACCCCTTTTACTGCCTTTTGTTGATTTTCACTGTGTTTAGAATGAAACACAGAAAAGAGTCACCCAAATGTTATCCTGTACATTGATGCCTTTTGATGCATTCAGATGTTACAATTTTCCTTTTCTGAATGAGGTTTAAAACAGAAATTAACTTTAGAAAGAGAAATATATGGCCAGCATATTTCTGCCACTAAAAATTGCACTATCATATTGCTGTATTATCTGCAATAAAACACAAAATATATAATATTCTGCACATTACAATGATTATTATACTAATGCCAACTACCTTATTATCCTATAATTTTCCTTAAATAATTTGATTTTACAGTTGGTTGGTTTGCCTCAGCAAATTAAGTAATCTAATAAGAATGAAAATAGGTAATAAATTCTTCTTCACACATGAATTAAAAAATTAATTGATGTTCCAAAGTAAATTGGAACTAGAGTGCTTTTTTTAAACCTGTCATCTGAGTTTGGTGAATTTGGGAAAGACACATAAAAGCATATTAAAGCACATTAAAATGTAGGTGACAATGCCAGAGGCTGTCTTCTGGACTTCTATGTAGATTGTGCTTATGTAGAAGATCTTTCTTTTAAATACATGGGAATTTCAAAAATAGGGAAAAGACAAAGAAAAGGAGATCAAGGGGATACGATATCTTGAAAGTCTCCTGAAAGCCACGTTGTTCCAGAGGATTTTCTTAGCTCTCCACACATGCATTTTTGTATGAGAGAAATATTGTGACAAAAGATAGGTTGATATGTCTTCAGGGTGGTAGATACTTTTTTCCTGATTTTTAATAATCAGTTTGCTTTTAAATAAGGTTCAGAGCCGTCAGGACAACCTGCCATAAACATGTGGTCACATCTTGCACTTTCAGTGTCGTCCATCAGAGGAAGTGTAGTATGTCATACTTCTCACTTTCTAAAACAATCATTTAATCAAGACCACAATAATCCATCACCTCTACATAGGCAAGGATCATAATCCAATTCAGAGCATTAATAATGAGATAAGTAATTTTTATGTTCACTTACTTGATTTATGGGATGAAGGTGAAATAGTGAAAAGCTGAATAGGATTTCAGACTATAGGGCAGGAACAGAGCTGATGTGAATGTGTCTAGTCTATCCATCAGCACTCAATATGCCCCTCACAAGCGCACCATGTTAATTAAATGGGGGTTTTGTTTTGTTGGGTTTTGACTTGGATATTTTTAGGCTTATTTTTTAGGCATTTTTTTTTCTTATTTTCTTTTATTTTGAGGAGGGGAAAGCAGAAGACAGAAATGCAATAAAAGTTCTTTGACACTGCAGCCTTAAGTGGCATTTCTTGCCAACAGTTTCAGGGAGTGCATGCCAGGCAGAAGCAGGGTCTTGCAGAACAGCTTCCTCTGGTGTTGGCAGGCAGGAAGTTTACATTTCTTTTCTGGACACATTTTGATTATAGTTGCAACTGAAATTAATAATACAGTCCTAAGAAAAGTTGGTTAGGGACTGAAGCCCCAGAAGAGAACAATGTGCCCAAGAAAATCTGAGCCTTGCAGTGGAGGAAAACCAAGCCGAGTTAGGGCAGTGGTCACAACCTGAAGGAAGGGATACATCTCTTGTGTGTTTCTCTTTTTAGTTTTGGGCAACAAGAAAATGGTTATGATTCCAACTCTCTGTGTTCATGAATCAAGTTAATTTTAAATTGGAGCATTCCTCAAATATAGCTGGAATTACAGGACTTGTCCAAGACAGGGACAAAAGGGATCTTTAGTTATAGAAATGTAGCAACTTATACATCTCCTCTGATAGATTCAATAGCCTAGCATCTAATTTTCAGTGTGAACTCTGATTTATCCAGTAGGTTTCAAAGATGCCAAGGTCCTTTATGTGTATCTACTCTTTGCCAAAAGATGGTTTATTTGAATTCTTGGATGTGTATTTTAAAATATAATCTATATACTTGAATTTTTGTTATCATTTAGCAATTTTTCATCAAGTACAAAAGTTGTTTTAATACATTAGCAAGCAATAAGAGGTGCTATGAACATTTTTGGGATTCCTTTTTTTCTGTGAAACTGTCTTCTGTGTCATATTATTTGGCTTGCTTTTCTATCTCTTTAGGAAAAAACCCACAACTATATAAAATTCTGTAACATAATTATAATTATAATTATAATTGTAATTTTATTGCTCGCATTGTTGCAAAAAATAACATTTATAAATCTTATTTTTAGATATGAAAGTAATAAAACATGCTCTGCTATTAAAGGAATAGTTAAGACTGGGTATATCATCATCAACTTAAAATTTCTACCAGTTGAGAGGTTTTGGAATGCGACAGCTGAAACTCAGTTTCCTGCAGAGAAGGATTTATGAAATGCTACAGGGGGCAGGGAAGGATGCATCACAATATGGCCTTTCCCACAGAGAGGGATCTTACAGAATCTAACTTAAAATTGCCTTGCCAGTATATGCATCTGAAATGAAACACACCTCATTTACCTGCAGCAAGTGCCTGGAGTCTTTGGTTTACCTCAGAGAAGCCACAAGAAAAACTGGAAAGAATTCTGTATTCTTCATAGATGACTGGCTACTTTGGAATGTACTAAATTAATCTAAGACTTTCCAGTGGAAATTCTGACCTCTGCTCTATTTTTGAGTCAGTCTTTTTCTGAAAGACCTTGTAGATAAACTATTCCTCTGCGCCTATTTACCCAAATAGTACATATTATGTAACCACTGCTTTAGCTTTTCCTGAGAAAACAGGTTTTTTTCCTCATAGGGAGAGTAGAACTTTAAAACCATTAAAATGGCAAGATATTACTTGACTTTTACCCAATTTCTTTTACATGTAATTTTTTTTAAGAAAAATTGATGTAAAAAAAAGCTTGTAGGTACGATGATATACCAACTCTTTCCAGGTACATATGGAGTTTGCTCCTATGATTGCCAGGCATATGATTGATTGCTGTGTTAAGACCTTCAAAGTTTTCCTGGTATTATGTTCATGTTAGGAGACTCTTTACTGTGGTTTCAGCTTGGCTTTTACCCTTGGACTTAGTTCTCTTATGTCTGCCCTCCCACTGCAGTGTGTTCATAGTGGAGGCTCAGCTGCAGGTGCCCTGGTGAAATGCTTCAAGATTTGAGTCTCGATGCCTTCCTTGTGTCCGGGTGCTGCTGTCAATTGAACATGGGTGACTGGCAGAGGGAAAGGGGCCACTCAATCTGCCCCTCTGCTCTAGATTGCCTCTGCTCCAACCCAGAGCAGAAGCGACCCAGCCAGCAGAACAAAGGGAAGGAGCCTTGAGGATTTCCGTCAGGGCAGGGATCTGTCATTCCAAGTAACAAATTGAACAGATGATGACCACTGCCCGCAGTGTTCATCCCATCATGTGGGACTTGCATTCGACATACTGGGCTGGAATGTGCTGTTTTCAGCCACCTGTAAGCAAGGCAAGGCAGTTACTCTTCAGATATGAGTTCAGTGCTTCATTGTGCAGCACCAAAAAATCACAGCTTTGAAGACAGAAAGTAACTTGGCTAATCAAGGTTACATTTTTTTTAGGGCAGAGACAGGGATATGTGGCTGTGGGAAACTTTAGGAAGGCATATTTGACTCACTTTCATAACATTATCACGGCAAACAAAACAAATTTTGCGTTACCATCTGGTGTCAACTACTTTACAAATTTGAGATTAAGTTAGAGAGGGAAAAAGAAGATGCTAGAAAATTCAAAGTGCTTCAAAGAAGGATTTCTTTTTGAAATATCAATGCTGACACACAGAAACAGATGGATGCCCCAAAAGAATATTATGATTTTCTTTCACCACTTTGCATAACGTGCCTGCAAGCATAAATAAATATCTATGAATTTATATATGCCTGCAGGTGTACAGAGATACTATGCCTGTTGGAGAGCAAGAAATCAACCTTTTATGTCATTGTAGCAGCACTGCCTAGAAATAGCCCAGAAGACTTTTATAGGAAAGGTGTTGAGGCACACTCATCAAGGTTTGTGGGTGGGGACAGTTCACAGCTGGTGGATTTTCTGGTTAAAGGCACTACTGGGGCCAAATAAATCAAAGGAAGAGAAAGACAGAAAATTAAAAAAAAAACAGGAAAGGGAAAATTCTACTCAGTGTCTCTCTGAGAACATCAGGGACAGGATCACAGGATCCCAGACAAGTATCCTCCTCTGAGGACCCTGAATTGCAGTAAACTGTGGTGATGATGATTCTGGTGAGTTTTTGACATCCCTCCCTGAATGCTATGTATCTTTATTATTAGGATCCACAGAATTCTTTCTGGGTTCTTCCCAATTAGAATGTTCTTTGTGTTAACTGAAGTGTGCTGGTGAGGTGTCAGTGTTGCACACTGATTAGTAGTTATGCTTCTGAGCACATAAAAATGGAATAATACATTTTGAGGATTTAGATGGCTCTTAAATGCTTCCTTTTGCACCGTGCTTTGTATTTCTCTTACATTTATATATATACACGTGCACATATTTTTTTTTAAGAGTCATTCTATTTTCATCTTGAACTAAAGTATCATCTCTAAATAACCAATGAGATGCATAGAACATCAAGAATGGATACTTGGTCAGGAGCTGCAGGGAGATACAATGATTAGAAAGTGTCCATTAAAAAAACCCAAATGAACAACCCTTCTAATTCCTTCATGATTGGCAAGTTTGCTTTAAAATCTGGATTCAAAAGTAAGTAAATTAAGAAGTCAGATAGAATACCAGAATATTAGTGACAGAAAGAGACTAGCCAGGTATTTCATAAGGAATATTTCTTTCATAAAATGCAGATATATAGAGAGGTGTCAAAAAGGCTTTAAGGCATGCCACTCTGCTTCTGCACAGTTCTCCTTGAAGAAACTTAATTTTACATGAGATGTTAAGACTCAAATCAGAGTTCTTTTTTGCTAATTTATAATGTTTCATCTGCCTGACCACCTGCGGGAAAACTTTACACTATTTTTGACATATCATTAGCACAGACCTCAGGTTCCTAGCTACTAACTGTGTCTATTTTATCTCTGCTGTCAAACTTGTTCACAGTGTGAGCAGGCTCTTCTGGATCTTCAAGGGTAACTGGGAAGTATTTTATTGCCCCTGCAGAGCTCAGTATTGGCTCTTGTGTTGCTCAGGGTTTATATGCTGGCTGCAATACACTAACAAGTCATCTAAATTTTGTGAAAAACACAAGCAAGTTCACTTCCCTGTACATGTTCTCCATTTTTCTATTAATACAATCTACTCCAAGGAAATTATAAAGAGGCAGAAAAGAAAACAGTGAAGCAACTCTTTCCAACTCTTTAGGTTTTCTCTTCTTTCTCTAGAACATATTTTCTTCACATATCAGAAGCCAAATTTCTCAGGAACAGGTGTAAACTTATTGCTCTGCATATATCCATGCTGAGAAGTATAAAAAGCAGAAGAGATGCAATAGCTATAAGTTGTATCCAACCAGAAGTTTTGTTCATAGAACTTTGCAGCTGTGAATGCTGCTTGTTAGATAAGAACTTCAAAAAAAGTGCTTCAATATTCACTTAGCTCTTTGATTTCCTTTCAGTTTTACTGGGCAGTGAAGTGGATTTGTTTCCAACAAAACTTCTAGTAGAAGCCAAGAACCTGCAGTCGTGCAGAGCTTAAGGGTTGTAAAAGGTTTTTCAGTATATTTGTTTCCTTCCTGTATGGAACTCTAGAGTCTGAGTGCCTGTGTTTCATTTTTCTTGGTGTACTTCCATAAATGTAACATAGGTTCATAGCAGAATACTTTCAAGACAAGTGGATGTGGAGGATGAGTATTTCTCAGCATTTGTGCTCTTATTTCTCAAATGGTGCATGATTGAGTGCATGGTGTTTAGTTTTACCAACTCTGTGGTAAATAAATCTCTCCTTCTCAGCTTTCATCTTCTAACTTTTTAAAAATATTTATTGAAAGTACTTAGGTGTATTATAGGCAAACATTCCTTTTTTTTTTTTTTTTTTTTTTTTTTGTAGTGGTTTTTCTCCTATCTTGTAAGCATATGGAAGGAAGACTAAAACAAAGGATCTCACCTCTTACACGTTATAGGACTGTCATATCACGAGTTTGAGAACCCTGGAGACTGGCTTCACTGTGGATTTTACAGAGTTGTTTGTACTTCATCAAGCATAATAACTCTTAGAAATTGGAGTTTTATTTCTGGCTTCCTCCTGTTAAAAAGACTCTACACTCTACTCAGGCTATATTATGAATCCTTTTCTGCAGCTGTTCTTAAGATTTATCTATATTGAAAAAAAATTTGACTATGTCTAGTGGGAATGCTTCATCTTATGTATTCCTAAAATTAATTTTTTTTTCACAACATTATCTGGTGGCTTATAGACATCAAAACACAAGTACCTTGGTTTCCATCATTCCAAATCAATAACCTCCAGAATTTCTTGCTGTTAAGTCCAGAACACATACTTCAAAACAAGAATAAAATACCCAGTTCTGTATCCTCCCATTAAAAATGCTTCTAACAACTATAAACAGTCCACACCAGGAAACAAGAAAGCAGCTTGTGCAGTACAAAAGTAGTGTCTCATTTTCTGTGTTAATATGGGTGTATCTGTTTGCAACAGCAATATGTGGCTTATTAGTGCATGTCAGAATTATTTGTAAGTAGGGGCAGTGCAGGCAAGCAGCTGGAAGATAGATGGATATTATGCATAGTCAATTAAACAGCTTCAGGGTTTAAATTGAAGTCCTTCTAGTATTCACAGCAACAGCACTGTTCTGTGACTGCCATGACCTCTTTTGATGTCACTTTCAGGGCTTAACCACAAGGTTTCAGGAAATTTTTGTAGCTTTAGAAAAGAAAGTTAGAATTTTGAACTCCCTAGATTACTCAGATATTTTCCAGACTCTGACTCAGAGTTGGTATTTGCTGTGGCTTTCCTTAATGCTAAAAGCAATCATCAGATACAATAAATGATTAATATATGTGGTATTTGTACAACAATGGTGGCTTGAAGTCTGGCTTTGCAATTTTAATGGTTCTTTGCAATTAATTCTCTGTTTAGAAGGATCATAAATAATACTTGGCATTGTAATACAGGAAGACTAAATCAGAATTGTTTGCTGAAATCTGCTTCACAGTGTCATATCTAGGTCTGCAGAACAGTTGGTAGTGACAGAAAAATGTCCTGCAAGGTTCCTATCAGTGACTTTGCAAGATGATGCATATGTCCCAGTCACTGTATCAATGAAGAGCTCTGTCCTTAAACTCACCCCTTTCCAGGGTCCCAGGAGAATACAGGGGGGCAGGAAGGGAGAAGAGGTGTTTGAGTTTTCTGAGATGCTTGTGGGGTTTGGCTGCCTGATATACACATTTCAGAACTTGTCTCCTCTTACCCTGAGCCACCCAAGTATTAAGCACACTTTCTGAATGAATGAAATTTGGGGCTGTATTTCTCTTGAAACTGTTATTGTAAACTACTGGCTTTTATTTTTGCTCATTTGTCTTTGAAAGGAGTTGGTAATTCCAAAGAATAAATTCCTATTTACACCTTCTTCCCCCACTCATATTCAGAGAACTATAAGCAAATACTTGACCAGACCTTCACAACTATGCAAAACATGACTTCTGGTGTATTTCCTGGTCTATGGTGGACAGCTTACAGTGACTTCATCTCTTTTGCCACCCAGCTGTGTGAGTAGATTCAGAGAATGGCACCAGTATGACACTACACCTCCAAGAGGTATGTGGAAAAACCATATGGCAACTGGCATTTAGTATTGTACAAAGTGTAGGAGAGATCTCTTAACTGTAGCCAGGTTCCTCCTCTAAAAAATAGCTTTGTTGATGATTAAATATTTGTCATTTACTGGTGTAGTTGCTGTACGGACGCAGAGGAGGTCCTGATTTTAAAACACACATAGTTACAAGGAAATACCTACAGCCCATCATAAATGACCACTGCAGACAGGATAGAGGAGTATTTATGGCTTATCAGACTGGATGTGTGCTCTGAATGGATCTGCTTTGTTTAGAGCTGGTACCATTCCTCGTCTTGCTTTGGAAGGAAGTCAGAGGCAGGATACTTAATACTTAGACCAGCCTAAATATGTCATTACTTCCATATCAGAACACCATAGATGTAAGAAGCTTTTTGCAAGGGATTTAGAATTTTGTGACTACTCCCTATCTAGGCATTTTCATGAAATTGCTTTCCCTTGCCTGTTGTGCTGAGGATGAACAGCAAACCTGGAAATGTGCTAAGGCTTTGCTGACATATGGAATTCGAGTTGCTGTGAGAGTGGAGATGTAAGGAGTCAGTCCTGGTCACAGAAGGGATCTGTGAGTAAGATTACTGTTGCCTGCCTAATTTCATTCTCATGGGAAGTCATGAATCTCTTGTGGTACAGTTACTTACTATACACTATATAACATATAAAAAGAATAGATTAAAGAGTTTGCTTCAGTCATGTGCCAGGTTTTAAAGCTCTTAACTAAGGAAAAAAAAGTGGCAGTTCACAGACTAGGCAGGCCAGTGGAAAAATTGAATGGCCTGTGGAGCAACACCATTTCTCTGCAGTGTGGGAACCTGAATTTAACATATGTAATTTCTGATTCTTATACTCACAGTAATCTAGGCAAAATCCAGTCAGAGCCAGAAACACTTCTTTCTTATCTCATATCTTTGTTAACAGGAATCATAAATCTGAGTAGAATTCTATTGGGATCTATTTTAGCAGAAATTTACAAGTATACCATGTATGAGCACATATGTATATTTTAAGAAGTTTGGCTCTGCTGGCTGATACTTTCATAACTGGCTGGAAAGAAGTATCAAAAAGCTGCTGTGTGGAATCCTAACATTCGCTACTGTTGCATTTTAAAATGGCTCTGTGTTTGTGCTTTTGGAAGAAAAAAGTCTTGCTAAATATTTAACCAGTTCTCTCTATGAGACCTCAGTGCAGAGGCCCTTAGGCTGAGAATGTGCATTTATAGGCAGAACACCTCCCATAGTCTCTGAAGGTACCACTGAGTTAGACAGGCTACTAATCACGTTCTAGATCTTCAGCAGTGGCTGATGTTCTCCTGACTGAAATTACTGATGTATTTTGGCAATATTTGGAAATATATGCCACAAATTACAGTTTTATGTGTTCACAGATCCTAGCCCAAACTGTGACTGCATGCATGGGTGTTGCTTTTAAAAAAAACATTGTGAATGTCCTAATTTCCCCCATAAATTATTTCCAAAGAAATATACTAAGAAATGGGTTTCCTCAATTGCCATTTAAATTACTGAGTTGACTCCTGTGTTTTTCTAAAAATTTCTTTTCAGCTTTTAACCCAGTGTAGTTGTGACAATTATGAAGTTGTCTTGTCTTATTCCTGTAAATGATTAAAACAGTGTCCTTTCCTGCCACTGGTACACTGGACAATCACAAAAGGTTTTCTTCCAATTACATGCCCCACTGGGGCCTTCCTAATTTAAATATCCTCTCATGTTTCTCATTTTTTCCTTTGTTCTAAGTTGTCAGTATTTCTACTCAGTGAAGTCAAGTTGTGTCAGGAATCATGGTAGGTATTCCCAAGAGATGTTGTGCTTTTTGAAATGCTGAAGTCTAAAAATCAATTGGCTTTAAAAGAGGATAACAGAAGGGTTTTGTGTGATTCTTCACCTCCTGGCAGGGAGGCAATGTATGGCTGCACTCTGTTTTTTCTGCAGCTATAAATGCAGTTACTCAGCAACACAGCTTGAGATTCACTCTTTAATTTTTGTCAGTGTTTATTACTCACAGTCACAGAGAAAGGTTTTGTTCTACCGGGAACTGCTCAAATAATACCCAGGCTCCACAAATGTTCCCCTCCATGTCTTGCAGGTGAGCAAGCAGCCAAGCAAGGGCTGAAAAGATGTCATCTGTGAAACTCAATTGCTCACTATTAAATTGGCTAAATTCACCTGAACGTCAAACAATCAAAAGGTTTAGGAAATATTTGTACAGCCCATGGGTGTTATTAACCTAGAGTTAATAGCTGATCAGCTAATAGCTGAATAGCTATGTGCTCTTAAGAAGCTCCTCTTCCCAGGGTGACAGAGCACAATGCATCACTTCTGGCATCATTGAGGGTTGGGTCTGAAAGTCATATATTTCAGTAGGAAAATTTGAGCAAAATAGAGGTGAACATCCTGAAAGAAACTTCCTTCATTCTGAAGTTTTTTATTACTGAACTGCAATTGAAATGCACTGCACGGGGAAGGATGAGCACCTGCTTCTACACTGAGCTGCCTTCTGGAAGGGATTGTTCCCAGCCTTTCCATGAAGAATGGGGTCTCATTATGTGACTGCTATTGGTCACAAGCTGTGGCAGAGTTTTACTAAAGGCAATCCTTCTGGGCACACTGAATTTTTCCCAGTATGTTGGCTGTTGCCCCATTGCATAGGCTGTGTCTGGGCCCTCTGAATTTTGCAGCCATAAAAGGAGAGTTCAACTTCAGACTGCCTGCAGGGCAGCATGTAAGGGCTGCCTCCAGGGTAGCAGGGTCACCTCTTGGTGATCAGCATCCTAGACTGGCCTGTGTGGCATCTAGGAATTACTGCTGTATTCTCCAGGGCTCTATTTAAATCAGTTGTGTGTTATCTCTACATGTGGGACATGTATCCTATATGCTGATTTGGCATAACTTGTCAAATCACTTCAAATCCTAGTCTCTTCAGGACCACAAAAGTGCTTTGACTTATTCTGATCTCAGGAATATCAAAATCAAATTTGCAGCATTTTTTCTCTAGTCTGGAGAGAAAATCTCAGAAGTTTCCTTCACATAAGGTTAAATGTATAATTGAATTGTCCTACCCTGTAGGGTTGCTTTTTATTTTCTTTTTAATAGGAGTAGAGTCAGCTGTCTATATACAATTCAAAATTAAGTGCTTACAAGTCCTTGACTAGTGAACTTCATAATGAAGATGGAAATCTGCCAGCAAGAAGTCAAGGGTAGCCAATACTTGTCTGAAGAGTTAGAGTCACCTTAACCGCAGTTGAGATCTATGTTTTGGGCACTAAGAGGAATGTGAGTTTTTCCTAAGAGAGAAGAGTGAGGGCTTTACACAGAGGCAGTCAATTATGCAGTTTTCTCAAAAATTAGCTAATCACTTATTTTAATGAGGTGAATTTCAACTTGGCTATAAGTATGTCCTTAATATTTTTTAGTAGCAGTGACATTATCTGAGCAGCTTGTTCTAAGATAAACATCAGACATACATAAGTACAACTACCTCAAAAGGAAAAAAGACTCTAAGCAGGGTGACTTGCTAAGCAAAACCACTAACAGCTTACTAGACTTTGCCAGGATCTTTTGCATCAGTTCTGTGAGAGAGTATTTGAAGCAATGAAGCTGCAACTGATGAATGCAAAGCTACAATGTTCAGAAAACAGCTGTTAGAATTGATGATAAAGTTGCAAGCATTGTGTAATCACACTGGAATTTTGTTCAGCACTGTTATTTCTAGGAAGTCTCTGAAATTTGCAATATCAGCTGGTGAATACCATCTTTTTTCTCCTCTCTCCTGTTCATTCTTTCTTAATTTCATGTATTTGGAAATACTTTTCTAATTTATAAATAGTTCTCAATTTAATTAGGAAAGAGGTATATTTCTGGGAAGCCCAAATATTTATTCACTATAAAATAGAAACCTCAGCAAAGTTAGTTTCATTGTATTAGTCACTATAAAAATATCCACTAAGCCACAGCTGTAAGAACACAAACCAGGGTTTCAGGTGTATTGTGACATTTAACTCAGATTGAACATGCCAGGAAATAGATGCCTGAAATATATCTTAATCCACTTTGACAACCTGTGAAAAGGTTAGGGGAGTAGATGAAAGATTCACTGGCTGCATTTTACAGATAAGGATTAGAGACAGGGAGCTCAGTGTTGTGCTGCCCCTTTGGAGGCTATCTCAAAGACATAGATGTATAGTGTACATGTAAAGGCTTACTAGAATGGCTTTTTCCAGCAAGAAATATGGCTTCCAAAAAAACCCAGTTTTCCTGGGAACATGATGTTACACATCCAATTATTTTTTTCATTAGGAAAGAGAGAAAGAGTGAGCCAGCTTTGTGTGTGATGCACTACATCTTGATTTGTTAAGTTCTTTGACATCATAATGTTCTTTAGTACCATTTCATCTTGAAAGAAAGAAAATTTTTTTGTAGTGAGGATAGTCATTCCCTGTAACAATGTTCCTAGGGACTTGGTAAAGTCCAACCACTGGAGATTTTCAAAAATGCTATTGGACAAGGTCTCAGATAATCTAATTTACACTCCCTTTTCCAAAAAATGTTGGAAACCAGATGCTCTTTTGAGATCGCTTCCAGCCTGTGGTGTTCTATTATTCTAGGATAAACAACAAACTTTTTGTCATGTATGCCATTGCATCTTTAGAGGAGCTGTATTTCATACTGCAATTATTGAAAGCAACATCTCACGCTTTCCTCTCATCTTCAGCTTTCATTTATTGCGACACTTAATATTTATTTGCTCAAGCTTCAGTTCTGGTTTGATTTTGCTAGCTCAATAGCTGTTTTCTCTACCTGGTGTTTAAACCTCGAGATATTTACAGCATTTAATAACAATACCATTCAGTGTTTCTAAGAGTAATGTAGTCTTTTTATATTCTATGACCATTCAGGTTTTTTGATACATTTGATACATTTTAGAAGAAATTGATTTCACATTAATCGGGATAATTTTTTAAAATCAAAAATTAGTATGTCATACCAACTCAGTTTAAAGTACCTAGCTGCATTTGACTGGCGTTTCATTTACCTATGGAAGAGGTTACTTTGAAATGCAGTCTCTCCTCAAAGCTGTACTAACAGATAAAATTTAAGTTTTCTTGTCATTCCTTTTACAGATCTTCAAACCAAATGGTGTTTCATCACTAGAGGCACAAGTGTCTATGTATGTTGTGAAAAAAACCCACTTTGACCAGCATTCACAGAAGATGAGGAAATGGAGAAAAAAATTGTAGAAGAGTTGAGTTGGAAGGGACAGTCAAAGGTTATCTAGTCCAATCCCCCTGCAATGGTAGGGTCTTGTCAAATATGATCTTGAATGTTTCCAAGGATGGGGCATCTACAACATCTTCAGAAAACACGTTCCAGCAGAATGCAGCTTTTCCTCTTGTTCCAATTGTTTGCCATTATTTTTCACCTTCAGATTCTAAGTTTATTGCCAAGGTTTGGACCAGTTAGACAGAGTTAGTTTTTTATTCCTGCACAGAGAGTTTATTGTGCAGTGCAATCTGTGGACTGGTTTTCCTGTGCAGCGTCCTATTTCCCTTGATGTTCACCTCAATTGGTTGACAGTTCTCTTCTCTTCCTCTGAAGACTCTGCCAGGATTCATATCCTCCCAGTAAACTCTGCCATAGCAAAAAATATAACTGCTACAGCATATTTTTCATGCTTGGCCTATTTTTGTTTTAATGATTTCTCTAGTGGTAAGCATGGAGTGAATGAGATTACAAAGAGATTACTTTTCACTTGACTCTATAGTCTTCATTTTAGATCTGTGTCACATCATGGGTCTCAGAAATCACACAGGATCATGAGTTTACCTGTGTCCTGTGGCAAATGGGGTAATGTCTAGGAAGGTTCTGACAATATCACTGTTTCAGAAAGGGTAGCCAACATTTTAATCAAGATAGCTAAACATGGTCAGCCTCAGCAGGGACATTTCTAAAGCTAGAAAATTCTGTTTGCTGCTTATTTTACATATCCCTCTCTGAAAGTGGATGCAACTAGCTGTGAACTGAGGGGAGCATATCCTCCCTATGCCTTGCCAAGTGGCCTATGATCTTGTAAGATGAGTCAAAAATAAAGCCTCCTATTTCTGATTCAAATTTTCCTGTGTAATAGCAGCCTTAGCTTGGTTCTTCTCAAATTATTAGCAAAATTATTTTTTGAAACAAATAGGGAAAGGTTGGTAGATTATCTCTGGGCTGGAAACCCTGCTTCCAGCTTCCTTCTAGTACAAATGGGCTTCCAGAATTACATGGCAGAAAGCCCAGAAGGCCAGTCCTAACTAGAAAGATTTCTAAGGTTTCCAATCCTGCAGAAAATTTTCCTCCTTTATGTTAGAAGAGACAGTGATAAAAGGCAGAGTTAAAAAAATCTGATCTGGGCTTGCCGGGTCTCCATTCTCTAGAGAAGACCATCAAAAAATGTCAGGTTCATATTGAAAAACCATGTTTACTTCTCGTTGCAGTCTGCTGTAATTAACAAGGCAGAAAATCTGTAGTGTGAATGAGACAATTTGCCCAAGCCAAATGGCTGCTTTTCTGCCAAACCTTTCCTTCCACCTGACTGATGCAAACCCAGTCTCTGGACAGCTTTTATCTGAGCATTTCCCACAGCCGGAAATAGATATACTGCAGCTTTAGCTCCATTGTGGTAATTTGTATATCTTTATAGAACACTTGAAATGCTCGAGTTTGACAATTAAAAAGAGGAGATAGGAAAAGCTAGTGCAAATTTGGAAGACTAAGCAATTTCTCTGAAATAAAATCAAGTAGCCTGGTCATCCTACCCTTAAACAAACAAAATAGCATATTGTACAAACTGAAAGTAATTTGTCTGAAAGCTGCATGAAATACCATGTGATACTGGTAATGAAAAGTATATTAGGTATCTAATTATTTTGTTGCTCAAAACAACCCATGAATAGTTTTTAAACATTTCACCAATATTCAAAACTATTTATAGGAAAATCATGTGTGAATTTCTCAGTAAAACTCACATCATATATTCACTATTTCTAAAGCAGTTATTTTAATTTATGCTTCCTTAAGCACATTGAGGTGTTTCTCCCTTCAAATTCACTTAGCTGATCAGCCTATATAAGTGTACAATCATGCAAACACATGCGCATTGACCAATTTTTTTCTCAAAAATATTCTTATGAAGAGAACATTTCTTATGTGAGGGTTCCACTTCAAGGAAAAATATTATTCAGAATTGCCTTCAGAGGATGCTTGATCTTTATTTGAAGTTCCTAAACAAATTTTTTGCAATATTTCCATGCCAAAGTAAGTTCCAGTGTTGATTAACATATAGTACCTGAAATTTAATGCCTTTTCTTTGTCAATTTAAATTTATTGGCTACTGAGTTTTAGATTGGGAATATCTTTTGCCTTTTAATTAGATCTTTAATATGGGGAACAGAGAAATCTGGCAGACTACAGTCAGAATTAGCAAAAGAAAACACAGGAAATGTTGTCCTAACTTCTGATGAAAAGAGAAGAATAACCAGAAATATGATTTGGTTTGCTACATGTTCATGACAAACCATGGTTCAGCAAACTATATTTGCTTCTTGTAGTCTATACTGTACATGCTTTCATTCACTTCAACTTCAGGATTTTTTTCAGAAGTGCAAACTAGCAAACATCCTTTGATCACCTGGGAAGGGCTCATAGTAGCTATTCAGTAATTTAAGTTTGAATTGTTTTTCCTGGAATGTCTTTCACAAGTGTACTTCAAAATCGTGGGTTTTTTCATCTTTTGCTTTAAGAGGTTTTCAAGGTCTTAAATGACCAAGATGTGGTGTGCCATAGCATTTGTGATTGAAGTAGAACAGCAGAGCACAGGCACCTGTGGGAAAGATGCAATGGAGGCTCTGGGTGTTTATCTGAGGCAGCCAACAGAAGAATGGAATCATTGTAGACACCTTCTGGGGACAACAGAGAAAGACAGAAGCCTTTCCAGATGCTGAACCAACCACTGTGTGCTCATTTCGCTTTGTGTTTTGCTTCCACTGCTTTCACTCTTAGGCTGTCTGGAAATTCCACTTTTATTATAAAAGTAAATTTGCCTTGGAATCAACTGTGCCCTACAGAAACCCAGCAAGGGGTGCAGACATCAGGCTCAGGGAACAGGGGCAGTTGCCAAGGAGAGAAGAGTCACAGGATGAGTGTTTCAGATGGCACCGCTGGGGTTTGCCGCTACTCTCTGATGGCTGAGCTCTGCAGAGGCTGCTGTGAGAGAATAATGTTGCCACAGCACCACTGCTGCTTCTCATCAGATCAGAACAGAGAAATAAAGCAGAGTCATGCACAAGTGGCAATGAAGTCTATTTTGAAGACCTATGTATTTTTACTGCTAATAATAAAACATTGTTCTTCATACAAATGCCTCATCAACATATTATCCTAGGCAAGGGGTGAGTTCATGGAACCTGGAAATTATGTCATTTCAATAATAGCTGTGGGTAAATGAAAACATTTTAATGCTGCAGAGGGAAATGTCATGACAACAAGCACTAACAGAGTCTTCACTGTATTAAACCACAAGCTATGCTGGGAAATTAATATGCTCCATATATTGCTAGGCACACCCAGAGCCACAAGCAGTAACCTTTATTTAAAGTAGGTTTTAAGGGTGACATTTATTAAAATAAGTTTTCAATTTAACATTTTGTTCAAAACTTTCTAGCATATTTTTCAGGCCAGTGAGGACATTTCCCTCTTTTTTTTTAAGTATGAAACTGACAGCTTTTGGACCCAGGTGAAACAAGTTCTACTTCTATGGCTAGTGCTTCTATTTTACATGTTTATACTCTTGTGTAGTCCTGTTCATGTTTCTGGAATTCTCATTACCAGAATCTGTTAACCCAATAAATGGTAATGAAGAAGAAATACTTTGGCTTTGATTTTACTCTCTGGGAACCCAGTCACTTTCTTTTATCCTCATTTACACCATTTTGTATTTTCCCTTTATAGTTAGGTTCATTTCTGTAAAAAATAGATTTTAGAGTTTATTTTGAGCATGCTGTAATATGTAGACAAGGCTTTACTGTTACACAGCTTGAATTGATCCAAGGTTTCATTACAAACTTCTCTGTTAGTGGGGCACCCCTAGGACTCAGCTTTTCTCTCCCATTTAATCCATGTTACTCCTGACAACAGTAGAGCTCTGGAATTCTCTGTATGCACCTATGAATGTTACAGGCAAATCCCGTTTGATTTTGCAATCTACTATTCAGCATACACATAGGTAAAGCTGATACTTTTTTAAGAATAAACGGTATAGTTCCTGTGAAGAATATGAGTCTGTATTGTTTACAATGTTGTTTTATTTAAAAAGTGTCATACTATTTGCTATCAAACTTAACATAATGCTAATTTATGGATGTTTATGCTCTGTCAAGACATCTTTTTCTGGATTGCCCAGAGAAAGCACGATGACACGCAGAGACAGAAACTCACACTGCAGTTCGAGGCTTGTTGTTACACGCAGTCATAGCCAGTTCAAAGCAAATAATGTCCTTCCCTTCATACCCTCCAGCCAGGATGTGTCTGTCTTTCCTGGAAAATGACACAATATTTTTGCTATTTTATGAAGCAAAATCTCTTAGTAAATAAATAGGAATTTGCTACATTACACAGTTATTTATTTTTATGTCCAAACACAATGATCAAGAACTAAATTTTTAAGCTGCGTAGTACAACAATTTTTTCGGTGTATGTGCAACAATTAAATGAGAGTTAAATGTGCAACAGTTAAATGGGAACATTGGAAAGCTATTGATAACAATCTAGTTTCCTCTGCTAACAAAAGAGTCAGAGATTTCTTACTTATGGTTAAGACCCATGTGTCTACATGTATCACTGCAGAGTTTTTGATCTTTATGCATAAGGTGAGACTGTGAGGACTGGAAGAAGTCCCAGCTGTACATCACAAGCTGCAGAGCTGTGTCTGTGTCTGTACCGTGCCATCCACTCACAGTAGTACTGGGGGGGACAGTACAGTGGAAGAATAATGGATTTTTGCCCCATTTACAGAAAGCACGGTATTTAGAAAAGAAATACAACCTGTGTTAAAGTTAAGAATTGTAATATAGAACAATTGTAATGAGCCCTTCAGCAGGACAAGCTGTGCTGAACTACAGTGGATAAATGTGGAGGCTGAATTGCCATGAGGTGTGTGAGAGCTGGCATGGAGTTTACAGGGGAGTCACTTGAGCACAAGCACTGCTCTGTGGCACACCGTGTTGGATGTCCTGCTGTGGAGCAGCTGCTGTGTAGCAGGTATGTCCTGCCTTGCTTCCCCGAGGGCGAGGTCATGATTTTTTGCCATGAACTAGCTAGTCTTCTCAAGGTTGGGATTGCCACCTGGACCTCAGTGAGGCAAACCCACTCACACTGCTAGGAACAAAGCCAATGAAAAAAACAAATGCCTTCTTAATACTAGTAAGGTGGTGACACCCAGCTAATACCCTTAAAAGAAGGATTTAAGAGAAGTGACTAGTGGCTGGCACTTGTCTAACCTATTACTTGTAAACACTACAGGTTAATCTGTTTGATTGGAAAGCTTTAGAATTCACTTTCTAAGGAGCTCCAGGTGGTAATCAGTACAAAAGTAAAAACCACTCAAACTGTCTCTCGCAGCCTGACATGAATGAGAAACATGCCCTGAAGTTTGCATGTGTGAGACCACAGCAAGGATGACTGAATAAGGTAAATATTCCTGTTCAGTCTTATAGTTTCTTTCAGCAAGTTTTTAATTCCTTTTAACAAAAAGTTGAGATCAGATGTAAAAAGCAAAAGCAGAATCTGTTTTTAAAATGCTACTGAAATTTGAGTGAAGCTTCCATTCAACTGCAGCAAGGCAGGCAGCCTTATGATATTAGGAATAGATTCTTTCTGCATCCCAAACAAATCTGGAATACATTTCTTAGGATGTTGTTAAAATGAGAGTTTGAAGGAAAGGTAATGTATGTACACTAGATCAATCTCAACCTCTAGAGCAGACATTTCTAATTTCCATAAAATTAAGTTATAGAAGGTTTAAATGTTGCTTGAATGATAATAATAATAATACATGCTTTAAATATCCTGCATGCATGTTTCATCACATGAGACAAATGCTGTGGAGATTTAAAATTAAAATTTTCATATGGGTTTTTTCTCTCTACACTTCATCTTCAATACAAATTAATTAGTTTTACCTTGCTTGCCCTTTTGCTAAGAGCTTTGAATGCTATGAAATGAGTTCCATGCTAAATGTGTGGATGTAAACTATTTTGGTGATTGAGAATGTATTTCCAAATTTTTTAGAGTAACTCTTTTGGTATGTTAGCAAGATACTAAAATATTAGATTAAACATTGCCCATTATTTAGAAGCTTGTATAACAGAATTTTTTCATCTAGGATCAAGTTTAAAATTCCCTCTATCCATGACAAACCCAAATATTTTACATCCATCCCTAGCATTGTCTCTAAGGCCACTACTGAAACCTTTATAATGATAACATTATGGACACCAACTACAAACTTTGATTGGAAATACATGAAAGAAGAATTTGCAGTGCCTAAAATAGGGCGTGTTTGCTAGAGACGAACTTTTTTGAGATATATGACCTTTAGCATCTGGTGAAGTGCCTTTTTCCAGCCATGTAGGTGTCTGCAGATAGAAAGTGTTTTACTTTTATGTCCATAATTGTGGATCTGGAGCCATACTTTTCCTTTATGCACACAAAACGAAAGGGCTTTTTCTTTCTATCTCAATCACCACTTATGTCCCTGGTCATATTACAACTACAAATAAAATCAATCATGCTCCTGATGAGAGGAAATGTGGTGGTGATAATTACATGTCCATTGACTTTCTGTTGCTGTTCTAGAGAGGACAGAAATTGAGTGACAACCTAAATGCATTGTAACAATGCACTGAGAAAATAAGTGCAGCTGACATGTCACCCACAACAAATGTACTGTGCTCACCATAATGGATGGGATTTAAACACTTCCTAGCATATTAGATAGATCTTGTCACAATTTCTTTCCCTGATAGCTGGGTTAGGCTCATGACACAGTCATATGGTACCTGATAGACACAAATATGTGTTGGAAAGATGTCAGATGCTCACACCCCTAAAATCTGTTAATGTAGGCAGATTTCAGAATTATCTAATCTGATATATCTAACTCCAGGGAGAACCATCCTTTTGGGAAGATATTCACATTTTAATATATATAAGATGTCTACCTTTCCCTTAAAGCGGAGTGTATTGCAGTGAAAACATATCATACACCTGTCTTGGACAGCCTTGCTGCTAACTCACTGCCTTAAAGTAAAAGTGGGTGTGAACTTAAAACTGTTTTACTGTGACAGTGTAAAAAGTAAGAAGAATATAAATTGAAAAAGCAAAGAGAAACATTTCACCCCCTTGATAATCACAGGTTAATGATAAGGAAGACTCAGGTTACTATGGATTTCCTCCTAGGTTTCAGTTTTATGGCTGAATTTTCAGCTTTACCTTTCTTCCACCCTTATCCTTTTCTACCCCTGCCACAATCTTGGCATTAGTCCAGGGGTCCTGTTTTCTTTCTCACTGTTTGGAAATTTCTTTCTCCTCAATGACTGACACACTTTTCAAATCTTTATCTGTCTTTCTCTTAGGAAAGTTAATAAATTTACATTTTCTTGGATGGACAGAGATAACAGCTAGATCTGTATGAGAAAAACTGAGAATCTGTGATTTGATTAGCTGTGGACAGAAGCTAGAAGAGGTGAGAAAGGAGGAAATGAGTGTTGCAGAATCTGAGAGAAAAAGATGTGGAAGATATGAAGAAAAGAGGACCTAGGGAAGAGAAAGGTATCCTTCATCACCATGACTCAGAAGACACCTAAGCCAGTACTGATCTTTCCAAGCATGTCAGGAAGAAGATAATTTAATAACAGGGGATTGCAATAAAACTTTCATTGTGTATGCACTGGTCTTAAGTGTTTGTGTACTTAGCATTTTTAACTCAACAAAGGATTGTCCCTACTGCCCTATACAAAAGCAAACAGGCTTTTGGACTCAGGCATTAGACCTATTTCACAGGTTTTATTTAAAGGCTGACTGAAACCTGACAGATACTTTCTAGCACCTTGTTTAGTCAGAGTGTCTCTAATTTCTCTGTCCATACACTGTATACCAAAATACTACACATATGGTATAGCATATACAGGCAGTTTAGAAGGAAATAGTTAATTTTCCAGGCCCTTATCTGGATTTGTCTTCAATGTTTCACTCTGTTCTCACCAGTCTTGTGATCATTGTACAGCTGAAATATATGTGACTTGTTTTGCTACACAAACAGTAAACATTAACTGCAGTAGATTGAAATATATAAAACAGGCATAAAATGCATCAGCACTTTCTCCCTGCTGAATTCTTAGTGCTGCCAAAAGTAGAACACGAGAACTGTCACCACTACTAGCTGTCATCCCCTGGCTCTAGTGAGCAATACTGACACTTTTGGATGCCAGTTCTATTTTCCTATATTCCTACACAGTATTTATTTCCTATATATTCCTATATAGTAAGGAAAATGTACAGCTACACAGTCTAAGGAGAAAATGCATGTTCCATGGAAGGTGAACTACTCCCTGCCTCTTCTGCAGCTCCTTCAAGCATGACAGCTCTCAAGTATAAGCAACTCATTTACTTTCTGAAGGTAACACCCAGCAATGACAGCCTCGATCAGTCTCCTGAAATGACAAGATAGAGCACCAGCAAACTGGCTTTAGCAGATTTCTCTGATTGTGATGCAGGACCATACATGATGGCAACACACTGAAATATTTAAAAGGGCAAGAAAAAAAATCATTGAATGAATCTACATTTGTTTGTTTGTTTGTTTGTTTTAAACATGAATCAAAATTAGTTTCTGAGTGTAGGTGTAATCCAGTATCATTATTGACTTCAGTAGAACGGTTGTTAGTTGCAGAGTCAAAATCAGAAGCTATTCCTGGTTTATGCATCTGGTTCCCATTACAGCACAAAAAAAGATGTGTCAGTGCCCTTAAATCCATTTTTTAGGCTTTAAGAACTGAATAGACAGGGCCTTTCTGAAGTATTTTTACTTACATGACATGGATCCTGTACACAGCAATGGAAAAAGCAAACATTTTGAAAATCAATATTGCAAACTTCAAATACATTAGCCTTAAGTGTTTTCCTTCAATGTAGATATTTTTTTGGCTAGTGGTCTATTTTTTTTTTGTCTTTAAAGGAAAAAATGCCAACATCTGTCAGGATTGAAACAAATTTAATTTTATTATCAACTTCATAACAAACACATTTAGCAATCCTTTTCATTATCTTGCCTACAGTCTTTGAAGG
Source organism: Chloebia gouldiae (assembly GCA_003676055.1). Taxonomy (NCBI): domain Eukaryota; kingdom Metazoa; phylum Chordata; class Aves; order Passeriformes; family Passeridae; genus Chloebia; species Chloebia gouldiae. The sequence goes on along the minus strand of QUSF01000004.1, from coordinate 18,595,209 downwards.
CCACCTGGAGAGGAGGTGATCTGGAGTTATACATTCACACACAGGTGCACTTTGCCTATCAAACAGGCCTCCCTACTCTGTGTACTGGTATAGTGGTCATTAATTGTCTAAATGTTTGTGCCCCATCAAAAAGTACTTTGATTCCTCTGAACTTTTGATAAATTACTGCTCCTTTCTCAACCCTGCACAATAACTGATGCCAGTAATTCAGGGTTTGATTTGCTTGCCGGCTTCTTTCCCTTTCCACCCCCACAAAACAGCCTTTGGGTTTTCCAGCTTCATGATTCATTTACATGAGAAACCAACATTTTAGAAAGTGATTGGAAAAAGTGTATTTAAAAGTAATACAACAAGGCACACAGTCTCATTAGAATCGCTCCAGGCTGTGCCATAATGGCCTGGAAATCACTTATAGACACCTCTAACTCTGTTTGAGGAGGCACTAATCTAAAGACACACTTTATTTGGTTTTAAATGCAGCTTTCTTAGTGAAAGTCAGTTTGGGTTGTCAAAGAAATAATTGCAAATTCTTTCCAGTTCTTGGCAATCATTATTACTTACTGTTTCTCTTTTCTGTAGCATATTACATGACCTGAAGCACTCAGAACAGCTTTCAAAAGTCATGGATGAAGACTGATGAGTATATCATCTACAAATGTGGAATTGAGATTAAGGGACTTCCTGAGGAAAGCATCACAAGTTGTAGATCTGAAAGTGAAACTGAGATCCTTGGATATTGGTTCTTCTGCTTTAATCTGTTCTAAATTACAGTGATATTTTCAAGAATATGCATTATAGCTCAATTCAACAGCATGTTGATGTAATAAGACAATTTTTAAATGCTCTCAACTAATTGGCAGATTTTGCTGTGAGTTCATGATGATTTTGGAGTGGGTCCAGGAGAGGTCTACAAAGATGATTAAGGGACTGGAACATCTCACTCATGAGGACAGGCTGAAAGAGTTGGGCCTATTCAGCTTCAAGAAGAGGTAATTGAGAGGAAACCTAGCCAATGTATACATATATCTGAAGGGAAGGCGCCAAGAGGATCGATCCAGGTTCTTCTCCATGACACCAAAAAATAGACAAGAGGCAATGGGCAATGGGCAGAAATTAATGCACAGCAAATTCCACCTGAATATGAAGGAGGACTTTATTTTGCAGGTGACTGAGCACTGTAACAGATTGCCCAGAGAGACTGTGGAGTCTCTCTCACTGAAGATATTCAAGAACTCTTTGTAATACACAATCCTGTGCCACGTGCTCTAGGATGACCCTGCTTGAGCAGGGAGATTGGACCAGATGTCATTTGCTGAAGGCAAACCAACGTTTTCCTTATAATTTTCTCTGCCTTCACTGTGCTGTGCTACAACTGCTTCAGCAGTTTGCCATGCAGAACTCCTAAGGCACCAACGCTTTCACTTCTTGTTGAAGCTGTGCATTGAATTACTGACCAAGGAAACATATTCTTTCTAGTGAAAACTCTAGCTGGGCAGACAGAAGTAGTAATACCTGATACTGGATGTAGCTGAAAAAGATTTGTAAAGCAGAAGAGTATTCTCTCCAAGAAGGGGAGAATGAATAATGCTGCCACAAGGCATAGGAATCTACATTTCTTGTTAAAACACCAGACTGCTGGCAGCTAGCCTGCATATTATAGCCAGCTGGTTGGCAGTTACAGGCATAATCTCATTTCACAATCAATTTGAACATTTTTAAGTTTTCTGTTTAGCTCAAGACATTAAATCATCTTTTATTTTCTGAACAAAATAGACACCTTCCAGGTCTCCTCGTTTGAAATAACATTAGCTTAGGGTTTTCTCATTTAATTGCAACTTTCACATTAAAATATTAGTGCTGAAAGTCTTGCTTTTGTTATTTGTGCATGATTTAATTTTAGTTACTACCAAAATACACCACTTCAGACCTATCTGGTAAAAACAGGTGTTTTACTGTGGAAAGAGATGTCAACTTCAGTTTTCCAGATTGTAATTGATATTCAAGACTGGGGGACAGTGCAATTTTATTTGCTGATGAGGATATTTTGTGCTGGTCAGAGCAAGACTAAGCTGCCACAAAAGATGTCTTTGTTTAATACATATTTCAGTTGTCATGAGCTGATTGTATCTCTCCCACAGAGCTCTTCAATATGACTGTATGACAGCCTGAGCCCTATTTGCCTTCCTCATTCCCTTCACAGGCTCCTCTCTCTCTTCTCCTCTTGTCATCATTAGCTCCTCAGGAGTTTCCTGAATATGAGAGGCTGCTTCCAGCTATGCAGAGTTTGGTTAAAAAGCAAAGAAACTCCTCTGTATCTAATTAACTTACATTTAGCAGTGTCACTTCACTGTGTTTTAAGAAGGCCTGACTGCTTCTGGAAGACGATGTTACCATAAGGCCCCACTGCTGCCCTTCCCCTCTGTGCTCTCACTATCTGTGTGCAGAAACTGGGACTCCTCACTTAGTCCAGGATTATTATTAAGCCCAGGATTATAATTAAGCTCCTCTTTCTTCCCTTCTTCCCCATGGAGGGCTGCAGTGTGAGTGTGACCAGTGTGACCAGGTGTGGGACTGTGATGTACAGGCAGGTCTTTGGAGGAAAGGGAGTTTCAGAGGCTATGGCTGTGTGAGTGCCAATACAGAAGCTCTTGTTCCAGAAGGGGGTAGGAGGTATCCTAAACAATCAGGTTTGGGAGCTGAAGAGCAAAACCAGCAAATATTCTGAGCAATGCTCCCGGGAAAAAAAACCCCAAGCATTTCACAGAGTCCTTCCTTGAATCTCCTTGCTCTAAAATAAGGCAGGACAAAACAAGTTTTCTCATTTCAAAAGTGTATGAAGTTACAAGGTTTTCACCCTTTAAGCTAAAATGGACTGTGAAGTCTTAATTGTCACAGTTAATTAGTACCAGAGGGTACTGACTCCTTAGATTTTGAGAAGTTTGCAGTACTTTTGATGTCATGTAATCTCTCCTTCCTTTTCTTGAGACAGAAAAAATACAATTCCAAAACAGATTTCATCTTACACAAGGAACAGAAACTTTATTCTGAAATGTCCATATGTGTTGTTTTGACCACACAAACACTTTTCCTCAAACGTCATTAAATTGGTAGCTCCACTGATAGTTCTGTCACAAGATGTTTAATCTTTACCCATTGTGTTTTACATTGCCTAAATATCTTTTTCATTAATAAACCCATTGCTTATTGTTTGTTCTGTTAGTCTAATTTCTTCCTTGAAAATTCTTCATTACTGATCTTATTTTTCTTGTCCATTCTTTTTTCTGCCCACTTTCATCCTCTTAGTCACTGGGTCTTCGAATTCTAAAAATGTCATGCAGATATTTGATGGTGCCTCAGTACACGTTATTTTATATGAGAAAGTTAGAATATTGGCTTCAGGAAAGAAGATTAAGAGAAAAAAGAAAACCAGTTATAATTCTACAAAATTATTCCATTGGAACAAATATTTGTAAGAAAAAGAATTTTTAAATACCTGAGTCTTTTCAGTTTGCCATTTAGCACTAGACTATAAAACTTAACCTGTGTATACATATTTGCATAGAACAACATTTTGATTAATTTCCCATAAATTGGCATGTTCAGTATAATCACACATTAATATATTGATTATACTGAGACTATATTGGGTATTGTTTTTATATTAGTTTACTTGCAGTACTGACTTTATAGCAACATACACAACAGTGAGATTGGAGGAAACAATAACCAAACTATTTTTGCTGTGGACTGTCTAATTGTTTTTGTTTAGTATTTATTTAATTAGATTTTTCCTCGAAAAGACATGGTTTTTATGATACAGTTGGCTGTCAGTGTCTTCCTTAGAAATATTTTATTAGTAAACAGATCAGGAACTTTCAATTTTTTTTTAAATTAAGCTGGATCAGTCATGAAAAATGGACAGGGGGAACTGAAATTGATATCAAGTTTCTTTTTCAAATATATCTTTGTTCAAAAGGAACATTTGTTTTACAACAGTAGAGTAAGAGGTTCGAAGCAATATGTGGTAGAAATCAGCAATATCAATTAAAGCCACAGAGAGGACCCAAGATAATGGAGCAAGTAATAGCAAGTAATACCAATGGCCCAGTTTGAAGCCTGTTAAACTCAATATGTTCTTTCCATTGCCTTCAGTGAGCTTGGAATCAGAAATGCATTTCTTTTGCCATCTCTTTACATTTTAAAACATGGTATTTTCTTGTGAAAGATATGATCACAAAAAAAAAAAAATCCAAATATTACCCTCTCTGCTTTTTCCCTCTTGTGTCCCTAAGCTGACACAAACAGAGAAGGGGATTTGTGGCTCTTCTGCCTGTGTGCCCTGTGGATGCAGGGGCTGTACTGCAGCACAAGCTTTGGATTCAGATGCTGGCATGCACAGCTGACCTTGGACAGGAGCATCAAGTGAATGGTTGATAGATGGGGAATGTTCAGTGGTGCAAGGCTGGAATGATTTCATTTGAAACAAATGCTGATGTCTGAATTGGAGACTGTACAGACAGTCCATCATACAGAAATGGCAATCAGCACTACAGCACAATACACATATAAGTCCATGCAGAGTTTGGCTAATAACTGTTAGTTCCATAGTCTTAAATCCCACACCTGCTTTCTGGACTTTGACCTTTTGGCTATACAAGGTGCAACTGGAGTCACTAAATTTGGAAAGGGGTCATGATTAATGCAGGGAGAGAGCACAATGTCCAACAGTTAGCATAAACATGATCTATATGTGCTGACCATGTGTACACAGTGGTGGTTTAGAGTGCCCAGAAATTTATTACAAAAACCAGCAACATTCAGTCATGGGGGAAGATATTTTGCATTCAATAAAAGCTTGAGATAACTAATAGCATGGCTTCATTTACCAACGCTGTATTACTGAACTTCTTGACATTTTCTTCATGTTTTAACCTTGCCTTCATCTTTAATTTCAGCAAGAGGGAGAGCCCATGTGTTGCCCTGATTCTTAAAAGTGTTAAGTTGTCTTTTATACCTCTTTTGAAAGTTTTAAAGTTCTCATAAAGCTTCTTTAGCCTTCTGATAATGTTTGCATATTTCTACTAGAGTTCTCATTCCTGTAAATAATGATTGTTTTGCATTCTTCTTGGTGGGACGAGAGAATTGATGGACTGTTAGTTTAACCAGTGCAGTTGGAGAGGTGGCAATTTCATCCTCCAATCCACTGTCCCTTTTAGAATTCTATATAGTGTGAAGTCAGAAATAAAACTGACTCTTTCTCTCTTGAACTCACCAGGCTTCTGCATACTCATTTCGTGCCCAGTAGTGACACTCATGCTTCACTGCAGAATAAAAGATATGATTAAATGTAGATTAGCATAAAGCTATTTCTCCTTATCCCTTTCCTTTTCATCCCCCATGATTTTAAACTGCAAGTAGTCCCCAAATGTTTTGAAAATATTTCAATAAAATTGTCTGCATCAGACTACTTACCAGCTGAGCATGCACTTACCTCATGCGTTCATCAAACTTACCATTTTACCAACTACTCTTTAATAACATTTACCTGCCAGATGGACAACATCACAGATGTAAGGTAATGAATGGAGGAAAAAAGATTTCTCTGAGGGCAGAGTTCTATTTGTGATTATTAAAACTAATATGTCACCCTCTTGGGTAAAACCTGTTAAACACAATCCTATTGCAACAGAGATCATGGAAACCTTCCTAACAATGGTGTGTGTTTTTGTTGTGGAGCTAACTGAATCCTTTGCTTGTACTTTTCTATATGCTGAGCCCATACAGCACTCATCCTTCCCACTGTCAGGGCTTTATTGCATAACCCCAGAACTCTATATTCCACCTGTTTTCCTCTATATCACCTCGACTACAGCCTTTATCATCACACTATTTGAGTACCATTCACCAGTGCATTAAGCATTGTACCTGCCATCTGTCATATGTTTGTTCTCTGATCCTCTCTGTAGGGAGTGTAATGTGCTCAGTAAGGTGCCTTGCTTTGATAGGATTTTTGTTGGAATATATTTTTTTATGAGTGTGTAAAAATAGATGAAAACCTGCCTTGACCTTAGAGTAGGCAAGGAAGTCAGCAATGTACTCAGTTCCCAGTTCATGGGGGAATTTATGCCACAGAATGGACCAGAGACAGCAGTGTTTTCCTGAGAGAGGAAACCTTACACTTGTGGGAGGTGCTGTTGGGGCTTTTCCAAATCTCAGTGGATTTTTTATATAATCCAGATCCAGACCAAAAGGTGCTTCAAAGAAAAGATTCAAGACCTTGAATTTGATTTGGATGCTTTTGAAATCGTCCAGCAGAGCTTTGCAGTGCTCCTGGTAACTTTTGTTCCTGAAGAGACAGTTCTTATTCTTGGCCCTTTCTTCCATTCCAGATTGGTGCTACAGCTGAGTTTGCCAAACTGTCAGGACAAATTTTAAGGCTGCCTCAACAGCAAAAGCATTGCTTTTGTCTGCAGGCTATCAGCCAGGCCTTCCGGGGAAAACATCACATACTGCTTTCATTCCTTTTTTGGAAGCCTCCTCCAACAGTGTTTAAAACCTTGTCTCAGGTCTTGCCCATCCTCCTCTTGGCTATCTTTGTTTCCTGAAAATGTTTTTGGTACTCATTTTATTTTGGATTGAGAGCAGAAATTAAGGAAGTCTAGAAATTTAAAAGAAGCTGTGTTGAAATGCTCTGTGGTACAATTCCATTTGTGAAACCAGTGTGTTTCCATGTATGCTGTCTTTTGTTAGATAACATTTTTGTACTTTTCTGTAGTATAGACAGATATGCAAAGAGTTGAAATCCTACATTTATTATAAAGAAACTTGGACCCAGAAAGACCAGCTAGTGCATGAACTTACACAAGTTAGTAATTTAACAGTGTTTCTCCATGTTTTTGTCATTAAGTCAAGGTTCTTAGTGTCTACTTAAGCAGCCTGATACTAAAGCACGTTTTACAGCAAATACCTTTAAAGTGGCACAGTTGATTTTAGAAGAAGTAATGGGTGAATGAATTAGGTAATAAAATTGAAGCACATGTCCACTTCATGCGGAGTTTAAAAACTTTCAGGTTGTAAGGCTTGCTGAAAGATTCATGATGCTAGATGGAAGACAAGTGCAACATGTTCTGTTACCATGTTCAAAACTGCAGAAGAATCTTGAAGAATTGATACCAGGGCTTCTTGTTACACCTAGAAGTAATTTTGACTCTCTGTTGGATTACCACCAATGGTAACACTTAGTGCTAGCTTTATCTCTGCTCAGTTACACAAACTCTTAAGCTTGTACAATACAACCATGGTGATTCTGGCCAAGGTTTTAAATTAAACTTTTGAATCTTGGAATATAAATGAAGACTCTATTGTAATTTAATTAGTATGTGAAAAATAATAATAAAAAAAAGAAACAAACAAGAAAAAACAGAAAAAAGGAATCAATAGTATGTGATTTCTATATCCAACCTGATACTCACTTCACAACAGGATCATTGTTAATGTCAATTTTTCTGGTCATTGTCCTCCTTATATAAGCTAGGAGAGCAAGACTGTAAAGCCATGTCAGAGCTGTTATGTACAGCAATCCAACATGAAGCTTTTTGGATTTTATCTCATACTGATTTTTTTTACACTTTAATTTTATTCTTGCTTATGTACTAATGTATTGCTATGTGAAAATTATAATTTTTAACATAAAAGGACAATGAAATCTTTTCAGGTAAAGCAGATTTTTCCAGACTCCAATCAAGAGATTATTATTCATTTTCTCAGGGCAAAAAAGCTAATAGGATGAGCCGTTGATCTTCAAACCTGTTTCTGTAAAGTATCTCTGGTCAGTGGCCTGCAGGAATACAAAGCAGCAGTAGGTATGAGCTCTTTTCTGAGTGTAGTTTGTCTGGGTAGCTTCAGCAGCACTATACATTACTTAGAGTTGTTTAGTTTCACAGTGTTCTGCAGGACAGGATAAAGATTGACAGGGTCCATTGATTCAAATGTTTTGGAGAAGTGCTTTAAAAATTATTGTGAATAATGTCTGCCTGACACTGCTTTTGCAGGTCTCAATCAATCAGGGTCTGGATCTATACTAAGTTCTCATAAATGTTCATCATTAGTATTTACATTACACAGAGCCCGTGCTGGAAGGGAAAAGGTGCTGGGGAGTTGTTTGCTTAATATGATTGATAAAGAAACCCTTATTCTGACTTGTCTTTGCAGTTTTATACCACTCTGTTGAAAGACTGGGGAGATTTATGATGCAGTAAGTGCAAATTGATGGCTATTCTGGAGGATAAGATATGTGACCTAGAAATGCCAAGTTCAGCATAGTGCAGAATTAAAGACCTGCTTCTTTGGCCAGCAGATTTGGAGCTCTTTGCCACAGTGGCAAGGAAACTGATTAGATTGCAAACTGATGCACTGGACTAGTGATCTGCAACTAAGAGATGCTTAATCCGTCTAATAGTATTGTCTCAGTATCATACACTTACTGAGTTACCAGCTGGGAAAAAAGAGGGAACTTCTCCAACAAACATTGTCACTGCAGGAAACAGGAACAAAGAGCTTTTTAAGATGTCTTAACGGGAAAGACATGCAGTCTATAATCTAAATAAAAACAAATGCATAAATATTCAAGAATAAATTAGGGACAAGAAATGTCCCGTTTTCCAAATGCAAAAATGTAGAAATGCAACAGTAATATTGGATGGAATGATCAGTCAGGCAGGTCTTGCTCTGCTGAAAATACATATGGGAACAAAAAATATTACAAGGAACAGCATAAATATTAAAGATGTGGGAGGTGCAGAAGACTAGAAAAGCAGAGAGAAGTTCAAGTGTTATTCTGGGTTTTATGAAAATCAGAAAAGAGAACATCTTGGAGGTGAGGGGTTGGACAGATGACTGTTGAAAACAGAAGGTTTTGGCTTTGTGGGGCACTGTAATTTGTCATGGTTTACTAAGAATTGGTGTCACTGTCCTTCACAGACTGTTAGAGACTTTTCTCAGCTGCAAATCAGCTTGAATAAGTAGGAAGAAAAGTAGAAACAAGAACAAGGGGTATAAAGACAGAAAAGACAGTACATGTTTAAACTCAGTGTCAGTGTCTCATAAACACTGTGCTCTGATGTGGCAAGGCATTTTTCACTAAACCATTTACCCATGTTATGGGACTGACTATTGAGCTAGGGGAACTGGTAATTCTCATTAATGAGAAAAAATTATTATTACTGAAACATAGTGGGATGATCTGTATAATCAGAGTATTAGAAGACAACATGAATAGTGCATCAGAAATGAGGGAAACTGAGCCCAGCCCTCCATGGATCATGGGGCAAGAGGGACATGACTTTTTGGCTCCTTACTAGACCATGTAAGATAATTGAGCTTGATTCCTTTGATTCAATACAAAGGAATAATCTACTCAGATCATGGCTGCCTTCCTCAGAAGAGACTGAAGTCTCCATGAGATGAGCAGTGAACAAACTTCTTTTTCAGCAGTGCCCAGTTGCAGTGGATTCCTGCCCTAGCTGTGTTTATAGGTATCCTTGACACTTAAGAAGGGCATATTTTGCAGAGACCAGTAAATTGTTTTCTTCTTCTTCTTCCTATGCTTTTAGTGCTCAGGGCTCTACTCACCAAGAGTAACTCAAGTTTATAAGACTAAAATTTTTTAAAAAGACAATTTTATTTACTTCTCTAATCTAGAGACTTCAGCATTTTCATAGGCTACATTCTTTATTCTGTAACATGAACAACTATCCCCAGAGGCACATAATGTATTCCTCTGAGAGTTAAATCAAAGCAGATTTCATAAAGGAAAAAAAAGTCTTTCTCCATTTTTCTTTCTCTCTTCTATCAGAGGTGCTTATAACTGGATGTTTCAACCCCCTGTCATGGGACAGACCCTGCATTATTTGATGTAGTTGCAGATGAGCATCTCCTTCACTGTACAGAGTAATATACTATGTGAAAAGCAGATTCTGGTCTAATGTTCTGTAAGTAATGTGTAAAAAAATAAAGCAACGACACATGGATCAAACCTTTGACACAGTATCTGGTGGATTCACCAGGTGCTTGTTTCAGTGCTCAAAAGAACAATTTTGAAAGCAGTTTTGTTCTTCTCTCTTCTCTTCTCTTCTCTTCTCTTCTCTTCTCTTCTCTTCTCTTC